>CM034157.1:174924900-175640039 GCA_019776745.2 Taxus chinensis | reverse complement strand
AAGGGGGGATTTGAACAATGTTGATTACTTGTTTATCCTCTAATTGACAAATATTTATAGTAATTGTAGGTATTTGGATAATAGGATCAATGCACAGAAGTTGTGCTAGAGCTTCATGTAACAAGTTAAGATGAGATCGAATAGCCAAGGCATCCCACATTGTGACATTCACATTTGTCTTCTTCATCTATTCTACAATGCTAAATGGAAGGCTCATGGACTTATGCATTTGAGGCACAACAACATATTTTCTTGGTTATTCAGATGCAGGGATAGGGGCCTTAGCTTACGCAGAGGTTTTTCCTACCAAAGGAGGATAATGCGCCACCTCTATTTGGGACGTTATGGGGGACCTCATATGTAGGGAAGATGCACGTTTCGAGAACTACTAATTGGGTGTATTTAAATCTGCATCTCTTTTCTTCTAGAGGATCAGTATGAATGGAAGCAAGTAGAAGGCTATACGTGCCTGACTTTAGCATTATACTTCTTGTACCTTATATTATCAAAAAACCAACACGTGCAGCATTCTATTTGAACTATCCATAGCTTTGTTTACTACACAGAAGTCCTCAACCCTGAATAACATGAGGTTGGTTTCAAGAACAACTTCTGGCACTTCTTCATTTTCAATCTCACGCACACTAGTGGAAGGCTCATAACTTGCATTTTGAATCATATAGGATTATGTGAGCAAGGAATTTGTGTAGTTTTATTGACTGTGGGGAAAATTACAAGGAAAGCACCATTCTATCTCTTAAATCATGTTGTTTTACACTAGAACTAGTTTTTTTCTTATGTTGGGCATTGGAAGGGGTTGCGTAAGAGGAAATGTTTAAAATTGAAGGTATGCATTATATTGTCATCTATCATTTTATTGGTTCCTCCCATATCTGTGATTTTGATATTGATTTCTAAAGGGATAATGGATTTACTTAAATCCTTGATTAGAGTTATTTTTTAAGGCTTGCACCTATTTCTTTTCTAGGGAGATGACTTTATCAAACAAATTTCTAATCAAGGCCTTCATTTCTTCATCTCATTTTTTCTGCATGAGAGAATGAGATGTGGAGGTAGTGGATTGAGAATTCTGCTCAAGAATGGGAGCAATGGAAGGCTAAGGCACTAGAGGGATTTATGGAAACAAGGGTGTAGGAGGTCTAGGGGCAATCTTATCAGCTTGGATTAAACAATTTTCTGCTCTAATGGCTATAGTATAGGCATCAAGGAGTTACGCACCACATATAGACTATATCATCATGTAATGTAAGAATTCAAAGATCTTAATAAGTAAAGAAAAGTTCCTCGAGGGATTTGGAATTAAGAGGGATGGAATTCTATCCCATGTCTTCTGAAATCTGAACTTTAAAGTCAACCATGAGCTCATCGGGAGCTCTCTTGATCATTTTGAGTTGTTCTAATAAGGATATGTTGTCATCCTTTTCCTCAAAAATATTGCAAAGTGCAATGCCAAGTCCATCCCAGTTAGTGATATGGAGGTAGGTTTTAAGCTTTTGTACCATTGAAGCACTTTGCCTTTGAGTGAAGAAGCAAAAAACGTTACAACTACATCATCTTCTGTAACTACATGAACAGAACACACATTTACAATTTCTTGAATGTGCTTCATCAGGGGTAACTTGATTCTCACAAGTGAAAAATGGTATAGTTTGAGTACGCCATTGGTATATCATGCTGCGCGTGAAGAGCCAAAGGACTACCATTGACAATGAAGCTGAAAAAGGGTATATTTCTCTGTGCCATGGATTGAAAGGGTCTGAATAACTTGGTAGAGTGCACTGAAGTCTACCAAGAGGAGGAGTAGATTGTGCATTTTTACACGTATGGAAGATGGAGATGTGCATGCAGGTGGTTCTTCTAACTTCTTCTTCTTGGAGACAACTAAAGATACTCAAAAGATTCTTCAGTTGTTGTGACTTTGTCTCATGTATGTATTCTTCTCATGAAAATAGGTGTGCTAAACTATCTAAAATTAGTAGATATGGATGTTAGGGAGTTGTCAATATGTGTTGAAAAAAGCTTCCAAAGGCTAGAAATCACTAAGTCACACACCATAAACTTAGTAATAATGAAATGTAAAGATTTCAATACTTGGTCCCACCAGGCATGCCAAAAACTATTGGAGCTCAAAATTGCACCCATGTCGTAGCTCTGGATGAATTGGGGCTTTGAGGAACCATGGGATTGTCTCCAAGTTGTAGGACTTGCACTTGAGACAAATATCTAGAGAAGGTCAGCTTCCTCTTCCTATTTCTACTGCTAAAAATACTCCTAGGAAGGGAAATGTAGCTACCTATCACTACTCTATGATTCCAAGGGACCAGGGTAAGAAAGATATGCATGAAAATGAAAACATAAGACTAATGGGAGGTGATAATACCATAAAGAGGGGGATGAACACTCTCAATTGAGTGAAAGATGAGGGAAAAAACTCACATGGAGGGAAGGTAAGTGTGCCAATAGTATTGATAACAACATTCACACACATATTTTCATGGAGCACAACAATAAAAGGAACATGCAAGAGACATGAAAATATGCACAACAAACAAACAATGTAAAGGAAAAGGCAAGAAGATGCAATAAAATGTAGAACTAGGGTAGAGAATAGCCATAAAATAAGACTTTTATTACTTCTAAGTAGATGCACAATTGATTACAATGGTGAAATTTAAGGGATAGGTATCTACATGGCTCCCCGCACTTCTAATGCTTACAACTCAAAATGCAAAGGCACTACTTCTGAACAATACTCTAAGGGGGTGTCAAACCAAGAGAATCCAACCTTTTACATTGAGAATTGTATCACTTAATTTATAGAATTCTAAAGATACATGAAGAGGAGAAAGGAGAGGGAAACTCATATTTCATTCATTTCCAACCACCAACAATAAGTAATAAATTTCTATAAATGTGCTTGCAACACTATCAGAATTGCCTCCCCATGTCATTTTACACTTGTGGAAAAAGGAAGGAGACAAATTAGATCAAATCTGGGTAAATTGAGTTGACTGGATGTGTGCATTAATGTCCTGAATGACATGTTTCCCTATTTCATGCCTAACTAAATCCTACCAAAATATGATTTTGAATAACCTAGTGTGTATCCCATGTCAGTATTACATTTCAATTCAAAGTATAGAGTGCATGTGGGAATCTGAGTTGTAGTAGAAGTTATGATGATTTGAATTTTCATATAGTGACAATACCTGAACACACAAGACACATGGTCAGTGCTCTAGAACTGGTATGAAGGATTCACACTGACACAAATCCCATTTGTTTTATCTTTTGTAACATGTGTCATGCATTCATTTGATGTGAGGATTTGGGAGAGAGACAAGTGACATGTTCATGATAGGTTGCATGTTGTACGCATTCATCTGATAAGTTCCACGTGGCATGCAGTGATTGGTGCATAGAATTTACACTTAGCACCATGCATAAGAGTCAAGAGGTGAGAGAGGAAAGGATGCAGATATCTAGAGGCACTAAGAGACATGTGTGAGAAGTGGGAACAATTTCAAAATTGCATTTCATACCCAAGGTATGCAAGTATGCACAGAAGAAATGGAGAGTCATAAGACCAAGGATTCTCTGGAAGTAATTGTGCAAAGGAAGTGCACAAGGCAGAAAGTGGAAGAGAAATGAGTGTGCATGGAGAGGAAGAGCGCTGAGACTTAGGAAGGGAGGGAATACATGGGGAAAACATGCATATAGGATACTTATCTGAAAATACTAGGCAAGTTCATATGATGCATATTAAAGGTGTGTACAAAGCTGGTTGGAAGGAAACAAGGCCCTGTGAAGGAGTTTGCATGCAGAGGTATAAAGTGGAAGGAAATAGAAGAATAAATAGTAGAAGAGGTGGGAAACTACGTGGAAGGAATTGACAGGGAGAAGGAAAAGTACAAGGAAGAAGAAGGAAGGGTGCACAATGGTACTCAGGAAAAGAACTATAACCAAGTAAATTTGATGCCAAAGGTGCAAAGAACCAAGATGCACACAACCTATAACTTGATGTCAAGGGTAGAATGGAGTCTGTAAGTTATCCAAATAACTAGGGTGGTTATTTTAGACAACATAGTCACACAATGGCCAGAGGGCCTCAAAATATGACTTTTGAAAAACTAATTCTCAGTAATTGTATAATTGCATAACTGAGAGATGGTTCCAATTATCCAATTGGTAATATCATAATAGGTAGGTGGCGGTAGATTTTTGTTTCACTCGAACAAAGAGGCATCTGATAAGCCGGAACCGGTTGCATTTTATTAAATCTGAGCTACGTCACCATAAAGGGTTCATATGATTAAAATGGGCTTCGAGACTCAATCTCAGAAAAGAATCTAAAAGATTTCAAGTACAACTGAGTTAAGTTTCTACTAATGAGTTTCCTACATTACCAGGGGTACTAAAATATAGAAGTTTCAGACCTTCGACGAACTCTGACATTTGGGTGTGGCACTGTGCGCGTAATTTTATGTAGGCCAATTTTATTTTATTTATTTCCCTATGTTTTTTGTTTTGAAGGTTTCAGGCAGGGAAAATGTTTGTAACATTAATTTTTATATGTATTTTCTATCGAGTCCAAATTATTAAAACCTCAGACTGATCATCTAGGAATTATACACATATCTCTAGTGTATAATTAGAAATCTTGCAAGAATGCCTCTAAGTTGGCCAAATCTATGACCTATTTCACAACAATTTCACTGTCACCACATTTGATGAGACCATAAATAGTCTTGGAGCAAGTTCGTCTAAATATATCAATATTTCTCCTTCCGTCTTATTTTTAAGGGCATGATTTGATAAATAAGCATCAGATAATAATCCTCTTTAGCATTAACATTTTGCGGGTTTCCATACTCGTAATCCAAAACCTTCACTACTCAGAAATGCCAATTTTGTGCACCATCCAGCATAGCACCTGTTGTCCTAAGATGGTTCATGGGATTCTAAACGATGAAGTTTAATCAAAAAAATCACCTGGCAATGTGAATAGCTATCAAAAGAGACAAAATTCCTCTTGCTTGTTATGTTGTAACATCTGTGCATCTGTGGTTAAGTGTAAATATCTCCCAACCACGCAATGTGAAACACTTGACTATATGTTGGAATGCCATTTGGCAGGAGTCTGGAGCACTTAGACTCACCATGAACCAGGTATGCAATGCTGCAAAAAAATACCAATTTGGCTATCCTTTGTTTTTAACAGCCTGGATCCTATATGTCCAACCCAAATCTACCTAAAATCAGGATTCCTCAGCTATCCAAGCAGGCAACGTGTTGGGCATATGTCTAGAACTAGGTTAACAGGGTCATAGATTTGGCATGAAAACTATATTTTATTTGTTTAACATTAAAATTACACCAATAGTACCATTTTCAATCGGGCCCTCTTCCGAAACAAAAGTTAACATTCTTTTAATGCCCTTGACAGGGAACCAAACTTTGTATTCAAAGACTTCAAAACATAGGCATAATTTGGGTGGCATTGGTAATGAAAAGCAGTCTGGATTCACACATGATCAAATACATTTGCTTACAAGTTTCCAAAGCTCTTAATCAATGCAACCAAAGGCTTTCCTGCTTCTAGCTAATGTACTAAATGCTTTCCTATGAGGCCGCAATCTAAACCTCATCATTCATTATTGTTTTTTTGTATAAAGTAATACATGTTAGTGTGTGTGAAAAACCTACAACCATGGCGCTCCATGGTTAGATCCACATCCTGTGTTGAGGTCATCTTTCTTTGAAAGATACTTAAGGTCGTCACCAAGTTATATGATTTTTTTTGCATAATCTTTCAATCATCGCAATTTGTCATGAAACCACATTTTTTAGTGGTATCATATGTAGAATAGGACATGTGCCTATGTGGAATTATAGCTCCTCATTTCCCTAACTGAAGGTAGGGATGAATGTATCCAGGTACGAGGAAAGTGGTGTTTGGTTTCTCACCAGGAAAAATGTAGTTCCTAGAGAGTATCAAAACTATGATTTAATGCTAGACCAATTTTGTGCATTTCAAGCATGAATTTCCATTGTAGGTCCAAAGAATGCATCTGGCATTAAACAATAAAGAGAAAATCACTCCCATGTAGCTCTATTCAAGCTTCTTCAATGCATCCACTTTAGATTCCAGATGGAATGCCTCATTCACAAAAATCTTGAATGAAGAATCCCCAAAGATCTTCTCACGGCAACCATGCATTTACATGTACCAAAAATTTTTCATTAATTTTGGATCTTGGTAAGATCGTTTCTCGCACAAGTCTCAAACCATTTATTTGGCAAAAAATTAGGACCAGTATTTATAGTTAGTTAATTGAAGTTTATGCAAATTTTCAAGATTGTCCCTATGCTAGGTAGAAAAATTTCATGATTCATTTCTAGCTATTTTAAAATTATATTTGGTAACTAGAACCTCAATAACTTCCCAGGTATGTTTTAAACATTTATGGTCTTATCATGTAATTAATTTCATTAACATTTAATAAAGGTAATTATGATATAATTAGACGTTTTGGGCCTCATTACTTGTGAACACGCCTCCCCCGTTAAAGGTTGTAAGATTCCACCTAACCACCATGGAGGTTCCTATCTAATTCATAAATCCCATGGTGAGTGCTAGAGAAGCACCATAGATCTGCTAGTTCAAAGAATGCACAGGTGAATGTTGTGAGACATGAATTGTTCCAAAACAAAAATAATGCAAGCATACAAGACTATAAATTATAAAAATATAAGAGAGATAATTGTAATAGCACATAGAAATAAGCTCCAAAACAATATGAGTCAAATAGAATAATGCAAGAGATGTACATATAGGAGGTGGATGTGTAGCCTCCTCCTATAATCATGGAAATATCCACCTACAATAGTGGTAACCAACACCTAGAATAGTGTAGTCAAGTGGTAACTAACACCTACAATAGTGTAGTCAAGTGGTAACAAACACCTAGAATAGTGTATTCAAGTGTAAATCTAAGAAATCATATCCCATAAGTGTAGGGAAACTCCAAGTGAGGTGGAATATCCTGAGTAGGATAATACAAATAAAGCGAGGAAAATAAATCCTACACTAACACCCCCTATAATCATAACTAGGTGGGCAGTGAAAAATGAAAGTGGGTCCCAAAAATAAGGCTTGATGAGGTACCCACGTACAATGCAATCTCTCATAAGATAGAGTAAAAGGAGAAAAACTAGTGGTAAAAACTCCCCCCAAAAGAGAGACATGAAGAAGTGAAGATGCTAGAAGGACCCCTTGAAGATGATGAAGTTACTGATGTAGACCGTAACCCAAGAAGAGCTCATAGATGAATGAACTTGCTCTTAGTGAAAGGTTTGGTGAAGATGTCAGAAACCTACTCCAAATACTGGAAGAATATCAAATCGATAACCTGATCATGAATGGGCTCCCAAATGAAGTGCATGTGAATCTCAATGTGTTTGGTCCTCTGGTAAAGAGCCACATTCCTACATATCTAGATGGTGCTCTGGTTTCCAAAAAATATGAATGTAGGCTGCTTGGTATAGATACCAAGATTATAAAGAATCAACTGAATCCAAATAGCTTCAGTATCTACGTTAACAACTCCCCTGTTGATGCAACCTAGAATCCACCACGAATAACCCAGGCACACTGACACATCACTCAACTTGAGCTGAGTGCTCACTCAAAGCATTCAAAGGTACCAGACCACTCTTTAGAGTTACTTTTGTAGGATGTTAATGTGTTGAAGATAAAACATACATCCAAAACACTAACTAACCACAAAAATTCCACAGAGCATATTCCAGATCTAGATCTTAAAGAATCATGAATTAAACAATAATCATAATGAAGTCAACCATATAAGAACCAGCTACAAAAATTTTAACACCTTTATCCATCCAATACACTCCATTATATTAAACATAGTAAATACAGAAGCTTCTTTCATCATATAACATTACCATAAGTTTATGCGTGTAACAGATCTGGTAGCATAAATTTTTAATAACTCATACACAGTGTCTCTATTTAACTACTAGACTAATACATACATAAAGGGGTTGGGACTTTCCCTTCACCACTTACACACTCCCCAAAATAGGTCGCATGCTGAAAATAGCCATATGCCTTTACAATAACATTCACACATGCAAGTGCACTAATAATAGATCTCCTACAATTAACTGGCAGTAGTAATCCTATTATTATCCTGAATTCATGCATGGCGCTTAGTAGATGTTCATCCCCAAAATAGAATTTCCATGTCGTGTAAGTCTCCATCCTATTGTGTGCTCTACATGGTATCTCCAAAAATAGCCCGTAACCATGAAAATGACTAAGTCCCAAATCAGCTTGTCTTGGCATGTGTTTCCTTCTTCTATCCTCCCACGCCTTCAAATGCTCTTGTTCCTGCATGCTAATATTTTGTGTGCCCTATCCTTAGTGTCATACTCAGTCTGATCAACATTACCCCACACTAAACTACATTGCTATCCTGACAATGAGATTTCCTTTTGATGTTCCTAAATAATGAAGAATAAGAATGGAAAGAATGTAAAGAATTATTGTACAAAGAATGGACTTCTATTCTACAACACCCTCTACTTCAACTAGGAGGATATAATCTGGATATTATATTTTGATCTCAAACTCTAATGTTTTCCATTCATCCAATGTGTTTCTTGTTTTCTCTTGAATGTATGTGGAAATAGCTTCTAACTCGTCCTCGGTTATCTCTCCCTCTTCATTCTACAGTACTAGGACAACGTTGTCCATAACAGACATCCTTCCCTTTACAAGATCCATCTTTTACGCTATGAGCTTCCCAATCTCATCCAGCCTCTCCTTATGTGGGTTTTGTGTTTTTGAAAGGGCTTCATGATTTTTCTTTACTAATGCCAATCTCTCTGCATGCCATAAAGTCTCATCCTTCATTGCCTTCAGGACTTCATTGTCATCTATTATAGTCCTAATCCTGATCACTGCTTCTGGAGCTACACATATGTTCAAAGCTTGATCTACTTTCTTCATCTCATCTTGTAAAGTTTGGAGTAATGCCTCGTAGGATGAAATCTTTCTAACCACAGAGGCCTTTTCTCTCTCTGCTTCCTATTCAGGATCCTTTCGTGTTGGCATTCGAATTGGTCCATTCTCAAGCACCAAATCACTAATGTGCACACATAATGAATATTCGAAGGAAAATTCTTAGGTACCTTAGACTCCAGATGTAGTCTTTCTTTCAGAACATAGTCACCAATTTCTTTTGTCATGCTAATGAAGGCATCATTATTTTTCATCTCTAGATTCTTCTCTCCTTTTAGATGTGTTATTTCTGCATTTGTTTCCTTATTATCTTCAAGTAGTGCTCTAATAGTGGTAGCCTTATCAATGTTCCTCCACGCCACCTCTGTAGATACCTTAACCAAGGCATTGTTCACCTCCTCATCAGACATAAGAGTGGGCTTTATAGTCATGTGCCTACTCTGAGGTGCCTTCTTCACTCTTCTTAACACACAATACTCCTCACATATATAAAAATTTGGCTCATCTATGTGAGTCTACATGGACCAGGAAAACTATTTCCTTGCACATGTAGTAGCCATGTCTAGGTCCATCAGCTCCCACCCATATAACTCCTTCAAGTCCACTGCGCTTTGAAAATTGGTGCAGATGATTTTTCTTATGTCCTTAGCATAGCCCATACTTGGCCCAATGTATTCTTCACTTGTTCTCCTTGTTCTTGGTCCCTTAGGAACCTGAGCGCCAAGGTTTGGAGTTGGCCCTTCGACATCCTGAGTAGTGTCATGCGCATGAGGCTTCTCATGCTCTGATTCTTTTTCCTCCTTCACACCTTCCTCTTCATCCTTCATTTCCTCATCTTTAGGCTCCTCGATATCTTCCAGCTAAACTAGGGTTCCAGGCATGCTCTCTGCAGACTCCTCCTCCTTCTCATTCAGTATTAGCTTTCTTCTCTCCTTCTTAGTTTCCTCTTTCCGAGGGGAGATTCATGGCGATCTTCATATAGGATGTGGAGTTCATGTGCCTTGTGTTCTTGTTCTTTTGAATTCCCTCTTAAATCAGTGTTCTTCATGGAATGCTTCTAGATCCATTTCCTCGTCCCCTTCTTCTGGCTGAGGTGGAGTATCTACATGCTCAGTGTCTGTGGGTTGCCTCCTGCCTATATGATCCATACCACCACTATCTTCATTTTCTTCTTCATCCTCATCTACCTCTATAGTCATTGCAGGATTTGGAGTTTGCACATTCTCCACTGTATTTTTTCCCTTAGGCAGCCCTGGGAGCACAAACTCATTCTCCACATACTTGTTATTCTCTATCTTAGGCTTAAGCTGAAGGTATAATAGTGTGGCTCCATTGATAGCCAAGATTCTTGGCTTCATACTTGTGACATCTGAGATGAGCCTCTAGATGTAAATAGTCTGACCTGGATACACATATGTCTTCCTAAGGGTGTGGTAATCATAGTCTACCTTGTCTACGTTGAAATTTAGATGACACACATAAGTAAATATGTGAACTGAGGCATGGAAGTAGCGTGTTGTGAAGGAATAGGGAAGTTTGCACCATGGGCTCCATGCCCTATCCCTCATAACAAACCACACGATGCAGAAGTGTTGGTACACCGTGAACTATACTGCCTTACCTACTACCAAAGGTAGCTCCTTGGGAATGCACCACTCCTCTTCAAACACCTTGAAAATTCGATCATACCACATCTCTTCCCTCTACTTAAATGGCCCACTCATTGATCCTTCACATAAATATTTTTCAAACCTCTCCACAAGGGACTTATTTTCCAAGGGGTACTCCCAGATCTTGTTCTTTGGACCATTGGGCAATCCAATTTCTAAAAACACAAGAGAAATTAGGATAACGCCAAAACTTTTCTTTTCTCTTTTGTGCGCTTCCTCAACAATGGTGTCTACAATATAGCTTGTTAGATTATATACTACTCCCTAAGATATTTTCTTTACAATGTGAAGTCACATGATGTTTACCTATGACCATCTCTCTTGGTCATTCAACTTGGTTAGCAGATGTGCGGTTGCATGCACCATAGGAAACTTCTTTAGTTTTTCAATGTCCATTCTACGCAGACCCTCAGTAAACCCCAACTCCTTTCTTATTTCTATGACCACTACTTTATCAGTCAGATCACTAACAAGGTCTACCTCTATGCCCTTCAATCCTATTAGTGTAGAAACTAGGGTTGCTATGATCCTGACCCTTCGTCCAATGAAATAAAAGAATTCCTCATGGAATCTACTCATCATCCATTAGTATAAGGTTTCATATTTGCCAAAATATGGGAGCTCATACAACTGATAAAATCCTACCTGCTTTAGTAATTTCTCCCCAGCATCGTTATACACTGGCATATCCTCCACCATGTGCTTGTTGGTCTTCTTATTCAGCAATGCATCCAACTCTCCCTTGTTTTCAGAAGTGCGATGGTTGTAGTCACTTATCTTGCATATGTGGATGTGGGATTCCAATTCTTATCTGACTATTAATCCTTCTAGGTATTGCATCTTTGAAAAATTACTCTCGGGAGAAATTTCAACTTCATCTTCTACCTTCTTATTTCCTTTTGTTCCTCATGCAGGTGCTTTCTTTGGTGTCATCATAAAAATCCCATATTTTTTTTATGTAACGAGAAAAATCAAACTGTAGCTTGAATATGCATGCCCTAGCTTGAAACCGCATGTCGTATCTCCTTCTCAATGCTTATGCTTTGCTCAAACCCTTCACCATTGGGGACATAAGCCTCTTTCACATAATAGTCTACTCTCCACATCTGGTATCACAATTCTCTCACCTCAACATGATTCTCTCAGCTCGATCATACTTAGCTCGCTCAAATACTTGTAATTGCAAATGTAAAAATGAACCCGCATCATGTCCTTATATAGATTTTCTAAAATTTTGTGCATTTATTGATCCTTCACCTACCAATAATCCTGTCATTAATTGACCATTTTCAGAATATCTGTGAGATACATCTTTGTGCCCCAACTATAACATTCTAGCGTGCCTTCCTACCTTCTGGCTATAAACTTCTCTTTAGCGCGCTTCCATGCACTTGAGTACCTCACTTCTGTGCCTTCCCCTGGTACTCTCCACGACTGCTGCTTACCTTGTGTTATATTGTTCCCTCATTTATCTTCTTCTATGGTCATATTTTTAGAGCAATCTCCTTTCTAACAGCTCCTTTCCATACTTGACTAGCACCTATAACATTTTTTTCTCATGTATACCCAGTTGTTAATAACCACCTTAGAGTAATTGTATGTGCACTCCTCTGCGCATAAAAATAATTCAAATGGCAATCAACTTCTAATGCACAAACACACTTATTACACAAAACACCAAACTAAATTGACAAAGCATAGTGACGAAGAAGGAAATACATTAAGGAAATAAAGAAAGGAAAACCTATTCTAAATGGCAACATTGCCTTATTACAAATACCAAGAAGACTTATTTATACTATGGCTCCAGCCTACTCCCATTAAAGTAACCAGGTAACCGTATTCCATCAAGCATCTCTAAATGATAAGTGCCTAATTCAAGTATATGAGTGATAGCATATGGTCCCAAACAATACACTTTAAGCTTTCCTAGATTGTGCAGAAACTTAGAATCGTAAAGAAGCACCATTTTTCCTATCTCAAGCTATTTTCCCCTAATGTGCCTGCCATGTCGTGCCTTCTGCCTAGCCTTTTCCTTCTTCTGACTCCAACATGCTATGGTTGCCTCTCATCAAACAGTATCAATTTATCAATTATTTCTTCTAATGCTTTCTCATTGGCTAGACCTCCAATGCACACAATACACAAAGATGGTAACATGAATTCCATAGGAAGAACTGCTTCTATGAAAAACACCAACTGAAATGGTGTGGCCTTGTTCAACCTCTTGTATGTTGTTCTATACGCCCAAAGCATGAATGAAACTTTATCTACCCAATCTTTCCTTCTAAAATCACAATTTTTTGTCAATGTCTAGCTCAAAATCTTGTTGAAAGCTTCAACAATCCCATTTTCCTAAGGATGATAGGGTGTATTCTTATGGTGCACAATCATAAATCCATCCAATAGTATCTTGATTGTCTCATTCAAAAAATGTGTATCCCTATCACTTGTCAAGCTTAGTGGGCATCCATACCTTGTAAGAAAAATTTCCCATGAGAACTTGGCTGATGTAAAATCCTTAGTAGGTGTTGCTTCTGCCCACCTTGTAAGATAATCTGTACAAGTCATGATGTAGCGTGATCCAGTTCTACACGTGGCTGGTGAAATAGGACCCACAAATTCTATAACCCATTTCTCAAATGGCTCTGTACTAGGAATAGGTATCAAGGGAATTTCATCTCTTTGCCTCGGTTTACCAATGAGTTGACAGTGATCACACGCCTTACAATATTCTTTATAATCTTTGTAGAGGGTCTCCCACCATAATTCAACAACTAGAATCTTGCGTGCAGTGGCATCACATGTATAGTGCCAACCTACAATACCACCATGAGCCTCTTCCATGATATTTTTGCACTCATGCTCTAGTACACACCAACACAATACCTCATCTTAGCCTAACTTGTATAGGTCACCAATGATCAACATAAAAGGGGCCACACAAATTGCAAGTTGTTTCTTCTTTAACAATTTCATCTTGTCTGACACCATACTTGTACGTAGAAAGATAACAATATCCTCCAATTCCAAAGGTGCAAGTTGTAACATGTAAAACTGTGCATCTAACACTGTATCTTCAATTTTTTGCACATCCTCCCCTGACTGAATTCTTGATAAATGGTCTGGGCTAGAATTAATTTTACCTGGTTTTACCACAATTGTGAAATCAAATTCTTGGAATAAGAAAACCCATCGATATATGTGCCCCTGTAAAATGGGCTTGTTTACCAAGTATTTCAATTCCATGTGATCAATGTAAAATACAAATGGTGTTGCTAGCAGGTATTGTCTAAATTTATGTAGTGCATAGATCATTGACAAGGCTTCATACTTAGTAGTTGTATAATCCTGCTCTGTAGGAGTCAACTTTCTGCTAGCAAAATAGATAGGATGATCTATAATTCCTTCTCTAGGCTAAGCTAACACCATACATATGGCCATGCCAAAGGCGTCCACATGTACATGAAACAACTAGTTCCATGAGGGAAAACGTAGAATAGGTGTTATAGTAAGTCTTTTCCTTCAATGCCTCAAATGTACAGTTATTGCAGTTCTCCCCAATAGAATGTCCCTTTTTCCCTTTAGTAACTCTTCCAAGGGTGCATACAATATTAGCATATCCTTTGATAAATTTTCTATAAATACCCAGTATGACCCAATAATCTGTGCATACCTCAGTCTGACCGGTAAGCTCTTCCAAGCCTACAATAACTGCAACCTTAGCTAGATCCACTAACAAACCTTCCTTGTAGATGATGTGCCCTAACAAGGTTCTAAAACGTATAGTAAACACACACTTCTTAATGTTTAAAGAGATGTTTAATTGTCTACATATTTCAAACTTAAAGCGTAAATTCTCACACTGATCCTTAACAATTCCATACACCGTCCAATCATCCAAGTAAACCTGTAATAAAATGTGAATAAAATCTTAGAATGCTTGAACAAATATGTGTGAAAATACAACAATCATGTTTTTCAGACCAAAGGGCATCATAGTATATGTAAAACTTCCCCATTCAGTGGTGAAAGTTATTTTCTCTTGATCCTCCTGTGCAATCCTTACCTGATGATACCCAGAGAATCCATCTATAAAAGAATAGATTTTGCACCCTACAACGCCTTCTAATATCTCCTCTGTGAAAGGTGTAGGAAAGGGATCAATCACACATGCAACATTCAGTTCCCTATAATCCACACAAATCCTAATCCAACCATATTTATTTATACTAATGACCATGGGGCTAACCCACTCTGATTCTTCTAGGGGCTTGATGATGCCAAATTTCAACATCTTGTCAATTTCTTCCTTAACCTTTACACATAGGTTAGGGTTCATTCTGTAAGGTATTTTCCTGACTGGGGTGCACACCTTCCTTAACTTAATCTTCATCTCTCCTAATGATTCATGTACTCCTTTTAATTCATGGTAGCCCTAAGGAAATAAGTCCTGAAAAATCACATAGTAACTCAATGATTTTTGCCACTTAAGAGTCAGACTAATAATCCCTAATTATTGCCTCCTTAGGTTCAGCATCCGTACCAATAATTACTTTTTTATCTTCATGGGTTCATGATAGGCACTCACTTTTTTATCCACACTGTCTTACACCTCACGCATACCCAATGAATGATCTGTATCCAGATCTTCTAGTTCCTCATCATCCACTATGTAGAGCATATTTCCTTTTTCTTTCTCTAAGCAAGCGCACTTAAGTAGCATGGCATATGTCTCTTCTTCTTTATCAAAGTGCACCCCTGACTTTGTCTCACCAAATAACTAATGAATGATTTCTTCCACCTTTGCACTGTCTCCCATATTTAAGCGCTTTATAACCCTTAATACCTCTTCCATTGGACATTTAGTAGAGAAGTTGTGAAAATTATGGACCATTCCTACAATCAAATCTGACCAGTTTCTAGTTTCTCTATGTATCTCCACATATACATACCAAGTGGGTACGTAACCTTGTAATGTGGAATAAAGTTTTTCTACCCATAATGAAGGTGGTAAATCTTCTTACCACTTTATGCAGAGCCTCTCACACTACTGAATGTGGTGCTGAAAAATTTGATTACCATGATATGTGTAGATGTGAGAAGGTGTGTTGATCCTAGAAAATCAAGTTGTTAGAGAAATTCTGACTTCATTTCATTCTACAAGATTATCCTTATGAACCACCCACCAATGCACTATCATCTTGCACACGGTATATGCTAACATATTTCTTCTTTCAAATTGGTCTGTCCACTATTCCTCCATGGTGCACAAGAATACCATAGGGTCTCCTTCTCTAGTGTACATAGGTACAAAGTTGTTACCTATCCTCCTAATACAACGAGGTTTGCTTCTCCATGCAAATGCGCTCCTTACTTCATGCATAACCATCTCATAAGTGTCATGAGCCCAATTATTACAAGCAATAGTTGTGGTATCACTAATAGATTATGCATCTTCCCAATGGAGGATTCCTTCTTTAGATGACTCGAGTACTTCTGGGTCCCAAATGATGCGTACATAAATCCTATTCAGATATTCTTCACTCAAAGGCTCAACCTAAGGCACATATTTCCCATCCATTAAAGGGATAATAACTCTTTCCTCCTTATTCCTAAAACTTATATATCCCTTGTTGAACCGTAGATCAACATTATTTGTGTAGCACAAAGGGAACCCAAGAAAAGGTGGGAAACTGTCTTCTTCTACATGTGTTAAAACCTCAAAGTCCCTAGTGAACTTGGCCCCTTGTATCATAATGGATGCATCTTTTAAAAATCTGATAGGAGTAGCCTTAGTTCAATTATCCATAAACAATACATTAGAAGATGGCTATAATGGAGGTCTCCCCATCTATACCCATGCATGTAAATTAAGCACATTTACCTCCACACCCGTGTTAATCAATATTTTACTCAAGAGTCATCCATCCACAATAACATTCAGATTGATTTGCTTGTTATAATATAAGCTGTGAAGGGGGAGATTTGCATGCAGGATTTGACATCCATTCTCAATATTCACGCGTAGACTGTTTCCATTTATCCAAATCCCTAGTAATGGAATGATATTTTCCTAGTGCAACATTTTGCATACCTCCTTCAAGTCATCAATATCCGAATAGACCGTATTTGTTGCCTTCTTATGTTCCATCTTCCATGATTTCTCCTTTAAACATTGTATTCCCCACTAAATATTTCTGAGTACCTCCATGGTCTCCTGATAAACCTCCTTCTGGTGTGCAAGATATGGATACCTTGCATGCAAAATGTCCTCCTTAGTGATTGAAGGCTTATAATGTAATGCTTCTCTGAAGCACGTAGCTTCAGTGTGTGTAGTAATATTCATAGGTAATACCTTAGGTTATGGTGCTAACTTTTACATCCACTGATATTCCACAATGCGTTGTATTCTAAACATTACTGTGCTCTTTTTTTCCTATTTATGCTGCTTGTTAAGATGTTCATATAGGTCTAGGCATTCCTAATAGCTATGAATCTTCCCACAAAAAGAAAAAATAATAATTTGAGGACATTCACGCCTCTAGTGGTTAGGAGATCCGCATGTAAAACATGTTCCGTGAGGAAGCTCACATCGTCCACCACCACATCCTTGACCCCCAAATCCACCATGGTATCCTTGACCTCTGTCATGTCCTCCTTCATAGCACCCCTCATTTCGATCATAGTGCACTTGATTGTGATCCTGATCTTAGTGCTCAGCTTTAGCCTTAGAGTTATATGATACTCCTATTTATCACACGCCAATATCTATAGCATCATGGATTTGACAAATCAACCTGCAATATTTTGTATCATGAGTCATGGACCAATTTTTTTTTACAATAACATGATACATTCTTCCTTATCACGCGTTGTAATAATGGGCAGTGGATGGCGTAATGGTCCAAATGACATATCTAACAAGCTAGTAATAATGAATGTACTAACCTACAAGGACAACTATCCTTGGTGTGCCCTTCCACTTCATAATTTGTACACCAAATCCTAATGTGCATCTCATGTGTTGAATTCACCGATAGTTTCTCGAATTGCTTTGCCATAGCTGCAATATGTGCTTCCAAGAATGGGCCGACTCCAGTGTCTATACTTCTAACTACCTCAGTGTGCAAAGCTACCTCAATTACTTCACGTGGATCAATATATGTCTTATGTGACAACGCCCTTCTAAAAGGTGTGATCAGTCCTCCAACGAACCATTGTGCATTTTGGATTGCATGAATATCATAAGAAAGCTTAGATAAAAGTTGTTTGAAATGAGAATCATACTCCCAAACACTCTTAGTAGTGTCATGCTTAATATCCTTGAGCATGCTTATACTCTTCTGCTCAAATTCAGGGATATAGAACTCTTGAAGGAAAACATCTTTTAATGTTGCATAATCTACGCAAGTCTGATCTAGGTCAAACTTCTTGTACCAACTGTGTACACATACTTGTAATGTAGTTACAAATTGACTTTCCTTACACTCAAAAGTGACTTCCCTTTTGAGCTCCATAGTATCTCACACATGTGCATGTGTTCAATAACATCTTCTATGCCCATATACTCTGGAAGATGGAGAGACATCTCCATGTAAATATTATGGGTTTGGTGCGGATCCTACCCACTAGATCCAGAACCACCATATCCACTAGAAGTAGAGCCACCTATACCCCCTGATCCTCCACCTGTACCTGGAAGTGGATAAAAATATGTACTTCCATGCATCCCAATAATAGTACGGAAATGAACTCCTATAGTCTGTGTGGTTGTATTACTCCTAGAAGTGAGTCCAAAATTCTGTGTACTTGAAATATTTGTTGATGATGCACCTAAAAAGGTACCTCAAAAAAAAATGAAGACTTTTTCCCTGTCATAGATTTACTTGCTATGTGACTTAATCCTACTTCCCTAGTGCCCAAATTAGTTTGTTGACTATTGGATCTACTAGATAATGGAAAACCAAGTGCAAGGGCTAGGTTTCCAGGTAGATTCAGATGTGCTCTTGTGGTCTAGGTCATCTTTTTTGGCATGCTCCTGTGTGAGGCTGAGGAGGGTTCCCTGTCATACTTTCCTAAATGGGGGAGTTCCAGATGCTCTAGCTCCATGCCTTATGCATGAGCTCCAAATCCTTCATGAGCCATCTCTCTCCTCAACACCATCTACTCTGAAATATCCCACTACTTTTCCATATCCCTTTCATACATTTCATTATACTTAAGCCACTTGTCTTCTCTCTGCCTCTATACCACTAGGTCTGCCATCTTTCACCAAACCTTCTCCTACCCCCACACATGGTGGGTTTTAGCTAGCCATCGGTTTTTCTTCCAAGTCCATGGTTACTGTCAAGATCGTGATTTCCATTGGAATGCCTTGCAAGTAAGTTCCCCTAGGATAAAGTAAAAATTACAACTCAGCTACCTCCAAGAAAGAATAAGTGGAAATTGAATACTCTAAAATATAGTTGTTCAAAACACCACTCAACCAAGTATCCACATCTCATGTTCAAATCATATCAACATTATATAGGGCTTAAAGTTCTTCCTATGTCTAGACAAGTGTATGATACCTCTAATTCCATTTAGACGCATAAGTAACCAGCCACTCATATAGTTCTATCATGAAGATAGAAAAGAAGCTCTCATAAAAACAGTCATACAGATTCTTTTCAGCCCATGTGTGTGTGTGTTAAAATTAGATCCAGTGTTGAAACTCCATGCGTACTCTTCTTCTAGATCTTTTATCAACTCCTCAACACCTACTAGGGTCAACCGGTACATATTCATCATGAACCATCCTGAAAAAAACTGAAAAAGAGGTCCCAACAATGGAACCAATGATGCATCCTAGATTCCACCATGAACAACCCAGGCATGCTAACACATCACTCAACCTGAGTTGAGTGCTTACCCAAAGTGCGCAAAGATACTAGGCCCCTATTTAGATTTTTTTATGAAGGATGTTAACGTGTTGAATATAAAACATACATCCAAAACACTAACATTCCACATAGCATATTACTAATCTAGATCTTAAAGAATAATGGATTAAACAATAATCATAATGAATTCAACCATACAAGAACCAATTACAGTCATGTTTAACACCTTTATCCAGCCAATACACTCCATTATATTAAACATAGTAAATACATAAGTTTCTTGCATCATATAACATTACCATAAGTTTATACGTGTAACAGATCCGGTAGCATAATTCTACAATAAATCATACACATTGTCTCTATTTAAATACACATACTAATACATACTTATGGGGGTGTGGAATTTCCCTTCACCGCTTACGCACTCCCCAAAATAGGTCACATGTTGAAAATAGCCATGCGCCTTTACAATAATATGCACACATTTAAGTGCGTTAATAATAGATCTCTTAGAGTTAATTGACAGTAACAATCCTATTATTAACCCAAAACCATACATGACACTTAGCAGATGCTCATTCCCAAAATAGCATTTTCATGTCGCGCAAGTCTCCATCCCATTGTGTGCTCTACACGTTATCTCCAAAGATAACCCATAACCATGAAAAATAGCCAAGTCCCAAATCATCTTGTCCTGGCACGCGTTTCCTTCCCTATCGTCCCACACCTTGAAATGCACCTTATACCTTCACGTGAATCTTTTGTGTTCCCTCTCCTTAGTGTCATACTATGTCTACTAAACACCAATACTCTGCCTCTATAGATGATAGAGAAATATCATTCAATTTTTTTCTCGAGTAACTGATGGGACCATAACCCAATGAGATACTGTAACCTAAAGTGGACTTACAACACTTAGTGTTGCTAGCCCAATCTGAATCTATGTAGCTGACCAATTCAATGTATTAATTAACCCTGTAGTGAATCCCATATCGGTGTAAACCCTGAATGTAGTGCAAAATCCTCTTAGATTTTTTCCAATGCAACTCATGGGGTTCCTGCATAAACCTCAAAAAATACTAATGACATAGGAGATATCAGGTCTGGTCTGAGTCAAGTAAATACTCCTAACAAGTTTTCGATACGAAGTAACATCAACCAAAGGTGTGGAATAATTAGCCTCAAGCTTGACTCTAGATAAGAAAGGACTTAGAGATGGCTTGCAGTCAGTCATGTGAGACCAAGTCAAAAGACTGAGAGAGTACTTGGGATGTGTAAGTGAAATCCCTGAATCAGATTGTGTGATCTGAATGCTAAGGAAGTAGTACAGTACACCCAAGTTAGTCATGGTGAATCTATCCTAAAGAGATGTCTTCACTGCTACGATAGTTGATAAAGTACTCCCAGTGATCAAAATGTCATCAACATAGAGTAACAGTATCATTAATGAATCATCTTGTTGTAATAGATATACATTGGGATGTGAATGGAACCAAGTGAAACTAGAAGCTACGAGGAAGGAATCCATATTAGCATATCAATCCCTAGGGGCCTGTTTGAGGCCATAGATGGATTTCATAAGTCTGTAAACTAACTATGAATCTTGAACAAACCATGGTGGTTGCTTCATGTAGATCTCCTCCTATAGGTCTCTGTGAAGAAAATAACTCTTCCCATCCATCTGGTGCACACTCGAACAATGTGTTGCGGCTAAAACAAGTGTGAGTCTAATCAAATTCATCTTGGCTATGGGTGAAAATTTCTCTAATGTTGGCTACCTATGAAAAAACCTTGGCTACCAATTGAGCCTTGTAGTTATCAAATGACCCATTTGCTCAAAATTTGGTTCAATAAATCCATCGATATCAAACCATCTTCCTTTCCTTAGGAAGTGAAGTCAAATCCCAAGTGTGATTTCAATTAAGGAATTATATTCCTCATGCATAAGACTATCCCACTCAGGTATGTTTGATGCCTCTCATAATGTCTACGGATCTATCACTAAAGCATAAAAGGAATTTGGCCTACTCTTATAGTCTTCCTGAGTAGGTCTGTCATCCTCTGGATTCCCTACCCAAGTACCTGCACTCTGAAGTGTCTTCCTAGCCTAAAGAGGTCTCTAAGTGGGTGATTCATGTACTGAATCCTCATCCTTCGAAGCGTGGCTAGAATTAGATGAATATGAATCCTGATTACTTTTGTCACTGTCAAAACTAGTAGAAGAATCTACCTCAGGAACTTGTTGTGGATGCTCTTAATCCTCATACTGCTCATCAAAACTAAGTGAAGCCAAAGTAGAAGGAGACCCTCTCATAATA
The DNA here is from genome assembly GCA_019776745.2 of Taxus chinensis. NCBI lineage: Eukaryota > Viridiplantae > Streptophyta > Pinopsida > Cupressales > Taxaceae > Taxus > Taxus chinensis. The sequence continues at coordinate 175,618,093 of CM034157.1, read as the reverse complement.
ATCAGTGATGAATCTCCTTAAAACTTAACACTATATCTCGATGAAAGAAATTGATGAATAGTAGGATGGAAAATTCTATAGCCCTTGACATATCTGGATACTCAAAAAAATGCAAGGTTTGGATTGAGGCTTCCATATGCCTTGGATTATTATTTTTGTGGATACGTGCATGCCATTATGGTTATTTGGTAATACCCTAAAGTGGCAAAATTCCATGGTTTCCAAATCATCCTGTTATGCCAAGATTCAAAGGGAGTTATACGAGCTTTCTAAAGAACATTAAATAAGGTTCTGTATGATAACAGCATGATTTGGATTCTATTCATAAAATGCAGAGTCAAATATTTAGAGTGGATCATACAGTTATTCCATTTTAAAATTTTAAGGACCATATTTTGTCATTCCCAACAAAAATCTACTGAGGAGTGTAAAAGTCTATTGTATGTTGTAGATCAATACCCTATGTATGTGTAAAACTTTTCAAATTTGTTTAACATAATCCCCCCACATTGTCTATTTGAAGAACTTTGATGCATTTTGCAAATTTTTTCAGTTGAAGTTCCTTAAATTAATGAAACAATTGAAGACTTGTGTATATATTTTGCCTAAGGAAGTAGTTACCATTGTATATCTAGAGAATTCATATATGAAGGTGAGATCATAATTTGGCCCTAGTGAAATTTATAGATGGGGAAAATCCCTTGATGAAATCAAGCATGAATTCAAATCTAAATAGTTCTAAAGCATCTCCAAGATTTACCTTTTCAAATATTCTCATTTAGGGTACTTTTGAAGAGCACAACCCTCACAGAAGTCCCTTTGAGATACTGTGACTTTAGGAAATCTAGTGACCATATCATGCTGACTTAGTTACTCAAGGTAGCGGTAGTTAAGATGGCCAAACCACTTATGCCATAATATGAGTGAACTCCATCTGAAGTGAACGAGAAATGTAGTAGGGGAAACATTATGTGAAAAGTGTGAGAAAGTATATATTTAACCTAGCATGGTGATCATTCATTAGTTCCCACTACTACTATAGTGTCATTATGCAAATCCCTAATCTTTGATTGAATAAGTCTAGATCAAATAATGACTCTCATGCCCTTCCCTATATGAGTCATATAATACACTAAAAGGAGATTAGTTGAAAGTGAAGGTACAATATAACATTTGGATCCATGAATGTTTTGAATGTGGACTTCAATATTACCCTCTCCTTGAAATTGTGCTACTAGAGTAACATCACCCAAAGTGATGGAGGACATGAGTGCAAGGCTACTAAGGAAGAAAACATCGCACTTGTGATGAATAATCCATGTGGTGTGAAGCACCAGAATCAATAACCTTTACATTGAATAGAGTAGATGAGGATGTAATACGGTTAACTATATGCCTTTTGGCCCTTATGTTTAACTTTAACTTTTTCCTTTTCCTTAGTAGATTCTTGGGACCACCACCATGATGAATAGTTCTTTTGATAGATTTAGGGATCCCTCTATTTTTCTTCTGGAGTTAGCATGACATGAGGTGGTCAATCTACTTCTTCATACATTTGTGCTCATCATGCCCAAGTCTCTTGTAGCCTAGACACACTTTCTGGGTCCTTTTCCTTCTTGTATTTCTCATTTGATCTTGGTAGTTAGTTTCAGTGGTAGAATTATGAAGAGGTAATAAAAAAATCATGTTAACCCAAAAAATTTTGTGGTCTAAATCCTATTACTAAGCTTTTGAGTTCTTCTCTTGGTTACATATCTTATATCTAGAACTTATTTCCCATATAGCTCCGGCAATGAGGGAAAAAGGTTTGGTTCATTTGAATTTCAAAGGTAGCCCATTCTAGATTAAAAAATTACTTGCTCCATTATGTCATAATCTACAAATAAATTCATCTAAATTTGATTACTAAACCATGTGGCTCCAAGAGATCTATTGGTAGCATCTAAAAGGTCAGACACACAACAGACATAGATTAGTCATTTAGACCTAGATTTTGGCAAGCACTGAAAGAACTAGTATCATCCTTCTTTTCTATTGAACATTCCTTATTAACTTCAATCGTAAAGACTTGAGCTTGGTAAAGAAATATTCCAAAGTGTTAAAGTTGAGTAGGACTTAAGCTAATAATATTCAAGTTATAGCTCATGACCCCTTGGCGATAGTGTTACATATTTTTCCAAAAATTTTTCTAAGGTTTTCCTCACCTTGCTAAAGGATATATTGGCCGAGCAAGTTCTTGCATGTGATTAGAAGGAGTTCGGGAGAAACTCAAAAGACACAAGATACCAATCATGCTTCATCACACTCTATTATCCCACTTAACTTTGTTTGCACCTATGCTACATTAGGCTTGTCAGATTCTAACCCTATTATGATCAATGTATAACCCTTTAGTCTTAGATAAAGTACAAGGGAATTTTTAAATACTTAGTTCATTCCCTACACAGTTAAAACCACACCGTAAGTGGGTTAGAATATATTTTATGCATCCATGCAGAAAATATCGTAGTTGTGGTATTTCAGATTCAGAAAACAAAGAAATGTGTGGAAAGAAGGAAGTTCCAAACAAAAGATTTTGGAAACACACTTTGGCACCTCCACATAAATTATTTATCATGAAGCCCCCCTTAAAGATTTTGGATATTTTCTAATTTAGTGAATTTTACAAAATAAATAGGTCCAATGCGTTGGGAGGATAAAAAAATAATTAACTTTTGCACTAAAATGGCACTCACTATAGAGCTGCACCAATCAAAGTTATTACAATAACTGATTTCTCATAAATAATCCCTATTTTAAATTAATTTGCACTTAAAACCCATGAGAGTCAGTGAATATGCTTGTATTAAAAGAAAAATTTAAGGAAAATGACAATTAGGAGGGTGCAACACATGTATGACCAATTTGAAACCTTACAGTGGTCCTAAATAACTTGGCTACTCTAGATATGAGTGTAGGGAAAACAAAATATTTTGAGACATAAAAAATCAAACACAGAAGGCTGAGAACTGTATAGTATCAACCTATAGGTTGTTGGATACACCTAACAAGTATTGAACGATGACTATGTGGGACCAATAAATGCACCTTTGAGTGTCTAAATAAGCATGCAAAGCAAATTTTCTACCACAGTGAAAATGTCCTTCACAGGTAATCAAAATCACCTAGGTGAAACTTGGTATACAATGTTATTAGGGCCTTGTAAAGAGGCACCTCATAATAGAGGAAAATTTAATCTCTATAACTGTTATATGCACTATGAGGGTCATGCCTACAAACCTACATAAGCATGTAAAGAAGGCTATATACACCATAAACCAGGAACAATCGGAAATATAAGACACCCTGCACAAATAAACATGTCATATACTTTGTAAATATTTTTCTCAAATGAAAATAAATGGTTGATATGAATAATAACCAGACAAGAACTCAATACCATCTCAACTCTAATACCATATCAGAGAAGCGCCATGGATGATCTACTTGGTTCGAAGAATGCACAGGTGAATGATGTGAGACGTGAATTGTTCAAAGACAAAAAAAAGCAAGCATACAAAGACTGTAAATTACGAAAATACAAGAGATATAATTGCAATAACACAGAAATAACTCCAACTCAATACAATCAAATATAATAATGCAAGAGATGTGCATATAGGAGGTGAATGTATAACCTCATCCTAGAATCATGACAATCTCCACCTAAAATAGTGGTAACCAACATACTAAAATAATGCTAGTCAAGTGATAACCAATACCTAGAATAGTGTAGTCAAGTGGTAACCAACACCTAGAATAGTGTAGTCAAGTGTACACCTAAGCAAGCATATCCCATAAGTGTAGGGAAAATCCAAGTGAGGTGGAATATCTTGAGTAGGATAATAAAAATAAAGTGATAAAAATAAATCCTACACTAACAATGAGCTCCTCCTAGCTCAATTCTCCGAGTTGAGTTCCCCATCTTGTGCTGGAAAGTTGGCTCCCTATCGAGCTATGTGGATCAAGTTGTTTGAGTCCTCCCTTTGCATGATCAAGTTTTCTTTTACATTACCATTAGCTCATTGCATTGGTTTGTTTGTTGCATGTGGGTTGGATGTTTGGGGTTTTCATGTTGGCCCAATTTGAGTTCATTGGCTATTTCATTGTAGTGTTTGGTTTGAGCCCTAGATGAGATATTTATTTTCCCATGCATTTGGGTCATGCTTTTACAGCATGTCGTGTATGCATTTGTTAGATGAGTCCTACCTTGCGCCATCGATCCATCTCCTTTTCTTTCCATGTGAATAGAATTCCTCATGTTTTCTGGGTTTACATCGAGTCGAAGCTTTGCCGCCTCTGCACTAAAGCATTATCTACCTAGTCGTTTAACCCTGCATGTTAGTCATTGCATTTCTCCCTCTTACCTCAGACTTATCCCAATCCCCACACCAAATCATATAACCTCCTCATCACTCATGTTGAGTCGTATGTCTTACCACACCCCACATGGTTCTCCTCACATCTTCCTCATTGTGTTGGCCTTGACTGTCACCCTCCCTTCATTTAAATCTCCTTTCGAATCAATTTTCCAACTTTGTGGTTGTTTTGAAGCTTGGTTAAAAAATTAACTGGGAGTTTAATAAAGCGGGATTTCATATTTATAAAGGGGGCCAGTTTCATTATAAGGAGGTTTAATAATTTATAAGTTTTAAGGGGTATGATTATTAGGTCTTAATATTTGATTGTTCTAATAATTTAAAAGGTGAATTAACATAATTTTTTAAAGAATTAATTAGGCATCTATTTATTAACATAAGATCTTTAATTTTTTGGTTAGTAGTCTAATTTTTGTTTAATTAACATTATAGCACTTTTTGTCCATTTAATTTCTAAAATTAAGTTAACATGGCATTTTAAAAGTGTGTTTTAAAGCGTTATTGGTGATTTTTTTATGCTAATATGTTGCTGAAGTGTGTAGTGGCATTTCTAGCATTTTTTGCTTCCGGAAGATCTCATTGCTAACTGGAGCTCCTTTGGACTCATTTCAAGTTAGTTTTACTTTGTATCACCCTTGTTATTACGTACAGACTAGTGAGTTCATCCTTATAGCCTTGCGGTAAGGTGGTTTCTGCTACGATGTGAGATACTATTTCTTACACAGGATTGTGGTTTCTCCCATTCTCTTGTTTTTTTCTCATTTTGTGTTTGTTAACCATGACGAACTATTGTGATCAATTAAAATTGATTTTGGTCTCCAATCTTGTGTTTAATTATGTTTATTACAAGGTAAGTGACCAAATGTCTCACAATGCACATTCAAACTTGATTGTAATCAATGCACTAAATTATAAAGTTCTAAATTCATGGGGTTGATAATATTGTTCTAGGGTGGTTCTGTTTCTTTTCTATTTGTGCATTTATTCTTTTTCTCTCTTCATGATGGATCATATTTCTATTCCTTTGCTCACATCATTTAAATTCTTCAAATGGAGAGCAAAAATGGTAATGAAAATAAGGGGTAAAGGGTTATTTCACATTACCACGAGGGTAGAGATTGAACATGATGATGAGCCAAAAAAATCTAAGTGGTTGAACCAATGTGACAAAGCCTCGTGTATTCTATATATGTCCTTTTCTCCTGACTTTCTCTTTCAAATTGATTTTTCTAATACACCTGAATATAGTGTGGAAAATTCTAAACACAAGGTTCAAACAACAAGATGACACAAGAGCACATGAGTTGGAGAACAAACTACTAGTATTAAATCCTAGAGACTTTTAAAACCTACATGCATCACACCTGATTGGTTAGGATCATACCGAGTAGATCATACCTTAGAGGAGGTGATGAACAAAATACCCTGAAAGACATTACATGATTGACCATTCTACGGTGAAAAGTAGTCACATGATCACCAAATGTCTAAGTTTCTAAGAAGTACCTTGAGGCAATGAGGAAATGGGAGTGAGAATGGTAAGAAGTGTGAGAGGTAGTTAATTTTTATATGGTATGAGGTAGCATGCTGCTTCAGGAAAGAGATATGAGGTCACAATGGGAAATTCCATGAAAAAAAGGTTGTTATTGTTTGACCTATAGTTGAGATAGATTGATCGATGCAAGAAGTATATATGGGATAAATAAAATTGAACTCCTTGATGTCTTCGTGTAGCTGAGCAATGTGGGAAGCTTTGGTTGCTATCATTTTTTTTAAAGCTTTACATAGTTGTCCTAATTGAGGAAGATGTCCTTTTGAGGGAGTCATAATTTTATTAAAAGTTTGACTCAAGGAGTTTGGTCCCATGTGAGGTCTTTGCAGTCATGGGACAAGACCAAGGTGAAGGATAGGAATCTTATTTAAAAGGAAGGGTGAAACGACCATGGGATCTCATCTAAAGGTAGACAAAAAGTATCCATGAGAATCATGCTATGTGAAGTTTCGTGGTACACATATTCAAGAGAAGATAACTAAGTGATGGGTACTCACATGATTCTTGTTTAATCATTGGTGAGGTGTATGGAGTGAATAGCACTCAAGGGACGAGCATGGAAAGGTGAGGTAGGACTAAAAGTCAATAATAGAATGGTCAAAGATGCAAGGCATTAAGGGGCTCAGGTTCAGGTTTACCATCAAGTGAAGATAAACGATAAGCACTTGATCCATAAGTATGAGTCACAATGTATGGTCCAAGCCAATTAGGAGAAAATTTGCCCCGTTTACTTTTTTCTTCTTTGGTTACATGTTGATTTTCTTTCAGGACAAGGTCACTACTTGGAAGGTTCATTCATGGACATGTTTTTCATAGGCACATTTGATACATTTTTGGTAAAATTGAAGATAATCAAGAGCATTAAGATGACGTTCATCTAATAACTCAAGTTGTGCTAAACAGTCCTGATGAAAGTCATCATCATTGAGCATGTCATGGAGAGAAATACGGAGTGAGGGAATCTGAATTCGAGAGGTAGAATAGCCTCTGTACCGTAGACCAGAGAAAATGGTGTGGCAGTAGTGGAAGTGCAATACTAGTGCGGTATGCCCATAGGGAAAAAGGAATGTGTGTATGCCAATCCTTCCCAGTATCGTCAACCACTTTCATAAGAATTTTGTTTAAGGTTTTGTTAGTGGATTCAGCTTGGCCATTGGTTTGTGGGTAATAAGGTGATGAGAAACTAAGCTGAATGTCGAAGGCATCGCAAAGTTTTTGCAAATGTTTTATTTTTGAATTGTTTTCCATTATCAGTGATGAGGTGATGAGGAACACCAAAGTGACAAATGATGTGATGATTGATGAACTCACATATTTTCTCAGCTTTCGTGGAGATGAGTGGTATGGCTTCCACCCATTTTGTATAGTATTTGGTAGCGGTGATGATCCATTGATGTCATTGGGAAGAATTGGGGTTGATCTCTCCGACAAGATCCAAACCCCATTGAGAGAAGGGCCAAAGGTAACGAGTGACTTATAAGGCATGACAGGGTGTATGATGAAGATTGGAATGTTGTTGGCATTTTACACAATGTTTGACATAGTCACAACAATCATGGTTAAGGGTCGGCCAGTAATAGCCTAGGCGAAGAATACGCTTAGCAACAACAAGGCCACTGAAGTGACCTCCACATATGCCATCATGAACTTCCTTAATGGTATAAGGAATTTCAGAACTTGTGAGGCATCGTAAGAGAATACCATCAAAGATCAGCACTTATAGAGGAGGCCCCCCAAGATGACGTAATGAGAGACCTTTTTAAGGAAGGTCGCATTGTCCATTATGGGTGAGGTAAGGAGGTAAGATGGAGAGAGAAAGATAGTCGGAGTATTGTTTATACCAAAGGTCACTCAGGTCAGGGGTATCAGTTCTGATGGAGTAAATATCAAAGGTAAATAAGAAGGTGATTGGAGTCATTATATGGTGACAAAGATTTTAGAATCGGTAAGAAAAGCGAGTATTTGGAAGCTAAGCAGGCCATGGTATCTACAAATTTGTTGGTTGAACGTGGGACGGTTTGAAGGGTGTAACGGTCAAAGGTGGTCAAAAGTATGTCTACATGATGTTTATACTTTTGAAGTATCTCATTACGACATTGGTATATACCATTGACTTGGTTTATAACCAATTGAGAATCACCAAAGATGTTGATTGATTTAACATCTAGGGCATAGGTGGCTTGGAGACCTAATACGAGTGCTTCATATTCAGAAATATTGTTTGTACATTCAAAATCAAGTTTGAAAGAAAAAGGCATGGGTTCACCATCAAGAGGAATGAGGATAATACCAGCCCCACCCCCATGCTGACACTTAGAACCATCGAAGAAGAGTGTCATTTGGTAAGCATGTTCATCTAGGGAAAGGGTAGCAATTGACTCATCTGGAAAGTCAAAATTAGAGGGTTGATCCCAGAAATAGGTGCATTGGCCAATTGGTTGGTGATATCTTGGCCCTTGATGGACTTTTGATGAATGAATTTGAGGTCAAGGTCAGCTAAAAGCATAAGCCAATGTGCGGCATGCTGATTTTAATAAGGTTTGACATACATTAAGTGTAAGGGGTCAATGTTGGTCACAACATAGGTTTTGTGGTTGAGTAGGTAATGGCGGAGTTTTGTGGCAACGAAAACTAAGGCTAAGAAAATTTTTTCAGGATGGGTGTATCATATTTCATAGTCCAAAAGAGTATGGCTTATGTAATAAACCACTTGCTCCCTGTGTTTTTCATCGCGATGAGCGAGCATGGCTCCCAAGGAATGATCGGTAGCTGAGATGTATAGGTAATAAAGCTGATCATCCTTAGGTGGAATGAGTATGGGTGGTTGGAGAAGGTATTGTTTTAAGGCCTCAAAAGCTTTTTGACAGTCATCATCCCATTTAAAGGAGACATCCTTCTTGAGAAGATGATGAAATGGTTGACATCGATCAGATAATTGTGAAATGAAACAGTGAATGGACTACAACTTACCTTGCAGGCTACGAAGTTGTCAAAGGTTAGTAGGTGGAGGCATTTCTAGAATGGCCTTGACTTTAGTAGGTTCAAATTCTATACCACAGAGGGAAATGATAAATCCTAGGAGCTTTCCTGAGAGAAATTACCACAAAGATGCACTTCTTAGGTTGAAGGCAACACAATATTTAATGAGGCGGTCAAAGATGGTTTTGAGGACGGAAAGGTGGTTGGAGCAATGTTTAGATTTAGCCAAGAGATCATCCACATAATCTTCCAATATGCGATGCATGATGTCATGGAAGATGTAAGTCATAGCTCGCTGATATGTGGCACCAGCATTTTTAAGGCCAAAAGGCATGACTCGATAGCAGAAGGTCCCCCAAGGGGTGATGAACGAGGTTTTGTGTTGATCTTTGGGGCAAGCAAGATTTGGTTATAACCTAAGAATCCATCCATGAGTGATAGCATCTCGTGACCAGTGGTAAGGTCAACCAGTTGATCAATACCGGGTAAGGGAAAGTCATCTTTTGGACAGGCTAGGTTGAGGTCACGGAAGTCCGTGCAAATGCGGAGTCCCCCTGTCACCTTAGTGATAGGGACAATGTTAGAAATCCAATGAGGATAATCAATGGGTAATATGAAGGAAACGGAAAAAATAAGGCACTGAAGCTCTTCTTTGACCAAGAAGGGAAATGTGAGGGTGCATTTTCCTCATCTTTTGTTTGATGGGTTTGGCATCGGGAATGGTTATGATATTGTGGACCACTATGGTGGGGTCAATACCAGCATGTCTGCATAAGACCAAGAAAAAGCATGGTTATGATCTTTGAGAAATGAAGTGATGGCTTCCTTCTTCAGAAACATCTAAAGATTGACCTATCTTTAGGATGTGCGGGTCATCCTGAGTATGAATGTTGATCTTGATAGTCGATTCATTCAACATGGTTTGCGTCTCAGAGGGTAACGACTGATGAATATATGAGTCTTCTGACACCAAGGTAGGTGAGTATAGATTCATCATCCTGACATTGAATGATGTTAATTGAAGGTGTATCATCATCGATCATTTCAGGATATAAGGAAGGGAAGAGTGGAAGGGGCCTTGCCCTTGCGTTGATAAGTCAGAGGCCCCAAGGAAATGGTGTTTATGAAATTTTTTAGGAGGGATAGATTTATGGATCCATTGACTCCGTCGGTGAAGGTGGTGATGAAGGTGGAGCGGGTGAAGAAGGTGGAGAAGGGCTAGTGTCCTTAATGAGTTCACGGGCATACTTGGTAGGTGGTTCAGGAAATCCAATACCACTACGGTCGTTATGTATTGTTGTATATATCTTTCCCCCATGGTAGATATAGACAGGCAGAAGAAGGAACTCAAAAGAAACAATTCCATTCATATTAAGGTGCAGGTAAAGGGCGCATGAAAATGGATGTCGACATGAAAAAGGATGCGCCAAGGCGCAGGTAAAGGGCGCATGAAAATGGATGTCGACATGAAAAAGGATGCGCCAAGGCGCAGGTAAAGGGCGCATGAAAATGGATGTCGACATGAAAAAGGATGCGCCAAGGCGTAGGTAAAGGGCGCACGAAAATGGATGTCGACATGAAAAAGGATGCGCCAAGGCGCAGGTAAAGGGCGCATGAAAATGGATGTCGACATGAAAAAGGATGCGCCAAGGCGCAGGTAAAGGGCACATGAAAATGGATGTCACATGAAAATAGTGCGCCAAGGCGCAGGTAAAGGGCACAAAAATGATGTCGACATGAATGTCAGACATGGAAAATGCGCCAAGGCACAGGTATGCGCCAAAAATAGGCGCCAGGTAAAGGGCGCATGAAAATGGATGTCGACATGAAAATGGATGCGCCAAGGCACAGGTAAAGGGCGCATGAAAATGGATGTCGACATGAAAATGGATGCGCCAAGGCGCAGGTAAAGGGCGCATGAAAATGGATGTCGACAGAAAATAGTGCGCCAAGGCGCAGGTAAAGGGTGCATGAAAATGGATGTCGACATGAAAAAGGATGCGCCAAGGCGCAGGTAAAGGGCGCATGAAAATGGATGTCGACATGAAAAAGGATGCGCCAAGGCGCAGGTAAAGGGCGCATGAAAATGGATGTCGACATGAAAATAGGATGCGCCAAGGCGCAGGTAAAGGGTGCATGAAAATGGATGTCGACATGAAAAAGGATGCGCCAAGGCACAAAGGGCGCAAAAAGGGTCGACATGAAAATGCGCCTTGGCGCATAAAGAGTGACACAGGATGTCGACATGAAAAATAGAAAGTGCCAGAGGTCGACACATAAAAGGGTTGTTGAATAAGGATGTCACATAAGAAGATGGATGCGCCTTTGGCGCACCTTCAGGAGGCGCAACATTTTGAGCGCTGACAGGAAGCAGACCCTGGCGCAGATATTCAGATGGCCATAACTTTTGACAGGGAGCTCGGATTCATGCAAGGTTGGACTTTTTGGAAAGCTTACGAGGTCCTCTATCCAACTACGACTGGATATATTTAATTGGGTGAGAAAAAATTCTTAAAAATGCAAAATACAGTTCGCCACTTTTTGGGTTTGCTAGGGTTCTCACCTACCACCATAATGAGATGAATTAAATGCAACCTAGAGGTGGTTGGGGTAGATTTGGATTTCCTCTCTCTTTTCTCTCTCATTCTTCCTATAAATTGTAAGGAGGGGCTTCTTTCTAAAGGTTGGACATTCTTGTTTTGCCCCTCCCTTCTTCTCTTTGGCAGGTGAATTTGTGGAGTTCAAACCTCCCATTTAAAACTGTAATGCAACTTTGCCTCTTGGCATTTTGTAGTGTATTGTATCAATCTTTGGAGCAAATAATGCATGTCTGTGGATGATTCTCAACCCTCTCTATGTTCATTTGCATCCTCTTGATCTTTCACTGCAAATCTGGTTATCTGTGCATGATCTTGCATTGCATTTTAATGGTTTGTGTTTATTGGCAAGACAGGTGTTCTTCATTCCTCGGTGCATCACCTTTGTTAGTTTAGGTTTTATTTTTATGCATCTTCTTACCCTGTCTCCTTGGCAAGTTAGATTAGGTTTTTTGAGTAAACCCTCTGCATTTTTACGTGTGCATCTGAACAGAGGAATAGGAACCGGCCTTCATCCGGAGAGCTTTTCCGATTTCGCAAGGTCCCACACTTGGGAAAAGCTCCATGTTATGCAATCGCACTGAGAGTCTCAACCCATCGAGTTGCAGACATTCAGGGGTGCTGTGATTCGCCATCAACAGTTTTGGCATGCCCGGTGGGACCAAGAGGTCATTCCACAAGATTTGAAGGAATTTTCAAGAAATTTGGACTAAAAAAATTGCAGGTTTTACAATTTCAGATTTTTCACCTTCCAGGCTGAACTTTGAAATCGATTTTCAAGGACTTAACTTGCTCGAAACAAGTCAAAATTTCACCAGTTGATAGATCGGGGGATAATCTTCAAAAGGGTATTCTTAGATTTTTGAGATTTTGACTTTCAAAATTTCATGGTTTTTTGAATTTCAGGATTTCAGGATTTCGGAAGTCTGGCATTTTTGGGTTTTCGGGACTGTCATTCCAAATCAAATTCCAAACCCTAAAATCTCAAAAATACAGGTCTTTCAAAATTTTGAGTTTAAATATTGTCAGGTTTGGTGTGTAACTTGGCAGAATCTAGCCTTTTGAGGCTCATTATCTAACACATCTGGCGACTCCGAAGGGGTAGAATTCAGTGGTTTAGCAGCAAAAGTTGCCCAGGCATATGAGAAGAATTCGAACCAGGTCTGATACTCGAGAAGAGGGGCTATTTTTCCACTTGCAACTATCACCAGGAAGAGGAAGGAGAGGAAGAAGACCACAAAGATCACCATCTCCACCTAACCGGACTTTGTCTACACCTCCACCTGGTAGACCTTTTCTCGCATCAACAAGGGTTCTCAGGCCAATCAGAATGGCGCAACCACCGAATCCCTTTGTCAATTTCACTGGCAGCAGTCCACTTGCCCTCAATGCACAGAATCCAGTTCCAATTGCAGCATTGAAGAACATTCCATTTTTCACTGGAGAAAATCATACCACTCCTGGTGATCATGTCAAAGACATTGCTAACGTTTGTGCAATCCATGAGATAAATGAAATGGATGTTGCTGTCAAATTGCTGGCATCTTCATTCAAAGGGAAGGCATTGCAATGGTTTAGGAGCCTTGGAGCTGGTTCTATCACAAATTGGAATCAGTTATGCATAGTTCTCCATGAGCAGTTTGGAGAAAAGGGAGACAATTTGTCTCTACTAGAACAATTGACAACTATCAAGAGAGCTCCCAATGAGCAGCTGACTGACTTCAACTTCAGATTTCAAAGGTCTTGGGATAGGATTCCAGTGGCCGTTAGGCCAACAGCTGAAGGTGCTTTTCTATACTATCTTAAGGCTTTGAATTCTGATATTTCTATGTTAATTCAATCTATGGGAGGCACAACCTTACCTGCTGCTTATAGCATTGCCATTAGGGCTGAAAACTGTCTTATTCAAGCTGGTAAGCTGGCTCCTAGGCCTCCCATGCCCTTGTATCCAAACTTAGAAAATCCAAGCACTAGTCAAGCACCCACTTTGGCTCCTATTCCCACTCCTAGAAATCAAAGTTCAAATGAAACTTCTACTTCATCCTCTAGTGCTTCAAATGAACTCCAAGAGGTTATGAAACAATTGCAGAACCTTGGAAATGAGCTGGTGACTATCAAAAGACAACAAGCTCAAAGTGCTAGACCGTATCAGCCTCAAGCGCAGTACCAGGCTAGGCCACCATACCAACCCAATAGGCCACCAATCCAGGCTGCAAATCAAAATCAAAGCCAAGTAAGGCCTCCCGCTAATAGACCATTTCAGCCCTATAACCCCAATGTTGCATCTGCTTCTAAAGCATTAGTGCCAGTGCAAAACAACATAGCTCAAGAGTATGATTGGTGTTTCCCATGCAATGAACCTCACAACCAATCTATGTGCTTCAATGGTGCTTTGAACCAAGCCTTGATGGTGACAACTACTGGCGTAGAGGGTGAAGTGAGTCAAGAAACAAATCAGCAACAAGGGACATCTCAGCAAAACACAGCTCCAAATGATACCGCACTTGCGAATTGGCAAGCTGAGGATTTTTGTGGCATGAATCAAACAATTTCTCAGAGTGTAGCAGCTAACACAAGATCAAAGAAGAGGAATATTGGTGAAGGGCAGTCATTGGCTCCAAGTGATCTACAACCTTCCATCACTCCACAAGGTTTTGGTAAGCAAAATATAGTCCCAAACATGTAAGGACAGCCCAAACCACCTTCTAAACCAACTCAAATGCCAGTTGTTGTTGCCCATGCACAAGAAAGGAATGTGCAGGCTAAAGGACAACAAAGAGATCTTTCATCCCCATTTAGCATCATTGATCAAATGAAGAAGACAAATGTGAATATATCAATGTGGGAATCTTTATCCATCCCAGGCCAAAGAGATCTTCTACAAGCTGCCATGAAGAATTGGTCAACTTCAAACCAGCAGGTCCCATATGCAAGAGAAGGTCCTCACAAATGCTGCTCAGCCTGAAGGGAATCATGGAGGACAACAAGGTAAAGTTTTGAAGCCCCCTCCATTCTATGTTTCATTAATCATTGGGGATAAACTAGTACACAATTGCATGATTGATTCTGGGGCAAGTAGTTCTGTCATGCCCAAGCAAATAGCTGATCAGCTGGGTCTCCAATATGAAGTCATATCAAAGGGGGTAGTGCAATTGGATGGGACAGCAGTAGCAACCGTGGGAGTGATTAAAGGTTTGAATCTTACCTTGCATGCATGCCCCAACGTTACCGTTTTGCAAGATGTGTCAGTGATAGATTTGCCACCACTCTTTGCCCTATGCTTATCAAGGGATTTCACAGCTAGAATTGGAGGCTACTTATCTGCTGATTGGTCACACATGTTGTTCAGAACAAGATATGGTACTAAGGTCACAATCAGATCTGAACCAATTGCAAACTTTCATATTGAGCCTCATACTCCAAGCCAAATCAATGCCAACTGTTCAGCATTTGATCAAGAAGATTATCCAAGCACAGATGAAGCTGACACCAAAGTTGGAAGCATCCCAGATTTGACTCTTGATGAATGGGCAAGCAAGGTACATGCTTTTGATCCCTACCAAGAAGTAGAAGAATCTGAGCTAGGAGTCTATTGCATACATGAAGAAAACCAGCCTATTCCTAGCATCACCAAACCAAACCATAAGGATGACAATGAGGTATGGAAATTATTTTTCGATGGATCAAGGAGTAGGCAAGGTGCAGGAGGAGGAGCTATGCTTGTTTCACCTCAAGGCATCAAATATTATTCAGCTTTTCGTTTCCAGTTTTCTTGTTCAAACAACACAGCTGAATATGAGGCCTTGATTCATGGACTTCATTGGGCCAGGAAAAAGGGCATAAAGAACTTGCAGGTGTTCGGGGATAGCGAGCTGATCGTCAATCAAGTCAGGGGACAACATGCTACAAAGAATGACCTGCTGAAGAACTACAAGAATAGGGTATGGGACCTCATTGAGGATTTCGAAGCTTTCAACATCGTGTCCATACCCAGGAAGAAAAATGAAGCCGCGGATAGGCTCGCAGCAGTTGGAGCAACGTTTGATGTGGTTGACAACATCAAAAGGGAAAAAACACAGCCACATATCCATGTGATTGTGAGGCCAGCAGTTCCAGATAATAACACAAGCTGGCAGGTGTTTGAGAATGATCAACAGATCGTCAATTTCTTACAAGAAGAGGCTGAATTCTCAGCTAGGAATCAGGATAGATTAGAGCAGCAGTATGGGGATCAAGTAGTGCAGCTGCGGACAAACAAGCTTCCCAAGGGTTTAGTAACATTGGAGTCTATCTTCAACCCTAACGACCAGTTCCGTAAGGAAAAGGCTAACATACAGGTCAAGAGAGAAGATTCAGAGCCAATTCCGGTTGGGGAAGGCAAAACACTTCAAATTGGCAAAGTGGCCACTGAGCAGGAGAAATCAGATTTCATACAACTTTGCCAAGAATTTCCAGATGTCTTCGCTTGGAGCTATGAAGACTTGAGAGGTTTCAATCCGAAGTTGGCACAACATACCATAGAATTGGATCCAGATGCTAAGCCCATCAGGCAGAAGCAGAGACCAGTCAACCCTCACATTGAGCCTCTAATGAAGAAAGAGCTAAACAAGCTAATAGAGGCAAGCATTATATTCCCGATCAAGCACTCAAGCTGGGTTGCAAACTTGGTTCCGGTCAGGAAGAAGAGCGGAGAAATCAGGTTGTGTGTGGACTTCCGAGACCTCAACAGGGCATCTCTCAAAGACCATTACCCACTTCCTTCAATGGAACAAATATTGCAAGTAGTATCCGGTTCGGAGAGATTCTCTCTCCTAGATGGCTACTCAGGGTATAATCAGGTAATGGTGAAAGAAGATGACCAGTTCAAGACGGCTTTCACCACCAAATGGGGCACCTATGCCTACAAGAAGATGCCATTTGGGCTATCAAATGCTGGAGCCACTTTCCAAAGGGCAATGGATATGGCATTCAAGGGGTTGATCAATAAAATAGTTCTGATATATCTTGATGACATCACTGTATTCTCCAAAAATGCAGTGGATCACCTCTTTCATCTGAGGCAGGTATTTCAGAGGTGTAGAAGATTTGGGGTATCATTGAATCCCAAAAAATGCATATTCTTGGCTCACGAAGGAAAACTTCTAGGCCATATTGTTTCAAAGGAGGGATTGACGATTGACCCAGAAAGAGTTGAAGCAATTCGAGCGTTGCCATTGCCAAGTCACAAGAAGGCTCTTCAAAGCTTCTTAGGAAGGATCAATTTTGTCCGCAGGTTTGTTCCAAACTTTGCAGCTCTCGTAAAGCCAATAACACTGATGTTGAAGAAGAGCATGGCATTTAAGTGGACATCTGAAGGCAAGGCAAGTTTTGAGGCAATAAAAGAGGCTATATCTCAAGCTCCAACTCTCGTCAATCCAGACTTCTCCAAGGATTTCATGCTATATGCCTTTGGTGGTGGAGACACAATTTCTGCAATCCTGGTACAACAAAACAAAGAAGGATTAGAACAACCAGTTGCTTTCTTCAGTCAAGGCTTGGAGGAATACGAAACTAGGTACTCTTTCATTGAAAAGCATGTCCTTGCAGTGATCAGGAGCTTAAAGAAATTCAAGCACCTAGTCTCAAACAACAAGATCCAATTATTGGTCTCTCATGCGGGAGTCAAGGACTTCCTTCTAAATAAGGATCTGAATGAGAAACGTGAAGGATGGATAACTCGTGTCATGGAATATGACATTGAAATCAAGGTCACAAAACTAGTACATGGAAAAGGACTATGTGAACAACTAGCTTTGAGTCAACAAGTTGAAGCAGGTGATGAAAAAGAGACTGTCTTGGTACTACAGGATGGTCAAGAACAGGAAAATGATGATGTGCCCACTCCTTGTTGGACTCAGAATATGATACACTTCCTACAGACAGGCCTATGCCCTCCAGAAATGAGCAAAGCAAAGAGGAGATACTTCAGATTACAAGCCATTCCATATGTGCTTGTTGATGGTGTTTTGTTTAAAAAAGACATCAATGGAGTTCTATTGAGGTGCATTGGGACAGGTCAAATTGAGAGGGTGTTACGAGATTTTCATGATGGAGATTCCAGAGGACATTTTGCCCCACGAGTAACAGCTCTCAAGATAATGAAGGCAGGGTATTATTGGCCGACAGTGTTCAGTGACTGCTATACATGGATAAGAAAGTGCAAGAAATGTGCACTCTTCACAGGCAAAGAAAGACTAGCAGCACTTCCATTGCACCCAATTTTGGTTGACCAACCATTTATACAATGGGGATTGGACTTCATCGGGGTCATCAACCCAAACTCAAGCCAAGGCCACAAGTGGATTCTCACGGCAACGGACTATTTCACCAAGTGGACCGAAGCAGTAGCGCTCAAAGAAGCAAATGAGTCTAACATACTAGACTTTTATGAAGGAATAGTGACCAGGTTCGGTGTGCCGGCCACTATCATATCAGACAATGCATTGGCATTCATAGGTTCCAAGATTACAGAATGGGCTGTCAAGAATGGAATCTATTTGAGCACCTCTTCAAATTATTACCCGCAGGGTAATGGACAGGCAGAGTCCACGAACAAGAATTTGCTAAGGATCATCAGAAGGACTCTGGATGAAAACCAAAGGACATGGCATACCAAGCTAAAATCAGCATTATGGGCTGACAGGATAACGCCAAAGAGGTCTACAGGTAATTCTCCCTACAAGTTGGTCTATGGGAAAGAGGCAGTATTGCCTATATCATTAGAATTGCCAGCATTGGAGCTCATGAAGCAGTTGGAGTTGTCTGAGTTCGAACCAATGGAGGCCAGGTATGCAGAGTTGATGGAATTGGAAGAAATAAGAGAACATGCAGTTCAGATGATTGAAAAGGATCAGGCCTTAGTAAAAAGATGGTTTGATAAGAAGGCAAGAGCAAGGACCTTCCAGGAAGGGGACCTAGTTCTGAAATGGGATGCAGATCGGGCAAAACCAGGAAGGCATTCCAAGTTTGATGCCATTTGGAGTGGCCCCTACATGGTCACGGGATGTAAAAGTAGTAATGCCTTCCAATTGTCTACATTGGATGGAGAAGAACTCCCGATTCCGGTTAACGGAATCTATCTTAAACATTGCTACTAAAAGGAAAAGGTTTACCCTTGTAAATATTAGCCTAGATTTCAATTCCTCTAAGTGCGTATGCACATTGTCTTGTTGTAGTTAGGTTTCAATTTCCCTAAGTGCTTTGGCACAGGTTTTGTTGCTCTCGAGTTGAATTTCTACAGTTCAGCATGCTCTCGGAGAAGGGAGTTGCGGTATCAGGCTCGGGATCAGATATCAGGTTGGTTTCAGGTTATTGCTTATGACTCCATGCCCAATGGATTGCTAAAAGGCCACTGATCTTCTACCTAGCAGGCAGGGGATCCCATTGAGTCACCAAATTGTTGTAAATATCTTCCCCCCAGGGTAGATATAGACAAACAGAAGAATATGGAAATCAAAGAAACTCAAGCCCGAATATTTATTGCGTCACCAACAGCCCAAGGCGCATAAAGGGCCATGAAAATGGAATGAAAAATAGATGCGCCAAGGCACAGGTAAAGGGTGCATGAAAATGGATGTCGACATGAAAATAGGATGCGCCAAGGCGCAGGTAAAGGGCGCACGGCACAGGTAGATAAAATATGTGTGCCAAGGCGCCAAGGCGCAGGTAAAGGGCGCATGAAAATGGATGTCGACATGAAAATAGATGCGCCAAGGCGTAGGTAAAGGGCGCACGAAAATGGATGTCGACATGAAAATGGATGGTGCAAGGGCATGTAAATGATGAAAATGGATGTCGACATGAAAATAGATGCACCAAGGCGCAGGTAAAGGGCGCATGAAAATGGATGTCGACATGAAATAGATGCGCCAAGGCGCAGGGGGCGCATGAAAATGGATGTCATGACATGAAAAATGAGATGTCCATGAAGGCACAGGTAAAGGGCGCATGAAAATGGATGTCGACATGAAAATGATGTCGACATGATGCGCCAAGGCGCAGGTAAAGGGCGCATGAAAATGGATGTCGACATGAAAATGCGATGTCAACATGAAAATAGGATGCGCCAAGGCGCAGGTAAAGGGCGCATGAAAATGGATGTCGACATGGGATGCAAGGTGCAGGTAGCACAGAAAATGGATGTCGACATGAAAATAGGATGCGCCAAGGCACAGGTAAAGGGCGCATGAAAATGGATGTCGACATGAAAAAGATGCGATGGCGCCAAGGTGGTGTCGACATGGTAAAAGTTGTGCCTTGGCGCATGAAATGGCGCATGAACAGAGTGTCAACATGGTAAAAGTTGCGCCTTTCGCACGTAGGTGCATGCACAGAGTGTCAAAGGGTATGTCAACATGTCGACAGGATGGATGCGCCTATGGCGCACCTTCAGGAGGCGCAACATTTTGAGCGCTGACAGGAAGCAGACCCTGGCGCAGATATTCAGATGGCCATAACTTTTGACTGGGAGCTCGGATTCATGCAAGGTTGGACTTTTTGGAAAGCTTACGAGGTCCTCTATCCAACTACGACTGGATATCTTTAATTGGGTGAGAAAAAATTCTTAAAAATGCAAAATACAGTTCGCCACTTTTTGGGTTTGCTACGGTTCTCACCTACCACCATAATGAGATGAACTAAATGCAACCTAGAGGTGGTTGGGGTAGATTTGGAATTCCTCTCTCTTTTCTCTCTCATTCTTCCTATAAATTGTAAGGAGGGGCTTCTTTCTAAAGGTTGGACATTCTTGTTTTGCCCCTCCCTTCTTCTTTTTGGCAGGTGAATTTTTGGAGTTCAAACCTCCCATTAAAAATGTAATGCAACTTTGCCTCTTGGCATTTTGTAGTGTATTGTATCAATCTTTGGAGAAAATAATGCATGTCTGTGGATGATTCTCAACCCTCTCTGTGTTCATTTGCATCCTCTTGATCTTTCACTGCAAATCTGGTTATCTGTGCATGATCTTGCATTGCATTTTAATGGTTTGTGTTTATTGGCAAGACAGGTGTTCTTCATTCCTCGGTGCATCACCTTTGTTAGTTTAGGTTTTATTTTTATGCATCTTCTTACCCTGTCTCCTTGGCAAGTTAGTTTAGGTTTTTAGTAAACCCTCTGCATTTTTACGTGTGCATCTGAACAGAGGAATAGGAACCGGCCTTCATCCGGAGAGCTTTTCCGATTTCGCAAGGTCCCACACTTGGGAAAAGCTCCATGTTATGCAATGGGTCAACTGTGGAGGTTATGGCAGTGGTAGGAATGGAGGAGCATGTGTGGTTGAAGTGGCGGCACTACTGGTAAGTGGAGGTGTAGGTGAAGTGGTAGTGGTCATGGAGGTAGATGCTTTAATAGGTATGAGCACATCATTGGGTCAGGTAGAGCATGTTGCATGTTTTAAAAGGTGATGGATCAGTTGGAATAGTATAGGTGTGCCCTTCATGCTCAAACTTTACACAACGATGCAAAGTGGAAGGAACACAACCCATGACACAAATCCAGGGTCTACCAAGCAACAAGTTATATTGGAATTCCCCCTCCAAGACGTAAAATAATTTTGGAACAGTGCGGGGGCCCACGCGAATGTGGAGGATGATGGTGCCTAGTGTAGAGGTGATAGTGTCATTGAATGAACGCAACATGACAAGATGTTTATGCATGTAATTGTCAGGTATGCACATTTGAGTGAATGCATGGGATGAAATGATGTTAATGCTAGCACCCCCATCAATCATCACACGTCGTACCCATATGTCATCGATGTGGACAGAGATGAAGAGAGCTGGGTCTGGGTCATCATTTTGGTGTGGCACGATCTCTTCCTCTGAGAAGCTAAGGGAGGCTACTTGGTGAATAGGGTGGGGTGAAGATGAAGGTGGTAATTTGGTGAGAGAGGCTACATGATGGGGTGTGATGATGGAGGCTACGGGTGTAGGGTCATTGGGTAAAACCTCAATAGATTGAAGAACCTCCATGAGAGCTTGACGATGGGATTCTGAGGTTTGGATGAGGTCATATAAGGACATTTTGAGGGGAGATTGGTGTAATTGTTTGAGCATGGTGCGATGTGTGACTCCATTAGAAATGGGGTATGTGGGGCCACAAATAGTGATTTTAGGTATGGGTGTAGATGGTATGTTGGGTATAGGATTGGTTGGTGGGTCAGTTGCCTTTTCTTTACCTTTGTCCTTCTGAGCATGTGTAGTGACATGTATCATGTTGATTTGAGGGGAGTCATTAAATGGAGAAGGTGTAGGATGAGTGGTATAATGACATGATGGAAAAAACCTACCGGAGGAGAAAAACCTTATGAGGTGAGTTGGCACAACGACATTTGGGTGGTGGTGTGGCAAGTTCTCTGATGCGAACCATGTTAATTTCAAATCTTGGAGGTGGTTCTAGGAGCTGTGGGGGTGGAGGTGGTGGTTGTTGAGTGGGTAATGTGGGAATGGGTGTTGGTGAGGTAGGGTCCTCATCAAGAAGGTCGTCATCATCAAAGTTGGCTTCCAGAGGACACAACTAGATAAGGACAATTTTCAAGGCCTTACAGTTCTCCACATCGTGCCCTGGCACACGATGGTAGGCACAAATTTTAGTGTCATCAAACCCTTTTGGCTTGGGTTTGAGGGGGTCATAAGGTCTGAGTGGCGGTAATGTGATGACAGAAGTCTCAAGGAGGTTGGTTAAGATTTTGGCATAGGACCCTGCTAGTGGGTCACAATGGGAAGTGAAAGTGGGTTTGGGTGTAGGTGTAGTTGATTATTGAGGAACGGTCCTTGCCAGAGGGGGAGTAGGTCGAGCTATGGTTTTGGGTGTTGGCATGGTCTTAGGTGTCGGTCATGTTTGTCTAGGTAGGGGTATGGTAGATGAATGAGTAGGAGGGTGTGTGGTTGTTTTGACTACCTTATTGGAGGGTAGTGGAGTTTTGTTTTTGGGTTACACCTTCTTGGGTAAAGGTGATATGGGTGTACGAGGTCTAGAAGGAAAAGCAGATGGAGGAAGAGGGTGAGTTACCCAGGGGATAATGGCAGGTGCTGTGAAGGTAGATGATGGGTCATGCAGGTGGTGTGAGAGAAAAAGACTGAAGTGTAGTGGGTAGTGAAGAAGTTGCGGAGAGTATTGGAGGTATGGGTGGTAAAGATGTTGCAGGTGTGGGTGTAAGTCATGTTGGGCACCTGGGTAGGTTAGAGGTTTGTGAGGAAGGAATGGGCTGTTGTGTTTTTGGTTTATTGACAGGTGGAGGTTTCTTGACCATGTTGGGAGGTTGAGGTCCTAAGACGGATGGGACAGGTGCAGGTGTGATTGGCGCAGCCAGGGTATGAGTTCTATGGGTTTGGTTCTTCTGTTTGGGTGTCAGAGTAGGTGTGGTGTTGACTTTGGAGGATGTAGCTAAATCCAGTTTGATAGGTGGATGAGTAAGGCTGGTGGTTGGGGTGACCCCTAAGGTGGTAATAGGTTTAGTTGAGGAAGATGTTGTAGGTGTGGGTTTGGGTTTAGATGTAGGTTGGGTTATGGGTAAGGGTGTGGTTGAGTTATGATGGGTGTCGTGGAAGGAAGTTTTGATAGAGGTGGTTGTGTTTAGTTTGATTGGTCGAAATATTTTTGGGTGGATAGTGGAGGTATCAGTAAGTGATATCTACATCTGTGTTGAGACAGGAAGAAAAAGGCACCCCAAAGTAAGGCCCTATCCACATAATCTAAGTGATTGGCCAAACATGAGAATGACACGTCTGTAGGTGGAGTTGATGAGGACCTAATGGAAATTCCCGTAAAATGTGTCTTAGAGATGGGGAATTGGCTAGCTTCAGCTTCTGTGGGTAAGAGAGCTGAAAGTAGGTCTACAGGATCTTGGGTAGCTGATGGAGAATGCTCACCAAGAGGTAAAGGTATCTCAACTGGGTCTGTGATAGGGGAGGAGATGATGGGAGCTCCTCTGTGGGTGGAGGTGGTAAATAAGTATCCTTTGTGGACTGAAGAGGTATTGTGGGTATCAGTTCTCTAGGTGGAGAAGCCAAAGGTGAAATGGTCTCGATGTTAGCAGAAGACTCCTCCATAGGTGAGGAAGGAGGTGAAAGGTGTTCCTCTGTGGGTGAAGGAATAGGGGAGGTTGGTTCCAATGTGGAAGGAGGATTTCGGGCTAGAATCTCCTCTATGGAAGGAATATGAGGTAATTGGGAAACAACAGGTGCGTCACTAAAAATAGCATGGACCTCGTGGGTATGGGTATCATGAGTTGAGGTCTCACCAGTTTGATCAGATGAAGGGGCATGATTGGGAAATGGTTTCTTGAAGATGTGTAGGTTTTGGTTGGTAGGTGCATTAGGATTATCCATGGTTAACTCACCTTTCTCGAGCATTTCTTGGACAATATTTTTGAAAGTGATGCAATTGTCGTCACTATGACCCTTTACTCGATGATAGTTACAGAAGTCATGTTCTTTATACCATGCAGGCATGGGGCGAGCAGGGTCAAAACCAGTGTGTGGTTTTATAGGTGGAAGGGTGATGGCTCCAGCTTTGATAAGCTTTTCTAAGACAAAAGAGTAAGGTTCCCCAATTGGGGTGTATTTCCATTGTTCTCGTCTGAATTGAAAAGTCTGGATGGGTGAGAGATTAGATGAGGGGGTAGCCTGATTTGATGGATGAGCTGGGCCGGCCTTGAGTACCACTGCATTAGTGGTGCCCTTAGATTTTGAATAATTGTTTTGTGGTTTGGAAGAAGAAGAGGTATCATTCGACTTGAATGTCTGAATTCTTATTGCGTAATTGGATTTTCTTCTCTTCGATGGCCTGAAATCTCTAACTTTCATGCCATGGTGAATGCTTCATCAAATGTTCAAAAGGTTTAGACCTACAGGGTCGGTGAGATATGTCTATCACAAGCCCATGTGAAGAGCTCAATGAGTTCTGTTTGTGGTAGTTGGAAGGTGAGTTGATTGATCAGGCTACACCAGTGAGTGACAAAATCTGTGATAGATTCATCCTCATACTGACGCGTGGAGTATAGGTCAGTCATGGTAACCTTCTTGACAATATTGATGGAGAAATGATCCAAGAAGGCTTGGGCTACCTGATTGAATGAGAATATAGAGTGTCTAGGTAACCCACTATACCAATCTAATGCAGGTCTAGTCAGAGACATGGGAAAGGTTCTCAGGAGAAAAGCATCATCGTGAGTGATCAGGTAGCACCCGTGTTTGAATGACTGCAAATGTTGTTGTGGGTCTTCCTTGCTATTGAAGTGGTTGAATTTAGGAATTTCCCAATGCATGGGGTATGGACGAATAGGAATGGATGGGTGGATGGGCTTCATTGCAAATCTCATCATAGGTGAGAGTGTTGTGGGAGCCAGAAACTGATGCCTCCAATGTCTGCATCTTGTCCAACATTAATTTGATTAGGTCGTTGGTAGGTTGCGATGATTGGGTGCCTCCTATAGCGTGAGAGGATTGTTTTGGGCATATAACGGGGGTGATACTCCAGTATATGGTGTTGCCATGTAGGTTGATTGAGAAGAAGGTAGTGAAATAGGGGGTACGTATCCAGAGTGAATAATAGATGAAATGGGAGGCTGTTGATAGTATGTATATGGAGGTGGAAGGGTCATGGTAACCCTAGTGGAAATGGGGGCTAACGATTGTGGAATGGAAAGGACCACATTCTGAAAAGGGGTAGGGGTCACCGACACCAGAGGTGGTAATGTAGCTACGGGTATGTGTGAGACATTAGGGGTGGATGAGGTTACATTTTGGGTAGTTGTCAAGGTAGGGTGGATGTGACAGGTGCAACGGAGGTAACAAACATGACAATCATAGTGGGTATAGGACATAGCTACGAAACGACTGGGGGTAAGGTAGAGGTAGGTAGCATAGAGCCAGATGGGGCTGATAGGAGTGGGAGTGAGAGTCAGGGGGATAGATACGGGCATGTCATATATCAACTGACCTGAGGCATCTCGAGTGGATGAGTGGGAAAGGTAAAACTGCAAGGCGAAGGGTTTTGGTCAAGGAGTCATGTGAAACTCCTCATCTCCTGTAGCGATAGTGATAGGTTGGATGGGATCCATGGCTGGTGATAAAATGGAAGGTGGTGAAGGACTAGGTGGGAGTGGTTGACAACTGGCGTGGAATACAAGTGCACTTGCTTGTCTTTGGGTCAGCACCATGTGAACCAGTACTGATCAGGTTGGGCCGCTTCTCTGTAAATGACATAGAAAAACAAGAGGGACAGGTGAAATAGGTGGTAAAAAGTGGATTAGGTACCAAATGTTGGCTTGGAAAGTGACACAGGCTAACCGATGCCAGTTAGGGTAAACCGACACCGGTCAGAGGTAACCACTGTCGGTCACTGTAGAAAATGGACAGTGAGTCAAAAACAAGGTATAAGGCCAAATTTGATAGGTATGCCAAATCTGATGAGTTTTACAATGTCAATGGGAATGATAGCAGTGACAGGGACTGTGAAAAGTGGAAGAAGATGAATAAAATGTCCTTTTGGGTAGGTTAACAAAAGGACCTGGAACCGATGTCGGTTGGGTATAACCGATGATGGTCAGAGGGTAACCAACGACGGTCACTGGACTGACACCGGTCACTGTGAAATTGAAACAGTGATGAAAGAAAAGTGGTTGTGAATTAAAATCTGATGTAGGAATCAAACCTAGAATTCTGAGAATGATGAGAATATGGTCCAGGCACACTCAGGTGAAGCCAAAATACACCAACTATGATGAGGAGCATGCAAGGATGAACAAGAAAAATGAAGAACGTGACCTCTCACCTCAAAATGCAAGCCAAGTAGAAACACTAAGAAAAATGTGATCCTAGGAGTGCCTTTTCTATTATGTTTGTTTAGCTTATGCTATTTAAGGACTGACTCATGAACTGTAAAATAGAGTTTTTTGGTGAGGATGGCTTCCTACAAAGAAGGAGATCTAAAAGGTGAGGTTTCAGGTATGTTATGGTGGGGGCGGGCTTCGCTCTGAAGTATGACTCGACAGAGCAGCGAGCTGGGGAGTACCTGCCAATCCTCATATCAGTGTGATCATTGACAGGCGTTCCTAGGAAAGATGTTGTTTAAGAATATGTATTTGTTTTGAATTTGTGTAATTTGGAAAGACTCAGAGAGAGAGAGAGAGATGTGCTTTCTACGATTCATTTGTCAACCATCAGCTGGTCATGACTTCCAGCATATAGGTTGCCCTCAATTAATGTGAGCTAATGCAATAAATCAGAATGCAATGCACTTATTTTAAGCCCAAATTGAAATGTGAAGTTGGATGACACAAATAGATGAAGAGGAAGATGGATGCTCTTTCACTAACAATGCAGAAAACATGAAGAAATGGTTCTTTTTAAGTACACCAAAAGAAAGGTTTCTTTTAGAGCAAATAGAAAGAAAAGGTGGGTTACCAAGGAAGAAAATTAATGTGTATGCTTTTCAGAAGGGAAACAAACACACAACTTTTCCTAGGAATGAATAAAATGCAAGGAACCCCAGATGGGTCCCACCGGGCATGCCAAAATGTTTCACCTGATTCTTAGACGTTTCTTTGAAATATTGACAAAACAGATAGGGTAACGGGCATAGGAGGAATACCTGTTCAAATTTTGGTTGATGGGTTGTTGCACGCATATGACTTCTGAATCCACAGCTGATCGTGAGAGCTTCCTTTTGGCTAGGAGGAACTACCTGTAATGGAAAACAAGACCACCAGAAAGAGTTAAACAATATGTGCAGTGAACTGCCTAGCGTGTGCTAGATCCGGGAAGTGTGATACTTCCTAGATGGCTTGTCAGTCCACTGTTTAAAACAATTTAATGTGGGTAGTAAAATAAATCCTATTGTAATTTGAAATGATTTAGGTATCTCACTTAAAACACAATAAGAAAGATCTAATCTAACAGGCTAGGTTAAAATAAGATCCGAAGGTCAAGTAACTGGTTCTGGGTCTCTGTAGGTCTGACAGAGGTCTCAGGAAGATCACAGGTGAATAAGGGTGATGTGGAATTAGGTGGATAGGTCACTGTTCTGGGTTGTATGGGAAAATACAGAGACCGATGTTGGTTAAGGGTGACCGACGGTGGTTGGGTGTAACCGGTGCCAGTTACTGTGGAATTATGGGAGTGCCACAAAATGGGTTTTGGGTCTCCTTTGTGATTGCACAAAGGACTTTGGTTGGTCGGAATGAGGTATTAGGTGGTTTGGGAGGGATTTGGTGAGGTTTTAATGGGTATATGGAGGGGTGAGTATTAACAGGAGGTCTGTGGATGGCTAAGAGAACAAAGGGTGACAATATAATGATGAAATGAAATGAACCAGAGGAGTACAACATTCCACTTACTTGGATTCTGGTCCTGGGTGCCTGTGAGTGATAAGTGAAGGTGCTGGTAAGAGGTTTGAATGCTGCAAGGATCACCAAACATTGGAAAGCTCCTGCATGGGCTGCATGTGCTCTTCCTTCTTGCTTGGTTGGATCAAATCCTTGCTGGGGTGATTGTTGGATGGCTGGGCAGGAGAAAAGATGCTTGATCTCCTTCCTTGCATGCGTGTTCTCACTGAAATTCATTCTTCTCAAAGATGATGATATCTCTCAGGAATGTTCACCAATGTTTTCCAAACCTCCAAAATAAGGTTGTTTTGGGGATTAAAAGGTGACCGATGGTGGTTCTGGCTTAACCGGCGATGGTTAGGGGTAACCGACGTTGGTCAAGGTGGGATTTCCTAGGTTTACTAAACTAGGGAGATCCTCTTGATTTTCTGGGATCTCATGTCGTTAACCCACGGATTAGACTGGAAGCGTCTTGTACGCATGTGAGAATGTGGTTAGAGGGAATGTAGGCATTGATTTTTAGGGTTTGGGTAAGTCTTAGTTAGTTATGGCAACTTACTAAGAATAGGTCTTAGGGTGAGTTGGCTTGATGAGGTGTCTAGGTGAGGTGTATGTGTGGATATTATCTAAATTAAGATATTTAAATAATAAATATGGTGAGGATAATGAATTAATTTAATTTAATTAATTAAATTAATATTAGTGGGGTGAAGGGGGCCATGGCTAGGTGAATGTGATGAAGGTGTTTATTTGTCGAGGGACCAAAGGGGAGTGTGACCTAATTTTAGTGTCTACAGAAGGTCATGCTACTTAAGGTCATTACAAAAACACAGAGGAAGTGGTGGAATTGTCATCTCCAAGCACGGGAAGAGGTGGTAGGAGAAGAGGATAATTTTAGTTTGGAGTAGGACCATGTAGTTTCAAAGGCTTCAAGTGTAGAACAGGCCACAAAAGAACCTTTAGTTCTTCCTCCCACTTCATCCCCTTCAAGATCTAATGTTGAAGAAGAGTTTGAGATTTCAAACTTCATTTTTGAAGAAGAGGGGAACCATGGTGAGAAATTTCATAGATCAGGAGGACACCATGGAGGAGGTCCAGCACACTGCAGTAGGACAACGAAGGAGGCAGATTATCTATCTGATTTGGAGGACTTTCTTTGGTGGAGAGGATCCTATGGAGATCACATCATTGATTTTCACTCCTCCATCATATCACCTTCCAACATCAATGATTCCACTGCTAAAGGAGATGGGGGAGATCATTCAAAACAATAGCCTGCACTTCATAACAACCCTCTAGGAACCAAGGTTGGAGGATCAAATCTTCCATGTTCTTCATAGGAGGAGGAAGGATGAAACACATTGCATGTCAATCATTCAAGGAGAGGATCAGTTACTTGCATTAATGCAAATCCAAAAATCATCATCCAACCTTTTTTCAAGAAGGTCCACAAGAAGAATCCATTTTTGGATTTGAATTTCATAAGAAATGGGCACATCCATGGGATCATACCATGCCCAATCAGGTACTTGGATTCATTAGATCTAAGAGAGAATCCAAAACTAGTTGTGTCCATTTCAGGGCATGAGGATTATATACAAATCACTAAGGGTCACCACTAATGCCTCTAGGAGTCCAAGGTCATGTAGATCTTAAGGAGGCATTTTTCTTGTTGATGTTGATACTTTGTTGATTTGGGTGGAAGATTGAACCTTTGTCATTTTTCACTCATTATAATAGCCATGTTTAGCACCAAATCATATACATGGATTCCTATTTTGAGAAAGGGAAGCTACTTCTCCCTGCCATGTAGTGCAGGATTTGTTTGAGTTCCCTTTTCCTTTCAGTTAGAATAGGAGTAGAGTAGGTTTATTTTCAGTAGAAGAAGTTCTTGTGCACACTCTGTATGTTCCACTTGGGGTATATATGATTTAAAATTTTGTACATAGCGTGGATTGTGGCGTTTTGTTCCTCATGCATGATCCATTCTTTGGAGGAGGCATGTTTTCATGGAAGAAATTAGGTTTCAACAACAGTCCCAAATCCTCTCTGAATGGAAAATGCTTGTGTCATCCCCAACTGAATTTTTACAGTGTTATACTTGTCAAGGAATCATCAATTGGTTTTATTTCATACTTGGCAAGAAATAAGTTGAAAGACAGTTTCAAGGGGGCTTCAGAACTTTGTCCTATAGATCAGGTTTCCAATGATATTAAGTTTCAGGTTTAAACATCATTGTTTTAATGGCTCAGGGGAAGAATTCAGATTTTAGGATCAGTTTGTTTGTACCAATACTGACTCCATGCCCAATGGACAATTCAAGGCTATTGGTCACACATCTAGCAGGAAGATGTCCCCGAGAGGTCACCAATTGTTATCTTCTTTTTTACCCCCTGGGTAAAATAGACAACTTGGGAGGATGATCCATTTGAGCATTGGAAAATAGAAGGGTCATGGAGAAACCTAGAATGATACAAAAACATTTCAAGTTTGGGAATCATTTCAAGTGATTCAAGGAAAGATTTTTGGAGGTTGGGGCCATCTATCAGAAAGGATTTCCGGGCCTTAAGGAGTTTAAAGAGTGTGAAAGATGACCTAGGCTTCAATAGAAAGATTAGAATAGTTGCAGGTTAGGAATAATAATTCCAACAAGGTTCTTATGGAGGTCATTTTCCATGCCCTATATGGTGGAAAATACAAGCCATCTTGAAGCATCATACACTTCCTAAGGAAGTTCATTCTTTTGGTGCACAATCGTAAATACCGAGAAATAAGGATCCATTTCAAGGTGATAAAGTAAAAAGTTTTATCTCACTGATAACACCACATTGGATTCAATTGGTTTTTCTCCATGAGAAAGCTCATATAACATTTCACTCATATAAATAATCCAGGAGCTCAAGTATAAGTCGCCTTCGGAAGTTGGCTTCACATAGGGTTGGTCCATGGTGGGAGAGGTTGGACGAGGGTTGGACAGATGGGGGTTGGACGGGTTGCCCAACATGGTCATGATCTAGATGGTTTCAACTAGGATACAGATCAACCTTGGAGGGGTTGGAAAGGGTTAACCGGGTCACAATTTTTGGAGAGTGTAACGAATGGTTTTGTGACACCCGTACCGCATCAACTCCACGATACCATTTTTAAGGCTATCAAATCTCAAGGGGGTTCGGATGTCATAGATGAAATCGACATCAGGGGTTGGTCTTTTTTTGATGCGTCATAAATAGTTTTTTTATGCCCTTACATCCCTGAGGCATATGTTCTTGACAGTACAAGTTAAATGGTACATACTAGGTTGGATTAGTTATGGTTAGGGAAGCTCAATGGGTGGGTTACTCAACAATTAGATTTTAATGCAGTATGGTGCCCATGTCTTTATCTGACAGAAGTACCCTCAGGAAGTGAATTTTTATGGGTGCCCATACCTCTTTGAATGAGGGTTGGTGAGATATTGCTTATATATTGTAAAATCCACCTCATGTTTCAAGAGGAGACATTCTGGGAGCTGGGGAAATTCTTGCAAAATTTTCCCTCGACTCCACTTGATGTAAGCCTTCTGCTGCACCTGGCAAGTGTATTTATGCCTCTGAGTATCAATGTAATGGTTTTTGCACCTTATAGAGTAATAAAATCATGTTTTTGTGGTGTTTTCCAACCCTTTTTCATGTTTTATTGTTTCTCTTCTGCCTCTCCATTTTACAGTTTATTTTTTGTGCTTGTATTTCACACTTGCAGGTGAAAGATGTTGTGTTTCATGGAGTTGAAGGGTGATTTGGAGTCTGGGTCTGTGTCACTATTGTTTTGACCTCTCCCAACCCTCTCCTAATTTTTCACCTTCTTCACTCCCTCAGCATAGTATCTCACCCCCATTTTTTTGGTGCTATCACCTTGTTAGTGTAGGATTTCCCATTTCATGCACTTTCTCTCTCTTTATCTCCTTGGCATTGTTAGGATAGGATGTAGATTAGGAATCTTTTCTACATTAGGAGTAGTTTAGCATTAGGATTAGGTAGAGAAGAATTCAAATTCTCTCCAGAGGACCATCTCAAGTTTGCAAGTCCCACAGCTTGAGAGATGTTCCCATGTTATGTTGATTACACCTGATGCCCCATGAAAAATCAGGCCATTTGGGGGGTGCTGTAATTTTTAATTAACATCTTGTTCTCTTCCCCAAACCTTTATGGTCTATAGATTGTAAGGTTATTGACTTTTTGAATCAACTTGAAAATTTTTATAAATTGGACATATTTACATTAATAGACATAAAATTAGTATGATGGTCATTGATCTTAGAGATGCTTTTGAGATGGGAAGAGAAAGGTCTCAACAAACTTCATTGCCATTTGGTGAATGATAACTTGAAAAATGCGAATGAAAGGTGTATTTCCATGGATAAGGAAATACTATAAATGAAATAAACCATGATGCATATGAGAGAAATTCACCTACTGAATATGAAGAATTATATACAACACATCAAGATGTTGGGAGAGTTGGTCTAGGACATTCATATGTTATGCCAATAAATTGGATTAAATATGGAGTCATGCCTAGAAGGGAGATGATTAAGCCTAACTACAAGGAATGGCTAAGGATACACCATAGTTGGCCTAGTCATGGAATGGAATGAATGCATTCCATCTATGAAATAATTGATCCAAGATTGATTTTTTTTTTTCCCTTTGGTCATCTTTGGGACTGTTTAATTTTTTGTTATGTTGTTAGTATGGATGGTGTTATTTCTAATGTTATTATTATGGTTATGGCTTGTTGATAGATCATCTATGATTTTATTGAATTTGGCTTCAATAGGTATACCCTTGGCCATGTTTACTGTTGTTTTGATTGGCTTAATTTGTATGGGGTAGGTTCCCCTCAAACCTTCTTTACCCATAGTTAAAAAAATGTACATCTACACTATTAACAAGATATATTCCTATAATAAATTGCCCATTTTCCCAAGTAACCAATATAACAAAATTTCTTACTCATAAAAAAAAATCAATAAATAACATTCATGTTGATAACAATAATGTTGATACATCAATTTAATATTACATGTATATTTCAACAATATTCCATATTAAAAAAGCACAAACAACACTACCATTTTCTTCTTGTCCCACATACCTACAGCCACCACATAGTCAACACAACTATTGACATGGAATCAAACTACAATCAAGAATTTTTTTTTTTTTCACAAATTTCCAACAAAGATGAAACTATATTTAACACACATTAAATGAGGGTAAGAAATACAATGTCATTTCATTTCGTTTTCAAAGCTAATAAGAGAGATACAGAGAGGAGAGAAAACACCATTTTTCCACAATCAATTTATTTTCTAGCAAGCGTCAAAATAAGGTTTCCTACACTCATGTATTTATGTTTACAAGGTTTATCTATTGTTTATTTTATTTAATAAGGTCATATGAATGTTTTCTCCATTTGGTCGCAAGTTTCCAAAAAAACCAAATTTAGGCAAGTAGCCCAAAATTCAGCATTCAAACAAATTTTGAGACTCAAACGCATAAGGAAACAAATCCCTACCTACTCCCTTATATATAAAGAAACACTCAGATCTAATAGAACCCAAAACTAGCAAACTACATTTAATTGGTGCCCGTCTTTCCGGAGCTACCCATTGTAAATGCACCCAAACAACCTCATCACCCAACAACTGGAGGCCTATAACACATACTTGTAAAAATAGTTTGTAGGATGGTTTCCTCCAAACTAAGGTTGGTAGTGATTTCCATAGAGAAATACTAGAGGTATATGGAAGCCAAAAACCATCTCTACATCTAGGTCCAAAATTGTGGGTCAAAACCAAATTACAGTTTTAACTTTTAACAGTTATTTAAAGATGTGAATTAGCCCACTGGGCTCCTAAACATGTTAAAAGACAAGGTCAAATGGACATATGAGGAGCAACCAAAAGTTTTTTTTAACACTCCACTTGATAAGGTACACGGCCAAGGTTTTATTTTATCATTTTGGGGTTTATAGAGATATTTTACGCCTCATTGAAAACATGTTTTATTAAGATTTTACAAGGCCGCCAAAGAGTAGTTTTGTACTATCATTCAAGTTTAAATCCACCAACCTCGTGATTTCCATAACTGGTACTAATATCAAAGTGTTATTTCTAACCATCCATGAGGCAAATGGGAGAAGTGTTTACATTCATGGTTATTAGTTTGTTATCGTACAAAATAAAGGTAAAAATTGCTATAAAATATTACATCTCGTTTAATCCACCCAAAAGTAAAAAAAAAATAGATTGATTTATAACTCGATTTAAATTAAGAAAAATCACAATGTTAAAGTCATGCAAGAGAGGGTAATATGGTCATGCCTGATAATCAAATTACCGAGATACAAGGATCACTCAGAGCTCAGTTCATGGTCATCTGAACATTAGGATTTTATCAATAGTACTCGTGCCATACTACAAGAAGCTTATAAAGCCAATAGGACTAGGTTAGGAGATCTCATGAGCAAGCTAGGAAGTGATTTCAATATTCCAATGATCAAGTCACAATACATATAGAATGGGTGATTCAACTCGTAGCATGACCGAATTACACTCCCATAACTCACCATCACACAACCCACCAAGCATTCCAACCACTAACAAATTAAATGTCAATGTGAAGGAGGCCACGTGATGTGGAAAATAAATCACATAAAGTGGTCCCCATGAGCCACCTTTCTTCTAAGAGTTTTATCAAACAGTTCACATTACGCTGCCAAGGAAAACAACATTGCTTCCACGGTTGAACAAATGAGGGACTGAAGGGGGTACACTAAGAAGGCTTTTGACACAAGCCTTCCATGGGCTTTACCAACAATTGACTTTGCATTAAATTGACAGTTACAAGGTGTTTTCCATCCACATTCTTTGGTGTGCACATTTTATGAACAATAGCCTACTATTCGAATTGCAACTTTCATCTTTCCTACAATGTTAAATTAAATGGGTTAGGCATGATTTCCCAAGATGAGACTACAATTACATTTCCCACCCATGCAGCCCTAAGGCCTTTCTCATGATAAATCCATTCTTGTGCATACCATGTAATCGAATTGCCCAAAAAGTCTAAAGAGAGATTGAATAAATTGTTTGGGCACAATCCCCTTGGGCCACTTTTACAAAGATATTTACATGTCATGGAAATTTAGTCCTTTGTCCAGGACAAGTTGCAACTGAAAATCTAGGAAAACACCAGGATCCTCCTCTCATTGGCTTGGGCTTATCAAATACTGCTACAGCCTTTATTAATCCAATCCAATTTTTCATTGTACACGCAGCTATCAATGCATGGCCTGTGAGTTAGCTGCATATTTCTATGATGGCATTCAATGGTCAACCCATTTACTTGCCTTGTTACATGCTTTTGTAAATTTTTGATTATACGTTTGTTTTCCTAGATGGACAGTTGCACCATGGCTTGAATTCCAGTTTTTCACTGGTTCATTTGTTTTGGGATCCCAGAATGCTTGGAAAGGTGGATAAAATTTCAATGTCTTATTGCCTTGGAGGATGCTCCTAAATCTGTTTCAGTAATCCGATTTTGGCACAATGCTTTCAATTTCATATTATGCATAATCGGGCTTTATTCCATCTGCCAATTGCGTAATTGCCTTCAGTCAAGTTTACAGAGCCTTAAATAGAACAATTCATTTTGTTGCAGGATGCAAGAGCTACACTCCTGAAGATGGTGTCCCAAATGCCTATGAAAACATCAATCCACGCGACCATGCGCATGCTTTACCAGCTGTAATAAAAAAATAAACAATAAGAATGCCATCCTCCAATCATGGCATGACAGGGAATGTGCACTTAAAAGGTAAAGCCAAGGCGTTTTCAACAGCTCCATCCTCTGTAGCTATTCTGACATTAATTTAGAAACCAGGACCAACCCATTACAAAAATCATCCAAAAAAAAACAGAACTGCAAACTACGCTTGCTCTAACTCAACCGATTGCCCTTCACACTAGGAAGCGGATATTCTCCAAAACAGACCTTCAAGATTTAACTAGCAACCAAACATCCTCTGATGCGCATTCATCCACACACAAACCAAAAATTTCCGAAATCCTTCTCACGTACGCACAAACTCACAATACCTAAGAAGAATTTCATTAATTCCTTCTTGGTAAGAGTTTTGGCACAAGCCTCAAACATTTATGTAGAATATTAGGGTTATTAGATACAATTAAAAATTAATTATTTTCATTTTACTTTTGTAATACTATATTCCCTACTCTAATATCAAAATTTAATGACTATCATTATTTATTATTTTAATATTCGCTTTCAACCACAACCATCAACCGTTCTCCAATAAGCCTCTTGCTTTATCATGCATAACTATCTGTCATTTGAAAATATGAGGTTTACTTTTATTGATATATGTAATATGATTTAGTTAGATCAATGTTACGTTAAAACAACTATAAATATCAAACTTTAAGCATCGAAAATGGTCCTGAGTTGGAAGAATCACAAGAAGAATGACATCACCACACAAGATGAATACATGAAGATACACCAAGGGTTCAAAGGGTTAGTTCGCGAAAGGAAAAATTCAAAATTTCCCTTATTATTTTATCATCATAATTATTTAATTTATTTCATTTGATAAAAATGCTTATTTGCATATATATACATTAATTATTTTTCCTTCATGTTGATTTAATGGAAACAATGTTAATTTATTATGCCATGCTTAAAAACAATTGTATTGTTTTTTGTAGATAAAAAGTTATGTATTATGTCATGTTTGCAAATATTGTAGTATTGATCATCTCATTGGAAATAATTTTGATTTAGGGATGACATGTGGAAATTATTATGTCATGCCTATAAACAACTATTATACTACTATATGTAGATAAAAAAATAGAGTATTATGTATTGATCATCTCAAGCGATAAAAACAATGTTGATCTAAGGATGACATGTGGAAAGTATTATTAATCAGGTGTGTAGTATTAGAATCACACATTAGTGCAGTTTTAATTTCTATATTATGACGGGGTTATGAGTTTAACATTTTTTTATTTCTATTGTATAGATTTTTGTTTCAACATTGTTATACTCTTTTGTAAATATATTGTAATATTAATACTTTGTCACTTGTTTTTTATCAGAAATATAATATGTATAAATTTACATCTTACATGATATTTACATGGAAGAGGTTTCTAATTACTCTTGGATCAATTGAATCAAATTGTTTTCCACTAATTTGTCTCTCTAGGATAGTAGAAATAGAGAATGTTCTCCAAAAACATGCATCAATAACAGAGATTAAAAAAGAGTGTTGGTAGGAGGCTTGCACTATAGGGACATATCAAGCTTCTAATTGTACCACAAGATTCCATTGTTAAAAAAAAAGTCTATTGGGAACATTTGAAAACAAAAACAAGTTACTATGTGATGCTTGTAAAGAGATCTATTTTTAATTATCAATCATAAATTGAGTATTATGTATTGATGATCTCAAATAATGGAAAAAAATGTTGATCTAGGGATGACATACATGAATTATCCCTAATAAGGTGTGTTTTCTTAGCATCATGTATCAACGAGGTTTCTATTTCCATATTATATTGGCATTACAACTTCAATATTCTTTCATCTCTATTGTATAGATTTTTGTTTCATCATTATTATACTCTTTTGTAAAGTTACTATAATATTACTTTTTCACATGTTCTTGATAAAATTCTAACATATATTACCTTACATATTACATGATATTTACATGAGAGTGGGGTATAATTACTATTAGATTAATTAAATAAAAAATGATTCCACCCAAATTTGTCTCTAGGATAGTTGTAATGCCCCACATCTTGCACTATGCCAGTGAGGATTGTGGGCCCCTTTGTTGTAATAGGTTAGTTAGTTTGTGATCTCACCTCATTAATCATATCAAACATTTTTGTAGTTTCAAATCCCATATGTGGATGTTGCTAAATCATGTGCAAAGTTACAATTACCTCTATGTGCACCAACTTGCCATCTCAGTCATCATAATTTTGTGCCTTCTTTTTTGAACTGAGAACTCTCCTTTTATATATATATCTGTGTGTGTATGTATGTATGTATGTAATTAAAATTTAGTTTTATAAAAATATAATGAATAGATTGGTAGAAGTCTAGTGGATTTATAAGTAAATATTAAATAATAATAATCAAAATAGAAACACATTAACTAAATAAGGTAAGGTGAAATTGGCTGAAAAATTATGGTGGAAGGTGGAAATTTAATGGAAAGCACATGGGTAGGGTGGTAGATAAAATAACTCCCCAAGTTATTTGGATAACTTATATTTTATTCTGACTCTGATGTTTCACATTTCAGGTTGCACACACTCAAGATTGTTCCTTGGCACCTTGGCACAGTTGCAGTTCTTCCATGCACCCTCACACCCTTCCTACTTCCCCTTTGCTATCCCTATTTCCTTTGCTTCCCCTCATTTCTTTGCATGCTGCTTCCCTTCCCTTTGTCTTCTTCTTCTTTCATTTTCCCTTTGCACCTTCCTTCTGTGCACACCCCACTTTCATTCCTATTCTGTCACGCACTCCTTGTGCACTGCACACTGTATAGACTTGCCTTCCAAATTGGCTAAGTCCCTTGCATGCCTTCATGCTTGCACACCTTGCATTTCCTTTTTCCTTTGGTCTACTCGCACCCCCTTTTTTTTGCATGCATTCCTTCAAGTTGAATGCTCGTGCCCTGCTTGCATACTTATCTCTCTAGGTATGCATCCTTTCTGTGTCACATGCACATGCCTTCACCTTTGCATGCTACCTTTCTATGTCTTGTGCCTCTTCCTTTCACACCTTGTGCCTTCTTCTGCACCAGTCATTGTGCCATGTCATCATCTGTCATACTTGAGTGTGCTAACATGCAACCTATCAAAGTGTGCCAATAGGGCACCAAATCCTGAAAATGAACCAATGTGAGACACGTGGCAGAAATGAAAAAATAGATGAACAGTTTGGCCAATTCTTCAGTCAATCAGTGTGTGCCACATGTCTTGCGTGTTAGAGTTTTCTGTAGACTTCTGACAGCCATAAATTTTTCTATAGGTGCTCAGACATGCACCTTGGTCTTTTGAAAGCTGCTGACATGGGCTACACATTGGACTTTTCAAAATCAGATTTGGTAGGCAGAAAATAGGGAAACATCTTTTTGATCATTAATGCACACATCTAATCGACCTCAACCACCAAATTTCAATCAGATCTTGCCTTCTTCCTTCTTCTACATGCCAAACAGACATGGGGAAGCACATTTGACAACCTTACAGGTGGTTTTGTAGGCATTTATCACTTGTTGTTGGTGGTTGCAGATTTGACCGATTTTCCTTCTCTTTCTCCTTCTCTTCTCTCCTTCTTCTTCTAAATAGTAGAGTTCTGCTCATTGTAAAAAGGATCCCTCTTTGTTGTAACAACACCATGCCAAAATGGTGGCTGACTTCCCATGGGTTTCAGACCTTGGCATGGTCTCTGCAATGTATTCTCACCTCCTACCATGAATGTAAATGATTGTGCATCCCTTAAGCAATAAAATCATGTTTTTTGTGGAACTCTTGTCTTCCCTTTCTCATTTTCATTGCATCTTGTCTCTTTGTTTGCGTTTTCTGGCATGTTGTGTGTATTCCCACTTGCAGTCCTCATGTTCATGTGTTGTATGTGTTGGAAGGCCGAGCGTGTATGTTGATCTATGGTGCATGTCATTTTCCCCTCTTCTCCTCGTGCTCTCTCCCTTTCCTTCCCCTCGTGGAGAGTGATCGACCCTTTCCCTGCTATCACCTTCCTTAGCTTAGGATTTCCCCTTTCTACATATCCTTCTATCCCTTATCCCTTGGCATGTTTAGTCTAGGATTTTATTTCTACATTAGGAGTAGTGTTAGCGTTAGAAATAGGTAGAGGAACCAACCTTCTCCAGAGATCCATCTCAAGTGTGCAAGGTCCCACAACTTGGAGATGGTTCCATTGTTGTCTCAAACAACTCAGCTCTTCCAGATCTGAGATGCGGGTGCACATTTGAATGACCAAAAGTTTTTTGGCACGCCCGGTGGGACAAGTTTGAAGAGCTATACATCTTCATCTCAACAAGTTTGATGTGTTATTGTTGAGATCCAGCCTTTGGAGGCATATTTCAACACATCTGGTGACTCCACTGATTCAAACACACCCATTATCTCATTCACAGACCAGTCTCCCCTCCTTCTTTCATTCATTTCTCCTTTTCCATCATTCCACCTTCCTCTTTTGAAGTTGTGCAATCATGACTTCTTTCCCTTCCTGGAATTCCCATTTGCAGTAGCAGATCTATTTCCCTCCATCACCATAGTTTCAAAATCCTCCTCCAAATCAGTTTTATGAGCCCCATCATCCTGAATATGCATATAACCCACCTCCCACTAACCCTCATGGTTATTTTTCTAACCAAAATGTTTATGAAGAATATGTTTATGCAATGATGGTGGAAACTCCATGAAGAAGCTGATTTTAAGAGGAAAGTACAAAAGATGGAGATGGACATGATGCAACTCAGAGTCAAGTGCTCCATAAAGGTAGCTAGAGTTGGCTACAAGGTCCCTTGTCCATGGGTCGACCCTGTACCAGGCTGGTTTAGCACCCAACAGAAGCTACAGTTTATTACTGAGATGTTTCCCCTGATTACAAAATGGGTGGAGAAAATGGAGGCTGAAAAATCTAGTGCTAGAAACCCTGTCAATGGGGAAACCCTACACTACAATCTTACAACCCTCCCATTCCTTCACTCCAGCTTACATCATCTCAGCCCACTGCCATGTTCCCAGCTTCTACGCACTTTCCCCCATTAAGAATTCCCACTCCTCCATCCTCCCATTCATTTCTCTTCCATCATCCCTCCCATGTGTGCATGCCTCCATTCCTTTAACATGCACCCTTCCACACCCTTCTGACATGCCCATCCTCCCATTTTCTTCCAAGTCCCCTCTGTCTAACTGTGTACAAAATGAACAACCCCTTACCTATGCACATCCCAACCAATGTCATCATGTTCGATGACTGCAGAACAATTGAAGAATGGTATGACTCATGCGACTCCAACTGGGAAGATGAAATCATCAGGGGCACCTGTTTCAGAAGAAAATCAGTTAGTTCAGAGGGCACAGTTCTAAAGGAGACATAGTTTCTTGTAGAGGTAAAACCACATGCTTTGTGTGAACCAGCCTACAAGCAGTCACCTTCAGGAGGAGAGTCTACATGAGGATCCCATATGTGGGATTGAGCTTCAAAGTAATGGGAAAAACCACAAGGATCAGATCATGCCCAATCAGATATTTGGCTAGTCTAGAGCCAAAGATAGAGTTACCACTAGTCATGCTCACTTCAGAGCATGAGGTAGAGCTTCAGCATGCCAAAGGTCAGCAACAAGTGCCTCCTAAATCCAAGCACAGATCAACTTCAGGAGGTATATATTTTGTTTGTTGATACTTTGAGGAGGGTGAAACACCATCTGTAAGTCATTTTTTCACTCTTGTTTCTGACCATGTTCAGCCAAAATCAATTACATGGTCACAATTTGTGAGGAAGGGAAGCTACTTCTCCCTACCTATTGCAGGTTTTACTTGAGCGCCCTTTTCCTCTGGTTAGTAGGTTAGTTTAGGTTTTT
Organism: Taxus chinensis; assembly: GCA_019776745.2. Taxonomy (NCBI): domain Eukaryota; kingdom Viridiplantae; phylum Streptophyta; class Pinopsida; order Cupressales; family Taxaceae; genus Taxus; species Taxus chinensis. The sequence goes on along the minus strand of CM034157.1, from coordinate 175,576,486 downwards.
TTCAGTAAAACAAGTGCTCACACACACTCTGCATGTTCCCTTTGGGACATGTATGATTTTCATCTTTTGTACATAGTGTTGTGTTCTTTTTGGTGCACTCCCTCTGGCACCTTTTCCTTTCCTGTTGCGCACCCTTTTTATGCACCCCTTTTGTTGCTTCCTGGGATGGAAGTTCAATTTTCAGAAGAGGCAGTTCCAACAATCATGTGCATAGCTTTCCACTCTCATGAATCCAAGTCAGAACATCTTCACATGAGAGTAACAGTTCAGTTCAGAGTTCAGACAGTGCTTCAAGTGACTTCAGGGATGTTCTTCAAGTTACAGATCAGATCTTCAAGTTTCCAGGCTTGACTCCATGCCCAATGGATGCTTCTAAGGCTACTGGTCTCTTCATCTAGTAGGTAGATGGCCCTAAAATTCATCAAAATATTATCCCAAATAACTCCCCAGTTATTTGGATAACTTATATTTTATTCTGACTCTGATGTTTCACATTTCAGGTTGCACGCACTCAAGTTGTTCTCCTTGGCACCTTGGCACAGTTGCAGTTCTTCCATGTGCCCCTCCTTTCTTCCTACACCCTTTGCATCCTCTTTCTTTTGTTCCTCTCATTTTGCTTCACATGCTTCCCTTCCCTTTATTCTTATCTCCTTTCATTTTCCCTTTGTGCCTTCCTTCTGTGCACCCACTTTCATTCCTATCTGTCGTGCACTCCTTGCACGTGCACCTCTGCAGAATTGCCTTCCAAAATGGCTAAGTCCCTTACATGCCTTTGCGTTGCGTGCCTTGCTTCCTCCTTCCTTGTTTTCCTGCACTTTTCTTTCTGTTGTGCCTTTCTCAGTTGAATGCTTGTGCCCTACTTCCATACTTTCTCTCCTACAAGTATGCACCATTTCTTCCATGCACGTGTACATTTACACCCCTTCTTCTGCACCTTTCCTTTACACTTTTCCTTTTGCACACTTGTGCCTCTTTTTTCTTGCACCTTCTTCTGTGTCACTGTGCCACATCATCTTTCAGACTTGAGTGTGCTACACGCAACCTATCAAAGTGCCAACAGGGTGCCAAATCCTGACAACCAACCAATGTGTGAACACATGGTAAAAATGACAAATCAAGATGAACAGTTGGTGATTCCTTCAGTCAATCAGTGCATGCACCACATGTCTTGTGTTGTTCAGTTACACTGTAGATCTTCTGACAACCCATAACTTTTGCTATAGTGCTCTAGATTCACATGCCCTAGGCTCATTTGAAAGTTGCTGACATGGGCTACACATGTTGGACTTTTCAAAATCAATTTAGGTGGGATTTGGTAGGTGAAAATAGGGAAACATCTTCTGGTCATTAATGCACACATCTAATCAACCTCAACCACCAGATTTCAATCAGATCGTGTCTTCTTCCTTCTTCTACATGCCAAACAAACATGGGGAAGTGCATCTGATAGCCTTGTAGGTGGATTTACAAGCATTTATTACTTGATGTTGGTGGTTGCAGATTTGAATCCGAGTTTCCCTCTCTTTCTCCTTTTCTTCTCTCCTTCTTCTCCTATAAATAACAGAGTTATGCTTTGTAAAAAAGATCCCTCTTTGTTGTAACGGCACCATATCAAAATGGTGGCCAACTTCCCATGGGTTTCAGACCTTGACATGGTCTTTGTAATGTATTCTCACCTCCTTGCCATGAATGTAAATGATTGTGCATCCCTTAAGCAATAAAATCATGTTTTGTGGAACTCTTGTCTTCCCTTTCTCATTTTCATTGCATCTTGCCTCTCTGTTTGCATTTTTTGGCATGTTGTGTGTATTCCCACTTGTAGTCCCCATGTTCATGTGTTGTGCACACTGGAAGGCCAAGCCTGTGTGTTGATCTGTGGCACGCATCATCCCCCCTCTCTCCGCCCTCTCTATTTTCCTTCACCCTCGTGGAGAGTGATCGACCCTTTCCCTGGTGCTATCACCTTCCTTAGCTTAGGATTTCCCCTTTCTACATCTCCTTCTATCCTTGGTCCCTTGACATGTTTAGTCTAGGATTTTCTTTCTACATTAGGAGTAGTGTTAGCATTAGAAATAGGTAGAGGTCCATTGTGGTTCTCAAATGGCTCAGTTCTCTTCTGGATCCAAGACACGCAGGTGCATGTTTGAACAACCAACAAGTACTTGACATGGTCTAGTTATTGAGGCCCATATCCAAGGTTTTTTCTCACTTACTTTCTCTAAGTTAATCCTAAGGGTGGGGTGTTAGTGCACACATCACCTTTCTTCTTTTAAGATTACTTAGTCTTGTATAATTTATATTATCTTGTTGGACTAATGAATTATGACTTAAGTATTAAAGGTGCATATGGATTGGGCACGCAGACATAGGGCACGTATGTCTGCGCATGATTATAGTGGAACATGGCATGCCTGTGAAAGCATAAAGTCAAGACTTAGACTTTTTAAGTATGAGGCTAAATATATATTTTGAGTGTGGAGCATGTTTTGTAGAAGACTTGGATAGCATGCGAAGGCTATTTTGGAAAAATGGAAGATCAAATGACATGCATGGTTTTGGAGCTATTAATAGGATTAGACTATAGTTATATTATTAGATAATCTATTATTAGTAAGCTTGCATGCTTTTGTATTTATCATGTAAGGGCGCATGGCTATTATTAACATGTAGCCTATTTTTGGAGAGTGCATGAGTAGTGAAGGGGAAGTCCCCACTACCTATAAATATGTATTGATTTGCACGGTTTAGAGAGTCAATTTTGTAATAGAGTTATGTTGTTGGTTAATGGGCACGCATGACTTATGGTGACATTACTATGTATGTATGCATCTTTTGTGTTTTACAATAATTAATATTATGGATCTTTATGGCTAGATATATGTTATTAACATATCTATTAATGGTTTTTGCATGGTGAAATTAATCTTGATTCTTGTATGAGTTAATTGTGCATATGGTTAAGATCTAGATATAGTTCATGTTATGCTTTACTCTTGAATGGATATTATGGATTTGGACTATTTGTATGATCATGTTACCCCTTGAACAAGCTTCCATAAAAGAGGGACCTGGTACCCCTGCACGCTTTGGGTGAGCGCTCAGTTATGGCTGAGTGATTTGCTAGTGCACCTTGGGCTGATTGGTAAAATAAAAGACTACATATCTTCTCCTTTACAAAGTTCATGTTAAGAGGAGATGTTAGTTTATTTAATTTATATACACTATTGTATGATTTTAAGATGCACTTGTAATATTATCTATAATTAATATGTGGATAATTCAATAATAGGTCCACACTTATCCACATATATTTATAGATAAGAGTATCAATCAAGTTATTGACTTGATTGAATTTTTCTAGTAATAGTATTTTCTAAAACTTGTTTTACAAGCAACTACTCTCTAAACCTTAACCCTAGTTTATTAATTTTATATATAAGAACATAGAGTTAATGTATGTGGTAAATTCATTGTACAAGAGATATTCATTGCAATACTCCTTCAAGTTGAGGAGGGCCATTGTCCCTCCCTCGCGTTTGATCTTAATATTTTGGTCTTAATTATTTCTTGACATATATGTATTTATTTATTTAATGTTTCACAGGCATACACATTAATGTGGGTATTTGTATTAAGGTTAGCAAAAATATTATGGAACCATTCAAGACTTCTAATTGATCCTTGAGCCTGTCCAGAACTTCTAATACTCTTATTAGTACATTTTCTTTAAATTTGGACATATTTTGGCATGTTACTCTCTCTTTATCTCTAGTATCCCAATGTCTCACTCTTCTCCTTATTTTCTTATTATTATGTTTTTTTCCAAAATGCTACATGTATAATTATAATTTTCCCATTACCATATCACTATAATGCAAAGACTTTTTTTGTGTGGGCTTTCATGACCCATATTTGGGTCCTTGAGATTTTTTAACCCTTTGTTGTAATATTTCATGCTCATTGTGTGTCAACATGAGTATCAATAGTATCCTAATTTGATTTCAATATGTTTTTAAATATACAAGTGTTTTACTCCAATCGTCACATGTGAGATATCATTTGAGACAAGTATTTATCAAAGAAGCATCCATATACAAGTAAGTACAAAAATGTGGAAATTTGAAGAGCATATAACATTTATTGAGTTGCATTATTTAGGGAATTGAAATTGATAAGGGTTGGGTGATAATATTACATTATCATGCATGTTGAATAGAACCATACTCGGTTTGTTGGATTAAGAAAGGTTTTTTTGTAACACCCATTTTTATATCTAAGGATGAGTTTTTGGTGGAGATTTAGAGTATAGTTGGGAGTATCTCTGTTGACCTTGCAGATAGGATTAGACACGAGCCATGATTGTGTTGTGAATCTTAGTCATGTTAGATCAGGGAGAAAAACATTTTCAAGGAAGAAGGTTTGGTTATAAAAATATTTAATCATAATAAGAACATAGTGGTCGCAAAAGATGATAAGGGTAATAACACAACAATGTTAAACAAGATTGATTATGATGCAAAAATGCTTGATATTTTGGAAAATAATGGTGGCTATAAAATTTTACAATGCAACTCAATCTCTACTGGTTTCCATAAATCTAAATTAAAAACGAAATGTAATGAGTGGATCTTTATCTCAACTTAAGTTATTTTTTATTTGTTAATTCCTTTTAATAATTTTTGTACCTAACTAATTTATAATAATGACTTAAACAAGTAGTTAGATATAGCAACAAGAACTTATATATTGTTAATAATAGTTAACCATAACAAATAATTTTTATAATGAATATCTTTCGTACCGAAATTGTGCTAGTTTATAGTGGCTCTTCTTATTTAGTAGTTAATAAATGTCACTAATGTATAAATTTCATATTAATGGGTATTATTTGATTTTTCCTGTTGAGAAGTCCTAGTTGGCAAGTAGTGTAATACAAATCAAGTGATATATATATATATATATATATATATATATATATATATATTATATATATATATATATACAAAGAGTTTGAGTTCTCAATCGTAATTTTTTTTTTTTAATATATCGATGATGAATCATGGAGTGTGATTCGAAACATTAATTTAAATAGATGAACTCATTTTTTCTCATAACTATTCCCCTCAAGGAGCATGTTCATAAAGGAAGGATACCATATGGCCTTCAAAATATCCCTTTATTTTATTGTGTGTTTTACAAAATGTTGTTTCTGTGGTAAGACTTCAAGGAAAGAGACTAGTTTCCTAGAGTTTTGTGCATTATTTGAAAAAGCAAATGATTTTTTGGACCCCCAAAACACACTAACATTTCTGCAGTTCTTACTTTTTATAACTGAAATGTTAAAAACAATCAAAGAAAGGTTAAAATAGTTATAACAAAAGTTTTCTATTTATGCTAATTTCATGAATAGATGTATTGCATTGTTGATGTGAAACCACTTTCCCATCCACATGTTAAAACATTTCCTAACTCAAGTGATGGTTAAAAGATTTTAAGAGTCCATTTTAAGAATAGACACAAATAAGAAAATGGGTGGTTAAGATGGTTCGCCCATGGTATTTTGAAATATGGAGCCCACATGATGTAATCTTATGGAATTTTTCCCTTTGGTCAAAAGAAATTCATTTTTCCACTTTAGAGTTATCATTAGATGCTCACTCATGAGAATATTTTGTAGGCGGAGTGCGGCATTTTCATGCTCTCGAATAAGGTACGGTTTTGATATTTAATTGAAAGACAAAAATGGAAAGTGACAATGCAACAACCTTCAATTAAAAATGGTGGGCATATACTCTCGGTTATAAAGGTCAAAGTGAAAGATAACATGAAAATATATAAATATATAAAAAGATTAAAGAATTAGGTTCATTATTATAAATGTTTTTGAAATTAATTAGTTTGGAATGTAATTGTCTCACAAGGGTTTTGATTTTTTTAAGATGGGTATTGGGTATTCGTGCTTATTGTGCTCACTTAGGATATTTTCCTAAGTTAGATATTTGAGATGGAAAATAATTTTTTTTCTATTTTTAAATTGAGTGAGGATTGTATATTCTTTTCTTGGTTGAAGTTTTGATATAAAGTGTTTTTATTCTATTAGGTTGAAATTTGATATAAAGTGTGTTTATCATTTTGTAAATTGTAGTAAATATTCTTTGAATTGAGGTAGATGAATGGTATGTACATGTAATTTTGTTTTTCCTTTCTTTAAAGTTTAATATTGTTTGGGTTTTATGTTTATGTAAACATATTTTTATTAATATTTTTGTTAATAGTTTGGATGTTAATAGAGTTTTAATTATTAATGAACTTATGAATTCCTTGTAAGATAAACGTAAGCTGCCATGATAGGGGAGGTTACATGATGTTATGAAAGGAATTAATTACAGTACCGATCATCACTAAATTTATGGGTGTCTTGTAACATAAGTATGAGCCACCAAAGGAGAGAAGGTTACTTGATGCCAAGGAAGACTTTATTCTATATAGTAGTAAAATGTGTGCGTTGAGTTGAGAGAGATATTAATGTATATTTTTTGTTGTTACTTTATGTTTTTTAATTTCTTGTTCACACAAAATGTATTACTAGTTTTTAATAGGAAAATATATTTATTGTAAGTTGAATCTTTGTGTAAAATCTTGTGTTGCATGGATATCCTATTTTACCATGTATGTTTTTCTTTCACAGTTATTGAATCTAGAATGGATTAGAGTCTTGATCAACTACAATGTATTGTTTTTTGTATTTATCTTTGTTACATTCATTATGTTACTTTTTTTTTGCAAGACTCAATCATTTGGGGGATGTCTTTAGTCATCATTTGGAATTGAGTGACAAGGATATTTTTCCTTTTTTGCTTCTCATAGCTTGGTGAGTATATTGTTTGAAGCATTTCATAATTTGTTTGTACATACATTCCATCTATTATTATGTTGCAAACATAATTAGAGAGCCTAATTAAGAACATCCTTAGACCACATAACCCTTCAAACATAACTCACCCAAAAAGTACAAGAATTATAATAAAACACACTACTTGAATTATTCATTTGCACGAGGACTTCCACAAACATACATAGGTTGATTTCCAAAAGTAAAACCTCAACAATATCCAAAGATATATATACATTCAGAACCAAAAAAACTCCCACTTAGAGAATCTATATTACACAAAAAAAAACAATTCTTATCTTTCCTCATATTTAATACTTATTTAAGGTGCATATGTTTGTTATATAATAATGTAAGCCCCCCCAAAACAATCATCGAAATTAGCTACCAACTGCCCATTAATACTACTAAAAACATGGACTATTACAAACATAAGGTTGAATGGACCCAAATAAGCAAATTGACTTGATTTGAACTTTTCGTTGGCTCATAACCTTCTTCTCATCATTATGTGGCATCGGTAGCTCGTTGCAAGCTTAATAGACAATCATGGAAATAGTATACATTTATAGCATCGAATCACCAACGTGGAATCAGTGGACCATTGTAACCTCAATAGACCATCATGGCATTGGTATACATTTGTGGCATTGATAGACCATCGTGGCATCATTAGACCGTCATGGCATGATTTTGATTTAACAAAATTAAATCTTATATAAAAGGATTGAGATCAAATAGATAATACCGGGAATACACAAGATCTAACATGCAATATGGCAAACAAGTGTAATCAACAAGAGGATGAGAGTGAATTAGTTGATAACTTACAGTTTGAGTTGATCCTAGGATGGAGTTCCGATGAAACCGGATAGATATAGATTATATATAATTCATCTGGAAAATATATATTTACAAATATTATTGACAAAAACACCCAAAAGAGAACATGACCCATCTAGGCACTAGTGTCCGAACTAGGTCCTAGTTTCCTGGAAGTAGTTTTAGATCTGGTCCTTTTAGGGCCTGATCATGTCTTCTTCACTTTGCGCTTTGTCACTCTGACTTCACTGTAAGGTTTCACAGTTGCACACGTACCTAAAAATCAAACCCTAACTACCTACATAAGGCTCAAACACACATTAGATGGAATAAAATGTGCACAGGATGAAGTCATACTGACCTCAACTATTACCCCAATATGTTTTTCTGATGCAGGAGCATCAATTAAAATACTCATTTTGTGGAAAAAATAATCATGCGCATGTATGAAGGGTCTAGAGAGGTTTGTATGTGATGTTGTAAGCAATTAGAAGTATTGAAAATTTGAATTTGAGACTTTACAAATTTTCCCTCCAAAAGCAAATTCAAATTTCAAACTAAGGAATTTATCACCTTTTAGCCAAGTTTGGCATTATCTATGGGTTGATGGGTGTCTAGAAAGTCTTAAAATGCATGAATGTGTTGTATAAGTCTTCTTGAGGGACATTACCTAATGTTCTAGGTGTTTGGACATGTTAACCTTAATGTAAGTTCTTGACTCAAGCATGTAACTTAAGTATAAGGTCTAGTTGAGTCATGTTAAGATGGAGTTCCATTGCAAAGAAGTTAGGGATTTTAGATATTCAAATAAGGAAGAGGATTTTGAGTTATGAGAAGAGAGATAGGAAGGGTATTGTCATAAGACAGAAGATGATTATGGAAGAATACCTCTAATTTATAAGGAAAAGGATTGTAATGAATGAAAGAAGTCATAAAAGCATATTTTGACTATGAATTAAATGAATACGGAAGGATATCAATGTATAAATGTTATTAGTGATTTATTTTATAATGTATTTGGATGATCTTCTTATGTATTTCAGGGTTTAGAATATTTATAACCATGAAGATAATGATTATCCAACTGTGCACAAGTTAACACATGGTAAGAACTCTATTTGAGAATGCAAATTATTGGTTTCAAGGAATGGATGTTTTGTTTCATTATTTTGTGCTCAGGAATGTTTCACATGATGGTAGAGACCATTTCCAAGCCTTTTGTGGCTTTAAATAATATAGATTTCACAAAAAATTATATTTCCTTCTAACTGGACTTTCGTAGGAACCCAAAAATTTGACTACTAAAACAAGGATTTTAAGAGATTTTGAAAGAGTTAGGCATTGAAATTTTGTAGAGATGTTATGAGGGTTATTAAAAACCTTCCATAAAAATATGGAGTCATAATATTCAGACCTAGAAATGTTATAACAATCATATTGTTTGATGCTAGGACTGTAGCATGACAATGCCCAAATTTCTAAAATGATGATAAATGGAGATAGGGTCTATCCCAGGGGTTTAAAATTAGCATGAGCATTGGGAAGGAGATAAGAAAATATATTCAATAGGTTGTAGGTGATGAATTGGAGTGGAAGTGTGAAAACCACGAAATGACCATGGAAAGGGCTTGAGAAGGCCTAATTAGAAGATGGCTAGTTGATGAACAAGGTGTCTATGCATTGAGTTGGTACTTGGAACTTGGTATATATATAAACAAGACAAATGGGTGCTCATAAATTTCTTGATTGTGTTTAAAAACCTCATGGAACTAAATTTATTCTAAAAAATTCCTCAAAACAAGGGCTACAAAAGCAAGGGCTAATTGATAAGAGACAATCGATGAAAAGTAGACTTGCACTAAGATCTGGATCCTAATTTTTTAGTAAGCATGGGAAGCCTAATGGGTATTTGAAAGTGGTTTTACTTTTTATGGGTTGTATCTGGATTGCTCCCAACCAGTTTTGGCGAACATCATTCCCCTTAAAATCCTACAAGGTAGTTTTGGAGAAAGTGGCTAAGTTTGAGGTTCTTGATTGTTTTTATCATATTGATTGATGATATTTCCTATGTTAGACCATGTGAACAGGGTGCATTGCCTTTGGAATCTAACAAAACCCACTTTTTGCATCTTTTAAAACATTTTGGGCTAGTTGTAAGGATCCTCTTGCAAATCTTTCAGGTAGTGTTTGGTGTTTCGTCTTCTATAACTCATTGATTTGTCTGATTTGATATTTTCTCTACATCATTTTTGTATTAGAGTGTGGATATTTTTCTTTTGGATTAATAAGAAGAATGAAGATGAAGAATCATGCGAAAGAGGTGGATAAGGAAATATCTAATTTGAGAACTAGAAGTGATTTGAAGAGGTTAGAGATTTTAGATAAATGGTTTCTACATGTGAGAAGAATTCAGATTAGTGAATGGAGGTTGAAGAGGAAGGTGAAGTGTCTAGTTGAGTCCCTTGTTGAGAAGAGAAAGAATGAAATGAGAAGAGGAAAAGTGCATGAAGAATCACTTGATGAAGAGAAGAAGAAAAGGAAAAATATGTCCAGGAAAGAGGCACTTTTGAATACATTTGTGTCTTTTATTTTGATATTTGATACTATGTTTCCATTCTTATGTATAGGTATGAAGATTTTGGTGAAGAAAATCAAGGATGTGGCATTGGAAGTTGTGAAAAAGAGGTCAAGAAGAACCTCCTTAAAGATAAATGCATATGATGAAGGAAGAGAACAAGTATTTGAGAAAGAAATTGATGTTTTTCAATATACTAATGATGATATGAAAGAAGGTATAATGTTTCATAATGCCTTGGAGAGTATTCCAGTAGATATGGACAAGAAAGAGTGCACAAACAAGAAGAAAACAAGGTATAAAAGCAAGAAAGATGATGGGATCAAACATAAAATCTTTGAAGAGGTAACTAGCATTATAAATTTTGATTCTAATCATGTAATCATGGATTATATTGTCGATATCCAGTTGAAGGAAAATAAGAGCCATGTGAAGCTCTCAAAACCAGTTATGGATCATGGGTATAGAATGCCTTAGTGGCTTAGAAAACCAATAAATGAAGAGGATAATACCAAGCCAAAGAAAGTGATGATGATTGAAATTGCAAAGCCAAGAAGACAAACACAAATCAAGCAAGGAAAATCAGACCTTTTGAGGAATCAAGCAAGGCACAAAGTGACCAAGATGGTATGGAAAAGTAAGAATACAATTGTAACATAGGGAAGAGAGGAGGAAAATTTGAAAAAGGATGAAGATATCTTGAAAAGATAGAAAAGTTTAGAGGATACAAAAGGACAAGTAAGTCCCAAGTATGATAAGGACAATGAAGAGTTGGATGAGTTTTCTTTGAGAGAGGAAATGCAGATGCTAAATGAGTTATTTGGGGTTTCTTGGAAGTATGGTACAATAGGAGAAATATGAAATCAAGTGGATGAGGATAATGAGAAGTTTGAAGAAGAACAAGAATAATATGAAGACATTCAAGTGAAGCATGATGTATGAGATTGTATAAAGGAAGATCTAGCTCAAGAAGAGAGAGATGAGATGAAAGAGAAGGATAAGAGGGTTGTCAAAGCTCAATTTTTTTATCTGATATTTCTTTGAGTGGTGTTTATGTAGGTACACCAGATGTGAAGGTGATGGAGAAATTAGAGAAAACAAGAGTTTCATACAAGAAAGGATCATCACTCATAGTTCTTGAGGTCAAGATGCATTAATAAGAATATAGCATCAAAAATAGGTCGTACCACCCTCATAGCCACGTTAATTAAATAAACCATACCTTACGTATTCATATTCCTTAGTGCACATGATTAATTGAATTAATTACTTTAATTAATTTAATTAATGTCCTCACTTGACCACCTCATCTAGCCACATCACCTAAACACCTCATCACGGACCTTTTTTTAGCATGTTCATTCTAACTAGGACTCAATCTCTATTTAGCATAGCTAATTGAGACTTGGTATAACCATAACACACGATGCCTATTATTTCTCTAACAGCATGCCCACTTACTTTCATGGAAAATACCATTTTAGACCCGAAACAATGAACATAACTGACCAAAAAGATAGCCAAGATATGTTGTTTTGGCAACCTAGGATTTCTTACCTTAATCGACACCGGTTAACCCTAAACCGATGCTAGTTAACCTAAACCGTCATCAGTTATCATATATTCTTCACTTTGGTAACCTTATAACCTAAACCGTCATCAGTTATCATATATTCTTCACTTTGGTAACCTTATTCTAGAGGTTAGAAGAATTATTTGAGTTTGGAGAGAGAGATATCTACATGCAAGCACAAACCAGAGCCCTCTCGCACATCTAGACATCTTGAATCAACACCAAGACTAATATGAAGGTTAAGCATTCATGGTAACATTCTGGGAAGCACTGTCGTGGCACTGACCAACAGTTGCACAAATCAACCATCACCTCCATCCAACCACCAAGTTTGTAAATACAAGTAAGTGCATTTGGATCTTCATATTTCTTAGATTAGTTTCTTTATCTCTGTTTGAGAATCCTAGTCTCCTTTGTATTCCATCATTTCCCACCTTCCTGTCAATCCATCCCCCTAACCACCTATAACCTCCCAGATCCCCATACCTGACTCCAGAAGTCTCTGAGCATTCTTATCTTCTTTGGTAATCTAACCCTCATTCTCCCATTCTCTGTGTAATCACAGAGAATCTCCAAAACCAAGTTTCATCAAGTTTCTATCAGTTTGACCCTACCGACGCCAGTTAACCTAAATTGTCATCGGTTTCCTCTCAACTGACATTGGTTATATCATACCGACGTCGGTCTTTGTATTTGGCAATTATTCCTATAACAAAAACCTAATAATCTTCACCCAAATAGCCCAAAACCATCCAAAACTTGATCCTGACCTATTCCAGTCACCTTGGTTACTTGCCCAATCTCCAGATCTGATCATAACCTTACATGTTAGATTAGATTTGCTTATTGTATTTGAATGAGATATCTAAATCATATCAACTATAGTAGGATGTTATTTGTTTATTTTATTTCTTACATTGAATTGTATTAAATAGTGGATTGACAACCATCTAGGAAGTATCATGCTTCCTGGATCCAGCACACACTAGGCAGTCCATTGACATATACTGTTTAATATTCCTCTTGTGGTCTTGTTTTTCATTCTCAAGGAGTTCCTCCTAGCAAAAAGGAAATTCTCGCAATCATCATTGGATCGATAAGTCAGAGCACACATAGTCTACCTTCCATCTTCATTTGACAGATATTCCTCCTCACCTTACCTCATTTGTTTTGCTCATACGTACGCAACTTATCGGTGAAACAAGGATTATATAAAGGAATATCTAGCTCAAGAAGAGAGAGATGAGATGAAAGATAAGGATAAGAGCGTTTTCAAAGCTCAAATTTTTTTATCTGATATTTATTTGAGTGGTGTTTGTGTAGGTACACCAAATGTGAAGGTGATGGAGAAATTAGAGAAAACAACAATTTTATACAAGTAAGGATCATCACTCATAGTTATTGAGGTCAATATACATCAATAATAACAAATTAAAGGAAAAGAGCATGATTCTTAGGTCATGGAAAGTCAAGCAATAATTCATGGAAAGTTGGGGGAGAGGTACAGAGATGAAGAAATGATAATGAAGACAATTCACTATATAAGATGTATACTTTCATTCTTTTTTCATATGTATACATTGTGACATATTATTACTTTTTCTAACATGCTAACATGTGTTTCATATGTAGCATGTGTCTTACAGGACTACTCCTAACCATGGTTATATGATTTGTTTATGATCTGTCTTATATGCTTATGTCTTGTTTGCAGGGTTTTCCATATGTTTGATTGATTTTTTTCTTGTATGACCTTGAAGACCTTGAGTGTTTTGTGACATCCTTAGTGGTGTACAATTTTTTCTATAAGACATTATGCTAGTATATTTTTGTGTTATTGTGTGTTTAATTAGTAATTACATTTTTCATGTTTGTTTATCACTAACACTTTATGATAGCTTTTCCCATAGTTTTGCATGTGCCATGGTTGTTACTATACACATTCCATAATCCCCCTATAGGAGTTCAATTTAAGATGTGTACATCAGTTTCATGTTTCCTCGTTTAGGTCACTATAGACACCTAAAGTATGCTACACTTAGCATTTCATCCAATTCAACCAATTAACAACACTTCGTTAATTCCCTATTCTTCACTCCATTCTTGGATGCCAATTACAACACCTTATCGGTCATATTCCTCTTATAATCAGCTTATCTGGCTAATATTATCTAAACCTTCCTCCTTTCGACCATTCAGAACCTCCCTAGTTCTCTCTAGACCACTTCTATTGGATTCCTAGGCTATCTATTAGTTACAATTGGTTATCCAGACCCCTCCCAACTCTCAATGAATCTCTAATCACTTGCTAATAAAGTTTAACTAGCCTAATCCTAATCTAATATAAAAGTGTTTTTTGAGCTTTAGTCCCACATGCACCCAAAGTTCAAACTCTTCCATTTGGAAAACTATAAATAGAAGGGTCACCCCTCCCTTTCAAACTTACAACTTCACTCACAAGTTCTTCTCTCTCAAGCACTTTGGAAAGGAATTAGAAATCATTTGTGATAGCTTTAAGCTATAGAACATTTGGATCTTGGCCATACTCCATTGTTGAGAGCTCCCCTATCTTGCATCCTATTCTTCGCTCCATTCTCAGATGCCCATTTAAAACACCTTATCGGTCGTATTCCTCCTATAATCAACTTATTTGGCTAATATCTCTCTTATTAGATAAACATTCCTCCTTTTGACCATTCAGAACCTCCCTAGTTCTCTCTAGACCACTTCTATTGGCTTCCTAGGCTATCTATCAGTCACAATTGGTTATCCAGACCCCTCCCAACTCTCAATGAGTCTCTAATCACTTTCTAATCAAGTTTAACTAGCCTAATCCTAGCTCAACTAAGCCTAAAGCATGTTTATCCTAATCTAATATAAAAGTGCTTTTTGAGCTTTAGTCCCACATGCACCCAAAGTTCAAACTCTTCCATTTGGAAAACTATAAATAGAAGGGTCACCCCTCCCTTTCAAACTTACAAATTCACTCACAAGTCCTTCTCTCTCAAGCACTCTGGAAAGGCATTAGAAATAATTTGTGATAGCTTTAAGCTATAGAACATTTGGATCTTGGCCATACTCCATTGTTGAGAGATTCCCCATCTTGCATCCATCCACTCCATAATCCAAGTTTTGAGTAATATGGAGAGAATCATTGGCCTTGAAGCCATTAATGGTGAGACTCCATTCTTGAAAGCTTGATTTTCATATCAAACATCACAACTTTGATTGCTAAGTTGATCTTTTTAGGTTCAATTTCTTAATTAAGTAATCTAAAGAGTAGATAGTAGTATATATGCTAGGGTTTTTTATGTTTATGTCGAAGTTATGGTGCATGTATAGGATAGTTTCTTGTTTAGCTCTTATCTCATGGTGCATGGATGAGTAAATCAAAGCTTTGAGCTTCTTTAGCCTCATCCCATAGCTTTTGTAACTTTCCATTGCATACATTTGGCATGCCCGGTGGGACATGAAGTCCATCCTCCATTAATGGATTCTGTTCAAGCTATTTATTTTCAGTTTTCTAACTAATTTAATGCTTTTTAGGATAAATAGCATGTTATTTACATGATTTCAGTTTTTAAGTAGGCTAAATCATCCTAATGATCATCTATATTTTGTGGGTTTGAGCTAAAAATAGGCTTCTTTGGCTAACCTTTAACCTGTTTTCTTTTGAAAAATTTCAAATTTCATGATTTTTGCAAATTTTACAGGGGGTGCACGTAGGTGTCATTTTGGGTGTGTCTGCGTTGAAATAGGCGTGCACATGTTAGTACTGGGGCACGTCTGTGTCGAACTACATTCACCACCAATCTTCCGGAGGCCATAACATTTGCCCTCGAGCTCGAAATGACTCCATTTTTGTTGCGTTGGAAAGGTATTGAAGAGAACTACACACTGGAATCATAAAATCAGGATTTTGACTAAAAGAAAATTTATATTTTATATTATTAGGTAAATAGTCATTTTCTAACATATCTTAAAGTCTAAAAAAATGTTTTCTTGGCCATTCTAAACACTTTGAAAGGTTTTGTGACACTAATAAGTTGTTTGTACGGTTATTTTGGTCTAGTTTTTGAATAACTTAGTTAAGTGTTTCTTTTCTTAGTTGATAGAGGGTTTCGAAGTGTGCATGCTCTTCCCTCGCACCTTCTAGGTGATCTTGGGAACCAAAAACACTTCCAAAACCCTCTTATTGCTTTCAAAAACACTTTATGCTTCTTAATGGATGAAATTTTCAAAAATGCTTAAATTGAACTCAAACTTTTGTTAAAAAAAAAAAACTTAATGTATTTTCCATAAACTTGTTTTAGTTGAGTTTTCGCATTGCGTATGCTCTTCCTTCGCACCTTTTGGTGATCTTAGGAATCAAAAGCAACACGCAAACTCTCTTTTGATATCATGATCTTTTGTGGAAAAATACTAATCTTGGTATGTAGGACTAAAGTTGCATGTCAAAGAAGGGCATCAAAACAAACAACACAAAACTTCTAATACATGTGTTCTTGAAGGTTGCCAAATGGTGTGCCACTTAAAACCACATTTAAGTTAAAAAGATAAAAAACACACCATATTCAAAACACTGTATTGTAGGTTTCAGAAAAGGGTACGTCCCTCTCTGCTTAACTGGAACGTAACCCCTTTGGCATAACGCCTTAAGCTATAACAATGGGGGTGGTACCAGGAACCCTAAAGTAGTCCACCACTGTGTAACCTCATGGATGAAACAGGAAGCACCTCGCTTACCCACTTGACTAGTTTTCCTTGTGAGTTAGCGTTAAAAATTTGTTCGTATTATGACCCTAGCAAGAGTACATGATGGATGCAATTAGTGCCCACTGTACTTGAAGGGGGCAAAGCCGAGATACTCCCAAATTAGTCAGTGCAACTTTTTGGGTAAATCGTGCCCGCTCTTAGACGAATTTGTAACACCTAGTTGAGAGATCTTATTAAGGAGGCCATTTTGTCTTGAGGCCCACTTTACTAGTCCTTTATCACATCTTGGCCATCATGAAGTGACAACTTATTTTGATTCAGAACCTTATTTTTCGAACAAGTCAAAGAATCCACTTAAGTTGGATCTAAGTTCCTTTCATCATGGAAATTAGACGACGTTTCACTTAGCTTAGCTTCTTTGTTACCTTAGGACGAGGTTAAGCTCTGCCCAAGTGGCGCTTAGTTTATTTTTCATCTTTTGATCTATACCTTTGCATTTTTGTTGCCCATTTGGGATAATAGAAGGCATCTTTTGGGAGTTTTGTTCATAGATAGTGTTGACCACATTTTTTGTCCATTTACGCCCATCCATGTTTGCGGCTAAGTTGTTAAACGTCTAAAGTGGATGGATGCATCCTTATATCTTTGATGGCCACTTGATCTTGATTTCAAGATCATCATCATAGTTAGGATTGATTCATCATTTGATCTCCCTTTGACGTGTTGCCTCGTTTGCATTGTCTCGACATAATTAAGATACGTATGTCATGTTTTTTGTAAACGTGATCTAAGTGTTTGTATTGTGGTGTTACGCTGCACACATTTTAGCACATCCTTAGTATACTTTGACTTAGTTTATTCTTCAAATATTGTCCAAAATATTGAAGAGTGTCGCTTACTTTGTTTGTGTCATTTTGTTACCACGTTGGCATTAATATCTCACTTCTTCGTGAAGCTTGATTAACATGTCCAATTGGTGTGGTTACGTGGCTTACATTTGTAATCCTCTCCCTTTAACATTTAGACCTTGTTGGTTTTTGAACTTATCGTGGTATCCTTTGATTGGGAGTCACATCTACCCTTGTTTTAAAATTTACACCTTGTTCATTTCGAGATTGGCATAAATATTGACATTGTGTTGATCATCTTTGCATTGAACTATCACTTTGTGCATGCATTTGCATAGGGTGTATTTCCTTGTTGATTGGCTTTGTGTTTCACACTTCCATGATTGTTCCTTGTGGCCATTCATCTAGACAAATTGTTTTTTAGGACAATCATTTTTGATCTCATCGATATTGCGTCATTATAATGTATATTTTCCTTAGACCTTCTTTGGAAAATAATGCACGCATCTCCATACTTATGAAATTTCTAGTTGGTTGTCATTATGCTTCCCTAAATTGACATGTCACTTCCTTCCCTTTGAAGGATTTCCATCACACTATCTAGATCTATATATTTGTGCTTAAACGGTGCCAACAATGACTGACTATCACGTGATTTCTCATACTTACTACAATATGATGTTATCTCCGTTTTGAGTTTACGACAAAACGATTAGATAACCCCTACGAAATTTTTGGAGTTGATTTTGCTTTTTGGCCTCATATTGAGAAATTCAGGTTTTCGGGTTTGTCCAACAGTTCGACATGAGTTTTAACATGCTTTGTGTCGCCTGTTTTCCGAAACCCGAAACCCGCTTCATATTGAGTAAATCGGGTTTTCGGACCTCCGGCGCATCGGAACATGTCTTATTCAAAACATGTTTTGTGTCACCTGTTCCCCGATACCCGAAGTCTGATTAGGTCCTTTGTATCGGGTTTTCGGAGCTGTGAAGCATCTAAACATCTCATGCTTTATGTCTTGTGTTTCCCGAAACCCGAAACCCGAATTGCACTAAGCCTTCTTGTGTCGGGTTTTCGGACCTCTCAAACATGCTGACATGGCATTCATGCCGAGTTGTCGGTGAGTTGGCACGTGCCGAGCTGAAGTGTATTAATTACAATTTTCTTATAAATACGTGGATTTCCACGTCATTTTTACCGGACGTATTTTTAACTCGTGGATTTTTCGTACATGCTCTTCCAACCCCGAAACCTGAAAGCTCGGCTGTGCCCGATTGAATCGCCATTTTTCGATCTTCCCTTTCTCTGGTTAAAGGTATTTCTCTCTCCATTCTTTGTTCCTAGTTTTTATGGATTGATTGCGCGTGAATTCTTCCCATTTTCTTGCTGGGTTTTGAAAGATTTTTATTCTTCTTCTTTCTGGAGTTCTTTTGAAAAAAGGGGTTTAGGTTTTAGGGTTTATCTCTTCTAAATTACCATTTGGTGCTATTTCCTCAAAGTTTTATTATGTGCCTGGTACATGAATGGTTAAAAGGAGATTGCATGTTTGAAATTCAACACAAAAACCCTGTTTTTCTCTTCTCGGTTTTGAAGGCTGTTTTGCAGTGTCGAAGACCCAAAGTATATTGAAGGTTTGGCGTGCCGGACTTTCCAGAGTTCCCGACATTAACACAAGTGTCGGGCTTTCTTCCGTTCCCGACATCATCGGCAGTGTCGGGCTTTCCCAAAGTTCCGACATTATCAAACGTGTCGGGTTTTCCCAAAGTTCCGACATTTTCATCGCATCGGGCTTTTAGGATTTTCCTACATCATCTTCGCCAGTGTCGGACTCTTCCGTTCTTCCGGCATATCCAGCAGGTCAGGATTCTCACAGTAAGCGGCATCTTCTGAGCTTCGAAACTTTCTTCCTTCGACGTCCTTCATGTCGGACACTGGTCCATCTCAGGAAAAGACCGAGAAGTCAGGAAAAATGAAATATAAGTTTAAAAAGCTGGAATCTCCATCGTATATTGATTGCAACTACGACATCCGAGACACCGAACTCAGAAAATATAGACATTGAAGATTTCTGGAGTAGGGTGAGGAGTTCCTCCCAAACTCCATGGATGAAAACTATAGCCGATAGTGGCTTGCCTCTCGCAGCGGGTCTTCCCATGTCTGCTCAGTGTCCAGAATTCATCTTGGCTTGTGCATCCAGTTATGACTCGGCGTCTCGTTCTGTGAGAAGTCAATCAGGTGAAGTAGTGGTCAAATTGGATGGAGGTTATTTTGATGATCTCCTCAAATTGCCTAATTTTGACGAGTATGGAGAGTTGGACATCAAGTCAGCTCAGAAAGCCTGGGACAACGATCAGGAAGACTGCATCAAACATGTGAACAAGAAGTTCCTGATCAAACCCAAACCAGCTATCTCCAGATTTCCAAGGATTATCCCCAGGAGTGATTTCATCCAAGAAATCAATGACATCATCACCCTGCTGAGTCGGGTTTTTGGTTTGCCCGAATCAAATGTATTTCAAGGATGGATGTATCAATTTATGATCACCATCAAGAAGAATCAGCAAGGGATCGACTGGGGTACTCTCATCAGCAATGAGATTGATTCCCAAATGACAACGGTCTTGTCAACTGGGAAATTTTATATGTCTTCATATGTCACATACGCAGCAGCCGGGATGAGGAACTATCCCGGGCTGGATACCAAGGGAAGCAGAACGGAAAACCAGGTGTATCAATACTTCCCTCAATTGACAAAGAAGGGGTCCAAAGACCATTTCAGGAGGGTGAATGATGCCTTCTTCTATGAAAATATCTGCAGGATAAACCCTGAGCTGAGGAAGACAAGAGTCTCAGATGAGGCTTGGGCTGAAGTTTCTAAATGGGGATGTATCTTCTTACAATTCAAGAAGTTTACATATCTTCGGGTGGTCATGTACTCGGGAGATCCTTTTCGCCTGCCCCGATATCCAGGGGATAGACTGATATTGATGGAGTTGGTTAGGCAGCTGTTGGATTTCCATAAATTCCAACAAAGCAAACATAAGGCTGCTGTATCCTTCCCAATTTCTATTGGGAGATATACTTGCTCAACAGTAGTGAAAGCCAAAAATGTTGTCCACGAACTTCAGGACAAATTGAAAAAGCATATGAAGCCTCGAGATGGTTTTGATATCCGAGGAGTGCTCAGAGCATATGGAACCCAGCATCTGCATAGGCCAAACATAGAGGATATTTGGGTGGATCTGCATAATGAGGTTGCTGTTCGCAGAAAGGATAATAGCAGATTGACTATTGCTGAGATTCAAACACTGGAGCTTGCTGATTTACCAGAAGGTACGGGTGACAATGAAAGTGTTTTGGATCTTTCCTATGATGGACTAAAGGAGGATCAATATGTTTTCCCACCTATTGATTGGTCAGCCAGCGAAAAAGCCTCTATTACAGATAGGTCGGCTCTAATCCTTGCTCGCACCAAAGCATGGCTCTCCTCTTGGGGAATGAATTTTAAAGATGATAAGTTTTCAAAGTTGGCTGCTTCAGAGGCGGGGCCCTCCAAAAAGGAAAAGGACAGAAAATCTTCTAGGGAGCCTATAAAGGTCAAGATTGTCAAAAAGAGGAAAGAAAGAGAAATCTCTTCAATTGTTTCTCCAGTAGAAACGGTGAATGTGCCAGAATCACCAACACCACCAGAAATAGGAGAAATTAATTTGGAAGAAGGAGGAAGCCAGCTTCTGTCTTCACCATTTGCTGATTGCTCAACTGAAGAGACCTTATCTCTTGCATCCAAGGCTTTGGAGTCTGGATCTGTGCCTCTTTCCACACAACCACTCCTACCTCCTTATTCTCCAACAACTTCTTCAGTAATGGCCAGTATTTTCTCTGGACTTTCACCCCTCTCTGCTGGTACCCAAGTGATCACCAACACGCCCCCTCCTGTGCCTCTTTTTATTGGATCTACTACCACGTTGGTAACTATTCCTCCTCCACTAGTAGAATCTTCTCCCCTTGAGGGTATGATACCAGCTTCTGCAACCATGGCAACTCCCTCTGATACGCCGCAATGGCTACTCGAGAAAACTCCGAGGAAGAGGAAGGTGATTGTGCCCCTACCAGCCTTTGATTTCAGCTCACTCAAGGCTCCTACTGCGAAATCAGCCAAGAAACCCAAAACAGTTTCAAGGGTTTTGGTGGATGCTTCAGGAGATAAGTTCGCAGAGATTGCCACTCCCTCGGCTGACAAAACTAGAGAGGATATAACAGCCTCTGATTATCAGGTAACCAGGGTGGCTCTAGGGAAAGTGACAGCAGAAGGGGCGCAACAAGATGCACGGGATTCCATAAACGTGTTGTGCCAAAAGTTGAAAGAAACAAAGGACAGCAGAGATGAGCTTAAGGAAAAAGTGGAGCAGTTGACAGAGGTTTTGATTAAACTCTCAAAACCCCTTGAATCCATACCACCTTCTTCTGTTTCTGTCGGATTCGATTTCTCATCAGTACCTACGATTGAGAAGATTGCTAAAAAAGGAAGGGTGGTTGATGAATGGATCCAAAGGTTGCTCCAACAGGGGAAGGAAGTAATTCAAGACGTGGTGCAAGTTCATCAGTCCTTGGGAGACATTCAGAAGGATGGAGAGAAGATGGATGAAGAATTCTCTCAGGAAATTGGACATCTTGATTTGACTTTTGAAGCTCTCCAGGTGTTAAAGCAAATACCAGCACATCTCTTGGTGGAAGAAGGTATTCTCCCACATACAGATAAGCATTTCCAGCTGACCAAGGCCATCAGGTTCAGAATAAAGATTCTCAATGAAGCCTGCAGTAAGTTGAGAGAATCAAGGGATAAATTGATTGATGGGAAAAGTGATCTGGAAGAAGAATTGCTGAAGATTTGTCCAAAGGTGTCAGTTGGGAACTCAGGTATCCTATCAGCAGATGATCTCTTCAAGCAAATCCAAGAGTCTGTTCAGCATGAACCAATAAGCGGATTTGACCTTGAGATCATGGATCGGTTGGTAAGGGTTGAACATTCTTTGGAGGCCTTAAGAAAGCTCAGCAAAGGATTGAAAAAGCTTCCCGGCAATGCCAGCGATACTCATGAAACCTGTGAAATTTGGAATGATCATTCCACTGCGCCTGATGAAAACGAAATGCAAGGCATAATTCGGAAGTTCCAGGAATTTCAGAGCAAACAGTCTCAGCTGGAGGAAGAAAAAGAGGAAGGAGCAAAGGATGATGATTCAGATTAAGTCTCAACGTTTCATGTCATTTCAATCTTGAAATCGACATGTCTTTTTCATTTCTGTTTCGTCACATTTTTGAATCATATTTTGACTTGATCTCCTGCGTGAGAATCAAGCAAAACAGAACTCTTGTTAAAACGCTATATTTTTTAGGATCTGCCCTATTTTATCTCTACTTCTTTTGTTATAAATAAGGAATGGTTATGCATTCCAAAGGGTCGAGATTTTTTGGAATATTTGGGGGCTATTGGAAAGAAGAAAAAAATTGTGTTTTCATTCAATCATTTTGAAGAATAGGAGTCGATATTGTTTTACAGACTTTGTGTTGTGGAATATATCTTACTTAAGACAGTGTTCTTATGTTCATGATCTTAAGCTATTCTTTGCATAGCATCTTAGTGTTTCTGATTATTTCGGACATTATATTTGTGATCTAAAACTCGTATGATTATTTCGTGCTCTGTGTTTACTCGAAAGAAAATACGTTTCTCCCATTTCCTTTCTATTGTGCTTCTTTCATTGTAACAATTTCTAACCCAGTTCATTTACGAAAGAAATATCCTTGAATCGTGTGAATGTGGATTTCGGGATTCCATCCCACCCCCAATGGTTAGATTAGTGTGAATACTGTATATATTTTTACTGTGTTTTAGATTAGCAATAAGCAGGCAGCCTCACTGTCTTTGAGGAGGGATTTAATCCCATATACTGTGGTTGAACCTCATATTTTGGTTTGACAAAATATCCAACCAACAGTTTTTGGCGACTCTGCTGGGGAATACGGATCTATAGTATAAAGCTTATCCTCTCGGTGTCTGGCGACTCCGTATTTGCCTTATTTTCAACAAGATCTCCTTTCAGTTCAAGCTGGCCAGGAAGATCTTTACTCGGTCCCGCCGAGCTCAAGGTGAAATTGATCCGCTCTTTGAGTTACTGCAACAGCACAATTTCAGTCTTTCTCCCGACAGCATTGTCTCTAACCGAACCAGAAGTTCTTCACCTGTTCGGAGAAACCGGATCCCTGTGGAACAGGAAGCATCTGCAACTTGTCGTGCACTACTCTTGTCTGATACTCGGATCCCTGTACGCACTCTTTTCAGGAGGATGGCGGTTCAACCTGTGCCTTGGGGCGCAGTTATTGGTCCTCTTTCTTTGACTCCTCCATTGAATGAGTTACCACGTGGATCACGTAAAAACATTCCCAAGTTCAATGGGGATGGGAAGCAGCATCCTGACGAGCACATAGCATCTTTCTTTGTTGCATGCGGTGTTCTCGGAGTAGCCCACGAAGATGTCTCCGTCCGACTCTTCGTTGAAACGTTGCAGGGTGCAGCAGCTGAATGGTTTTATCACCTCCCGAATGCATGCATCGCAAACTGGGCTACCATGCGGACTAAGTTCGAAGCACGTTTCAAACCAGCCGAAGATTCCCATGCTTTGTTAGCTCAGCTCACGCATATGAAGAAGGAATCGCATGAACCTATGCGGGAATTCGTGGCAAAGTTCAACAAGCTGATCCGGAAGATTCCAGAAATAGCTGTACCTACTCTGGAAAACCAAAAATGCTTCTTCATCAATGCTCAACCTCCTGATATAAGCTTTTTATTAAGAAGGTCGGTTATCCCAGATTTGGCTACTGCTCAGTCAACAGCTACTGAAATAGAGGATGATCTCATCTTGGCCGGAAGGATCAAGAAAGACATACCCAAACTCAAAAATCAAGGTTCTTCTCAAGGTAACACTGATCCTATGTTTCAAAAAATGGCTAACGATTTGATTTCTTTAAAAAAGCAAATGTCCCAACAGGTGAGCAATGTTCCGTATCGGGATATCCCTAGACGGAATTTCAATAACAACAATGGTGCACCTGCCAGAGATAGGCCACGGTTAACTCCTGCTCAACCGAGACTAGCAATTGAAGCTCCTCCCAGTCAATGCAGCAGTAGAAATAATTGAAGAAGACGATGAAGGAGAAGAACAAGATTCCCGTGAGGCTTTCGAAGCTTCAGGATATGCTGATGAGTCTTATGACGAGTCAGCTGGCGACTCCAGCATTGGGTATTTGGAATACGATGAAGATGAATGTGCGCCAGATGGTCAGTCATTTGCTGTCTTCACTCGGTCCCAATCTCAGAATCCCAGAAAACCTCTTGAAAACACTAAGGAGAAGAATAAGGAACCTCCCATATCCATAGTTAAGAGGGGTACCCCTATTTCGGCGCAAACTGAAAGAGAGGTTACCAAAAAGGCAGCTGCTCCTTATTCTCCTTCTCCTAAGATCAGTGCCTCAGCACAAGCTCATGTAATTAGATCTGAGCCTACCATCATTCCTTCTTATACTGCTTTTGACATTGTTGATCATGTAAAGAGAACGAAAATTCAAATGTCAGAAGCAGAATACCTTCAGTCGAATCCTGAACAGTTTGAAAAGCTGGCCAAGTTCATCAGAAGTAAAGCGGCTGTTCCATCACCTTCAAAAGGTCTCCTTCCAAATCCTACTCAACTCCCACCACAGAACAATCTGACCTCTGCTTCTTCCTCAGGAAAAATTGAACCATTCTATTTGTCTCTACTTATAAATGGGTTTAAACTCAGCAATTGCATCATCGACTCAGGAGCCTCTGATAATGTTATGCCCGCAAAAGTGGCCCATGCCCTTGGACTTACTTTGACTAAGTCATATGGACGGTGCTACTCCATGGAAACTAAACAAGTCCCTTTGATTGGTCAAATCAAGGACGCACAGTTTGCATTTGTTGCCTTCCCTGAGAAGAGAGTGAAAATGACTATTCTGGTTGCCGACATTCCTGCAGCTTACGGTATCCTCTTGGGTAGAGGATTTTGTAAAGACGTCGGAGGAGAGATTAATATGGATTGGACCAAAGCTAAGATCCCGGTCAATGGGGTTCATCAGGTTCTTCATCCTGAACCACAGGCGAAGTATTTGGTGACCAAATCAGATGATCCAAAAGCTCAGATTCTTTTCGAAGATGCTAGCTTTGGGAATTATTTCATGACTTCAGAGATACCCATTGTAGATGTTGAAGAAGAAGATCCCAATGCTATTTGGACGCTCGAATTTGATGGTAGCTGCTCAACCTCTGGATCAGGCGCTGGTGTTGTCCTTATATCTCCTAGCTCCGAGATTTTCCCATCAGCTTACAAGTTGCAATTTGATAATACTAACAACACGGCCGAATATGAAGCCCTGTTATTAGGATTAGAAATGGCCAGACAGAAGGGAATCTGAAATCTCAAGGTTCAGGGAGATGCGGAGCTGATTGTCAATCAGGTCAGGGGTATATATCAGGTGAAAAATGATCGGTTGAAACATTACCGGAATAAAGTTTGGGATAGTATAGAATGCTTTGATGCATTTTCTATTAGGGCAGTTTTGAGAGATTATAATGACAAGGCTGATTCTTTGGCCGTATCTGCATCCCTTCTTCTCCCTCATCCTCAGTTCAAGCAAGATACATACTCTATCGAGATTGTGTATCGTCCCAGTATCCCAGATAATGTAACTCATTGGCAAGTGTTCAATGATGATCAACAGGTGTTGGCTTTTCTAGAAAAGGCTGACAATTTCAGTGAGTTATATTTTGAAGGTTCAGAATCAGCCTTCCGTGAAACTATCTCAGATCCATATCAGGAGGTTGATGGTGAATTTATCCAGCTGAAAGGCAACAAGATACCTAAAGGTTTGGTTTCTTTGGAGGGCTTGTTTGATAAGCATGATCGTTTTATCCAAAACAAAAGGCAAGTCGAAGGAGTTTCTTCCTCTGAAGTAGATCAAATCAATCTAGGTTCGTCTGATCAACCTCGGATGGTGAATATTGGGAAATGTTGTTCTCCTGAAGAGAAGGCAAGATTTACTTCGCTTTTAAAGAAATACATCGATGTGTTGGCCTGGTCTTATGCAGATTTAAAATCCTTCAAGCCCAAAGATGTACAGCACAGTATCCCTTTGAAGCCTGATGTGAAGCCGTACAGACAAAAGCAAAGACATTACAATCCCAAGATCTCAGGAACTATCCTGGCAGAAATTCAGAAGATGTTAGATGCTAGAATTATTTTCCCAATCCATCACTCCACTTGGATTGCTAACATTGTTCCTGTCAGGAAGAAGAATGGCGAAATCCGGATCTGTGTTGACTTCCGGAACTTGAATCAGTCCTCACTGAAGGATAACTATCCCTTGCCTATCATGGATCAGGTATTACAAACTGTTACTGGATCAGAAATGCTTTCCATGCTCGACGGATTTTCGGGATATAACCAAGTCGAGGTAATACCAGAGGATCAACACAAGACGGCCTTCACGACCCCATGGGGTACCTTTGCTTACAGGAGGATGCCTTTCGGCTTGATCAACGCCGGAGCCACTTTTCAGAGAGCTATGGACTTGGCATTCAGAGATTTGATGGGCAAGGTCATAGTTGTGTATTTGGATGACTTGACCGTTTTCTCTAAAAAACGGAGTGATCATTATGATCATTTAGAACAAGTACTTTTGAGATGCAGGCGTCACGGGATTTCATTGAATCCCAAGAAGTCCATGTTCGGGGTGACCGAAGGAAAGCTGCTGGGTCATATTGTGACTAAAGAAGGAACCAAAATTGACCCAGAAAGGGTAAAGGCTATTCAGAGCCTTACCTTACCCACAAGTAAAACCGGAGTTCATTCTTTCTTCGGAAAGGTTAATTTCTTGAGAAGATTTGTACCTGATTTCGCTGACAAAACCAAGGATATCCTTGGAATGATGAAAGGAAAAGTTCCATTTCGATGGAGTACAGAAGGGAAGCTTGCATTCGAAGAAATCAAAAGGGCAGTTGCTTGCGCTCCTATCTTAGTATGTCCAGACTTCAAGAAAAATTTCATCATGTACAGCTACGCCTCTGCCCACACAGTGTCAGCCATCCTGATGCAGGAAAATGGGGAAGGCATCGAAGCTCCCATCGCATTCATGAGCTGTCCGTTGAAAGAACATGAATTGAAGATGTCACAGATTGAAAAGCATGCTTACGCAGTGGTACGAGCAGTAAAACATTTCAGGTACTATGTGCTGAATTCCCATACTCTCGTTCTCGTTCCTGATACTGCTGTTAAATCCATTCTGACTCAACAAGAGCTGGGAAGTCAACGAGGTACTTGGATAGCTAAGGTTCAGGAGTACGATTTAGACATCAGGCCTACCAAGTTGGTACGAGGAAGGGGCCTGTGCCAATTAATTGCAGAAAATCATGCCGAAGCAGAGTATGAAAAGACTCAAGACACTTCTTCAGAGCTGCCCATGGTGCTTTTCGTGAGTACGACCGATGAATGGTACACGGACATTGCTTTCTTCCTAACTTATGGTGAATGCCCCCCGCATTTAAATCAAAAGGAGAAGAGGACCGTCAAGTTGAGATCTGCAAAATACCTTTTGTGGAATAATGCAATATACAAGAAAGGTATTGATGGTGTTTTCCTGCGTTGTGTTGATAAATCACAACAGGAAAAGTTATTAGAATCCTTCCATAGCCTAGCATGCGGAGGACATTTTTCATCCTCTGTAACAGCGTATAAGATCCTACGGGCTAGGTACTATTGGCCTACTCTCTTCCGGGATTCAGCAGAATGGGTGTCCAAATGTGAAGCTTGTCAACATTTCGTTGGTCGCCCCAAGCTAGCAGCTCTTCCTCTGAAGCCTGTAGTGATTGAAGAACCTTTTCGCCAATGGGGGATTGATTTCATCGGAACATTGAATCCTGCTTCCAGTGCCGGACATAACTACGTGCTGACTGCTACAGACTATTTTACCAAGTGGGTAGAAGCCGCACCAATCAAGCAAGCAACTTCTGAAGCTGTTTGCAAGTTCCTTAAAGAAAATATAATTGTCAGATTCGGTGTGCCTCATAAGATTGTAGCTGATAATGCCTCTAATTTCTCATCACATGAGTTGACAGAATTTTTCTATGGATTTGGCATCACTCTGGCTCACTCATCTGATTATTATCCCCAGGGTAATGGGCAAGCTGAGTCCAGCAATAAGAACCTGGTTACCATAATTAGAAAACTAGTGGATGAAAACCAGAGGACATGGCACAAAGCATTGTATGATGCATTGTGGGCTGATCGAATCACTCCAAAGTGAGCCATAGGGATGTCTCCTTTCCAATTGCTATACGGGATTGATGCTGAAATTCCTATCTCAGTAGAATTGCCGGCCTTGCAGTTGGCAAAAGCGGTTGAAGATGCGGCTTTTCAGAATTCTATCGAGAAGAGGGTTATGTACCTAGCCAGGCTAGAAGAGGAACGAATAAAGGTGGTTGATCGTATCGCAGATCATCAGAGCAGAGTGAAGAAAATTTTTGACAAAAAATCAAAGCAGCGTAACTTCCAGATTGGAGATTTGGTGTTGCTTTGGGATAAGAGAAGAGAACAAAAAGGAATGCACGGGAAGTTTGATTCTTTGTGGAAAGGACCTTTCAAAATCCATGAGCTGAATGGTGAAAATAGTTTCCTGCTATCATATCTGGATGGAGGACTACTCCCGTTGCCTTTCAGTGGACAACATCTAAAGCTGTTCCACCATTAATGCAAGATGCTCTCTTGCATTGTACATATTTTACTTTGTTTTGTTGTGTGTTTGCTTTTGGTTTTCTTTCTTTCTTCGTTTTGTTTTGTTTTGGTTTTCTTCTTGACTCCGTAGCCCAATGGATAAGGCTCTGGTCCGCGAGACCAGAGATTCTGAGTTCTCTTCCTTTGGTATTACAAAGAAAGTCCCCAGCTGGAGCCAGCTGTTATCTCCGTTTTGAGTTCACGACAAAACGATTAGATAACCCCTACGAAATTTTTGAAGTTGATTTTGCATTATGGCCTCTTTTAGAGAAATTCAGGTTTTCGGGTTTGTCCGACAGTTCGACATGAGTTTTAACATGCTTTGTGTCGCCTGTTTTCCGAAACCCGAAACCCGCTTCATATTGAGTAAATCGGGTTTTCGGACCTCCGGCGCATCGGAACATGTCCTATTCAAAACATGTTTTGTGTCACCTGTTCCCCGATACCCGAAGTCTGATTTAGTCCTTTGTATCGGGTTTTCGGAGCTGTGAAGCATCTAAACATCTCATGCTTTATGTCTTGTGTTTCCCGAAACCCGAAACCCGAATTGCACTAAGCCCCCTTGTGTCGGGTTTTCGGACCTCTCAAACATGCTGACATGGCATTCATGCCGAGTTGTCGGTGAGTTGGCACGTGCCGAGCTGAAGTGTATTAATTACAATTTTTCTTATAAATACGTGGATTTCCACGTCATTTTTACCGGACGTATTTTTAACTCGTGGATTTTTCGTACATGCTCTTCCAACCTCGAAACCCGAAAGCTCGCCTGTGCCCGATTGAATCACCATTTTTCGATCTTCCCTTTCTCTGGTTGAAGGTATTTCTCTCTCCACTCTTTGTTCCTAGTTTTTATGGATTGATTGCGCGTGAATTCTTCCCATTTTCTTGCTGGGTTTTGAAAGATTTTTATTCTTCTTCTTTCTGGAGTTGTTTTGAAAAAAGGGGTTTAGGTTTTAGGGTTTATCTCTTCTAAATTACCATTTGGTGCTATTTCCTCAAAGTTTTATTATGTGCCTGGTACATGAATGGTTAAAAGGAGATTGCATGTTTGAAATTCAACGAAAAACCCTGTTTTTCTCTTCTCGGGTTTTGAAGGCTGTTGTGCAGTGTCGAAGACCCGAAGTATATTGAAGGCTTGGAGTGTCGGACTTTCCAGAGTTCCCGACATCAACACAAGTGTCGGGCTTTCTTCCGTTTCCGACATCATCGGCAGTGTCGGGCTTTCCCAAAGTTCCGACATTATCAAACGTATCGGGTTTTTCAGAAGTTCCGACATTTTCAGCGCATCGGGTTTTTAGGATTTTCCTACATCATCTTCGCCAGTGTCGGACTCTTCCGTTCTTCCGGCATATCCAGCAGGTCAGAATTCTCACAGTGAGCAGCATCTTCTGAGCTTCGAAACTTTCTTCCTTCGACGTCCTTCATGTCGGACCCTGGTCCATCTCAGGAAAAGACCGAGAAGTCAGGCAGAATGAAATACAAGTTTAAAAAGCTGGAATCTCCATCGTATATTGATTGCAACTACGACATCCGAGACACCGAACTCGGAAATATAGACATTGAAGATTTCTGGAGTAGGGTGAGGAGTTCCTCCCAAACTCCATGGATGAAAACTATAGCCGATAGTGGCTTGCCTCTCGCAGCGGGTCTTCCCATGTCTGCTCAGTGTCCAGAATTCATCTTGGCTTGTGCATCCAGTTATGACTCGGCGTCTCGTTCTGTGAGAAGTCAATCAGGTGAAGTAGTGATCAAATTGGATGGAGGTTACTTTGATGATCTCCTAAAACTGCCCAATTTTGACGAGTATGGAGAGTTGGACATCAAGTCAGCTCAGAAAGCCTGGGACAACGATCAGGAAGACTGCATCAAACATGTGAACAAGAAGTTCCTGATCAAGCCCAAACCAGCTGTCTCCAGATTTCCAAGGATTATCCCCAGGAGTGATTTCATCCAAGAAATCAATGACATCATCACCCTGCTGAGTCGGGTTTTTGGTTTGCCCGAATCGAATGTATTTCAAGGATGGATGTATCAATTTATGATCACCATCAAGAAGAATCAGCAAGGGATCGACTGGGGTACTCTCATCAGCAATGAGATTGATTCCCAAATGACAACGGTCTTGTCAACTGGGAAATTTTATATGTCTTCATATGTCACATACGCAGCAGCCGGGATGAGGAACTATCCCGGGCTGGATACCAAGGGAAGCAGAACGGCGAACCAGGTGTATCAATACTTCCCTCAATTGACAAAGAAGGGGTCCAAAGACCATTTCAGGAGGGTGAATGATGCCTTCTTCTATGAAAATATCTGCAGGATAAACCCTGAGCTGAGGAAGACAAGAGTCTCAGATGAGGCTTGGGCTGAAGTTTCTAAATGGGGATGTATCTTCTTACAATTCAAGAAGTTTACATATCTTCGGGTGGTCATGTACTCGGGAGATCCTTTTCACCTGCCCCGATATCCAGGGGATAGACTGATATTGATGGAGTTGGTTAGGCAGCTGTTGGATTTCCATAAATTCCAACAAAGCAAACATAAGGCTGTTGTATCCTTCCCAATTTCTATTGGGAGATATACTTGCTCAATAGTAGTGAAAGCCAAAAATGTTGTCCACGAACTTCAGGACAAATTGAAGAAGCATATGAAGCCTCGAGATGGTTTTGATATCCGAGGAGTGCTCAGAGCATATGGAACCCAGCATCTGCACAGGCCAAACATAGAGGATATTTGGGTGGATCTGCGTAATGAGGTTGCTGTTCGCAGAAAGGATAATAGCAGATTGACTATTGCTGAGATTCAAACACTGGAGCTTGCTGATTTACCAGAAGGTACGGGTGACAATGAAAGTGTTTTGGATCTTTCCTATGATGGACTAAAGGAGGATCAATATGTTTTCCCACCTATTGATTGGTCAGCCAGCGAAAAAGCCTCTATTACAGATAGGTCGGCTCTAATCCTTGCTCGCACCAAAGCATGGCTCTCCTCTTGGGGAATGAATTTTAAAGATGATAAGTTTTCAAAGTTGGCTGCTTCAGAGGCGGGGCCCTCCAAAAAGGAAAAGGACAGAAAATCTTCTAGGGAGCCTATAAAGGTCAAGATTGTCAAAAAGAGGAAAGAAAGAGAAATCTCTTCAATTGTTTCTCCAGTAGAAACGGTGAATGTGCCAGAATCACCAACACCACCAGAAATAGGAGAAATTAATTTGGAAGAAGGAGGAAGCCAGCTTCTGGTCTTCACCATTTGCTGATTGCTCAACTGAAGAGACCTTATCTCTTGCATCCAAGGCTTTGGAGTCTGGATCTGTGCCTCTTTCCACACAACCACTCCTACCTCCTTATTCTCCATCAACTTCTTCAGTAATGGCCAGTATTTTCTCTGGACTTTCACCCCTCTCTGCTGGTACCCAAGTGATCACCAACACGCCCCCTCCTGTGCCTCTTTTTATTGGATCTACTACCACGTTGGTAACTATTCCTCCTCCACTAGTAGAATCTTCTCCCCTTGAGGGTATGATACCAGCTTCTGCAACCATGGCAACTCCCTCTGATACGCCGCAATGGCTACTCGAGCAAACTCCGAGGAAGAGGAAGGTGATTGTGCCCCTACCAGCCTTTGATTTCAGCTCACTCAAGGCTCCTACTGCGAAATCAGCCAAGAAACCCAAAACAGTTTCAAGGGTTTTGGTGGATGCTTCAGGAGATAAGTTCGCAGAGATTGCCACTCCCTCGGCTGACAAAACTAGAGAGGATATAACAGCCTCTGATTATCAGGTAACCAGGGTGGCTCTAGGGAAAGTGACAGCAGAAGGGGCGCAACAAGATGCACGGGATTCCATAAACGTGTTGTGCCAAAAGTTGAAAGAAACAAAGGACAGCAGAGATGAGCTTAAGGAAAAAGTGGAGCAGTTGACAGAGGTTTTGATTAAACTCTCAAAACCCCTTGAATCCATACCACCTTCTTCTGTTTCTGTCGGATTCGATTTCTCATCAGTACCTACGATTGAGAAGATTGCTAAAAAAGGAAGGGTGGTTGATGAATGGATCCAAAGGTTGCTCCAACAGGGGAAGGAAGTAATTCAAGACGTGGTGCAAGTTCATCAGTCCTTGGGGGACATTCAGAAGGATGGAGAGAAGATGGATGAAGAATTCTCTCAGGAAATTGGACATCTTGATTTGACTTTTGAAGCTCTCCAGGTGTTAAAGCAAATACCAGCACATCTCTTGGTGGAAGAAGGTATTCTCCCACATACAGATAAGCATTTCCAGCTGACCAAGGCCATCAGGTTCAGAATAAAGATTCTCAATGAAGCCTGCAGTAAGTTGAGAGAATCAAGGGATAAATTGATTGATGGGAAAAGTGATCTGGAAGAAGAATTGCTGAAGATTTGTCCAAAGGTGTCAGTTGGGAACTCAGGTATCCTATCAGCAGATGATCTCTTCAAGCAAATCCAAGAGTCTGTTCAGCATGAACCAATAAGCGGATTTGACCTTGAGATCATGGATCGGTTGGTAAGGGTTGAACATTCTTTGGAGGCCTTAAGAAAGCTCAGCAAAGGATTGAAAAAGCTTCCCGGCAATGCCAGCGATACTCATGAAACCTGTGAAATTTGGAATGATCATTCCACTGCGCTTGATGAAAACGAAATGCAAGGCATAATTCGGAAGTTCCAGGAATTTCAGAGCAAACAGTCTCAGCTGGAGGAAGAAAAAGAGGAAGGAGCAAAGGATGATGATTCAGATTAAGTCCCAACGTTTCATGTCATTTCAATCTTGAAATCGACATGTCTTTTTCATTTCTGTTTCGTCACATTTTTGAATCATATTTTGACTTGATCTCCTGTGTGAGAATCAAGCAAAACAGAACTCTTGTTAAAAAGCTATTTTTTAGGATCTGCCCTATTTTATCTCTACTTCTTTTGTTATAAATAAGGGATGCTTATGCATTCCAAAGGGTCGAGATTTTTTGGAATATTTGGGGGCTATTAGAAAGAAGAAAAACTTTGTGTTTTCATTCAATCATTTTGAAGAATAGGAATTGATATCATTTTACAGACTTTGTGTTGTGGAATATATCTTACTTAAGACAGTGTTCTTATGTTCATGATCTTAAGCTATTCTTTGCATAGCATCTTAGTGTTTCTGATTATTTCAGACATTATATTTGTGATCTAAAACTCGTATGATTATTTCGTGCTCTGTGTTTACTCGAAAGAAAATACGTTTCTCTCATTTCCTTTCTACTGTGCTTCTTTCATTGTAACAATTTCTAACCCAGTTCATTTACGAAAGAAATATCCTTGAATCGTGTGAATGTGGATTTCGGGATTCCATCCCACCCCCAATGGTTAGATTAGTGTGAATACTGTATATATCATTTTTACTGTGTTTTAGATTAGCAATAAGCAGGCAGCCTCACCTGTCTTTGAGGAGGGATTTAATCTCATATACTGTGGTTGAACCTCATATTTTGGTTTGACAAAATATCCAACCAAATCTTCAGTCTTGAAGATTATGTAAATTAACTAAGGCCTCTCTAGACCTTTCATTGTACATTTGGGTTTTTACAATTAATAGACTTAGTTTATTTGGGTCATTTTACATACGACTTATTTAGTTGTTAGGTTACTACTTTCTTCATAGCATTAGATTAAGTTAGAATAGGTCTTCTATTCTTCCATTCTTCTTCTAATTAATAAGAAAACATCTATAACATCTTACTGAGAAAGGGAAAATTTCTTACAAATTAGTTTAGGAGAAGTTAATCAATCAATCTACATACCAAAAGTGATTATTTCTATTTACATATCATAAGAAAGGAAGATCAATTCATACGAATTTATTAGATTATAGTAGATTTTGTTTCAACATAATGGGTTTCATAACATTCCATAGATCACATTGGTCAGATAGTACTACTTAGGAAATGGTAAAATTTATCACAATTATTCAGAAAGAGGATTTGAAAGAAAATGCCTAAAAAATGTAAACTTGATCTCATCTTCCATTGACGATCTTCACAATAATTGAAAATGACATCATTTGTTTGCATTCATTTGTATACGTTTGATAACCATTCAAGGAAACCTTCATCTATTAGTTGTTCAATAAAATGCTTGAATCTTCAT
This sequence comes from Taxus chinensis, assembly GCA_019776745.2. Taxonomy (NCBI): domain Eukaryota; kingdom Viridiplantae; phylum Streptophyta; class Pinopsida; order Cupressales; family Taxaceae; genus Taxus; species Taxus chinensis. The sequence continues at coordinate 175,541,087 of CM034157.1, read as the reverse complement.
TAGGTGTAATGCTAGTAACCCTCTTCTACAAATTGGTTGTTTCTAATATTAGGGACATAGCTAGGATGGCCCCTTATCTATAGCTACTAAGATGGATCATGTGTTGGTGATATGGTCCATTAGTAATTCTTGGGAAATCCTAGAGTCCATGGTCTTTGTGTCTATGGGTAAAAACCTATAATAGACCCCCATATATGATTGGGCCACATTCATTGTATGCCTCATAGAATGAATCTTGCATATAAAATTGTTAGCATATTTAGCCCAAATTCTTGAAAAATTGGGAGCTTATCCATGACTTGCACACTTATATCCGTGGCTAACAATCCAAAATGATTTTTAGAGTTTCAAATTTTGTACCGTTGGTTTGAATGCTGGGGACATAAAATTCTATCAATGGTTGATGGCAAGATGAGATCATTTCTACATTCCTAATATGCATACATAAATTTTGACAATATCTTATACTTCTCGAGGTCAAATTTAATGTTTAATACCACTGGGAAGAAAGGCCAAACATTTTCATTATCAAGCTAGGGCAAAACTTCCAAGAGTTCAATTGACTCCCTACACAAAGGTCTAAAATTTGTAAATCAAGCATGATTCAAGACTGCACACTCAAGAAATCAAGTATGGCACAAAGTGAGAAGGCTATGTAAGGAAGATCTAGGAGGATCTCAATAGAAATCCGTGATGTGCACCCGTAAATCACAGGTCTTTGTTGACTTGAGCTCACCACGATCATTGAGTATTGGGTATGACACTTGAGAAAAATGTGACCCAACTGTGCATGCACAGTGGATAAGGTGCTAGCCTCGTGACAGGTTTTCCTAGGAAGGAATATTCCCTGCGATGGAATTTTCTAGAAGACACCATGACAAAAAGTGGAGAGCTCAGGCCGGGAGGAGCATGCTCCCATGGAAGACTACATTCAGACACTTGGTGCCAGATCTAAGTAGTCATTTTTACCCTTATCACAAAAGAAAGGTACCCCATGTGCACCGGCCTATCACCCAGCGGAGCTGGGCACTCACCCGAGGCACACGTGGGAGCCGAGTCTCTCTTTTATGTGAGTTTAGTGGGAAACATCATCTATGATCCATATTCAAGGGTTTTGAAAGGAGTAAAACATACAAGCATCATAGAGCTCAGAACGGCTTCTAGATCTTTGCAGTTGTTCTAGACAAAAAAATGCTTAACATATTAGATAACTTATACCAAAATAGAAAGAAGTTGTACAAACACTCATACTTAATCATAAACATAAATGCAAAAGAATTTTGAGAAAGATGTATGCATTAGAATCATCAATGTTCATATTCATTGTAAACTGGTAACCTCCTTATATTCATGGAGTCATTACAAAATGTTACAGAGAAGTAGACCGCAGTCATGCATTATATCTGGACTCATATGACTAGGCTCACAAAAGAAATTTATAACCCCATACCCTTGATACATCCTTCCCTAAGCATAATTTCCCAAACTAACAGAGTTCTTGCAGTATTTCTACAGAGCTCCACCCACTATCTGGTTGTTTTTTTCCTTCTACAGGTGCTTGTATATATAGGCTTTCTGGGCTGCCAACTCATCCTCCAATGGCCTCAGATCTGATGCCAAGTGTCTGAATGTGGTCCTCCATGTGGGCATGCTCCTCCAGGCCTGAGCTTTCCATATTTTACCATGATGAGCTTCTAGAAGCTTCTACCCCAGGCATGCTCCTTCCTGGGCCACCCTGTCACCAGGCTGGCACCTTATCCACTCTGCATGCACAGTCAGGTCATGCTTTTCACGTGTTCTACCAAAATTCCCAAAATGGCTAAGTCCCAAACCCTTGGTTTTTTCTGTATGTGCACCATGGGTTTCCTTAAAACCTTCTCTAAACCCTTCCCTGCACACTTTATCCTTGTGCACTTTTCTTCAACTAGGCCTTGCGCCTATGCACCCTTTTGTACTTAGCCAATATCTTAGGGGCCCAACATTACCCCACACTATGCCTATTCTCCATCCGTGGGAACACTTCTCTAGAGAAGGAAAGAATATGGTGGACTTACACCGTGGGATAAGAATAAGGGGATGAAAGAATATGGAAAAAGAATAGGGAATGATGGAATCACTGCAAAAGGCTAGGAAAATCCTTTTGCAAGTCAGCCTCCAACTTGTTCCAGGCATCGACTTCATTTTGTGCTTTCTGATAGAGGTCGCCAACCAGGGTGCTCACCTCATCAAAATGTAGCCCATTTCCTCATGTGCTTATGGTGTTGGAAATTTTCTCTAACTCTTTTCCCACATCATCCAGCGCATCCATTCTCTTTGTAATCTGCAGGTACAGTTCCTTCAACCGGTTTTTAATTGAACCCCTTAAGGCTTCAATGGCTTCAGATTTTCTTTCAACCTCGGCAAGGATTTTGTCCCTTTCTTCCCTATTCCCTTTATTCTTTTCCTAGAACTCCTTGAGTTCTGCTTCATGAGTGGCGACCAAGATGCCTGCCACTTTGTCTCTATCCACGCAATTGTCATATGTGGCCTCAGCAGTCTGGGAAGTGACTTTTATATCAACAAGAACCTTGTTGTACTCTACTACGAATGCCACGACCTTCAATTTATCTTCCTTCTCCAAGCATGTGGCCACTTCTTCTACAGATTCCAAGGCTAACGGATGCCTTTCCATGGTGAGGACTCTTGTTAAATCCTCTAGGCATCCTAAAGCAGATCCATACTTCTACGCGGAGGGTGCTAGGTCTGGATGCTTCAATACTATAGCATTATTTATAGCCTCCACCTTCTTGTATACCGTGCCCACCTTGGCCTTCTCATCTTTTAGCTCACACTCTAACTGGGTGCTGATTAGTTTCTCTTGGCTAAGCTCCTTGGCCCTTGCAGCTAGTTCTCCTCTTTCTTCTTCAGGTCCTCCTCCAGATCTTTGATTCTATCATTCTACCTAAAGAGTCTAGCCTTGATTTCAATGGAGACCTTGTTCAGTGTGTTACACAGTTGTTCATCTGAGAGCTGCTGAGCGTTCACCACGGGGTTGTCTTCTATTGGCCCTAGCAATGTTATTATTTCCCCGTGGCTTACCTCAAATTCTAGCTCATCAAGATGGGACTCAATTTCCCATGAGAGCATCTTCCTCATCCATGGGTAGGCAGCCTCCTTGTCAAAAGATGACATGGCTACGAGCTCTTCTACTAGAATCATGCTTTGGAACCGCATGTGAAACACTTTGTTGGGGTCATCAATGTAACCCATCCCTGGCCTCTCTTCCCCTGTGTGCCTTCCTCCCATGTGCGTGCCCTTAGGAATACTTACAGTTAAAACGGGGCCTCCAGTGCTGCCGTGGTCCTTTTCCACACTCTCCTCCTTCTCCTCATTTAACATTGGCTCAACGTTGTGCTTCAACTTCTCCTCCTCTAAGGTCTCAATGGCCTTTGTTTCTTCTCTCTCTGCCACCTTGGGTATCTGCTCCACCATAAGGCTTGGGGCCTTCTACATCTATGCACCATCTCCCTCACTTCTCATGTCTTGGGTGCCTCTCCCTTCCTGGCTATCCTTGCGCCACACGAAGAGGAACCCCTGCTCCTCTTCTCCACCTTCTTCATCTGAATCATGTACGTTGAAAATAGGTGGCCCTTGTTCCTTTTCTGGCTCACCTCCCCACTGACATCTTCTTCGCTAGCTTCCTCTTCACCTATGCACTTGTCCAAACTTCTAGTATCTTCTGAGGTGGTCTCCTCTTCTAGCCTCTGCTTCTTCCTAACTGGGGATTTTGGTGTAGGTGACTCTGTTTCTTCTTCTCCTGAGGACTCCTTGTTTGATGGATTTTCTGGCTCTGGAGTCTTTTCCTTGACTAAGGGCCTCTTCTTGCATGAATACATGCTTGTCCTAGCACTTGTCCCAGGGGAGCCTATTACCTGTGTTTCCCCAACACTTGGTATTCTCCTCTCTGGCTCCTTTTCCACCTACTTGGGCATGGGTTTCTTCCTGCCAGTTGGATCCCCAGGCATAGATACCTCATTTTCCAAATATGTGCCCTTCTCTGATTTGGGTCTTATGCAGAGGTACACGTGCACCATGGATCCTCCTGCAATGGGAAAGGTCATGGGATTTGTCATTTGTACTTCATGTGACATGTACCTCTCCACGTATGCACACTTACTGGGGTAGACCAACCCTTTACACATTTCCCTGTGCTCCCGGTCCAGATTACCAAGGTCCAGTTTCAGCTTCTTGGACTCTTTAAACCTGTTTACTCCCACTTGGAAGTATTGAGCTGTGAAGGCAAAGGGGAGCTTGCACCATGGGCTCCATGTCTCATCTATCAGTTTGAACCTGCCCAGGTAGAAATGCTGGTACACAACAAATTCTACTTCTCCTTTGGTGGCCACTGGCAGTTGTTTGGGAATCCTCCATTCTACCCCGAACACGTTCCTTAGGCATGCATATACCATTTCTCTAGGTGCACCTTGTGCACGGTTGTCATGGAGTCACATGCGTATTTTTCAAATATTTTTGTGGGTGAAGGGTCCTCAACCAGGTACTCCCATATGAATTTTTCTGATGCATCAGGTACTCCAATTTCTGAAAAAATGATTGTCAGTAGGACATTACCGAACAGGATCCTGTCTCCTTCCTTCGCAAGCTTACAATCTCATCCGTGATGAACGCAGACAAGTTGTAGATGGTGCCCTCTGAGATTTTCTTGCAAACATGTAACCATGGCTTATTGACCTGGGTCCATCTTTCCTGGCCATTTAACTTGGTCACCAGATGCGCGGCCATTCTCATTACTGGGTCCTTGATGTCTGTGATATCATAATATCTTGACCCCTTTTTGTATGCGTAGGCAGTGATAGTCTCCTTAATTTCCTCTTTATCACCTAGGTCATCTTCCAAACCATCTCCTTCACAGATGAGGCCTGTGAAATGTGAGATGAGTTGAGGGGTAATGTGCATCTTGCACCCCATGAAATGGAAGTAGTCCTCATGCACGCATGACATCAGCCATTGATAGAGGTGCTCAGGCTTCCCGAAGTAAGGCAACTCAAAGAGTTGCAATAACCCTGCCTTTTCCAACTTGACCTTCACGTCATCGTTATAGATGGGCAAGCCCTCTGGTGTCCTTCTATTTGTTGGGCACACTAGCTCCAGTGCCATCTCCTTCTCGATCATGCTCGTACGATGATTATAGTCATTTACAGACATGTTCCTTAGATGGGACTCCCACTCCTTCCCTAGCATTACTCCATCTGGGTACTGCATTTCTGCATACCACTCTTCATTTGTATGTGCATCAGTTTCTTGTTGTTTTCCCTTGCCCTTGCCCTTCTTGGGTGTGCTAACTGGTTTCTTGGGTGCCATTGTCTAGGTTCACTTCTTACTTTAATCCCTTTATGTAACTCTGTTCTTTCACTCTTTCCCACCTTCGATCTCAAATTTGTGAAGAAAATTCCTTAAACCCGTGCCCTAGTTCTTCAAACCCTAGCTGGGATAATCCTTTCACAAGATGGTGCCTCCTCACAACTCTTTTATTCTTGTGAAATCCCTCTTTTTCTGGTTCATAGATCCACACTAGTCACCCACGCTCAATCTCTTTAAATTTTTTCTTCACACGGATCAGTTTTTGGAAGCCCTAGTTTGTGAAAATGCAAAAAGCACTTCTTTCTCCTTGTACACAAAGTGAATAATGAAGTTCCTCGACCCTCTATTTATAGTTTTTCCCTTTTTTAAGCATTAAATGCTACTTCACCTACCACCATACTTTTTACATTTAATGTGGATTTTTTCAAACAAAGTCTGACTTTAGCACTTTAACTCACGTGCCTGACCCTATGCGGGTAATCTTCCAACCTTCTGGCACACAACCAATCCATCTAGACAGGAGACTCTTGCGTGCATCACCTGCACCAAAGGCACTTCTTCTGTCCTGATTTTTCTCTCACCTACCTCATGTTGCTTATGCACTTTTTCTTCCTTTGTACGTGGGATCTGAGAGTAGCCTTATCTTGACACCAATCATCCTTTTCCATCTTTTCTTTCCATGCACCTCTTTCAATAGGGCCATTCAACTGGGATTTTCAACACAACTTCCTTGGCACTTTACCCATGCTCTCCTTCACATTACTCCACCCCACACTAAAATGATGTGTGGTCCTCTGCACACTCAAAAATCCTCAAAGAGTAATAAGGGTTACCGGTGCCCAAGGTGCAAAACAAAACAACAACATGAAAGGGAAACACAAGAAAAGAAATGCATAAAGTAAATTCTAAACTAACTGGAAAAACTACCTTATTTACAAACACCAAGAAGACTTATTTATAGTAGGGCTTCAACCTACTCCCATTGAAGTGTCCAGGAAATTTCATTCCATCCATTTCTTGTAACTGGCACGCACCCAAGTCAAGGATGTACGAGATTTTATAGGGACCTAACCAATGGACCTTCAACTTCCCAGGATGGCACAGAAACTTAGAATCATATAGTAAGACCATCTGCCCAACCTCAAACTTCTTGTTTCTGATGTGGTGATCATGCCATGCTTTTTGCTTTGCTTTTTCTGTTGTTTGGCTCCACCTGGCGAGTGATCGTCTCTCATCCAACTTCATTAGTTCATCAATTCTTTCTTCCAGTGCTTGCTCATCAGCCAGCCCTCCTGCGCATGCTATTCACAGAGAAGGTAACATGAATTCAACTGGAAGAATGGCTTCCATGCCAAACACCAATTGAAATGGTGTGGCTTTGTTCAGCCTTTTATAAGTTGTCCTGTAAGCCCATAATACGGCTGATACCTTGTCATCCCAATCTTGTCTTCCGACATCACAAATTTTGGTCAGGGTATGACTCAGTATTTTGTTAAATGCTTCTGTGGTTCCATTTTCTTGTGGGTGATAAGGGGTAGTCTTGTGATGAGCTACCATGAATTCTGCTAACAGGATCCTCACGGTCTCATTTAAGAAATGTGTACCCCTATCACTGGTTAAACTTAAAGGGCATCCATACCTTGTGATAATGTTCTCCCACAAAAATCTTGCCATTGTGGCTATTGTGCAATCTTTAGTTGGAGCTGCCTCTGCCCACCTTGTCAAATAATCCATGCAAGTGATTACATAGCATGATCTGGTCCTACGCGCTGCTGGTGCAATAGGGCCTACAAAGTCTATTGCCCATTTCTCAAAAGGTTCAGCGCTAGGGATAGGGCAAAGGCATTTCATCTCTCTTTCCTGGCTTGCCAATGCACTGACAATGGTCACATGCTTTACAATAGTCTTTGCAATCCTTATACAGAGTTTCCCATCACAATCCTGCCATTAAAATTTTACGCACGGTGGCGTCACCTACATAATGTCCACCCACACTTCCTCTGTGTGCTTCCTCTATGATGGCGAGGCACTCATGCTCTAGTACACATCTACGTAAAACTTCATCATGCCCTAACTTGTATAAGTCCCCACTTATCAACATGTAGGACACGGTGCGTATAGCTAGTTGCTTTCTTTCTAATGCCTTCATCCCTTCCAGTGCCACACCTTCTTTTAGGAATACCGCAATCTCCTCCAAGTCTGAGGGCACATGCCACAACCTAAACAATTGCACATCTGGCATAGCCTCTTCAATACTCTGTGCATCCTCCCCTGAATCAATCCTTGATAGATGATCAGGTCCACAATTACTTTTTCCAGGCTTCACAACTACCGTAAACTCAAACTCTTGAAATAATAGCACCCACCGACATATGCGCCCTTGTAGAATGGGCTTGTTCACTAAATACTTTAACACCATGTGGTCAGTGTAGAATACAAAGGGTGTTGCCAGTAGATACTGTCTGAACTTGAAAAGTGTGTAGATCATTGACAATGCCTTGCGCTCAGTCGTGGTGTAATTCTACTCTGCTGGTGTCAACTTCCTACTTGCAAAACATAGAGGGTGATCAACAATTCCTTCACCTGGCTGTGCAAGCACTACTCCAATGGCAGTTCCTGAGGCATCTACATGAACATGGAAGGGCTTATCCCAAGAGGGAAAATGTAATATAGGCATGGTGACAAGCCTATCCTTTAATGTGTCAAACACCTTCTGTTGCGCCTCTCCCCAATGGAAGGCACTTTTATGTCTGAGAAATTCTTCTAGAGGCATGGCTATCTTGGCATACCCCTTGATGAATTTTCTGTAATAACCCGTATGCCCAAGAAATCCACACACTGCGCTTTGGCTAGTAGGTTCCCCCAATCCCACAATAACTGCAACCTTGGCAGGATCTACTAGCAAGCCCTCCTTGCATATGATGTGCCCCAATAAAGTCCCAAAGGGTGTAGCAAAGACACACTTTTTAATGTTGAGAGATATCCTTAACTACCGACATCTCTCAAACATCAGCCTCAAATTATCACAGTGGTCTTTCACTAGCCCATACACTGTCCAATCATCCAGATAAACCTGAAGGAATTTGTGGATGAAGTCCTGGAATGCCTGAACCACTATGCGTGAAAAAATAGTAGGCACATTCTTCAACCCAAAGGGCATGACCATGTATGCAAAACTTCCCCATTCAGTGGCAAAAGTTGTCTTCTCCTGGTCTTCCTTTGCAATCCAGACTTGGTGGTACCCCAAAAATCCATCCGTAAAGGAATAGATTTCATGCCCAGTGACTCCCTCTAAAATTTCTTCAGTGAAGGGGGTTGGAAAAGGATCGATGACACAAACCACATTCAGCTCCCTATAATCCATGCATATCCTAATCCACCCATCCTTCTTGATGCTTATCACCATCAGACTTATCCATTCTGATTCTTCCACAGCTTCAATGATTCCAGAAGCTATCATTTTGTCTATCTCTTCCTTTACCTTTACGCACAAATTGGGATTCATCTGGTAGGGTCTCTTCCTGACCGGGCATGCACCATCCTTCAACTTTATCCTCATCTCCCCCAAGGAATGGTGGATGCCTTTGAGCTCATGGTACCCACATGGGGAATAAATCCTCAAATTCACAAAAAGATCTATGATCGTAGAGACTTCCTTCTCTGACCAGTAATCTCCAATGATAGCTTCCTTAGGTTCCTCTTTTGAGCTGATGTTAACCTTCTTTATCTTTAAAGGCTCATGATAGGCACACACGCGTGAGCATCAGCACTGTCCACTACCTCACGCATCCCCATAGAATGGTTAACATCCAGGCTCTCTGTTTCCTCTCCATCAATAACATATACTAATTTCCCTTTCTCCTTTTCCAAGCATGTGCACTCAAGCTGGATCTCTTCTGCTTCTTCTACTTCTTCTTCAAAGCACCCTCCAAACCTGGTTCACCTAGCAGTTCCAACAACCTATCTTCTACCATGGCACTATCCCCCATGGTAAGGTGCTTAACAACTTGTAATGCCTTATCAACTGATGGCTTGGTACTTCGATATTCAAACATTTGAATGAGGTCAGCTGCTAGCTCTTGCCAATTTCCTATTTGGTGGCATGTCTCAGAATGTATGTACCATGCACACATGCAACCCTGTAGTGTAGAATACAACTTGTGTACCCAAAGGGATGGTGGCAAAGCTTCCACGCCTTCTCTCCAGACCTTCTCACAAGCTTGGATGTGGAAAGAGGTGGGTTCCTTACCATGGTAGTCCTTGATGGTGGTGGGCATGTTGCTTCTAGAAAACCTGACAGAGAGAGAAATTCTCACCTCACACCATTCCAAAAGGCTCTCCTGATGTGTAGCCCACCACCGTGCCACTGTGCTGAGTAGGACATAACTTAACATCCCTCTTCATTCCTTCTCCTCCTTCCACTGAGCTTCCATCTCCTGTAAAAAGATCTCAGGGAAGGCCCCTCCTGAATACTTAGGTAATTTTTTTCCTCCTAGGCACCAGACCATACGCACCTTTGTTACTTTTGTTACCGATCCTCTCAACTATCGTCTGATCAATTCATAAGTCCCATGCACCCAATTATCACATGCTAGGCTGGTGGTGTCACTTACTGACTGAGCATCCTCAAACTGGATAACTCCATTGGTAGGATGGATTATCTCTGGATCCCTGATTGAGCACACATATATCCTATCCAGGACTTCTTCCCCCAAAGGTTCAGTATAGGGTGTTGACTTCCCATCAGCCAAGGGTATAATAACCCACTCCTCCTTATTTTCAAAGCTGATGTACCCCTTGTTGAACCAAAGGTCAACATTGTTCTTGTAACACCATGGGTGCCCAAGTAGTGCTAGGAAATTGTCTGCCTCGGCGAGTGCCAAGACTTCAAGTCCCCAGTAAACTTAGCTCCCTGGATAGTGATAGCTGCATCCCTTAAGACACCAATGGGCATCACCTTCATTTTGTTTTCCATATACAACACATTCAAAGATGGTTGTAATGCAGGCCTTCCCATCTGATGCCAAGCATCCAATGTGAGAACATTGACCTCCGCGCCTGTGTCAATGAGGATATTACTAAGGAGCCATCCATCTACGACTGCATCCAATGTGATCTCTTTGTCATAGTCAAGGCTGTGAGGGGGAAGGTTTGCATGCAGGATCTATCTCTCACGCTCTTCTCTGGCACATGGTACCTTCTCCCTCAACCATGCCCCTAGCAAGGGAATAACATTTTCTTGCCTTAGCATTTTACATACTTCCTTGACCTCATCCAGGTCATCCTTTGGTGCCTCGACCTTTCTCCTTTGCTCCTCCCTCCTGGACTGCTCCTTTAGGCACTAGATTTCTCCTTGTAAACTCTGAATGACATCCATGGTATCTTGATATACTTCCTTTTGATGCATGGGGTCTGGGTACTTCCCATGAACTACTTCCTCTCTTGAAACCAGGGTCCTCTGCCTTGGTATTTCCTTTGCACGTGCAGCCTCTGCTCTTGTTGTTACTAAAATAGGTTCTAAACCTGCATCATGTGTCACCTGTGACATCTATTGTGTGTCTGTCTTCTTGATGCTTACCATTGTAGCACCCTTGTCTTTCCATTGCTGTTGATTCATGTGCTCAAACAACTCTAGGCATTCCTCATACTTGTGCTTCTTTCCACACCATGAGCACTGCAACAGGTCTGGGCACTCTCATTTATAATGTTCTGTAGACCCACAATTAAAACAGGTTCCACGCGGGAACTCACTCCTTCCTCCTCCATAGTTACCATGACCACATAATCCTCCAAAATCCCCTTCCACATGTGCCACCATCTGCGTGCTCCTCATAGCAGTGATCATCACCCTTAGAACTACTGGCAATGCTGGTTTGGCACACCCCATGATCAATGGCCTCATGGATCTGATCAATGAGCCTACAGTCCTTGGTATCATGGGTTGTAGAAGTGTAAATTTTACAGTAGCAAGACACATTCTTCTAGATTGCATGTTGTAACAAGGGGCACCTACTTGCATCATGGTCCCCATGACAAATTTCACAGTCTACTATCATGGCATGTACTACCCTCTGGGACAACTACCCTTGACATGCCCCTCTACTTCACAATCTGTGCACCATAAACCACTGCGAGTCTCATGGGCTGAGTTTGCAGAAAATTTCTCCAGCTGCTTAGCCATAGCAGTAATTTGAGCCTCCAGGAATGGGCTAACTCTAGTATCAACACTACCAACAGCCTCGGTGCGCAGAGCAGCTTCCAACGCTTCACGTGGGTCTGTGAATGTTTTATGAGATAAGGCCCTTCTAAAAGGGGTGATCAATCCTCCAAAAAACCACTGAGCATGTTGTGAAGGGTGAATATCATATGATAACTTAGACAAGAGAGTTTTAAAGCATGCATCATACTCCCGCACACTCTCTGCCATTCCCTGTTGAATTTCCTTCAGGGGCTCTTCTGTTCAAACTCAAGGATGTGGAATTCTGCCAAGAAGGCATTCTTTAAAGCAGTGTAATCCACCACCATTTGATGGGGGGTCATATTTCCTATACCAGCTATGCACGTGCCCCTGTAACATTGTTGCAAATTGACTAGCCTTCCACTCTGAGGTTGTGATCCCCTTTGCGCACCATAGCAGCTCACATTTGTGAACATGCTCCGCAACATCCTCAATACCTCTATAATCTAGCAAGTGTAACGACATCTCAAAGAAGACCTGAGGGGGTGGCTGGGGCCCTTGTCCTCCTGAGCCAGAGCCTTGGTTTCCTCTGGTGTTCCCTCCACCACCGGATCCACCAGGTCCACCCAGTCCTGTGCCTCCTGAGCCACCAGATCCACCAGAACCACTAGGTCCACTAGGTCCTGTAGGAGTTGTGCCAAGTGACCCTAAGGTTCCACTAAACTGTGCACTGACACTCTGTGATAATTCCCCACTACCACTATTGTACCCCATGCCCACTTCTAGATGTGAGACCAAAGGCTTGTATAATTTCTCCTTGTCTAAAGACTCCTCCAAATACTGGGATATGTGTAGCCATAGAAGTGGGAACTGAAAAATTGTACCTCCTAGGCACAGATCTGTCACTTCCACTGATTCCAACTGGGTCAATGATACTTCTTCCTTGCTCTGGAAAACCAAGCACCAGGGTTTGGTCACTGGGTGGGTTCAGATACGTGCCAATGACTCTTCTTTCTCCACATGATGAAATCTCATCAGAAGCTGAAGGGGTCTCTCTTACGCACTTGCCAAGATGGGGTAGCACAGACTGCTCAGGTTCCACATCCTTCGTGTGAACCTCAACTCCTTCCCACAATGTCTATCTCCATAGATCCATCACACTTGCAGCCTCACATCATCTAGTAATCTCCCTTTCATGCACTTCACTATAATTGAGCCATCTCTCTCCTCCCTTTCCTTCTCCATCATAATATCTTCCATCTTCCTCCACCCTAGCTCCCTCGCCCAACACTCAGAATGGTTTAGCCGGCCATTGGAAATGCCTCTAAACCCAAAGTAACAACCAGGATCTTCATTGGCAGAGGGATAACACATAGAAATGATCCTCTGGGCTCCTACATAAATTCAAACTCAGCAACTTCTGGGAAAGAATATGTGGAAATAGCGTACTCCATAGTGTAGCTAGTCAACACACCTTCCCACCAACAATCCATAACATGAGTCCACATCAGATTTGCATCCTACAGCCTCTGGTAATAATCTTGGTTCCACGCACATGATCTAGAATACCAACTTGATCTAGACACATACGCTGAGAGCCATTCATACAGCTCTACTGGGAAACAACAGAAAAATGTTTCATATAAATCATGGTAGAGGTTCTCTTCTACCCATTTACGTGCATCAAACTCAGGTCCAGTGTTGAATCTCTGAGAAAATTCATCCTCTGTGCTCTTGAACCATGATTCAACACTTTACACAGTTAAACATTTTATCATTACTCATTACCCAGATCATGATGTATGTCATTTCCCACTACAACTTCAAAAAGAGGTCCCAGAAATGGAACCAAGATGTAGTCATTTTTACCCTTATCACAAAAGAAAGGTACCCCATGTGCACCGGCCTATCACCCAGTGGCTAGGGGCACTCACCTGAGGCATGCACAGGAGCCGAGACTCTTTTTTATGTGGGTTTAGTGGGAAACATCATCTATGATCCATGTTCAAGGGTTTTGAAAGGAGTAAAACATACAAGCATCATAGAGCTCAGAATGGCTTCTAGATCCTTGCAGTCATTCCAGACAGAAAATGCTTAACATATTGGATAACTTATACCAAAATAGAAAGAAGTTGTACAAACACTCATACTTAATCATAAACATAAATGCAAAAGAATTCTGAGAAAGATGTATGCATTAGAATCATCAATGTCCATATTCCTTGTAAACTGGTAACCTCATTATATTCATAGAGTCATTATAGAATGTTAGAGAGAAGCAGACCGCAGTCATGCATTATATCTGGACTCATATGACTAGGCTCACAAAAGAAATTTATAACCCCATACCCTTGATACATCCTTCCCTAAGCATAATTTCCCAAACTAACAGAGTTCTTGTAGTATTTCTGCAGAGCTCCACCCACTATCTGGTTGTTGTTTTTCCTTCTGTAGGTGCTTGTATATATAGGATTTCTGGGCTACCAACTCATCCTCCAGGCCTCAAATCTGATGCCAAGTGTCTGAATGTGGTCCTCCATGTGGGCATGCTCCTCCAGGCCTGAGCTTTCCACCTTTTACCATGATGAGCTTCTAGAAGCTTCTACCCTAGGCATGCTCCTTCCTGGGCCACCCTGTCACCAGGCTGGCACCTTATCCACTCCACATGCGCAGTCAGGTCATGCTTTTCACGTGTTCTACCAAAACGCCCAAAATGGCTAAGTCCCGAACCCTTGGTTATGTCCACACGCATGCCACAGGTTTCCTTAAAGCCTTCGCTAAACCCTTCCCTACGCACTTTATCCTTGCGCGTGTTCCTTCAACTAGGCCCTGTGCGCTTATGCACCTTTTTGTACTTACCCAATATCTTAGGGGCCCAACAAGATGTTTCTTTCCTCCCTTCCTTGTTATTCTTCTAAAATTCTTCCTTCTATTTTCATCCCTTTGGTGATATTGTGGTTAGCCTTTCCACATGCATTTTGTGACACTTATCTCTATGGTATCCGTTTGACCATGGTCTTTTATCACCTTGGTAAATTAATGAACAAATGACCTCTTAGAGATCCTATCACATTCAAGATCTAATAAACTTGTTGCGAAAAACTTTTGGACATATTTGTTGACACTAGCCATTGTCATCATCACAATCACTTCCACCTCCTTTCATCAAGCCATCAATGGTTCTTAACCCCTTGTCAAACAAGAGAGCTGAAATAAGTTTTTAGAAAGACAAAAGAAACAAAAGAAATCAATCAAAAGCTAAAAGCAAAAGAAAATTGATATATAACTCTCTCTTGGGGTATTTCCAATAATCTCTATCGGGGCTATGAATGCCTGACTGGTAGTAGATCAATCTTGTGATTAGAATAAAATACATCTCCGTCGGGGATAGAGACACCTGGCTGGTAGCGTAGCAATGCATGGCCATCCTTCTGCCATCCATTCACAAAATCACCTTTCAAAATCAATCATCCCTACACATTGGCTAGGGTGTCTTCATTTATTTATTAAATCTTCAGTTCAAGAGGTAATAAATTCCACGTGCACATACTGGATCTCTATGAGTAGGTAGGATTAGTATGTTACAAAGTGTCTTTTTATTTGGACCTTGTTCAAACTCTTACTCTAGCTTGTATCTTGTCTCATGATTTTTTCCTTTGGCTAATCAAATTTTCTTCATCACGAGGCTCCTAATCTACATTCATATCATTCACATCATTCTTCTACTTTGTTTAGAACATCCACGTGTATAAGATTACATTTTTGTCATGTTTTCAGACATATTTTCCCCCTTTCACAAAATAAAATCACCACTCCTTCCTTTCTATCATGTTCTTTTAGGCTAACTTACGTTGGGGGCATCCTTACTTCTTCATAGCACTTCATTGGTTTACGTCCATCGTCATGTTGAACCTATTTATAATGGCATTGGGTCCCGCTTCTACCCATGAAGGGTTGGGTCTCCCATCACTAGCTCTTACCTAACTCATCTAGGGAATCTTCACTAATCTTCACCTTGATCTCATGCTCCCACGATGGCCTTGATGCCTCCCACCCCTACATCTCATCTATCGCATTAGACAAGCATTCCTTGGATGGCTTCCTTGCCATCTCCGCCACATGGGTTCCTGCTGAAAATGAAGATTCAAGACCCCATCAGGATCTTTTTGGGATAGTGCTAGACACTGGAAAATACTTTCAAATATGTCTTCAAGAAACTTGGCTAGACAGTACCAACCATCCTACAAAACATCTGCTGGTCATAGTTCTCACTTGTTCATGTAGCCGTGACTAGTGGATGTTTTTTATGTTCCTTTTTTAATTTCCTATGCTTCGCCTATGTTACTACATTTGTACTCTAGGGCATACTGAGTCTTACCACCCACTATTTTGTCTCGAATTATATTGTATCATGGTATCATTATTAATATCGATACCCAGTTATTATTCATAAAAAATATTTATACCTAAATTGCATAAAGTTTCCTATGCTTGGTTTACAAACAGAAGGCTCATTAGTAAAGGTATCACGAAATGGGGTGATCATGCCAACTGATAGCTCTGATCATGAGACAAAGGTTACATTTATAATAGGAATTTTTTAAGGGTACCTTTTTTACCCTCTCGTATTGCTTTAAATTTTTTATGTTGCATGGAGTCAGGCATCAATGATCCTTCCTCGTATTGAAAAAGTGCCATGTTCTAATTCATGTTGCATATAGTTGGTATATTTTATTAATACACATGTTCATTTGGATATCAAGCTTTTCAATGTCATACTACACTTTTGTTCTATGCAATATATTGGAATAATGACCGTTTTATTAAGATCACTAACTAGTAAGAGGAAGGATGAGAGATTTGTTTAAAAGGCAGTGGATGGATGTTAGATTATTCCTTGTTCCTAAAAATCCTAAATGATACAAGAGCCCCTAACATAGTGAGAGTAAAACATATTCTTTGTGAGGTTCTCTAATAGATAACCTATGGTGTCAGTACATCTCATGGAGTTCATACTATCATCCCATCGACAATTGAGGGGGCACGCCTTCATTCTACTCATTACGTATTCATATCCCTATAAAAGAAATTCTAAGGATATCTACTGCTTGTCTACTTTCAGTTTGAAGTGAATCATTTCCATCAAGATACTAGGTAACATCCCTTCTTTCTTACTTATGATTTTAAATTTTTTAGTGGATAACTTCATTCTAGGAAAGTTTAATGTCCCTATCCATCAATCCCTTGTCTATTTACTAATTCCACAGTTCATTTATGAAAATTTTATATGGATCCTAAGATATTTTGTGGTGGAGCAATAAGTTTATAAGAAAAATAAGGTAGGTAGAGATGTAGAATAAAGTGGCTTGAGAGCCCACAAGAAGATGAAATTAATTATTGTCAAAGTTTGTGGTGATTTTATTAATAAACCCAATGATTTATGGGCTTTTCATAGGAAGTATAACAAATAAGTTAAGGGGGAAGGATAATTTTAATAACAATGGCAGATCATGATTGAGGGAGATAATGATAAAACTCGATAACATAGACGTTGAAAATCTATAATAAGGTAGTATTGAAATATTTTTTGATATAGATATAAATTTAGAAGTTGAAAATATTGTGCTAAGGATCTACATGGATGGTGTATCGATAATACCTTTCAAACTTCCATATTAAGGCTCTACAAGTCCTATATATATCAATTGGGTTTTGTTGAAAGCCATTAGATACAATTTGTGATAGTTTGAAGGGCAATACAACGAGGTGGATCAATGAGTGAGACAGGAAGTAGTTCAGATGATACCCCATCTTACTATGGTTGTCTATCTCCCTAATCTCAGTGTGACCTCTTCCAAAGAAATAGAATAATGTCGGGTGAACGATTGATCTTTGAAGCCTATCTAATGGTGAGATCTCCCATATAGTTCAAAGCTTGATTTTCATTTCAAACATCACACCTTTGATCGCTAAGTCTGATATTTACTTAGGTTCAATATGAAAATGAAAGGAATCTAAAGAGAAAAGAACAAAATACTATGCAAAATAGTGAGTTTTTTGATGTTTAAGTCAAATTTATGATGCATCTAAAGGATAGGGATTCTAGTCTTAGCTCATATCATCATTGTGCATTTTTTCTCTAAAATAAAACCTAAAAGGTTCTTTAGCCTCATTCCATAGATTGTTGTCAACTTCATGGATAGTGAATAATAGTGAAATTCCTAAAACTAAATATTGATTTCCACGCATTTCCAATGAGTGGGGGACATCATCAGGAGGATTATTTTAGGATCTTAACAATCTAGAAACTAGAACAAAATGGTACATAAAAAATATGACCAAACATGGGCTAATGAAAAGGTTTAGAATCAGAATTGAATTAAAAACATCATAGGGACAAAACCACCTAGTACAAACAAGAATGATTGGTGTTAGTCTCCCACATGGGAAGTTTATTCCTAGAGGTAGAAACATGTACCTTACAGGTTGAACAAGTTCTCAGTGACATGTTTTTATCAAAATCCAACAATAGATAATCAGTTATAGGTTACTATCTAGTACAATAGGAATGAAACTAGTGACAAGCTTCATACTTTGAGAAAGGGAACTAATTACTCTTCTTTAATAGTTTACACCTTTTATATAGGTATCAAATAAAGAGTAACACCTAGGGCATACATAGGACAATGATATGCCTAGAACAAAGTGTCATATGTGACTATTTTATATTAGGTTCATGATCATCTATAATGACACTTATCTATAGGGAAACATTAATGGGTGGAGGTAAAATCCTACAAATATGCCAATACTCTTCCTTTGGTGACGTGCCACTTAAATCCTTGGTATATTCAAACTAGTTTAGGAATTGATCACTCTTGAATCTTCTAACCATCACCAAAGAAACAAACACATGGGAAAAATTCTATGTTTGATCTCATCAAATTTAGGTGTAATATATCATTGATTCACTTTTTTTTTCACGTGCATTTATATTCTCATATTCACTAAGTTAAATTTCAATTTCATTTATCATGAGCATTGACTACACTTATCATATTTTGTAGGTCCATCC
This sequence comes from Taxus chinensis, assembly GCA_019776745.2. Classification (NCBI taxonomy): domain Eukaryota; kingdom Viridiplantae; phylum Streptophyta; class Pinopsida; order Cupressales; family Taxaceae; genus Taxus; species Taxus chinensis. The sequence continues at coordinate 175,522,476 of CM034157.1, read as the reverse complement.
TTATCCTGAAAAATTGTAACACACATGGAACAAGGAGAAATCTCAAGCACAATACGCTCAGGTAAAGGCAATATCCAAGTTAAAAATTCATGAATAATTTATAATACATGCACAAGGTTACCCCTAGGGTTCTCATCCCCTATTAGATTCCACAATACACATACTACAATATCCATTCAATAAACATTCTGTTATAATCTTTATTCGACATGCTATCGGTTACAACCTTATTCATCTCTCCACAAGGTACACTCTTCCTATAGATAATCTATGCTACTAAATATTCATTTGCCATCATAAAGTGGGGGTAAATGTAGACATGGAATTATGCACTAAGTATTATTACATCATGCCTCTAGAAAGTCATTATATACATGATTCCTAAGCAAGAAAACTAGACATTAACAACACTTGCTTTACTTTACATTGTTTTATTCTTTTATACTTTCATCATTTTATTTTTTATAACTACAAATTTACTTTTGGACATTGCACAACATGTGACCTAGCTAAATAATTCCCAATTTATCCTTGGAGCCTTTCGACCACTAGCACCCAGTAGGCACGTATGTCCTCTTTCCCTCTTCTCCTATGTTTAAAATACCACATCGACCATTATCTTTTCTAAAAATCATATTACCACTTTGGGTTAGCTTTTAGGACTGTTAATGATGAAATTAAAGTAAAGGAATCATATATAGACAACGTACTTACTATTCTAAGGGGCTAGGTAATTTGAGCTATTACTTCCTATCTACTACTTAGGAAAATAAAAACATTAAAAGATTGCATTTGGGCTGTTCCATTCATAGCATAACAAGGGGAAATTATGATTTCCATCACACACATTCATCTTGGGGGAAAAGTAGTTATAGTCTGTTATCTTGGTGCGATTAGCACAAGGGAAATATAGCTTTAAGAGACATAACTCTATTATGCACACACCATAAGTACATTCAGTCTAAAATTTAGTGCAACACTCATGAATAATGATGCAAAGAAAATAGAAAAACAAACATGTCAAGGAGTTAGAGAAGACCAAACACCAAACACTACCTGAAAGCTCTACAAGAGGATCGCAAAAATTAGCCCAAAATGGCTTAAAACATGTAAAAAGTGGATTTTTTAAGCTTCTTAAGGAAATGCGCCCTGTTCACATGGTATAACATAGGAAATATCATCAATCAATATGATAAAAATAATCAATAACTTCATACTTATCCACTTTCTCCAAAACTACCTTGTAGGCTTCTTAAGGGGAATGATGTTCGCCAAAACTGGATGAGAGCAATCTAGGAAAAACCCAGAAAAAATAAATCCACTTTTATATACCCATTAGGATTCCCATGATTATTACAAAAAATTTAGGATCTAACTCTTAATTCAAGTCTTCTTTTCATCACCTATCTCTTCTCAATAAGCCCTTGTTCTTATAACCATAGTTTTGAGGTTTTCTGAGAATAATTGTAGATCCATGAGGGTTTTAAACACAATGTAGAAATTTATGGTCACCCATTTGGATCTTGTATCTATATACCACGTTCTAAGTACAACCTCAATGCATGGACCCCTTTTCATCAATTAGTCATTGTCTAAATAGGCCTTCCATGGTCATTTCGTGGTTTTCACACTTCCACGTCTATTCATCACCTAAAACCTCTTAAATATATTTTACTATCTCCTTCCCAATTATAAAGCCAATTTTAAACTCCTGGAATGGACCCTAACTCCATTTATCATCATTTTAGAAATTTGGCCATTGTCATGCTATAGTCCTGGCAACACGAAATATGATTTCCATAACTTTTCTGGGCCTGAATATTATGAATAAAATTTTTGGTGGAAGGTCTTTACTAACCCTCTAAATATCTCTACAAAGTTTCAATGTCTAACTCTTTTAGAATCTCTTGCAATCCTTGTTTCATCATTGAGTTTTTTCGGGTTCCTACTAAAGCCCGATTAGAAGGAAATTTATGTTTTTGATCAATCTATATTATTTAAAGCCATAAAATCCTTGGAAAAGGTCTGTACCATCATGTGAAAAATTCCTTCATACAAAGTAATGAAGAAAAGCATCCATAATTCCTTGAAACCAGTAATTTGCATTCTCAAACAGAATTCTTACCAGGTGTTAACATGTGCATAGTTGGATAGTCACTATCTTCATGGTTATAAATCTTCTAAATGCTGAACCACATGAGAAAACTTGCATATGGAAAGGTATATGCCCCCAGAAGCCTTAGTGGGACTAGTAGACAACAATTTCAAACATCATACATAATGTAATAACATGTGTAAAGTCTTCATTTACCTCAAAGTTTCATGTGTATATGTAAATAGATAGAACATATTATTAATCAAAGTAACACGATAGGGAAAATGCAACATAGAATAAAATAAGCAAGAAAGGATACATGAAACTAAGATCTAAGCTAATGTTTTTATATTTTTGTTTATATTGTAATGGTTTTTAATTATTATAATATATTATACTATGACTAGGGGAAGGGAACAAGTTTTCCCCCAGTGTATGCATGAAAAGTGAGTTTCATGTAGGTAAGTGCACCCTCATCTAAATCTAGAAAAAGAGTGTGTCATCTAGTAGCAAGGGTAACATAAGAGCTATCATAGAACAATGTCAACATAGTGAGGGGAGAACCCTATAGACTCCAAGATTCCAACTATATGAGTAGGAAGTGTATTAACAATAAGAGTGTGTCCAATAGGAGAAAGCAAAATATGTGGAACATTGGGAATTTTGGAAATAGTGGAAATAATAAGTGTAAACATAAGGATCAATGTGTGATTTAGGAGATTTGTAACATATGTAGTGCTAGGAGGATTTATAGTATCAACCTCAAGTAACAGGGGGAGGGGATAGATGCATGACTCATTATAAAAAATAGGTACAATTTGGGAAGATTGGAAACGTTAATGTTGTATGCACTACACCTATGATCATAGACATAAATGTGGAAAGAGGGGAATCGATTTCCCCCATGGATGAAACAAAATGAGTTGTAGCTAGAGATAATGAGTCATGCATAGAAGTTTGGAAAGGGACTGAGTGAGGATCATCATGAGTCATTATGAAAATAACACATGGTTTTAATTTTGGTGAAGTGAATGTTACAAGCGGTGTAACATTGGAATCAAAAATCATGTGACCACTATAATTATATTGAGAGTTGTTCCAAGCAACATATTTAAAAGCCACAGTCATGATAACATCATAAAGGGGAATATTAGTGTTAATATAAATTTCATCATGAAAATCATTAGTACTATAGTCCATCACAAGAAGAGAATGATGTGCAATGTAAGTAGTGTCTTCATGATCATGTATAAGAGGGATATCAAAAATATTGGAAACATGATGTGTGAAATCTATTATAGAATTTTCCATGAAAGAAGGTGTCACAAGGGTAGTATATATTAGGGCATGGGTAGAAGGTATTGCATGCATAGAATGTAACCAAGGACGACCTAGAAGGATATTATAATACAAGATTATTAGGAATAACAAGACGTAAAACATTAAGAGTGAATGGTTCTAAAATAATAGGTATAGATATTTCACCGAACACTCACTTAGGTGTGTTATCAAAGCCATGGATACATAGAGTAGATAGAGTTAGATCAGTAGCCAAAAGTCCTATTTGATGGAGAAAGGAAATGTTGCATATATTAAGACCAAATCCATTATCAAATAAATAACGCTTAACAAGCACATTATGAATGTGAAGCTAAATATACAACGGGGAATCATTGCCAACAATTGTTTGGGAATGGCCAATATACTCAAAAGACTATGTATTGGATGAAAATACATGGGATCTATGATAGCTAGGAGATGCAAAAAAGTTAGATCGATATTGATAATTATCCCGAAGAGTCTACATGATGAATGAAAGATATTGAAATCCACAACCACAAAAATAGAACCTAAGGTTACTAGGGTTAGGGCTACGATGAAGCAAAAAAAATGATGGATATTATGGAAATCTAGTGTTTGATCAATAAGTAGGTTCACCACATGATTTAATTTGTTAAATCTTCTATGATAATATTGAGATCAAATAGATAATATCAGGAATACATAAGATCTAACATGAAATATGGAAAACAAGTGTAATCAACAAGAGGATGAGAGTGAATTAGTTGATAACTCACTATGTGGGATGATCCTAGGCTATAATACTAATGCAACAATGTTGGCTAGATTTTCTGCATAGCTAAAAACCTAGGTAGCCATGAGATAAATCTCCCTCATTTACCGGTGAGGTTCTCGTGTAAGATTTGTCAATAAAATATGCTAGTATCTATTCTGGGGTTTTACTTTAACCATGCAGCTCATGAACCATAGCTGTATAGTTTTGCAATAAGTAAGCAGTTGTTTAAAGAAAGGAAATATATACTGAAGAAGGAAATACTAAAAACATAGGAAAGAAAGAGGGAAGATGTGTGACCCAATCAATAGATTACAGAGTTAATTGCATGCACATAGATAGAACCAATATATATTAACATATAGAATTATAAGAAAAGGCAACTTTCAAATCTAGATCTAAAATAACACAAAGTTTATAAGTAGATCTGAGACAAAAAGTTAGAAACAAAATGCACTGTGACATAAAGTTCTCTGAAAATCTGCTCCTTTCTATTCCTTTACTTTAAATAGCTATCAAGGGTTTCAGAACAAATTCTGGAACACAAGAATGCTACTTACAAATTCTTTTGTTTAACCTGAAGGTTCTTCCTCCACTTATAGTATGTAGAAAGGAAATTACAAATGGAAAACTTAATTGAACTAGAACATAAACAAGAAGTAAAGATAACATATGGCAATCATCTTCCTTTAATTCCTCTCCAAGTGACATGCATCTGGATATATAGTCAAAACTATACACATCTATCACTTAACTTATAGAATCGTTCCACATAACTTAAAGTAATAGTTTTAAAACCAACCACTTTAAGGTTTTACAATTACATCTGGGAACATGGAAAATCGAAGAAGAAATATTCACCAGCTGTAATGTCTACATCTTCTTTTTGTTTTGATACTGAATGTACTTGTTGAACATGTAATTAAGTAACTTCCCATCTATTTTGATGGTGGATTCTTTTTCTGTCCTAAATTGTAAAAATCCTTCGTTCAAAACCCCGATGCATGCTTCCACATCCTTCAAGCTAGGCCCAAACTTCTCAATATCTGACTGCAGTGTTACTAGCTTACTAATGGAATCCATCATGAAAGGTCTAACAACTCCATCAATCTTCTCTTGCACTATCATAAGAGATCCTTCTAGGGAATCATGCACTTTACTAGGAATGGTCCTTGTGTATGAAGAGACGTTCCCAACCACTTCCTCATTGGTGAAAGCAATGACATTTTCTGGTAGCGACGATGCCATACTTTCAAGTGCCCACATCCTTTTCAACATGATTATGAAGATCTCAAAGAGGAAAGATACCGCAAACTCAAGTTGCTTCCCCTTCTCAACTCATCCATCAGGTACAATTCATTCCAAAGTTAACACCTCCCTTGGTAGCTTATTTATTTTGAAAAAATTACTTAGGTTACTTTCAGCTACTATGTTCATGTCTATCATGCTCGTCACCAGTTGCTTCAGTTGAACCAATGCATCTTTCATAACCTTTAGACGGGATGGCACCTCTTCGAGTTATACAGAAGCTTGAAGAATGATTAGACTGTTCTAGTTATCGATAGCTTTAACCTGGTTACCCACATCTTCCACTTCCTACATCAAATGATCACTCACCTGCTTTTGTGCTGAAATTGGTTGAGTGGAAGATTTGGAAACCTTGGCAATAATCTCACACAATTGAGATACTTGCTTCTGAAGTTTAACTTTCTCCACCTTTTCTTTGTCAAGCCTAAGGAATAAAGCATTTATCAATGTCTCCGTGTCTTGCTTCAATCCTTTTGTAGTGTCTTGACCTATGGGTACTTTGGTCACTGTTATATCCATTGTCATGTAGGCTCATCCTTCTTCTTTCCTTCTGCTAAAACTGAACTCTCAGTGAAATTCTACCATGACTCCTCAATAATCAACCTTGAAGTTACCTTAGCAACTTTAGGTTTTCTATCTTTTCCTCTCAGAATCAGGAGCAGCCACAAGTCATGTTCCTCCAAGTTGATCTCCTCTCTAGTCTATGGGACCAACTGTGAAGCCAACCATTCGTAGAAATTACTTCTCAGAGAATGAGAAGTTTTCGAGTGTACCACCATCTCATGCTTTGATTCCTCTCCATCTGAAACTTCTATAATGTTGTGGCTACCATCCTTTGTATTGTCTAAAGACAAAGATCTTTCAAATTCTGCCATCTGTAACTTCAACGTTTCTTCAGGAAGAGGTGTTGAACGGAGTGGCTGAGGAGAAAAGAAAAATGTTTCTGGATTCAATGAAGGAATGGTAATATCTTGTTGAGGTGCAACATTTGGTGAAGTATTTGATGTTGGAGAAGTCAGAACCAACAAAATAGCAGTAGAAGTGATCCTTTCCCTTGAATGAGACTTTTTGTGCATTTTAATATTTTCAGGCTTTCTGTTGATTTCTCCCTCATGCTTCCTTTTGAGGGAATCTCATGTGCCGAGGTTTCTTGTGATCTGATTCATCAAAGCTTCATCAAGGCAATATCCCTTTTTCAGCAACCAATTTGAAGTATTGACCAGAGCGGAAACAAACCTTTCTTTAATCGTGTGGTAGCCACCTATGCTCTCCTGAAGTATAGCTCTATCTCCTCCCATATGATGATATGCATCAACTAACACAAGCCCATCATCTTTAAGATCGACAGGTATCCGTGCTAGTCTAAAGTCAAACACTTGTTGCGCTGATAACCTGCTGAAATCTTTCTTTCTAACTTCGTACTCACTTCTGTACTTCATCTAGAAATCTTCTAACGAAGGCACATGCACGTACTCCTGGGATATTTTCTTCCTTGCCACCCCATATCGATTGAATTTCAGCCATGATGGGAAGAAATCTTTCTCATACTCAGATAACATCTCCACTTCAATTCCTCGGGCTTTATGAATGCTCTAGCAGATGTAATAGCCCACTGTGATTGGGAAGAAGCCTGTAGATTTTTGTTTTTTTCACTGTACGTCATGCATCTCCATAAGTTTTCTACTCAATTCCATGATGACCAATTTGTCTCTCAGATATCTAGGTAACTTGACTAGTTCTCCTTAAAATCCGTTGACCTTGAGGTATGTAAAGTCCACAAACTAGATAAAATACTGCCAATCTGGGACACATCTTCCCAAGCTTCCTTGCTTACCTTGTTGGCCCTTAGATCACTGTTCAGCCTGCAAATGAATCCGTAGAAGAATCCATCATTGACCACCTTATAATATTTATTGCATGCGGGCATAGTAAACTGCGAATAACACTCAAAAATAGGATCCTTGGAGAACACACCACGTCTATCCAGCTTGGAGAAAATACCTTGTGAAGGTGCTGCATATACCAAATACGAAGTCATCTTAAAGCTGTAAGTACACCTAACATTCCAGAGCTGCTCACTGATTTTGTCACTAATGATTTTTGACTAATTGATTATAGAATCTTCTTTGTTGATTTTAATGGTCCTAATGAAGGCATACATCCATGAGTGGAAGTTGTGAGCGTTAGCTTTGACATTTATCCTGCATAGCAATTTGGTAATGTCATCCACCTCCTGCACCAGATTGGATCGTAAAAGAGTCCTCAGGAACTTGGAAGGAGAATTGGGCTTCTTCATGTACCTATTCATTATGCCCACATAGACAACTTTATGATTTTCCCATTTGTTGCTGGCATCCAGTATGCTAATAGTAGTCACCACATATCGTGTTGGAATATTCAGAAAATAATTAATGAAATGTTCCTCTAGTAGGATTATTTTCTTCTCCAAAACATCTCGAACTGATCTAGATAGTGGGTGGTAAGACCTTGCACACTCCATGAAAATTTTTGGCAACTGAGCTGTGAATGGGAATGCTGAAGCTCGAATGATTCCACTACTTTTGACTACAAGCATGAGAGAATTCTTTCCAGCTCTGGATCTAACAATCAGTTTAGAAAGAGGTTCTATACCTAGATCTGTATCTCCGATGTCAACAAACCTGGAAGTAATGCATGTTTCTGTTTAGCTTTCTCTTTCATCCCACTTTGCCATGGTCGGATCTGTCTTTGTTTGAGAAACTCTTTTTCTCTTTATTCGGTTAGAATTCCTTACAACCGGTGTAGATCTGGGGATTTCTTCATATTCAGAGGATATATTTAATGTATCTGAAATTGATTCAAGCTCCCTTTCAATTATATAAGCACCTGTAATGAATACCTACAACTAATTCAGACAAATATGATAACCGAAACATGAACACTTGATTTTACTCATAAAAATTTGCATATATAAAGCCCGCTACCCTAAAATTTGAGGCTTTGTTTGAATGAAAAACAAGCATGAATATTATCAACTTCACCTAGGCACATGTACCACTATGCAAACAATTAATCAAGTCCCTTCAAACCTAGGCGCCAAACTTTGAAGATTTCCGGCAGTGAAAACACCTTTTTATAAGCGAAATTCCTCCTTTGGGCACCAAAATTACCTAGGCTGCACTCCTTTGCTAGAAGAATTAATTACTTCATCATTATGGAAGCCCATGCTTATATAAAATTCATCATTCTATGATTAATAATTGCCTCTCCTATTCCTGGCAATTAATTAATTAATAAACATGCTTTTCTCTTCAATTTGGGCGCCTATTTTGTACATGCTCATGGATGACATTAAATACAATAAATTTATTTAATTTTAGCTTTCTACTTCCAGTATACTTTGAATTCACAGTATTTTTTGACCTCATGCGCCAAAAATAGGAATTAATTTCATCAATAAATACTTTAAAAAGTATTATTTCTCATCTAGGTGAGTCACACTTTTTTGCATGATAGAGGGCTGCATTAAATAAATTAAATTTATTTAATTTTAGAATTCTATTTCCAATTTCCTTTATCCTCTCATCCTGTGTTGACTTTTCCTCACGCTTGGGTGCCAAAAAGGAATAGAAACAAATAATAAATGCAATTAAAGCTATCCTTCTATTACAAAAGGGGTCGCGCTTTTTGACATGGCTGATTTCTATTTTTAAAAGTCAATTTCCAATGGGATTATTCACCTTGCACCACAGCTCCAAAAATCCCATGACCCACTTAAGCTATTTGATTTTATAATGGGATTTTTTACGCTGCAAGGCAGGTAAGAAATTCCCATTAATGCCTTAAGTGATTTTATTTTATTTCACAATAAGAATTTTCACCCTGTAAGGCAGGTAAGAAATTCCCGCCTACCTGCTGCCTTTAATTTTCCCATCATGACTTAAGTAACTTTGCTTCCATGGGAAAAAGTACCCTTTTAGGTAGGTACAAAATTCCTACCTGCCTACTACTACCAAAAATCTCATTGTAGCTTAAAACATTCCTTTCCCAAAAATGTGACCTGTCTAGAAGAAGCTTTTTTTTGCATGACTTCATCTTTTTAGAGAGAACCAAACCTCCCGTGGAAAATTCCTTCTGGCATGACGTCCGTAGATGATCTCCAGATACTCTAGGAAAGAAAATAGACTAAATCGGAAAAGGAATTGACCTAGGGGAATTTCATAAAGAAAAATAACAAAAACGTAAAACGTTGCCAGAAGTCACATATAAATCCCGGGATTCATTCCTGGTGAAAACCCTACTAGTAGTTGGGAATATTGACGTGTAAAACCTCAACAGGGTTAAACCGGAGCACAATTTACCTCAAACGAGGCTTAAAATAATTAATTAAAAATTTCTCGAAGGTAAACCCCAACAACAGAATATAACTAGTTTGGGCATCTGGGTATTTGTCGAAATTCACTTATATGACTTTCTGGGAGTATCTTGATGCAATACAGACACTTTCTAGCAATAAAAACAGAAAATGACCCATTATTTTAAAAGTATGAATTTTTTTTACATGGGGTAGTCTTAGATTTCAGGGTGAAATCTGGGGACACCAAACAAGTTGGATCTAGATTTTATATGCTTCATCTAGAAAATTAAGATCCAAAAATATTCTGGATAGAGATAATTAAAAAAGGATAGGACCTCTACGGGCTCTAGTGTCTAAACTGGGCACTAGTGTACTGTCAGTAGTTCTAGATCTATTCTTTTCAAGGTATGATCATGCCTTCTTTAATTCACTCTTTGTCACTCTGAATTCAATGTAAGGTTTCATACTTATACCTATACCTGTAAAAAAACCCTAACTACCCACACAAGGCTCACAAACTCATTAGATAGAATAAAATGTTCATATTATTGAGTCATATTGACCTCAACTATCACCTCAATATGATTTTGTCTAAGAGATACACTACATTTCATACTCAATGTAGTTTTGGTGTGTGTGTGTGTGTGTGAGGGAGAGAGAGAGAGATAAAATTGTGTCCATTAGAGCTAGGTTTCCCTTGTTTTAATCATAACAAGATAGTAGGCTACAACTACTTTCCCCTAAGATGAATGTGTGTAATGGAAATCATAATTTTCCCTTCATATGAGTGAATGATTCAACCCCAATGCATTCTTTGAATGTTTGTCTTTTCCCAAGAATTAGATAGGAAGTAATATCCCATATTCTCTATCCCCTTAGAATAATAATTATGTCATTTATATATGATTCCTTTACTTGAGTTTTTTTATTAACAACCCTAAAAGATAACCCAAAGTGGTAATAAGATTTTTAGAAAAGATAATGGTCAATGTGGAATTTTAAACATAGGAAAGGAAAGAAGATATAAGTGTCTAAAGGGGATAGTAGCACCTAAGTGTTGTTTTCCCTGATGGGTAGTAGTGTCTAAAAAGATCCTAGGATAAAACAAGAAATATTGAGCTAGGTCACATGTTGTGTAATGTCCAAAAGTAAATGTGTAGTTCTAGAAAACCAAAGGAAGAAAGTATAGAAGGATAAAACAAGGTAAAGAAAAAAAAGTTTTGTTAATGTATAGTTTTCTTTCTTAGGAATCATGCATATAATGACTTACTAGAGGTGTTGTATAATAGTGCTAAGTGCATAATTTCAAATTGTCTATAGAGTTAAACCTTCACAAATACACATGAAACACTAAAATCTACTATAATTATTTTTTAGTGATATTAGATTGTATGTGGACCCACAAGATCCTCTATTATACACCTTGGGTTACTTGAGAACATTAGCTTGGGATTATGCGTACTCTCCTTTTAAATTATTTTTCCTTGTATATTTTACTACACCGATCCAAGTCACATTTTCAATCTTTCTTCTCTTCCACTTTACCGAGTATCGTCTATACTCCTTGTTGCGTGTTTTTCATAACATTAATGTCAACCAACATTTCTTCTTTCATGTACACCTATGTATTTTTCATCTCTAATTAAATTCCTCAATATTTGTTCTAAAATTTTCTGCATAGTTCTACCCTTCATGATATGGGTATAGTTTTTCTACATTGACTATGCTTGAGATATCTATTAATTTGAATAGTTCAATCTGATATGCATTTGTTGAAAAATTTCTCAACACTTTTTATGGCATTATTTTATTCCAATTAAACTTGGTATATATGCCTATAGGACAAATTACCTTATGTAAATGAGATAAAATCACATATTCAACCTAAAATCCACCATACATCTGTTTGACATGTGCATGTTGTTTACACTACACATTTGTTTCTTTTAATTGTATGTGTAATTTTTGGTGCACATACTTCATATATTATAAAAAATATTTAGTTCATGTGTTATTTCATGTGGCATCACTAATATTTTACATTTCTTCTCCTCCCTTTGGATTGTTTCCATATATTATCTAAAATGGTGTCCTCCATGTGCTTCTATTTATGGAATTATTACTATTGTTTTATCTCCTTTAAAACATCTAAGTAAATTTCTAGTACTTGTATTCACTAATTTCATTTTTTCTTTTTTCTCTAGATAATATGCTAAGATGAATTGTAATTTTATATTTAACTTCTTACATAACATTTGTCAAAAGTGACCAGCGAATTTAGTGATCATATTAGACATAATATTATGTAACAACCCATGCAACCTTACCACATCCATGAAAATAATATTTGAAATGTGAATTATGTCACTTGTATCTCTATAAGAAGAAAAATGTGTTTGATGTGTAGTAGTAATACTACATATAAAATTCACAAAATAAAATAATATTAAAAAAACACTATAATATTCTCTATTATGTTATTGTAGTTTTCTTGTTCAATATAATAAATGATGTTAGCTACTAGAAAAAGATAAACAAGTCAGAAAATGGAGGGTTTATAGTACCTCAAATGTGTGATATTGATGAATGGACATAAAATGACTAATATTCATTGCTAACTTGATAAACCTATAGATAAGAATCACTAACATGAAAAACTGATTGGATGGTATATGCGGGGGCTTCATGACAAATATGGATATAAGAAGTGTTACCTTCCTTTCATGGATTTCAACCCTCATTTGATAAAAGAAAGTGATATAAATGAAGGATAAACTAATAGCATGTAGAAACTGAAGGAATATAAAATCTGAAAATAATTAAGATGGATCTAAGAACTAACCTGATATGAACAAATGTAAATTAAATAATACCTAGTCTAGGTTGACAGTGACCCAGATTGTGCATAAGCATGTCGATGATGACCTAGGAGAGTAGATATAAAAATTAAGATGAATATGTAGACATGCAATGTATGAATGGAAACTGGAAGGTAACATAGGCCTTTGAATGCTATGAGTGGCCTGTATAAAGGAGTTTGAGCTAGAAAAGAAGAGAAAAGGACAAAAAATAGTGATATGGCTGGGATGTTTGATAAACAAGACCCTAGTCAACAACGACCAAGGTGGGTCAATGATGACTGTAGTAGAGTTGGGCAAGGTCGAAGATAGATAGATGGAAAAGGCAACTTGCGAGCAAAGAAACAGGGAGAGAAGACTAACAATGGATCTCTGAGTGTTAGAAGGATGATCTTGTCCTAAAAAATGTTAGACATGAGAAAAGCAACAATAATATGATAATAATGAAGTAAAACAACAAAAATATAATAATAATCTTATGAAGGATGATCATGAGTGATGCAATCATGTTCCAAGGAGGTCTAAGAGGTCTGTAGCTGTTGCAAGAATTCTCATGCATGAGTAATATTTAGTAAGTCACAAGAAATATTGGATTTTTGTATGCATATGATGATTATGGAAAGGAATCACTCAGTTTTATTGGGTCAATGGCAATTAGGCTAGGTCGCTGCCGACTATGGGGAAAGTTTCCCTAAAGGGGTGGATTTTTGTGTTTTGGTCAGGATTTTGGGCATTTATGAATGGGAAAAAGTGATTTAAAGATTTTGTACAGGATTAGATTGTTTAGGGATGTTTCATGGGTAGTTATAACATAAGAATGGGTAGAAAAAGGATAGGGATTTATATTTAGGATAAAAACATCCTAAATAGCAAGTTGATTAAGGAAAATTAGGGATATAGATTTTAACTAATTAATTAATTAATTAATGGGAATTAATAATAATTAAATGATGATAGGATAATAAGTGGGCATTTTAATTAAATAAAGGAGGATTAAATTGAAGGGGGGACCTAGATAGGACCATAGCAAAATATGCGCACACGGGAAGACAAGGGTAGAGATACCAAATTTAGGTGTCTACAGGTTCATGTATGGAAGATTCTACACCTACCCATAACAGAAGGAGAACTTATTTAAATAAAAGTTATCCCTAATATGGTTTGTGCAAAATTTCATAAGCCAACTCCAAGAACTTATTTCTTTATCACTCTTTTACCATCCTAGCCTTCTTGGTCTCTACTAGCCATGTCCCTACGCACTTTTAGCCGTAAGTTCTCATCTAGTTGGTTCAAAAACTCATAATAAACCTTTTTGAGTACCAATTTCAGGGTTTCATCTACCCCCAAAATTTTAAGGTTGAATTCCAAGTTTTAAGTGTACTTCCTTTGTTAATTCACCTACTTGATTAGGTCTCTAACTATGCATGTATACCCTCATCTAGATTGTCATGATTAAATCCAATTTTAACCAATGTTTTCTCAAAATTACTTCATAATCCTCTTAAAGGGTATCTTACCATGATATCTATAAAATTATAGAGAAAATTTCCAAGTTTAGAGGGTTCTAGGGTAATTTCCTTCAAAACAACTAACTATGTTTACCTGTGCAGGTCCGAGAGGATGAAAAAGCTTATAAATCAAGGAGTATTTAGTCTCAAGGCATAAAATTTTGTGTCAAGGTCTATTTTTTCCATCTCAAGAGTTCTAGGTTACCTGAAAAGTGAAATAATGAATAATCTTTAGTCAACATTCAAAAAATTCTTTTCATCTATGTTGGAACAGGGTGTAGGGAAACTTTTAAGAGGCCTTTGGAAAAATGGAGGTGGAATATCCCTAAAGAATATCCCCAGTACCACTTTTGTGGCATAGGTGAATTTCCCAGGATTTGAAAATATAATTTTCTCATGAAAAATAATTTAAAGTCTCACGATAAGAAAGTAGATGTCGCACAATAACAAATCTCGTGTCGTGCAACAACAAATTTTTCATCGCGTGAAAACAAATTTACTATCACGTGACAAAAAATTTGTTTTCGTGTGACAAAAAATCTCCTGTCATGCATCTTTACTTCTTTCTTGTCGTGATTCTTGACTCCTTAATAATTTTTACATGAGTGTACTTCTTGTCGCATGTCTGGCTCTGCTTTTTCACATAATACATAATTATAATTCAAACGATACCTTACTAGTATACTACTTGGAGAACTAACTATGATTATATAGGAGGATTTTTCAATAGTAGGTGAATGCGACTCCTAAAAAAATTTATATTGGAAAATTTAGGAAAAAGGTACACTGGAGTACTTTAAAAAATTCACTTTTTCAAATTTCCTAAATATGGAATATTCACCAAATTACAAATATTCACCACTAAAAGTTTCCCTGAAAGGTTGTTCTTAAAACTCATTAGCATTCAAGAATGTACATCCTTATATGAGGAAATATTTTCATTTGATCAAATACTCTTCAAAAAACTTCTCCTGATGATCTCATTCATCTCATGCATTCAAAAAATTCCTAAGGTTCATCAAAGCTACTCATGCATTGTCACAATCCTACTCTACATGAAATTATCTTGCATGCAAGGCTAAATATCATGCTACTCAAATTTTAAACATTGAATATCAAGTCCATCACTTACCTTCACGCGTTCATCCTTGAAAGAGACCTTAGAATCAACACCACAACTCAAATACCTCAAGAGTCCTTACAAGACATAGACTCCATGTTGTGTACAATCCCATGCAAGAATTAGAGTCATCATAACCTATAACATTTAATAAACCTCGTAATAATGATTTCAAACCTATTCTTCACACATTTATAAGAAATTCTTCCATATATTAAGCTATCTCAAAATCACAATATCAAAAGATAAGATTTTCTTGTTAAATCGAGTTCATAAAGTGTATATTTATGAGATTGTATAATTTTTTTTGCTTATTTCATTCATTATTCCTCTTCTCCAAGAGTAAATATTTTCTCTCCTTCCTCCTTACCTCCTCCTAGAGGAAGACTAACTCTCTTCATTCGAATCATTCTTCCTTTTAACTCACTCCTTTTCATATTTTTAACCCTAACTAACTTTGGTAACTCTTCATATGCCTCTTAGCACACAGAAGAAATTTTAACAAATTTTACACAATTTATGAATATATCACACCACCTAGGACCTAACTCACCCATAAACACATGAAGACATCCTTTCAATAATTTGACAAGCCCCTTAGAGTATTTTTCATGATTTATAATTGTGAATTTCAATTTTGGAAGGAAACACCATTTTTGAAATTTCAAACTCTTAACACCTAAGAATCTCCCTCCCTCATGACTTAACATACTTAAATTGACCTAATAACTATGGAAGTATGCATTGGTTGATGTTTTTTGAAGATACCCTTGCATCAATTGTTTATATTCTTGTCTTGTGTGTGTGTCCCTTAGATTTATCTATGTTTGTGTGTGA
This sequence comes from Taxus chinensis, assembly GCA_019776745.2. Taxonomy (NCBI): domain Eukaryota; kingdom Viridiplantae; phylum Streptophyta; class Pinopsida; order Cupressales; family Taxaceae; genus Taxus; species Taxus chinensis. Next base: position 175,506,340 of record CM034157.1, on the reverse strand, counting down.
ACCTTATATGTCCCTAATGTTTCTCTTTAGTATCCTTTCCTGTACACTCATTCAACCTTTGTATTTGTGAAGTTTTTATTTATCCCTTAGCCTTTTATATTGCATTGTATGTGACATTGATTATTTTACTTGTATGATAATTTTATTTGATATTGTTTATACTTTTGTACTTGTGTATTTTATATCCTTGTGTCATGATTTCTATCACACACTCTCTTGTAGGGTTGTATTTTACATGGATACCTCCTATAGTTATATTATATGTGATCCAATGGATTATATGATATATATAAAATGGATACAATTCAATTATGTTAATTTAAGAAAGCTACAGTCTATCTCAATCACCTAAAAAGAGGACACATTAAGTGGATCTATTGTAATAATATCAACGTAATTTAGGAACATAGACATATTACAAATTATATATTAAAATGGAACAAGTTGCAAGGACACATACTAGAATAGATAAAAAATCATAGAGATCTAATCTAGAAAAAAACATCCAATTGAGGATTGAACCATTAGATGTTATTACCCTAATGGATGGTATTTTCCTAGGAAAATTTTGACATCCAATTTATATATTAATGGGAAATATAAGAATTCATGAGTATATGATATAAATTTATGGATAGACACATAGTTTTAGTATAGATCTCACCACATTTTATCACAAAATGCAATCGATATGGTGATGATTTCAATCCAATATTGTGTTAAAATTTTTCTATTTTGCATGTAGTCTCATTATCACATTAACATAGTTGGAGCATGAGCATGAACATAATTACTTTTGTATTTTACCAATTTCAAAAATACTCTTACAATGCATGGTGGGGGAATGAATTTACTTTAATCCCTATAAAATTTACACAATTTTACATATTTAGAATATTTATCCATCGAGAACAATGTGGTTTGGTGGGTGGATGGTATTACTTTGAGTTTGATGAAAACCTTAGTACATGTAATATTTTTGATGCCTTGCAACACAATTCCTTGCACTCTCGTTTGAAGGTATTTGGGATAATTAAAACACAACTTATTTTTTTATTTTGTGCATCAGGTAACCCATAATATATTTTGGTTACTTTGGGTTTCGGAAACCCAATTCCATTTTGTTTTATGTTACTCCTACAATTGGTGAGTGTTCACCCCGAATCATCTTTTGAAATAATTTCAATCCCTCTCTGAAATGCTTTATAAAAAATCACATTTATTATTAATAAAAAAATGTTTACTGCTTTCATGCTTTGTTAACCTTCAATTTTCAAGTTTCAGTTCAATTTCAATTTAGAGTTAAATTTTAATTCTTTCTATATGGACATTTACTAACTATATGTTGTACGTTTTCACTTTGGGATCTTGTAACCAACCAAGAATCTCTATCAATCAAATAATCAAACAAGTATAAAGTGTGTTTACACACTCACAAACATTTTATTGTAAGCAAGAAAATCTAATTTCCTAGTTGAAAGTGGGGAAATATAAACACATAAATTTAGTAGTTTAAAACTTGATATTGTCATTATTGACTTAATCTGTATAATCATGACTTCTGCACCTATTATGAACCTAATGTTTATATCCTAGTCCATCCTTCATCCTATTATTTTCTCTCCTCATTTAAATCATCAAACACTTACAATAATACTTATATCATTAAAAATAATGCCACTTATTCATATTATCATATATAGAGATCCACAATATCATACTTTACATCTAGACCAAATAGTCCAATGGTTTTATCATAGGAAAAATGGTCACATCTAGGGCCACCCAAAACTCATTTTATCAATTTTATATATCTTTTATGGATTAATATCTCTAATAAAAGCTGTCCTTAATGTAAAATTATATCCAAATATGCTTATAGAAGTAATTCGAGTACACTCATTTTTAAATACCTAGTTTTATCTAAAGTTTTTCTGGAAATATCTATCAAATCTTATGAAAAGGTTTCCTAAATATCCCTAATGTAGCAAAAAACATTAGAAGCAACCTCAAAATATGTATGAAGCACTCGAAACTACGTCTAAAAGTAAATATTCCAAAATCAAGAGCCCCAAAATCTAGTTCAATAAAAATAAATCCAATTCATTAAAAAACATTATCAAATGATAAAGCTATGAAATATAGTTGCATCCATACAATATTATGTCATATATGTAGTTTGATAACTACATGAATTTTGATTCCTCTTTAGATAAGTACCAATGTTGTTGTTTTATGTTTTTGTGTAATATTATGAGAGCTATGTGGTGTAAGGAATCTCTTAATTGAGTACCTTAATTGTGTCTGTGTAATTTTGGTATCAAGGGAAGATTTAATTTCCTTACAATTTGTGGTATAGTAGGTATTTATGGTTTTCCACATTTGTGAATATGGGTATAAATTATTTCATACATCCTCTAATGGGTGACTAATATTGGGTAAAGGTGCGAGGATTGCACAACAAACATTAAAAAATTTCTACTTTGACTAAGGTTAATAGAAAATTCTTGTTTACAGCTCCTAGTGAGTAATTATTGTATATAAGGTGTTAAGTATCATAGAGGACACATCCATATGAGGAAATGAAATTTCACATAAGATGAATGTTGTAGGAGATTACAAAAATCAAGGACCGAGAGTTGAGGATTTGGTTGAGTTAATGTGGACTATACCTACCCGTATGGAGGCCATCAATGATGCCAAATGCCTATATGTTGTTGGGGATGATCACAGTGATAATAAATTATTTCTAAAGTAAAAAATAAAATAAAGCTCGAGTTCCAATTGGGAAGAGAAGGAAATGTAATAAGGTCTAGAAAATAGGATTTACATGCAATTTGTATAATGGAGATAAATCCTAGATTGGGTAATCCAAGTTATTTTGGTAGTTTGGGACCAATAGAATTGATTTCCTGGATAAATGATCTTGAGAAGTATTTTGAGTATGAAGACATGAAAGATCCCAAAAAATTAAAATTTATCTACACAAATTTTAAGGGTCCTTCATCTCTATGTTGGGATAATATGCAGAGAAACATAATACAAATACAAAAATAAAATATTGATACATGGGATAGGTTAGTTACAAATTTGAAGGAAAAATTCATTCTCATGGTTTATAAGATAATTTTCTAAGAAGTTGTATAACACATGATAAAGAGATACTAGTGTGAAGTAATACAATGAATAGTTTTACTTACTCACCATTTGAGTGGGATATGTAGAAGATTACATGGAGAAAATATCTAGGTATATTAATGGATTACACATCACAATTCCAGATGATTTCTGAATTATTCAAGTATATTTAGTAGAGTAGGCCTATCAGTAAGCACTGAAGGTGGAAGATAATTTTGTGCATAAACAATAGATAGTTTTCAATGGAAAGGGTAAATATGTACAAATTCATCATGAATATGAGGTGAGTTCAACAACACATAATTAAGGAAAAGGTAGAGGATGAGAAAATCCATTTAGGGGAAGAGGATCCTTTAGTTTCGGAAGAGGTAATATATTTTTTGACATGTGTTATAGGCATAGAGATATAGGGATAATATATTTTGAGTGGTTTAACACTCAGAGTGATGGGAAGAAGAGTAATGAGTCTATGTAAATTGTGTAAGGTGATGGATATGATGTAATGGGTTATCGAGAAGACCTAGAGATAGGAGAAGAAATGATGTTAAATAATGTATTTTTAAAAAAAGAAAAGAGGAAGATGGTTATAAGAAGAGGAAATTCAAAATGGCATGTATATCAGGAGGAAATTTCTATAGATGTATAGTTAATATTGTAAGTACCAATAGTTTTGTTGTGTCAAAGAGGGTACATAAGTTGGGGTTGAATAGGATGAAACATCCTAATCCATATAAAGTATCATGGTTGTACGCGAGACATAATTTGTTAGTGACTCATAAATTTATGGTGAAGTTTCAAATTGGCAGGTATTAGGATGAGGTGATGTATAACATAATACCCATGGAAGCTTGTCATGTGCCAAATAGAATTCTGTGGAAGTTTAACCAATTGACATAACATGATGGATCCATAAACACTCGTAGAGTGGTGAATTATGGGAGGGAATATACTTTAAATCCAATGAAGTAAAAGGCTTAAGGACTAGAGTAGGGACATAAGGATCTACTCTATCAGTTAAAAAATTTGTGAATCCGGTGAATACAAATAGTGCACATTTTTATTGATATTGAATCCCATGCAAAGATAGTACATATGGATATCAATGGAAAAGGTTGAACTAATACCTAAAGAGGTAAAGTATATGTTGAGAGTTTGTGGAATTTTTTCTATTGTGTTCGAAAAGGGATACCTTCTGTGAGGAACATAAGTCACCACATGGATTTTATTTTAGGAGTGAGTTTTTTGAAAAAAGAAACCTATAGAATGACATCGTAGGATAATTTATAGATATAGAGATAATATTAGGAATTTTTTGATATATATTTTAACAAACAAAGTTTGATGTGATGTGTATTACAAATGATTCTAACACCAAACAATGGTGTTGAATTTTGGATTAGTATAGATATGAGATCCATAACCAAGATCACCATCAAGTATAGATGTATATTATTGTTCATGTATGAAATCATCGATTGTGTAAATGGAGTGAAGTATTTTAGAAATATTTATTTGAAGAGAATATACCATCAAATTCTCATTAGAGAGGGAGATGAATGGAAGATTGTATTAAAGACATAATAAGTATTGTATGATTTGATAGTTATGCCATTTGGATTGAGAAACATGTTTAGTACCTTTATGAGGTTGATAAATGAATTCCTATAACTATTTTTGGGAAAAACATTACCATGTACATTGATAATATCTTGATATTCAATAGGTCGCAAGAATAACATTTATTTCATATAAGACAAATGTTGTAGTGGTTGCATGAGGAGAAGTTGATTAATTTTAAGAATTGTAGTTTTATTTAGGAAGAGTTTGTGTATCTATGATTTTTTATTTCTAGTGAAATATAGGGTTCATTTTAGGGGTGAATATTCGTACATCTACGAATGTCAGGATTTTTGAAGCTTGAAATTGGTGATTTTTTTCTCTACCATACAATAACAAGCTCACCAAAATTTTATGGGTCATAAATAAATTTGACCCTAATTTTACCTTACTATTTCCACTAAGGGCTGAGCAATATTGGTATATTCGCCATTATGTTATAATATACTATTATATATATATATATATATATATATATATGATTAATTCACCACAATGTAGTAAGACAACATAATTGTAAAATTTGTTAATTTTGAGGTCTGGAGTTGAAGAAGGTAAAAGTGAATAATCATGTGAAAAAATTGAAAATATAAGCCAAAAATCTTATGGTATAAGTGAAAAAGGTAAGCAATAAAGTTTGAAATGTCAAGGCACTATGCAGAAATGTTATCGGATGAAAACCTAAATACATGATACCACTTGGTAAAATGACTGTACAACGCTGAGTGATAGTTAAATTCATTTTACCATATGGTAACCTGAATTTGGGTCACTGTTTGGTGGCATGAATATATACAACTAAACGGTGGCCTGATAGCGTGTTCACATAACCTTGTTTGGTAGCCTAAGCCATGTTACTATGTTATCATGTAACACAAGGTTTATTTTTCACAATTTCTTGAAATAATTTTTTTTATAGATTTTATCTTAAATTTTTATATTTTTTCACCCGTGAAGACTTCAAAATCACCCATACGATGGCCCCTGGTGCAAATGAGAAAAGTTATCTAGGAAAAATAAAACATGACATGGATTACTGAATGGGAACACACATATACATATGCTCAACAACTTGGAAAAAAACTGCATTCTTTACTATCCAAAATCCTCCTTTCCTACATTCACCAACAATGTGAATGCCTTTTTTAGAACATTCGCCACCCATCCTATGATATTTTTTTAGAGAGGAGTCCTAAAATGAACCCTAGTTAATGTGTAGAAGACCGCTCATTATTTTAGTGTGGGGTGGGAGATGAATTTGTTATGACAATTAAAAATGAAATATCATATGATGGTTCATACCCTAGAGTCAGTACGTGAGGTGATCATGATATCGGGAGAGTAACAAGTGGTTGGTGAGTAAGAATTGAGAATTTGCGAAGGAAGAAGAATTTTTTGCATGTTTCTAGGTAGGATGGTGCATAATGGGTGTTTCTCAGGAGGAAATACATGCAAATAAGAGGATGCAGAGTATAACGTGAGGAAGGAAACAACATGATATATTACTTAGAATATGGTGTAGAGGAAGATGGTTTATGGTGCAAGGAAGTGCGCACATGGATGTCTATTATCTTGGGAAGTAATAATCACACTAGAAGGTTATGACTACTACACACATGAAAGAAAGGCATGTAAGAAAGTAAAAATTTCCTTAGGAGGAAAAAGGGGTTATCAAATGGTTAAAGGGCATTTAAACTTGCAAGAGGGAAAAAGCGTGTTAAAAATCAACTTGGTGGAGAGAAGCTATAAAAGGGGAAAATTGAGTTATTTTCTACCTTGCATTCAAGTAATTTGAGAAACTGAGCAACCAAGTGAAAAATACCCGAATTGACCAGAATACAAACCAGACAAACATGCAGAGAATGTTAACGCAGGGCTCCTTCATGGGAAAAGTGGAAGTTTAAGTAGAGGTTTGAACGTGAAGCTAGATAATGGGTAGTTAAGGTTTACTGAGATTGGAAATTAATTGTCTAGGGTTTATAGGGCTCAATAATTGTAAAGTAAGGGCCTATAAGGTAGGCCAAAGAGTTGGCACATAGGATTTGTAAGAATAAAAATACATAGGGCATGATTTTTCAGTGAGGAAGTAAGAGAACGTAATGACACCTAAGAAGGCTACTTTGACATCACTAAAGGGAAAGGGAAAAGGCCAAACTAAGAAGAACAAAGTTGAGGACCTATCAGAGGAGTTATATAAGGTAAAAAACCCCATTGAATAAAGCACTGTCTGTTATTAAGAATTTATGATACAAATTTTACCCAACACTTCCACTTCACTCGTTAGTCTTTCAAAAAATGATTGTAGAGCTAGTTTCTCATTGTATCATTCAATACAATACTATGATCATAATGATCTTCCAGTTTGATGTCTTTATCTAGATATCAAAAATGTATTAATCTATTCATTTATCATAGCCAATCCTGAGAGGGATCACCCTAATCAATATGGGTGGGTGAATCAGTCAAGCCGCTTCACTCTTAAATGTGGAAGATATTCATAATAAAGTTTGATGAAAAAACTTAATATAATATTGGGGCATACTGCAGTGGTAGATATCCCACTTGACATTATCACCGCAAAACTCCCCCTTAATGTTAAGTGGAGAAGAAAATGTAGAAAAAACATGTTGACATTTTTTCCTTATGCCAAGATGGTTTTCATCTAAAAACACATGTTCTGTTAGTTTTTCAACTCCAAAGTACACTACCAATAGGTTTGTAGTTTTGTGGTACACTATAGTAGAGTTTTGTGAGTTTTCAACTCCACAGTATAGTATACTACCACAGTGTCCCATGGACTTATACAAGCCAATGCACAATTGTTTGCATAGTTTTTTCTTGTTCTAATTCAGTGGTGGACTAAAGTAGAGTCCCATGGGTTTTTCAATTCCACGGTACAGTACCGCAGTGTCCTGCAGACTTATGCAAGCCGCAAACAACTAAAATGTATTGCAAATTTTATCAAGACCATGAGACACATGTTTTTCCATGGTTCAAAACAGTGTTCCAAGGATCCTATAAAATCCACAATACAAAGGAACATATACAAAATAAATTCTAAGGACAAGTATTTTACATATGAAGACTTATATCAGATTATGGAGCCTTTTATAAAATAAGGCATTCCCATAACTAATGCTTCATTGGGATTTACAAGTAACTTCACATAGTGTGACACATTTACTTATTACAAAATTGAGGAAGTATTGGAAGTTTTCAACAGGCCATTAAGAGGTGGCATTTTCATGCACACTCCCCCTCAAGGGAAACTCTGATAGGCCCAACAAGGCATGAAATTTGTAGAAATTTACAGAACACAATGGATTTTGTGAAGATATCTGCAACTTGATCTTCAGTTGAACAGAACTTGAGATCAATATCACCATTCAAGACTTTCTCTCTAATAAAGTGCATATGCTTGGTCCTTTGATGTTGAACTATATTCTTTGCAAGAGAAATGCAAATCTGGTTGTCACATAGAAGATTAGTGCTTCCTTTGATGCCCATGTGCAGTTCATCCAACAGTCTTTTCAGCCACATAACTTCCTTTGCAGCTTCCATAACACTTTTATACTCTGCTTTAGTAGAAGAGATAGAAATTGTTGGTTGCTTCTTGCTACTCCAAGTGATGGAACCTGCACCCAACTTGAAAACATATCCAGAAGTAGACTTTCTATCTGCAACATCACCAACATGATCAGAATCACAATAGCCAAATAATTGTGCATCATTAGAAGAAGAATAAAATAAACCATAATTGATTGTTCCTTTAATATATTTCAAAATTATTTTATCCATTTTCCAATGATCCTCATAAGGTTCTTGCATAAATATTGAAACTACTCCTACTGCATAAGAAATATCAAGTCTAGTAATAGTCAAATAAATTAGACTACCAACTAGTTGTCTATACAGAGTAGGATCAAATTTAGCACAAGTTGGTTTAGGATCTAATTTAACACCAACTTCAATAGGAATGGAAACAAGCTTATAGTCAATCATGTTAAATATTTTAAGAAAATTCACAACATACTGAGATTGAGATGCAACAATAGACTTATGATCTTGAAATATAACCATGCCAAGAAAATGATTTAATAAACCTAAATCAGTCATTTCAAAATGTTGTTTTAACCTTTCTTTGATTCTAACAATTAAATTTATATCATTTATAGTAATCAAAAGATCATCAATATACACGAAAATAATGATAATATGATTGTTTTCAAACTTAGAAAATAAATCATTATCAGAACAACAGTTAGAAAAACCAAGATCTTGAAAGAAACTGTTAATTTTAGCATACCAAGCTCTAGGAGCTTGTTTAAGACCATACAAATATTTTTTAAGCTTACAGACATAAAGTTCCTTACCAGGTTCTTCAAACCCTTTAGGCTGATGCATGTAGATTTCTTCTTTTAAGTCACCATTTAGAAAATCATTTTTAACATCCATTTGGTGAATCTCCCAACCATATTGGGCAGCCAAAGCAAGAAGAATTCTAACAGTGCTCATCTTAGCTACAGGAGAAAAAGTCTCAACATAGTCAAGACCAGGTTTCTGAGTGAAACCACGAGCTACCATCCTTGCCTTGAATTTTTTAATTTCTCCTACAAAGTTATATTTGATCTTGTATAACCACCTAGATCCTACAATGCTTCATTTAGAAGGAGGAGGGACTAGTTCCCAAGTGTTATTTTTAATCAAAGCATTGTATTCATCTTTCATAGCCTGAATCCATCTATCATCTTGACAGGATTCTTCAAAATATTGTGGTTCTACCTCATAGAGGGTCATCAAAGCATGATAAGAATGTTTACTATGAGTTACCTTTCTAAGACTAACAGGATTAGATTCCTTAACCATATTTTGAGCCCATTTAGGAGACTTAGGATGAAAGACATTTTGAGATGACTCCCCCTCAATCTCCATCATATCTAGATTAGGATAATCATCCTCTTGAAATTTTGTTTCCATAATGTTAGGAGAAATATTATCAGGCTCTATCTCAGGAGTAACAGAGGAGGGTTCATGAGAAGCATCACAAAATGTCTTTTCCAAGACAAGAACATTCATTTTTTCTACTATGTCATGTTTGAAAGGGTCATAGACTCTTAAACCTTTTGTTCTACAACCATAGCCAACAAAAATACAAGAATAGGAGGTTGGATCAAGCTTCTTCCTATTAACTTTAGGAATAAAGATAGAGGTAGGGCTACCAAATATTCTTAAGTGGGAAATATCTGGTTTTTTCTTTGTCCAAACTTCATGAGGAGTGGTTTGATGAAGGGATTTTGTAGGAACTCTATTAAGAATATAGACAACAATATTCATAGCTTCAACCCATAGAAATTTAGGCACATTAGAAGCATGAATCATAGTCCTAGCCATTTCTAAGACAATCCTATTCTTTCTTTCTGCAATGCCATTTTGTTGTGGGGAATAGGGAGTAGTCAATTCTCTTTGAATCCCACATGACACACATAACTCATCAAACTTTTTGCTAACATATTCACCTCCATTATCAGTCCTAATTCTTTTAATTTTCAGATTAGAAGCATTCTCAACTAGAGCTTTAAATTCCTGAAACTTAGACAAGACATCAGACTTCTTCTTAATAAAATAAGACCAAGTCATTCTAGAGAAGTCATCAATAAAGAAAACAACATACAAAGCACCACTGAGTGAAGGAACCTCAAGTGGACCTCTTACATCACTATGAATTAGTTCTAATATCTGAGAAGAATTGGGATCATGATGTTTGTGAAATGGTTCAACATGTTGCTTACCACACAAGAAACTTTCACATGTTTCATGATCATATTTTAATTTAGGAAGACCAACAACAAGATTCAGTCTAGACATTTCATACAAGATTTTGAAATTTACATGACCAAGTATTTCATGCCAAAGTTGAATATCATTCCTAGAAGAGGAAGAAAAACAAGACTCAGACACAAAACCATCAAAGATATACAAGCCATTTTTCTGAATACCAGAAGCAATAACATTACTGAACTTATCTTTTACATACCACTTATCTTGTAGCAAAACAACTTTACAATTTTCTTTAGTTAGCTGAGAGAAAGAAAAAAGATTATTTTTGAGCTGAGGAACAAACAAGACATTCCTAATTACACCATTTGACAATTTAACATTGCCACAACTTTCAGATCTAATGATGGAGTTATCTCCTAGATAGATATTCTCCTCACATTTAACTATATCTGAGAGGATACCAGGAGTACAAGTCATGTGCCTAGAGGCACCACTATCAAGAATCCATTCATTGTCATTTGATGCTGAAAGGGCAGTATACAAGGCAATAGACTGCTCAACATTATTTGCATGATTTTTCTTCTGATTTTGAACTTTCTTTTTATTGTTAAATTTACTAGTTTTAGTATTTTTAACAGTTTTTTTGGATTTTACACGACAATCAGACTCGATGTGACCAAACTTTCCACATTTGTTACATGTGCCATTAAATTTGACTTTAAAGTTCTAATTTTTTTACCAAAATTGGATTTAGGATTTGATTTAAATTTGGGCTTGATATTAGGTTTCTGATTAGGATTGTTATTTATTCTTATTATGAGTAGACTTATGATTCTGAGAGAACAAGGCTTGAGAAGCAGTCTCTTTTGAATCAAAATTCTCCATTACACGCTCTTCTTGAATTAACAAAGAAGACAAAGTGTCTAAATCAGGAAGATCATTCTCATTCTGATACTTAGAGTTAAGAATTGAGATATAATTCCTAAAATTTTCATGAATATTTATCTGAATTATGAAGTATATAAGCTTATCTTGAAATAATTCATAGTTACAACCATCTAATTGAGCTTTAATGTTCTTAATTTTAGCCATATAATTAACTATTTTCTCATCCCCTTACATAGGAGTTGTAAACAATTCTATAATAAGCTTAATTATTTTAGACAAATGACTGCCTTCATGCATTGTCTCTAATTGTTTCCAAGCATCAAAGGTGAGTCCATATGACCTATATGCATTAAAAATTCATCTTTTATGCTTTGCAAAAGGATGGACAGAGCCTTCCTGAGATCTTTGAGAGAAGGAGCTAATATTTTTAGGGTTTCTTGTCTTCCAGTGGGTTGTTTCTCCACACCAGTCACAAGATCCCATAGCTTCCTATCCATAAAACAAGCTTTTAATTGCAACTCTCCATATGTTATAATTTGTTCCATTCAATAAATGAGACTTATCCAATGAAAAACTAGTAGAACTAGCCATTTTAATGCTCAAATGGAAATGGAGACTAATACAACTATAAATTTGAAATCAACGAAGCCAAACAGAGGAAAAAACAAGCTACAAATATTATTTTTAGTTATATACTTGCAAATAGATTAAAACAAAAAAAAAAAATAGACACCGAAGGTCATAGAGCAAAAGATCTAAGATTTTCAAATTTTGGAATCTGCAAGACAAAGAAAAATAGAAAACCCACAGAACATAGACTTTGACAACCCATAGAATGAAGAAAATTAGAAAACCTGTGGTACAAAGAAAATTGAAATCTGTACGTTCCAAGGAAAATTTTGAAAGACACAGTACATAAGGAAATAAATCTGACACCGCTAAAAGCTAAATACATTGTGTAGTTTCTATAATTGGTTCACTTTTTTGCAACAAACTAAGTCAGAAGTCTGATAGAAAAGAATTTTGCAAAACCAAAATGTGAATTTATTGAACAACATGGACACATGTCTTCAATTGGTTTGTAATTGACAGAGACTGACAAAGTCTTAGTCAAACAATGCCACTTATCAACAATCTAGCTACTGAAAAAAGACACTTGGCATCTTTCTGCCAAACTTTAAATAGATGGCTTCAGGAAGACTTAAAGTCACCATAGAATAAGCCAAAAAATAAAATAAAATTTGGGTCCAAAATCTAAAGACACGTGTCACAATATAAGAGGCTAAGACAAAGAAAGACTACAACCCTGACACTTGCGAAGACTGACATAACAGAAAGATTAATACACATGTCCAAATGTAATTGGTTCACACTTCACAGTGCAACCAAAATGACTTAAGGCAAAAATGGACACACGTGGAGCCTTTTAAATGGATCACTTTTCACAAGACTGAAAAATGTGAAAAAGTGGCTAATTTTCATTGGATAGCTACTGCCACTAACATATGTGAAATATGGAAAATCTAATTGGCTTAATTTCACAAATCTGAAAAATGTGAAATGTGAAAGATACAAAGCAATTCTATTGGTTCAACCTTCGCATATGTCAGAAAAAAGAAACAAAATTTCTGAAAATACAAAATACTTGGAGCAATCTATTGGTCTCAGATTTCGTAAAAGATAGAAAAAGATAAAAATGAAATGACAAAGTGAAAATATGGAGAAAATTGGATTATTGGCTTAATTTTCAAATGATAGAACTTTAAGCGGAAATGAAAGTCTGATAATGTGAAGACACAAATAAAGCCCTTATTGGCTTGGATTCACGAATGACAATTAAATAAACAATAAACTATTGTTAGAAATCTAGAAGAAGGTGGAGCCTTCTTGATTGGCTCAAGGATTTGTAAAAATGAAAAGGCAATTTAAAAGACTGAAAAGGTGAAGCTAGATGGAGAATAAAGATTGGCTCAAGATTCGCATAAAGGAACCATCATAGAAAACGAAAAAGTCAAAAAATATATGACAATGTGAAGCTTAAATGGCACACTTAAATGATTGGATTTAAATTCGAAAAGTTATGAAACAAGTAGAAAATTAAAGATATAAGAAATAATAAATGCTAAAACTTGGAACTAAATAGATTGGATTATTTTGGACAAAAAAATAACAACAATGGCTACAAATCAGTAATTTTATTGGTTAAGCTTGAAAAACTGAAGGATGCTAAATAAAAAATGACTTGAGGAAGCCATATGGCATTCAATTGCTCATCTTCACTCTAATCTAGATCAAAAGCTTATTAAATTGGGTTGCACACAAATGATAACTAGATCTATACCATGTTATGGATCCATAGACAAAAATAGAGTAATGGCTATAAATTAAAAATAAAATAAGCTCGTACAATATGGATATTTAAACCAAAATTGATAGTAAACAGATGTAGAAATAAAGATATAAGAAAATAATTGCTAAACATGATCTAGACAGATGATTTAGCCAATATTTAAGAGACCAATAGACAAAGAAGGCAGAACAGAATTTAAGTGGTTAAAACCCAAAGGAAAAAGCCTCACTGTAATAAAGCACTTCCTGTATTAAGAATCTCCAATACAAGTTTTACCCAACAGTTCCACTTCACTCCTTGGTCTTACAGTATATTATAGAGATATTTTCATAGTCGTTCAATGTTTTACAATATAATACTGTTATGTGATTATGAAGAATGATCTTTCTAATCTGATGTCTGTCTATACAAATGTAATCATTTCTTATAGCCAATCCTGAGAGGGATCACCCAAAATAATATGGGTGTGTGAATCAGTCGAGCCAATTCACTCCTAAATGTGAAAGACCATCATAAAAAAATTGATGGACAATATTTTCATAATAATGTGGGGTGTACCGTAGTGGTAGATAACCCACTTGAAATTATCACCCCAACAATTTTTTTTAACAAGGATATCTTACAAGAGTTTTTGGATAGGAACGCTGAAGGACATGTACTAGTAAATGATTAAGTAAGAAAAAATATCGAGAAGGTAGGGGTCCTCCACCTTTTTGAACTACCATTCTTCATTGAGCCTCCATACCTCTTCCAGTGGATGATGTCAAGGGTGAACCAGGATTATTTCTACTTCACGGGAAGAAGAATCAGGATCACGACTCGAATGATTTGGCGGGTCACAAAATTACAAGAGACAGGAGAAGACTTAGACTTAGACCTTTAGGATGAGGTGAAAATTGATGAGTTGGCCACAAAATTATAGTATGAAAGGGGGGTAGAGCCATGAATGTGGAGAAAATTGAATATCCCACAACTAAGGTAGTGGCCAGGCTAGTGAGTTGTAAGCTTAGTGCTTTGGAGAGATGTGGGGAAGTAAATAAGATATTACTTTATGTTTCACATATGATGACTCACAAGATACAATATAATATAGAAAAATTCATCATCGATGGGATTATTGAAGAGGAGAAGGCACAAAATGAAGATGGATCTAATATTATGTGGGGCTTAATCTTCCTACTGATTTTTTAATGAGATATTGGTGTCCCATACAGGCCAAAAGAAGACATGTGGATTAACTCGGTATAAAAATAATCCCTCACATTATATTTTGTAGGTTTTACATGTGATGGAGAAATTAAAAATGTGTACAAGGTTAGATTAGATAAGTGGTATAACATGATGTGTGTAAATTTTGAAAATGAATAACACATACCAAGGGAGATTCCTAGAGAAGTGGGTAAATCATGTAAAGTTTGCAGTGACGTAACACTTTATCCTTATGTTCACTTTATTATGGCTAATGGGGAAACAGGGCCATGGTGCAAACTTCCATTTGCATTCACACAATGAAATATTTTAAATGTACGTATTGAAACATTATGAAGGATGCACAAAAGATTAAATTTTGATGTGGAGAAGATTGGACTCGGGCTGGCATACTGTTGTGCACCACTTATCGATGCATAATGTTACTGCCTCGGTGTAGTTGGAGACCACGGAGCCATAACACTTTGGACCTTAAACCCCATGATGAATTTTACAATTGGGGGAATGATATGCAAGGTATTTATAGTTGTTTTTCACTTGAAGGAAAAGCACGGGGAAGATATATTGAGGTATGTGACTCCTTATATGCCTCAAACCAAAGAAGTGTATAGTGGGTGAATCTGAAGAGGATCCGAGGGGAGTCACTGACTGAAGAAGAGAGAAGATGAAGAAATTTTGTTTGATCATGGTCGCAAGAAGGAAATGTAATACAAAATAAGAAATTATAGTGAAGGAATAGGATCCTCTCAGCCAACCAAGGTAAGCCCATTTAGGACTAAGAAGGGGAACATAGGGACCCAAGTAGTATTTTTGATGATGAGTAAGACTTGGAGGAAAATGTGGCAGAAGAGTTGAGGCATTCAAAAATCCCACGCAGGAAGTTGACAAATCCACTTTGGTATGACGTAGAGCCTATCCTAGAGAGGGGAATCAAGAGAGTAGAAAACACAAGAGCTTGTGAAAGGAATCCCACACCTATGCACGAGGAAGCAATGTGCAACACCCTGAGGAGGATCTCAAGGAAGATAATGAAGGTGATGACCTTTAAATGTCATCAAGGAGGATAAGTGCACTAGGGGTGATACCAACATAGGACTTTTCACACCAAGGAAGTCGCAAACTAATGCCAAGGCTAAAGTGTTAAGGAAATGAAGACCTCCCCAATCATCAACATATGGACATATGTTGATGATCCTAACAAAGGTGTTGAGGGTGAGATTTCACATCATGCTATATGTACGAAGAACTTATTTTGGATGAGGACTTGGTGGATGAATAGAGGAGGGCTCTCATGAATGAAGGAAGATGTTTTCATGGAGTATGCATACACATACAAAAGAGCCAGAATTTGAGATTAGTAATAGGTCATATTCCACACTAGAGTTGAATAAGTAAATAGAGAAGGAAAATACAATATTGTTGACCCCATGTAGGTCTGATCTGATGGATAGGTATGTACAATAACTTGAATAAGAGTGACAGTTGCTGATGTTATACATGTAGAGATATTGACAAGGGGTCTACCATGAGCCTCATGGTAGAAGATAAGAAGAATTAAGGAGCACGAAGTGGAGAGCCTGAATAGGATGATATCAAGTGGGAGCATAAGGAAAGTAACCAATGAATCCTATGATAGGGAAAGGAACTTTGGTAAAGACACATATTAGGTGTATGCACCACCCTAGTAAGAAAATCTTAGACAGAATACAATGATGAAATGAAATACCTTGAGGACTTGGTCAGGAATGTTACTTTCTGAACATAAAGAGTGGCACATGGGAAAATCAGCTTGAAGAATTTACCAATGAGAAGAAGAAAAAAGCAGTCTATAAAGGCCAAAATAGTTGAGCTTGAGGCTATTATTCACACAGATCAAGGAGGACAATAACAAGGTTGATTTGGCATTTAGATAGGTGTATATAAGATTTCACCCTATCCTCAGTACTCAAGTGTTTCAAAAGAAGAAGTAGAGCTCAAGGATGATTCTAGAGAAATATGTCAACTAACAAGACTTGATCGTATGAAGATCATGGCGGAATTATCAGCATAAAAGGAACTAATAAAGGCCATGAGGGATACATTTGGAGTTCAAGAATCAAGAAGAATTCAACTCATGGTTTCATGGAGCACGGATGCATATGATCTAAGGAGGTAGTGACTTCAAAGTTGAGTTTTTTCATCCAAGTAACTCTAGGGAAGAGTAGAATAAAGTATCACCTGATCATATCCCAGGTATTGTAGGGGTGCAACACTCGAGAAAGTCCAAAGAAGGAGCTCATGGAGTGGAAATTTTTAGAAGATGCATTAAGCATAGATGTTTTTTAGAGATCCTCCAGTGACATACCTGAGGTCTTGATGACATCGTGAGCATATAAGCTTGGAATTCTATATTATTTGAATTCATGTTATTTTTGAGCCTTATTATTTATTCTTTGAACATTATTTTATTCATTTATTCATTAGAGGAATAATTTGGGGCAACCCATTGCCAAGGATGGCCAATGCATTTAGTGTGGGGTAATGTTGAGTGGGGAAAATATCTAAGTACTATCCATGTGTGGAGGTTCAAAACCATATGCAAGAGAAGGCATGAAGGGGACATACATATAGTAAGGATGGGAGTGTGAAGGTTCACGCCTGAGCGAACAAAGGTTGGAACTTAGATAATTTTGTAGGACTTGGCTAAAAATAGAGAAGCATAGCTGGAGTGGCATCGTGGGAAGTTATAAAAATACAAAAAATTAGGATGGCTTAGGTCGCATACAAAGAGATAGATTTGTGGAAAAAGCACATGCAGATCAAGGATAAAGCACACACATGAAACAAGCTAATAATAGTATTTAAAGAATTTTTTTTTTTAGGATAATTTATTATTAACTTAGAACATAAGTCATAAAATATATTTTGTGAGCACACCTATTATGAGGAGAGTACATGTGCAGTGAAGGGAAAGCCCCCATCCCTATATATATCTAGTGTAAGTCTTTGTTAGTGGTGACATTGTATGATGTAGAAGAGTTATGTAAATTTTATACAGTTCTAGGGTTGATGGTCACACACATAGTGCTACACACTATTGTAATCATTGGGTATCAGCTTCCATGCTATGTAATTGTTTAAGGTTTCTAATGGATAATTGTGGTTGGATAATAGTAGTTCATGGATCTGATCATGGTGATTCGATAGTGCAATTGATATTAGTTTTTGTTTACATATAACATCCTGATAATTAATCTTTTATATTGACATTTAATTATTCAAATAAATATGAATAATGGGAAAATGTATGTTTATTCGATTAATTAATTATTAAATATTTATGATGGTGATTAGTCATCTAAGTACTTAATTTTTTTTTATTATTGGTAAATAGTTTTTTGAAAGGGACTATACCCTTGTATACAAAGAGGGCCTAGAAGCTAGAATAGGAATGAAAAACATTACAAGAAGGATCAAGATCTAGATAAGACATGAAAACCTAAGGTAACCAAAGAGTAGTTACCCCAAAACATCAAACCATGTTGAACACTGCAAAAGAGCAACCAAAAACAACAAAAAAACAGCAAAAAACACGAAGGAAGGCAGCGAGAGCAACGCAGCTCCACAATTACTTCTTGGCAACTTTGTCAATTCTGGATTTAATATTCTACCAAGAGTTGAACATAGCCAATGTCCTCATATGAGTAGAGTCAGAAATATCCAGCTGTTGAATGGTCTGTTTTGCTTTCCTTTTCCATGCCCCAAAGAGTTTTTGGTATTCCACTGAGATTAGAAACGATGTGGACATGCTGCTCAATAAATTCTTTGATTGCACTAAATATAGCCATATTATGGTCATGGCGAGTCTTGGATTTCCCTAGATGGTTTTCCAGGGAGTTCAGTTTTTTGTACATATCCTCAATCTATTTATTGTCAATATCAACCTCCTCCTCCTTCTTCCTCTTACCTTTTTGCTTAGCCAAGTTTTTAATTTCTTCTTTCAACAACAACATGTCTACTTCTAAGGCTTCCAACCTTTTTGTGGAGCTCTCACTGTGTGCCTCCTGTGAACCAGTGCTGCTAATATGAAGGAGATTATGAGCAACCTCCAAGTCCTGAGGAACATTCCCCGAAACAGGGGTATCCAGGTTCAGTCTTTTAGAAGACCTAGTTATAGGTCTGGTTGAAGTGGAGGTGAAGGGGGTGGGAGCAGAGGTGGGGGGGGATGCCAGGGGGAGCTGAGAAGGAAGGAAAAGGGGTAGCAGTATCGGTGATGGGGGTAGAAGGAGAAAATATGGGGGTAGTGGCAATGGTGAGGGGGAAAGATGGAATAGAGATGGGGGAAGTTGGAATGGTGGGAAACTTAAGAAGAAAAAGTTTATGTAACAAGAAAATGAGACCTTGATGCAGAGGGACTACATGAGTATGATTTTGGAACTCCAAAATGGAGCGCTCAAGAGAATTAAGTAAATAATGAGGGAAACATACCGTGAAACTTCTGCGGAAGTGATTAAGGAACACAAGATGTTTTGAGGGCACTGTGACAAATCTCCCCTCTAAAGAGATGTATCGCACCATCATACGGGTGACCTCGTCAAAAGGTGGAGGGATAGAGTTGACTTGTAAACCCACCATGACGAAGACCAATTTCTCATTACCCCTCAAAAAATTTCCTCTCCTCAGCAGCCCTGTCAATCCTTTTCTTAAAAAAATGGTATCCATCCATTCCAAGGCTTGTTGCTTTGGCTATTAACTCTTCATTGATCAAAATTTTCAATCTGCCATATTTAACTTTGCGATCCTTCCAATCCATCACAAATTACACAGAAATTCTTTGGTCGTGACCCTGTATCTTCTCAATAAAATTTATGATGCCTCCCTGGTTGAGAAGATTCCAAAGCTCTTCATTATTCTTCCAGTGAGAGTCCTGGTTGGGATCGATCTGACAAGGGGAACCTCCCATTTTTACCGTGCTTAAGTGATTGAAAGTATAATCTTCAAAATCCCCATGAGGAATTCTATAATAGATGCAGTTTCCAATTTTCCTTTCTCTATTTTTTCTCACGCGATGGGAATGATGAATAGTGTAGCCGTTGTTGTCATAACATTTCCCACGAATGCCTGCGTGAATGCTACTATGTACCTGGGAAATCTTGCATGCGCTAACTTTAGTCCCCCTTAGAAACCCACTCTAGATCATCATCATCCTTACTACGGGCTTGGAAATCTGTAAAAACCTGTTTAAAAGTTGTGTTAGGCACAATATTTCCCACATGTATGGCTTTAATCTTCATATAAATCCACTTTAAGTCATCATTATGCTTTCTATATCCTTTATTGGCCATCAAGATCTACTTGAGTGCTGTTTTAAACTTATCAGCACGTGTGGAAGTCTTATTCTTAAAGACCCACTCCAAATGCTCATTTATCTTACCCCGAATTTACATGCTCCTAAGTATCCGCTTGGATGTTGTTTTGAATATGCTCAGGAATGTGATCACTATTATCCCAAATAATGTGATTAACATTTATGCCATAGTTAGCCAATGCATCTACCACCTTGTTACCTTCCCGGTAAGTATGCTTGATCTAAATATTATTGAAGGTTTGGCAAATACTTATGGATTCCATGATGAAGTCCTTGATGTTCCAACTTGGAGGAAAACACTGATTAAGATGATTAATGATATTAAGTAAGTCACCTTCTAGAATGAGATTTTAGATATTATGAGTCTAAGTAATTCTAAGGCCCTATAAAACGGATAATGCTTCAGCAAAATGATTAGTTTGTATTCCCATTTTACCAGCATAAGCAACAACTAAACTACCTTTATGATCCCAGACCACTCCTTCCCCAGTTGTAATTCTAGGGTTACCCTTAGAGGCCCCATCAAAGTTCAACTTATACCAGTTGAAATCAGGAGGATGCCAATGTATCAAAGATCTATCAATAGTATTACCGAAATTATTTCGAATGTTGTCAGCACCAATCTACCATTGGGACAAGATATGTTCTTCATTTTCTGGATAACTCTTGTTCTTGGGGGGTTTAAATCTAGCAATATTCTCTTTAACATCATTAGAAATTTTTCCAATACTGAGCTTATAATTTTTCTTACTATTTCTAAAGATGATATCATTTCTATCTTTCCATATCCTCCAAATAACATGAGGCAATACCAAATTCCAGAGCCTTCTCACAACACAATGTTTATAGGGTGGGCTCCATTGGGTCCAGAGCTGACTGAAGTCCTTCAGAACCACCCAGGAAGCTTTAAAATTAGAGAGGGAAAAAATCCACATTTTGGTAGCATATTCACAATGGATAAACAAATGACTGATATCCTCAGAGTCTTTTTTACACAGATGACATCTATTAGGCATTATGAAACCTTGTCTTATCATGTTATTAGTGGTAAGAATTCTTCCCCTGAGAGAAAGCCAAAATAAAAAGTTAATTTTAGGTGTTAGCTCAGCCATCCAAATTCTACTTCATTTAAACTTAGTTTGACTATTTCGAAGAAAGTATTATAACTAGTTTTAATAGAGTAGTCCCCATCAATAGAATTGTTCCAGACCAATTCATCCTTAACTTTCAGCTGACAAGGGGATAAGGTCTAACTGATCTTACAAGGAGGAAATAGTTTGGATCAGATCATCTCTATCCACAGAAAGTTTTTTCCATTTCTTTCAATATAATCCTTGATTTTAGTGCCATACTTGCTTTCAAGACTATCTTTGACTACACCAAATCTGTCCATAAGGCTGCAATTAAACCAATTATCATCCTATAATTTTATATCACAACCATCTCCCACTCTCCATTCACTTCCTTGTTTGATGAAATTTCTGCTCTTCACTAAATTATTCCAAAAAATGGAACCATAAGGAAGATGCTCATCTTGAAGAAAAGAAAATACAACTTGTTGATTAAGGTATTTAGCCTTAATTAATTCTATCTAGGGTTGATTCTCATATAGCATTCTCTAGCCCATTTTCACAATAAGAGCCTCATTCATTTTCTTGATGTCTTTTATACCCCAGGCCTCCTATAGATTTTGGAGTACAAACTTTATCCCAAGTAACTAAGTGATATTTAAACTTCTCCTCCATGCCTTGCCATAAGAAGTTTTTTTGAATCCTCTCAATTTTATCTTTGAAGACAGAAGGGATCTTATATAGAGACGTGATATAGATAGGAAGATTTTTAAGAGTACTTTTTATGAGCAGGCATTTAACAGCACTAGAAAGAATGGCTCCTTTCCATCTAGCCATTTTTTTTTGAAATATCGCCAACAGATCATTCCACACCTTGGTAGAAATTTTTTTAGTGCCAAGAGGGAGTCCTAAGTAAGTGGTTGGAAGTGCACTTATTTTATAGCCATAATTTTTACAATTTTAAGTTGTCTTTCCTCAAGAGTGTTGAATAAGAAAATGGAGCTTTTATCATAATTGATCTCTTTCCCAGAAGTAGATTCGTAAAGTTGCAGAATAGCCTTGGTAGCCTTAGCTTCAAGGACAGATGCCATTAAAAGAAGGATTGTATCATCCATAAATTGCTGATGAGAAACTGCTTGGCTAATGGAAGTGGGCTTTGAACCTTTCAGAAGACTGTCAATAACTACTTTACCAATTTTTCTACTAAGACTTTCTGCCATAAGAATGAAGAGCAGGTGGGATATGGGGTCTCCTTATCTTAGCCCTCTATTGCTTGTGAAAAAACCCACCGGCTCACCATTAACCACCGTTGAGAATCTAACCGTAGAGATGCAAGTCTTAATAATTTTTTTGAATTTAGCAGGAAAACCAAATTTAATTAAAACTTTGTTTAGAAAAACCCAAGAGACCTTGTCAAAGGCTTTATTCATATCAATCTTAAGGACCATATTCACTTTTTTATTATTATCCATAGAGTGAATGGTCTCATGTATCTTAATCACTCCATCTTGGATAATTCTACCTTTAATGAATCCACTTTGTTGCCTTGAGATTAAATCATTCATAATAAATCATAGCCTCGTAGCAATGATTTTGGTGAAAATTCTATAGATAACATTCACAAGGCTAATGGGTGTGAAGTCCTTGAAGTCCTTAGCATCCATTTATTTTGGAGAAAGCACAATGTGGGTGTTATTCAGCTCTTTCAAAAGATCCCCAAGTCTTTAGAATTCATTCACCACTCTGAGAAGATCATCCAAATATATTTCCCAAAATTTCTGAAAAAAGTTAATAGAAAAACCATCCGGGCCCGGAGCTTTGTCGCCTTCTAAAGTAAACACAACTTTTTGGAGTTCTTCAAGTGTGACAACTTTACTGATATCTTTAAATCTAAGTACTTAATTAAAGATTAAGTAATTAGATAATTAAACACCATCTTTAGATAATTAAATACCATCTTTATTAATATAAATACAATTTAATTATGATGTCATACTATGTATTGACATGTTTAGATTTTTGTTGGGTGTTAATTTGTTTAGGACAACATAGTCATTAATAAATATGATTTCCACATAATAATGTCAGAAAGGGCAAGTAATGGTACGATTTTCTCTAGCATGGGTGTTAAAAGAAGATGAGGTTGTGTTGATGCCCATGTGGATTAAGGATGATGTCTCTCCTAAGGCAACCTGAGATGTGCATTAAACAAGGCATGTGATATTGTATGATATGTTGTGGCATTGGTTAAAATTGCAACCTGAATCATTTTGAGGTGGTGTTCGATGGAAATAATAATAAGGTTAAATAGCCTTGGTAAATGGCTATTGAAATGCTAAGATATTGGTATTATTTTAAGTGATATAAAAGATGGGGCCATATGGAAACACCCATCAAATGATTGAGCATTATGTTTTATTGTGTATTGATTTCTATTTTTTAAAAGTAATGAATACCATATTGGCAATGCTGAATGTAATAATCTAGACTAAATCCACTGCCAATGGAGAATCCAGGGATAAAAGGATGTAATCATGAAAGGGAAAATCCTAATTCTAAGGAAGGTGATCCCCTGCCATGAAGGACCTTGGGCCTTGATATTTCTGTCCAATTGGTAGGAGGTAAGTGGAGAGAGTAACTATGTAGTAAGGTTTTTGGGAGTTTAGGGTAGAATGGTGGAAAAAATTGGAGTCTGGTAGTTGCATGGAATTTGATGTGGTTTTGGGTTCTACTTATGGGGGAACTCTTCTGAATGTGGGGAATGAAAATAGTTTTGAATACACATTTGACATGCCAAAAACCTGCAACTTATAGAGAGGTGAGATGCAATGAAAACGAGAGAGGGGTTTGTTTAGAGAGTTTGACAAAACATGTATTTTATATAGTCGATAAGGTTTGACACACAATCATTTACATTAATGGTCAGGAGGCACATGAATCACATTGTAGAGACCAGGGGTTAGCTCAAGGTTTCTGAGACCTGATGGGAATTATAAAGCCACCATTTCATGGCATGGTGGTGTTACCACATTAGGAGAGATATTTTTACAAAGTAGAACTCTGATCTATTTATAGATTTCGAACTTGTGTTTTCACCATGAAATCGTATGGCCGTTTTGGTCTTTGAAAACTCAACCTGTCAAATCTTCAACCACCAACAACTAGCAATAAATTCCTACAAATCTACCTTCAAGGCTGTGTTTATGTGCTTCCCCATGTCTGATTTTTACGTGAATGATTTATTTGAGATGAGGGTTTTTTTAAGAGTCTTGAGTGAAATCTACTGAGTTGAGGTCGATATGGATGTGTTTTCTAACTTGATGAGTTCCTTCAAGAGACATTTCCTGATTGTGTTTCTCCCTAACCTAATATCCTACCTATATTTGAATTTGTATAGATCCAATGTGTATGCTTAATGATCAACATTAATTGTCTAAAATCTTGAGATGTCAAGGCATGTGTCAATTGGTGATGGGTCTGTAACAAATTCATATGGCTATTCAGAAGATTTGTCAGAGTTACTAATCGAGGATGCATGAAAACACCAACTGTGGCATCGTGTAGGTTGGCAAGATAATGATTGCCATACTGTTCATTCGATGGCGAAATTTCTTTTATACCATTGTGTCATGAACTGGTTGCGATTATCCCCAGAATTTTAACACCTTATGTGGCAAGTACTTTGGCTGGTTACGCTTGGCAACACTCAAGTCTGACAGAAGATGACTTGGCACAAAAGGGTAGCAAAGGAAGGCACTAGAAGATGCAGTTAGCTTAGAATGAAAGCGTGCATTGAATCTTGAAATACTCTAGGGGAGGCATAGAGTGTAGCACATGGTGGGAGGAAGGAATTACTTTCGTAGCTAGGAATAAGTATGTTGGTACATATTACATCGAAATTCAACCAATTTGTTGAAAGGCGCGTTTTCGGATTTTTTGTTGAAGAAATAAAAGAGGACACGCAAAATAATCTAATGGCATGGGTAAGTGCGCAAGAGGATTATGCTAGGGACTTCTTGCTGATTGGATAGATGTATTAACCTTCTACAGAGGACATTCGCACAAGGAGTGCATGAGAGGATATGAGATTAAAGTTGATGGCGCAGCAGGAGGAAGTTTATTTCTTGATAGGGAAATTTTGTCCCAGGAGATAGAAGAATGGCAAAGAGGGTTGCAGGATTTGCATGTATAGCTTTTCATGCAGATTGAATTACAACATTATGCTAAGGTGTCAAAAGAACAACTCTTGAGTGCGTAGCAAATTTTAAAAGTGGAAAATAGAGGGGGAGGCTTTGCCAAAATTTTGTCAGAATTCTATACTTAGTCATTTTTGTCATTTTTATGGATTAAAATTATTGGGATGACTTTTTATGGCATGAGAATTATTTTGCGATAATGTTTGCTGCAAACAGATTTAATTTTCCCTGAATGATAGATTAAATTTGTTGATTGGCTGATTTATGTGATATGCAAAGGCAGTGGGTCCGACAAAGTTCGGAAATCCGAAAGCTCCACCATTCGCATGGTTTGCGATTGAAGAAGCGGGGAGGTTTGTATGCGAAGTGTTCCTTCGGGAATGCTTCGCATATATACCCCTACGCCTCTTTCATCACCAACTATGGGACTGCTTGAGGATTTTAGCTCCCTACCTTTTGCGGAAGCATTACCCTTGCATTTATAGTTATGATAAAGTTGTGATGATTAATCTATTTTATTTGACAAAAACGTAGTTAAGCGAATAGATTAGCTTCTTACCAGTTCTTTGAACTGACAACCTCAAACAAAATAGTGTTGCATAGGTTTTGTGATGATGCATGGGCATTCTATCACCGACTTGTGAAGAACAATGTTAGACTTGATGATTTTTATTATGGATCTTTGATCCTATTGTACTTGTAATTATGGATATATAAACTTGGCTTGGACATGATGTCCTTTGTACTAGTCCATTTATGGGCAAGACTCGTAATAAATAATTGTGTTGGCTGATTTCTTCATGTCTACATGCATTGTCGTATATGGGATTTGGTAACTACGGTGTATTTGATAAAGTTAAGGTTTCTTATATTAACTATCTTATGATTAGAATAAATATGGATTATGATAGTAAAGTTATACCCAAAATTATTTGACCTTCTAATACAATATAGAGTTCAGTTATGGGTGAAGATATGGGTGAAGATAAAGAAAAACAAGTGGGTTATAATGCTATAATTGGAAGGGTAAAAATGTATGTTGATAGTCTCAACATTAAAAAGATTGAAATCTGATTATGTGTAATATATTAGTCCAATCTATGGTGTTATTCGTAAAGTAAATATTTGATAGTAATCTATTCAAAGATTTATGAGACTAGTTCAGTAATGGGTATAAAGGCATCTAAAAAGAAGTGATGTAAACTTGTCGTGTAAATCAATTTATTACCTTATAAGATTTAAATGTTATTTAAATGAACTTATCAACCTTCGTTAGAAAAAGAAATGATTCCTAAAGTTAAGTTTTTTTTGATAAGGTGAACGCTTTTGACTAGAGCTATGAACTGGGATACAAACAACTAAAGAAAGAAGACAAACCAAACCCAACACACGAAAACCAGAAACGAACTATGGGGAGAAGAAAGGCACCAAACAGCTACCGCTCTTCATGCAAAGAGTAGTAACCGAGGAGGTTCACATAGTGCCCCTTTTTTCCTTTTTGCTTTCTGATCTCATGCCATTGATTTTGATCAGAAGCTACCACTAGCATGAGGTCATTGGAAGGATTAGGATTATGTTCTTGATCTGAATTTGATTTGTTAGATTTATTGGATTCGTGCCCCCTCTTCACACCACCAATTGTTGTCCTAGAATCTTCATCTTTGTTCGAGGGGTTCTTACTGTTTGGATTCTTCGGTCCATACCCTGAAACTAGTGGTTAAGCCTTTCCTTCGGCCTCCTTGTGGACTGTTTTGTATGCCGAGCCTTTACGGCTGGGAGTTATTCCATCCTCCTTTGTTCGCGTAGGGCTTTCTTCGTAGATTCCTCTTACCTTGCGAACAATTAGCTTGCAAATGACCTGGGTTACAGCAAATGCGGCACTTGAATGTTGTATTCTCATAGTCAAGGGTTTGACCATGCTGGAGGTTCCCCAATTTCAGCATGATTTGATCGGGCAAACCCTTGCTTAAATCGATCTCCGCGCAAAAAGTGGCATATGTTCGAAGCCCCGTAGCCTCCCTTGTTGAATCTGCCTTTAAGAATTTTCCCAGAGCATTGCCGATATCCTCGAGAGCGTAACAAAAATGTTGCGGGAGATTGGGGAGGCGAACCCACACAAGCATTTTTGAAATGGAATAGATATTCAGGTCAAATTCGGGAAACCAAGGTGAGAGAAATAGCCATGCACTGCCCCAAAACCAAGGTCCCTCCGATAGTCACTTGTCATAGTCTTCATCCTCTTTAAACTGCACCACAAAGAAAAGCCCTTGGAGCAAAATGAAACTTCGCAATTAGTTGTCCAGTTTTCAGAAATCCAGAGCGAGAGATCGGAAGAGGACGGCCACAAGTTGTTAAATCTCCCAATGACTGCGAGTTTCTGGGATAACGATTGGAGCTTCATGGGCTAAAACCTTTGGTTTCTCCAGACTCAAAAGAGGAATCTCTTCTGTCAAATCCACAATATAAGCCGGCTGGGTCAAGGTAGAGGGAGGTTTTTGTTTGACGACGTCCTTGAAAGAAGCGGTGAATTTGTAGGAGGTAGAACCACTGCCTGACACAGTCCATGAGCAACGCCTCCCCTGCCTTGAGAGACACAATTTGCTTTTCTTTCAAATCCACGGGAGGATCTCTGTTATCAATGAATGAGGGGCTACCAGCAGAAGGGGGTGGCTGCACCCTATCCGGTTTCAACAATCCATCATTTACCATGCACGCTAGGTATTTTATTTGATCCCTCTCACTAAGGGACAAAAAGTCACGGATGGCAGTCTATTCTTGCTTGCTGCCGTTGAGACTCGAGTTCTCCTTCGCAGTAGCCAATATCTCTAGTCCCCGGCTGCTGTCGCCCTTGCGCTGATCCTCTTCTCCTCGATCTGAATTGGAACTCAGCCTATTTCCTTTTCCCTTCCCATCGCAAAAGTTAGGGTTTCTGAACTTATCATCGCTCTCTTAAGAAAAATGAATACATTCCTAAGTTGAGTTATCTCTAACTTTAAATGAAGATATGAGTATAGTCCTAATAAAGTATAGATATGACTTGATTAATGGATAAAGAATCAAGATATACTAAGGTATGACATTGTAAGATTAATAAGACCTAGTGGAATATTTGACTAAGGGTCTAACACACCTTTTCTATTAGAATGGTTAGTATGTATGGATAGGGCAAGCAAAGAGAAAATCACTTCGTGATCTTATCCTTCTATCCAAAGTAAATAGATGCGTAAACTATATTTCACTAAGTAATTGGATAATAACCATGAAGGTCATGATCCCTTGTAGGAACTGCACAATCAATACACATTGTAGGCTACCTACGAGTGGCCCATAGGTTGCTTAATGTGGTAACATATTAAGTAGTAGATTGGCCTCCCATAGGTAACCAATAGTGGGCATTGGGGTTCCTTGTACTTATGAAGTTGAACCCATTAGGAATTCAAATAAGTCTTAATAGGTTCACCTACATAAGTTTAATGAATCTAGATAATTGTGATGAGACATTTGTGAGGTGATGGGAAGACAAGTTTAGATGCTATGTGCACTCATCTATACTAAGCGTACATAGTACAACTAAGAAACTTTGGCCAAAGTAATGTGCTTGCTGGGTACATTGTCTAATCACCGTGATTCCTCAAATCCCAAAGTGTAGGATACATGATGGAGTTTTACTAAATGAAACTCTAGGTAGACACTAGAGGATCAATCACATGTTCTCACTACTACAGTGTGGTAAAACCAAGTGAGCCTAAGTATGAACATTCAGATGAATATTAAGGGTGATCATGGAGATTATGGATAAATAACCCTTATAACTGCACAAGGTTTATCACTATGTTATAGTATGGATTAATTTATTAAGACATGTTGCATAAAATAGCTTTAGCTAGTTACCTAATTTAATATGTAGAGGAATGTCTACTTGTTGTTAAATTAATATGACTTGCTGCATTAACTAGTTTTAGCTAGTTATTTGATTTATATATGCAGAGGAATGTCTATATGGTTTTCCTACTAATTTGGGTTACAAATTCTAGGACATTTGGTATCAGAGTTGTAGGTTTTCAGCTCTTGGACCTTATAGGTCTGCTTCGCTAATATGAATTTATCTTACCTCTATCAGGGATAGATGGCCCGAAGAGGAAAAGGGACTTTGCTTACAGGGAAGCCTCAGGAAATGTTGAAGGCCCTCCACCTGCTGAACAGTTACAAGAAATTCTTGAACTCCTCTGAGACACATGGGACTGTATAGTTGTTTGGAACAACAAAAGCTGGTGAGCAGGAGCCTCCTGAAGAGGAGATAGTAATGGAGGAGGAACCTATGAGGAACATGGTGAAGAGGAAAAACTTGAGAAAAAAAAGGCACGGTTGACAAAAGATCTATCCAGTGATATTAAGAGAATAACTCCACCAAATTTTGGTAGGACAACCTTGGGAGATGGGGCTGAGTCATGGCTGAGTGAGATGGAGAAGTATTTTGAGATAAGATACTTCTCAGAGGAAACTAAAATAGTTTGGGGAGATCTTTAGATTTCCTAAGAAGTGTCCTCATGGTGGGATAACAAGAAGGTTGAACTTGGACTAGACACTAATTCCATTTCTTAGGAACAATTCAAAATTTACTTTTGACAATGTTGGCTTCCCCAGCTTTATTTTGACCAAAAAATGACTGAGTTCCAAAATTTGACACAAGGGAAGCTTAGCGTGACAGAATATTGGGAAAGGTTTACAAGGTTGTTGAAGTACGTTCCCCAATATCAGAAAGATGAGAAGTTCTGAATCCAGAAGTTCATTATGGGACTCAACCCAGTCATAGGTGGTGAAGTGGATGTGCATGGTCCATCTACTATGGAGGCAGTCTTTGAGAAGGCTATTAGGAAAGAACAAAAGCTGAAATCTATTTCTGCTAATAGGGAGGAAACTAATTTTTTTTAATAACACTCCATCATCTAGTTTTATTAAAAATCCATGGATGAAGAAAGAGGGCAGCAAGCCCAGATTTTTCCTGAGGAATGCAACAAATAATTTTACTGCAGTAAACAAAAATTCAGGGTAGTATAAGGATGCCAACAACAATCAAAAATCTGAAGGTAAAGGGCCCATAAGTAGTTGTTTCAATTGCAGGGGTCCACATTATGCAAACTAGTGTCCACAAAAGAAACAAGGAGCTAGATTCCAGCAACAAAAGAATGTTGATCATAAAATTCATGTTGTAGGAAATCGTGAGGCTGAAAAGCAAGCCACACTGGTGGAAGTACCGGGTAAGTTATATGGTCATTCCGTAAAAGTTTTAATTGATAAAAGGGTAACATAATGTTTTATTTCTAAAGTTTTAGCAAAAAATTGTGTAGAAAAGCTAGCTATACGGAAAATTCATGGACAGTGCAGTATGGTATCAATGCTAGACATAAGGTAGAGCAATGCTTGCCTATGGCAACATTAGAACTACCCAAATTTACAACTGAAGTGAACCTTTATGTAGCTCCATTAGGGTCTTATGATGTAATAATTGGAGTTAATTGGCTGTCCAAACACCAAGTTGTTGTGGATTGCATGAAAAATGTGTAAAATGTCTAGATGATGAGCTGAAACCAACCATTATTCAAGGAATAAAAAGGAGTTTTTCCATGAGGCATATTTCAGCCATGCAGCTGAAAAAGGCAAAAAGAAAAGGTTGTACACTCTTTTGCTGTAAAAATAGATGATTTAGAGGAAACTACTAAATCTCCTTTGGCTGATTCCCCACTTTTACAACACTTTAGTGATGTATTTCCAGAGGAGTTACCTTGATTACCACCAAAAAGGGAATTTGACTTCACAATCGACATCAAACCGGGAACTGAGCCTATGTCAAAAGTGCCTTATCACATGACAACAACAGAGCTAATTGAGTTAAAATATCAAATGTATGAGCTCATCTCTAAGGGTTTAATAAGACCCAGTGTGTCACCATGGGGTGCACCAGTGATTTTTGTGAAGAAGAAGGATGGAACCCTTCGATTGTGTATAGACTATAGGATGTTGAACAAGGAAACAGTTAAGAACATATATCATTTTCTATGGATAGATGATCTCTTCGATCAGATGAGAGGTGCCAAAATATTTTCTAAAATAGATCTAAGATTAGGATATCATCAATTAAGAATTAAAGAGGAAGACATTCACAAGACAATGTTCAGAACATGCTACAGACATTATGAGTTCACGGTTTTGCCGTTTGGACTCACTAATGCTCCAACATCATTTATGAACCTAATGAACAATATCTTCCACCAGTATCTTGATAAGTTTGTACTCGTGTTCCTAGATGATATACTCATCTACTCCAAGAATGAACAAGAGCACAATGCACATTTGGAAATCGTGTTGGAGATTTTGAGATAGAACAAGCTTTATGGAAATTTGGCTAAGTGTGATTTCTATCAGAAGGAGATACAATATCTTGGTCATGTAATTAATGAGAATGGAATCTTTGTGGACCCTGTAAAGATAAGAGCCATTGTAGAGTGGCCAACACCGAAGGATGTGCATGAGGTAAGAAGCTTCATGGGTTTAGCAGGGTATTACCACAAATTTGTGAAGGAATTTTCAAGATTGGCAGGTCCAATAACATCACTCCAGAAGAAGGAAAAAAGTTTTTGTGGACTGATAAATGTGAGAAAGCATTTAATCTATTGAAGGAGCATTTGACAACTACTCCAGTGCTAACCATTCCTGATCCAAACAGAAATTTTACAGTTGTTACTGATGCATTCGGGGAAGGATTAGGAGGAGTTCTGCTCCAGGATGAACATGTTGTGGCATATGAGGGAAGGAAACTGAAATTTCATGAGTATAACTATGCCCCTCATGATTTGGAATTGGCTGCGATAGTTCATTCTTTACAGGTTTGGAGGCACTATTTGATGGGGAAACCTTTTGAATTAAAAACCAACCACTTGGGGCTGAAGTATATCTTCACGCAACCCAATTTAAATGCACGACAATGAATATGGTTGGAATTTCTGTCACAATATGACTTTGATATCAGTTATATCAAAGGAAAGGAAAATAGGGTAGTGGATGCCTTGAGCCATAGGAAGTACTTACTAGTTGTTATAACTTTACAAATGAAATTCAAGGAGGAAGTCATGAAGGAGTCACCTACAGATCCGTACTATTTACAAGTAAACGAAGCTCTAGAAGTTGATCCTAAGGATAAGAGGTATGTTGGTTTTAGTTTTGACAATGATAAAATTTTGCATTTTGAAAACAAAATTTATGTTCCAGAAGGGAACAAACTCAGAACAAAAGTGTTGCGAGAATTCCATGATGCACCATACTCTGGTCATCTAGGAATAACCAAAATGACGGCAAATATAAAACAACAATATTTCTGGAAAGGAATGAAAAAGAGCATCACAACTTATGTTTCGAGTTGTTTAGAATGTCAAAGGGTAAAAGTGGAGCACACACACCCTGTTGGATTGTTATACCCACATAACATTCCACACCACAAATGGAAATTCATTAGCATGGAGTTTGTCCAAGGACTTCCCTTGACTAAAAACTGACATGATATGATCTTGGTAGTAGTAGACAAGTTGACAAAGGTAGCTCACTTTATACCTGGGAACCTTACTGATGATTCCCTAGTTCTTGCTAAAAGGTTTGTGCATGAGATATTTCGATTGCACGGTGTTCCAGAAACAATCATTTCAGACAGAGATCCAAGGATGACATCTCATTTTTGGAAAACATTAAATTATGGTTTGGGCACTAAACTAAATTTTAGTTCAGCTTATCATCTAGAAACGGATGGTCAAACTGAGCATGTAAACCAAGTGTTGGAAGATATGCTTCACATGTACTGCATGGATCAACAGTACAAGTGGGAAGAATACCTCCCACTAGTTGAGTTTGCATACAATAACTCATATCACTCTTCGCTGAAAATGACACCTTTTGAAGCATTATACAAAAGAAAATTCCAAACACCTGTAAGTTGGGACAATGTAGAGGATAGAGAAGTGGTTGGGCCAAAAATGCTAACTGAAATGCAAAAGAAAGTTAAGAAAATCTGGGAGCACTTGAAAGAAGTTGCAGATCATCAAAAGAGTTATGTAGATCTGCATAGGAAGGAAAGAATATTTGAAAAGGGAGACAAGGTTTTTCTTCGAGTAAAGCCCAAAAAGAGTTCAATAACATTTGGGAAGGCTGCCAAGCTTTCCCCACGCTATGTTGGACCATTCAAAGTTCTAGAAGTTCTTAGTTCAGTTGCATACTGACTAGCATTGCCTCCTTCACTGTCAAAGATGCATGATGTTTTCCATGTTTCATTATTAAAGAAGTATGTTTCAGATTTATCACATGTACTTAATTGGGACTCACTGTAGGTTCTGGAACCTGGAATCATCACTCGTGGAGCCCATTAGAGTGTTGGAAACACGTAAGTTGCTGCTGAGAAATAGAGAAATTTCATCAATGCAAGGTCTAATGGGACCAAGTATTCTGAGGACAATGCAAACTTGGGAGAATCTGGATGAATTTAAAACTATTTTTCCACATTTATTTGTTTAGAAACTTGTGATGAAATTATATTATTTGCAAAAATATTGGCTATTACTTTATGACAGTTGGAAAAATTTTGATTTATCAGTGGTGAGGCTGGTAAAAATTTGATTCTATATAGATTAATAAGGCTATTTTAGCCATGTTGTTACTTTTAAAAAGTTATGATTACGAAATTTTGGGATACTAAATGAAGGATTTATTTGGTAAATTTCAGCAGCACTATTATTTCTGTTTATGTGAAAACAGTAATTAATTCATCAGGGATGATGAATCATTTTAGCAGGGAGGAATGTAACATCCCACTAATTAATCTTTTATTTTGACATTTAATTATTCAAATAATTATGAATAATGGGAAAATGAATGTTTATTCGAATAATTAAGTGTTAAATGTGGATGATGGTAATTAGTCATCTAAGTACTTAATTAAAGATTAAGTACTTAGATAACTAAATACCAATTTTATTAATATAAATGTAGTTTAATTATGAGGTGGTACTATGTATTGTCATGTTTAGATTTTTGTTGGGTGTCAAGTTGATTAGGACGGCATATTCCTTAATCATTATGGTCACCGCATAACCTAGTTGCATGATGAGGTTGGTTGATTGTCCCATATGGACTAAGGATGAGGTTGTGTGATCCTAAGGAAACTCCTGAAACTTATGCTTGCATTAAACAAGGCATGGAATGTTTTATGACATGTTGTGGTATTGGTTATATTTGTAACCTGAATCATTTTGAGTTGGCGTTAGATGGTAATAACAATAAGGCTTAATAGCCTTGGTAAATGGCATATTGATAACATTAAGTTATTGGTATTATTGATTTTTAAATAAATTGATGGGGGCCATATGGCCACACCCATCGAAATGGTTGAGCATTATGTTTGATTGTGTATTGAGTTCTATTTTAAAAAATCTATTGAAGACCTTATTGGCATGGATAAGATTTGACAATTATTAAATTCACTTAAGTGGACAAGTCCACACAAGTAAGGGGGTGGTAATTATTTATTTGAATATTCAATTTTTAAAACTATGGAGATCCCCTCCCACGAAAGTCTTGGGCCTCCTTTTCCATCCACTTGGCAGGTGGTAGGTGGAGAGAGTAAATGTGTGGCATGGTTTTGGGAATTCATGGTAGAATGATGGGAAAAATTGTAGTCTGGTAGTTGCATGACATTCAACTTGGTTTTGAGCTCCAGTTATGGGGGCACTCTGCTAATTTTTTCTCTGCATGTGTTGAACATGTTTTTGACTGAGAAACCTTCTACTTATAAAGAGGAATGCAATGTTGAAGATGGGTTGTTTGGAGAGCTGAGATATTTTGCATTTGGGACATTCGATAGGGTTTGTAGAGAGTATCTGGAAGAAAATATGAAGGCACACAAATCACTTGCAGGCAAGGGGTTACTCTGCTTGCTTACTTGTTTTTTATTTATAAAGTGATTATTTCATTGTATGTGGTTTTGTTTTATTATGAAAGGTTTATAGAAAATTTGTTGTGAATTTTGTTGGTTTTGGAAACTTGTGTTCTTTCCATGAAATCGTATGGCTGTTATGGTTTTGGAAAATAACCTGTGAAATTTTGTGGGATTTCAAACTTGTGTTCTTTCAATAAAATTATATGGTTGATGTTTTTTGTGTGTGATCTGTAGTGAAAATGATTATGATTTTTTGAGATGAGGGTTCTTTTAAGAGTGTTTATGAAATTTTTCTTGAGTGGGTTCTATAGAAATTAATTTTGAAATCTTTGAGTTTTTAGTTGGGTAAATCACATGATTCTATGATTATAACTGTTATTGAATGCATTCTATGTAATCTTGGGTAAATTGATTTTGTAAAAAAATATTGTTGAATAATAAAATTGATTGTTTAAAATATTGGAAGTTTTAAAGGTATTGTTGTTTTCTATAAGTGTTGATGGGTTCTTTATGGAAATCACATTGGCTATTATGTTCCCTTTCTTGGCTTATTTTATTCTTAAATGAAAATAGATGGATATACTTGGAAACCTTGATCAATAATTTAATGGATTTTGTTCGTTTAAAAATTTGAATTTTTTGAATAACTTATTTCTATTTATATAAATTTGGTTTCAAACTACCTTTGGGTTAAATGGACTTGGTTATTATTTTATTTTAAAATTTC
The DNA here is from genome assembly GCA_019776745.2 of Taxus chinensis. Classification (NCBI taxonomy): domain Eukaryota; kingdom Viridiplantae; phylum Streptophyta; class Pinopsida; order Cupressales; family Taxaceae; genus Taxus; species Taxus chinensis. The sequence goes on along the minus strand of CM034157.1, from coordinate 175,470,044 downwards.
CTTGTTATATATAAAAAATGGGAAACCCTTTTGTCTTTCCTTCTTTATAGAAAGATATGTGTAAATTGAATTTATTTTTATGGGAAGTACAAAAGTAACTTAAGGGTTAATGAATAAGAGGAATGATTTTTTTACTCTGCTGAATGTGAGTGCAAGTGGTTGAATGTTGATTTATTGTTGCAGCTAGTAATAAGTTTTTAGTACACATTACTTGTAAAGAAAATTAGTTAAAATGCGTGTTTTCATTTTGTGCTATGAAATAAACATGGGAACTATCTTCTGACATGAAAGGAAAAAATTGATTATGGAGTTCTTATTTATTTTATAGATGTATTAACCTTCTGCAGGGACATTTGGATAATGATATTAAAATAAAGGTAAATGAAAGCTAATGGTTCAAATGGGCAAGTTATTTCTTATTAGTTTTATGTTGTCCTGAGATCCTTGTGACTCAGAGGGTTGGATCATTTGATCCATACCTTTTCATTTAATGCATTTACTTCATTATTTGATTTAGATTAATTAATTCTACTTTCTGGAAAATTTTAAAAGTGGAAAATACAAGGGGAAACTCTGGCAAAATTTTGTCAGAATTCTATACTTAGTCATTTTTATGGAATAAAATTATTCGAATGAATTTGATGGCTTGAGAATTATTTTACGATAATGTTTGATGCAAAACAAATGTATTTTTCCTTGAATGTTAGTTTACCTAAATTTGTTGATTGGTTTGATTCATGTGTTGTGCAAAGATAGTGGTTCCAACAAAGATCGGGAACCCGAAACCTCCGCCAATCACATGGTTTGCGATTGAAGAAGTGGGAGGTTTGTATGCAAAGTGTTCCTTCAGGAATGCTTCACATATATACCCCCACACCTCTTTCATCACCAGCTATGGGACTGCTGGAGGATTCTATCTCCCTACCTTTGGCAGAAGCATTACCATTGCATAATAGTTTAGTTATGTGTGATGACTAATCTACTTTATTTGTCAAAAACTTAGTTAAGCGAATAGATTAACTTCTTTCCAGTTCTTTGAACTGACACCCCCAAACAAAACAGTGTCACAGGTTTTGTGATGATGTATGGGCATTCTATCACTGGCTTGTGAAGAACATACGTTAGACTTGAAGATTTTTATTACGGATCATTGATCCTATTGTACTTGTAATTAAGGATTTAGAAACTTGTCTTGGACAAGATGTCCTTTGTACTAGTCCATTTATGGGCAAGACTCATAATATATAATTGTGTTTGCTGATTTCTATATGTCTAAATACATTGTTGTTATATGGGTTTTGGTAACTAAACGATGTATATTTGATAAATTTAAGGTTTCTCATAATTAACTATCTTAAGGTTAGAATAAGTATGGATTATTGTAATAAAGTTATTACCCATAACTATTTCACTCTCCAATTTAGTATAAGAGATTATTATGGGTAAAGATAAAGAATAATAAGTAGGATATAATTATGTATTGGAAGGGTAAAAATGAATGTTGATAGTATTAACTTAAAAAGGATTAAAATCTGATTTGGGTAACATACTGGTTCAATCTAAAAGTGTTATGCATGCAACAAATCAATAATTAATATTAATCTGGTCAAAGAATTATGAGACTAGTTCAATATTAGATATGAAGGAATCTAAAAAGAAGTATGATATAAACTCGTCTTGTAAATCAATTTATTACCTTATAAGATTTAAAGGTTATTTAAATGAACTTATCATCTTTCGTTAAGAAAAATAAATGATTCCTAAAGTTGAGTTATCTCTAACTTTAAACAAGATATGAGTATAGTCCTAATAAATATAGATATGAATTTGATTAATGGATAAAGAATCAAGATATACTAAAGCATGACATTGTAAGGTTAATAAGACCTAGTGGAATCTTGTCTAAAGGTTTAACACACCTTTTCTATTAGAATGGTCAGTACATATGGATAGGGAAGCAAAGAGAAAATCACTTCGTGATCTTATCCTTCTATCCAAAGTAATTAGATGCGTAAACTATATTTCACTAAGTAATTGGACCAAGAGAGTTATTATAACCCAACTCGGGTTGACATGACTCCATTGGATAAGCCATGAAGGTCATGATCCCTTGTAGGAACTACATAATCAATGCATGTTGCAAGCTATCTACGAGTGGCCCATAGGTTGCTTAATGTGGTAACATATTAAGTAGTGGATTGGCTTCCGTAGGTAACCAATATTGGGCATTGGGGTTCCTTGTACTTATGAAGTTGAACCTATTAGGAATTCAGATAAGTCTTAATAGATTCACCTACATAATTTTAATGAATCTAGATAACTGTGATGAGACATTTGTGAGGTGATGGGAAGACAAGTTTAGATGCTATGTGCACTCATCTATACTAAGCATACATAGTACAACTAAAAAAACTTTGGCCAAAGTAATGTGCTTGCTGGGTACATTGTCTAATCACCGTGATTCCTCAAATCCCAAAGTGTAGGATACATGATGGAATTTTACTAAATAAAACTCTAGGTAGACACTAGAGGATCAGTCACATGTTCTCACTACTGTACGTAGTGCGGTAAAACCAAGTGAGGCTAAGTATGAACATTCAAACGAATGTTAAGGGTGATCGTGGAGATCAGGGATAACTAACCCTTATAGCTGCACAAGGTTTATCACTATGTTATAGGATGGATTAATTTATTAAGACATGCTACATAAACTAGCTTTAGCTAGTTATCTGATTTATATATGCAGAGGAATGTCTATTTGCTGTTAGAAAAAAAATTCCTACTTATTTGGGTTATAAATAGTAGGTTGTTACATTAATCACATTTTCAAAAGGAAAGGTTTCCTAAGGGCACATACAATAACCTTAAATGAAATCAAATTGGACCATGCAAAGCGTTAAGGAAGTTTTCAAATAATATGTATGATATCGTGTTACCAAAGGCATTGATATATAAAACATATTAAATAAAGGGGATCTATATCCATATTATGCAATATGAAGAAATGTTAAAAATTTAAATATAGAAGATCACAATGTAGATTAGAGAAAAAAATGGAAAAAACAAAGTGCACAAAGAGCTAGAAGGAATAATTGACACTAGGATCAAGAAAGAATACAATAAGAATTATCTAGTCAAATAGAAAGGAAAATATATCAAAAAGGGAACATGGCTGAGTGTTGTGAATTCTACAAGTCATGGAATTTTTATTCCTTGAGTCAGAGATCAAGATTTCAAAAATTACCTGTGGTGTATAATGTAAGGGCATCCAAGTTTATAAGTTATCTGTAGACACTAAAATATCATTATTACGTCATGTTTTTAAAATATTTGTGTGTGTGTGTGTGTGTGTGTGTGTGTGTGTGTGTGTGTGTGTGTGTGTGTGTGTGTGTGTGTGTGTGTGTGTGTGTGTGTGTGTGTGTGTGTGTGTGTGTGTGTGATGTGAGTTCTGAAAAATGAAACCATGTCTTATTGGCACAAGTCTTGTGTCGATTTTTCATTAATTATGTGATTCAAATTTATGTCCATCTCACTATTCTACCTCTTTGATTTGAATTCATTTTACAAATATCTATCATAATTTCCACTCACATTTATTTTATATTCGAGCCTAGTTCAAGATCTACGACAAATTATGGATAGTACTACAGTCCTGACCCTTCAGTATGGTCTTTATCCCTTTTAATTCTCATTTTTTCTCTTTAAGGCCCATTTTTACTCTTTTTCTTTGTTCTTTTATGTTATGGTTCATCCATTCATAAAAGTAAGGTCCTAAATTCAAATTAAGAACTCGTATATAAATTCACTATAAGAATTTATTAGCTAAAAAGAACCTATCTATTTACGATTTACTGAATTGAATAAGAAAGAGATACATCTACACAGTACATACACAAGATAGGAGGGCATAAATCTGAAATTTTCATTTGCACACAAGGGTATCTATTAAGTTGAAGTAACATATCCCGCTATTAGTTTTTAGGTACAAAGGCCATCCTAGGTCAAGGGAATTTTTCATGCATCTTTGCATAAAGAACTAGGAGAGCTATATGGAATAATAAATGTAGTGCAACACTCAGTCAATTAAAAAATTGGGAGACCATTGAGATCAGTCTACTTTAAGAATTTGAATCTTTTATTTTTATATCTAATGATTGCTTGAGTGTGTTGCAACATAACTAGGGTTATCTATAGCTACATGTGTAAGAGATATGGTTATAGGATGATCCAAACGTACAAAAGTGCAAAATAAGCTAAAATGAAAAAACCAAAAAATTAAAAATCTAAAGAGTTAACAATCCAAGATAGTACAAAAGGATTAGATTTTGCATTCTATTCCTACCCCTTTTGTATGATAATCACTCGGAAGAAAATTATTAAAAATATTCAATTTGGGTTTATCCAAAATCTTTTACAATTCCCATGTTTTGTGGTGACATAGTATGAAAGATCCTTGATATTAGTTAAGTCATTCCTTTTACCTCTCTTGCAATTTCAATTGATATATGTATTTTGGCATACTTGTAAATAAATTAATTTTCATTACAAGTCTATAAACGACCATGCGATTATGTTATCTATATTATATAACATTATAATATATTTAAAACCAGTTACATTTATTATCATATCTAAACTAATCAAAATTTAAATTAGGATTGAATTTTTTTTAACCTTGATTTGGTTGATCCATTAACCTAATTTAGGGTATTTATTAGCCTATTTGATTGGGGCTTCTAATTTCCAATATGTTAGGGATGTTAATAGGTATATGATCTTTCCTCTCATATTTTTATTCTTTATTTTACCATGCGTTGCCATAGGGCTTTGAAAAACCATAAGGGTTAATATCCGTCTAATTAGGTCCATATCTCTTTTTAAATTGTAAAGGTAATTCAATATTCTTTCTTCATATGCTGATTTAGATGATGTGATCCACAATTGTCAACCATCCCCTTACTACTAACCAAGTCTTGATTTTCCACCATGTTATTGCACATGTTGGAGCTCAAAAATGCACCCTACCATGAATTACGTGGAGATAGGATTTTGAGGCAACATGGGATGGTCTATGAAATGTTGGGTCTTGGAAAATTGATATCAGCCTTTGGATAAGGTCAACTTCTTTCTTATGTGGATTTGGGAAAAATTTCATAACACAACCTACTTCTAATGCTAAAACTACTCTTAAGATAACTCCTACACTAAAACTTCCAAGGGACTACGGAGAGAGATGCATGCAAAGGAAATCCTAAGCTACGGGATGGTGATAGAACTAAAAGAATGTGGAACTTTTCCATTATCCATATGAATAAAATATAAGAAACGTGAGGTTGGGATCATAAGAATGTGCCCAATTCATATGCAAGGGGACAAAAGAACATGAAATATGCAAAAGGATGAAATATCCACACCAAACACAATGTCTTTGAGGGAAATAAGTAAACCACACTTTCATTAGTCATTATTTAAGAGATTACATACATAACCGAGGAAAGAGAATATAAATCATGAGATCTAGAGGTTGAAAACATGAAGTTTAGAGTTTCACCGAGAATATATCAAAAATATGATAAGGAAAAAAGGGAGAAGAACCATTTTAAAGTACGTCAGCTATGTATTTATACAATTTGTAGCATGAAGAAAGAGAAGAAATAGGGAAAAAATTGCCAAATTGGAATTGATTGTGTTTGAAAAATGCATTGAATGAGTATGGGCACCATGAGATTTTGAAAATTGTATTGCAAATTTGGTCACCTCAAAATAAAATAAACAACTATAGGATGAACCTCTTTGATTCTATCATATGCCATCAAACTTATTAGAACAATGACAAATGCCATTAAATTTTGGTGGTTAGCTATCTGGTTCTAGTTAAACACAGATTTGATATATTTTGTGGATTTTTTTGTGTTTTTCAAATTTCAATCCATAGACTCCTAAAATCTCTATTGCGTGCGTTGATAAGAAAAACTATCTTGCATTTCCCACAAGATTCTAATCCTTCGACCCACGACTTTCTTACCTGTTGACCAAGCTGCTTTGTCCTGCAGGTATCTTGAAAGAGACCCACAAAACAATATAAATCATTATACTCATGAAACACTATAAATCATTATACATGTGGAATATTAACTTATTATTCCATAGCTTTTCAACTTGGTCTATTTTCTAATTATTGTTTCTCTATCACGTGGTCAACTAAACTTTCTTTTCTCACCTTGTGGATTCCTTGTAGACATAATCCATCCTTTGGATTGATTATCTAAAAGAGTCCTTGAAATTCTCATTCCTCTGTTCTGTAGGTTAGGATAACCCACATGACACTTAGTTAATACATTCCACAGTAAACTAAACTAGTCTTCAGTAGCTTTTTAGAGCATGAAGATAGTTAAGTATTTTTTATTGGCTGTTAATAATTACACAGGGTGTAATTTTGGAAAAACATTTTGACAACTTTTAAGGGACATCTACCTTCTAGATGATAAAGAAAAACTTCATTGAAGCATCCATTAAACATGGAATTAAGCCTAGTCCTTGAATAAATTGATCACATTTGAAACCTATCTCCCAAATCTATATGAACTTAACATTGCACTAGAGTTGATCAGTGGAGTGTTGAAATATATTTACTAAAGTGCATTCCAACTATGATTTCTACCATGGAACAAGATCTAAGATGATCCACATATGAATCCAAGTGGCCCAAAACTTATGTATAATTAGGTAAGTGCAGCAAGTTGGGGGACAAAAAAGGGGGTCATAAGTGGACGTCATATTGCAAATAACAACATAATATCAACTTGTAGGGATTATTAGCAATGCATACACTCAAAATTAGAAAAAATTATATGAATATGAATTGTAGCATCCGGAATCTAGTTTCTCAAGTACTATTTTTTAATTTTTTTTTACAAGTTTATCTATATTAAAAAATCAAAATTCAATGACTTGGAATTTTGTTTTTAAAAAGCCTATAAGATTGTAGTTCGTGTGCCCACAATTTGGACGACCAAAAATTGATGTATATATTTCCTTTGGTAAAACGTTAGATGCCACTATCTACCTTGAGATAGATTTTATTTTGTATTTTTTTTAGCAATATTTTATTTTTTATGATTTTTTCCGTGAAAGTGGTTTGAAAACATAAAGAAAATGGAGCACTTTCCATTTGCCCACCATAACCTCATCAAAAAATATAGAAATCAAATATTTTTTTTGAAAGCATATATAATTTCACCACGGTTGGGATGGTATAGGTTTTATCACATTCTGACAAGCGAAATAAAATTTTCAGTCTTAAACGTAGACATGAACATTTACGAGAAAAAGTGTCTTACAGACCTACTTTTAGTAAAAAAAAATGATAAAATGATATTTATCATAATCCATTCACTTTAAAATCAATATTTCTATAAAGATAACAATCTCCCCTACTAGATGGCACCATTTTTATGCCATATTTTTGACTTTTCGGCATGGTTCAAGTATGCAGAAGACTAAATTTGATGTTTTGTTATTTTTGATGTAAAATTTAGGATTTGATGTCCACTTTTTTGTCCCCTAATTTTCTGCACTTACCCAAATATAAGATCATACATGTCTCAAATGAAACATGAAAAGAGTGCAAAAGCACTTATTACAAACAAAGGGGGTCACAAAGATGAGGGAAAATGTACTCAACCAATGATCAACACAATAAGAGGAGAATATCTCTAATAACACAAAACATGAGTATCTACAAGATGTAATAAGACAACTTAATGGGAGTGTTCAAGATAAATCCCATTTTCTAGAATTTGTAATACATATCCATCAAGATTGGATAACTCAAAAGAGTTATCCTCTTTACAAGAAGTAATAGTATAAGGTCCACTCCAAAGCATGTTGAACTTGGAATGACACCCTAACTTAGCTCTTCCCGCGTCTTACCTGAGGACCAAATCTTATACTTTAAAAACCCGCAGCTTAGTTTTCTTTTCAAACCACCACTTGGTTGATTTCTGGTAATTTTCTAACCTTTCCATGGTAGAACACCTTAGCTCTTCAAGTTCAATAGGCTCTACCATTATTATTTCTTTATGATCCGAGCCTTCAAATTCTAACTAATTTTGTATCTCCAATGAATGTAGTTGAAGTGATAAAGGGATTCTAGCATCTCTTTCATGTACCAAGACAAATGGTGAATTACTATTTTTTTTGTAATTTTGGAGTGATTCTATGATCCCAAAGAACATTCTTTACTTTAGTGTGTTATTGTCTTTGATTAACCTACATGGTTCTCTTCATGATTTTGATGACATTTTTGTTAGTTGATTATTCTAAACCATTACCCTGTGGGTAATAATTGGAGGAATTTTTTAATTAAAATCCATTTTTAAGAGCCCAATCATATACCTTAGATCCCAAAAATGCCTTAAAATTATCAAAAATGATAGTTTGGGGAACCCCAAACCTTGTTGCAATTTCCTCTAGGAAATAAAGGATAATTGACTCAATATCCTCCTTGAGTGGTATGCCTTTGGTCCACTTTGTGAAGTTATATGGTGCTATCAAGACCCATCTGTGACTTGCACTGGAAGGAGAGTTAATCATACCTATGAAATCTATTCCCCATTGGGGAAAGGGTTTGTCCAATTTGATAGGATGAAGGACGAGGGCTGCTATCCTTTTATTTCCTGTGAAGAAGGCACATTATTTAAATTTTTTGGCCCATTGATATGCATTTGTAAACAACATGTTCCAAAAGTACCATGCTATAAGGATGTTAATTGTCATAGCCTTGGCTGAGAAATTCCCACCACAGGAGCCATCATGAAATTCCGCCACAAATTTATCTATATATTCTTCCTTAATATATCTTAGCAAGACACCATGCTAATTACTTTTGAAAATAATACCATTAATTAAAAAATATTGAGTTTATTCTAGCTCGAGGTTTCTTTACTTTGTCTTTCTCAAATCAGGTGGATAGCCGTCAGTTTCTAAGAAAGTAACCATGTCACTCATCTAACTTCTTAGGATAGGTTTAGTTCCTTTGCCATATAGGTCACCTATATTGTGTGGGTTCCTTGCAAATTTTTCATGTTCCTCTTCCAAGAAGAGAGAAGCTTCTTCACAATTTTCAAAAGCATCTATAACAATTTGTTCACATTATGCTTTGCCTCTTACCAAATTCATGGCATTAATGGTAACATAGAACTCCATTATCTTTCTTACCCATCTAGATCTTCTTTCATTGATTACCACCCCCATAATGAAATGTCTCACATTAGAATGTGAGACTATAACTTTAATGTGGTTGGTGGCTAACAAAGGATTAATTTTATTGAGAGCATGGAAGATGGAAAACACTTGCTTCTCTAAATGGATATGCTTGAGTTCAAAGTATTTCAATGTTTGGATAAAGAAATCCACATGATGCTCCATATATTCATTTTTTAATTAAGAATCATGAATACACTAAGATTTGCATGTATAAGGTAGTTTTTGGTAGATTTTATTAAATTTAGAAAGTACCTAAAACTTGAAATATGTTAGAGTTAGTGATACTTGAATGAACAATCGCAATGTAGGAATGATAAGGTGGGTAAAGATGAACAAGAGATCCTCCTTTAATTGAGTGAATAGGCCTGTAGATATAGATAGCTAGATACGTGATATTAAACAAATAGGATAATGAGATGATTGGAAAAGGCCAATCCTAGGAATCCAAAGGGATTTACTTGAATGATTTCAACTTGTATTGATACAATTAAGTGAGTTGATAAAGATAATAAAATATATAATGACAAAGATAAGGATATAAGGTAAAGAAGATAAAATTGTTGGTGTGAGTGGTATTTTTCATCTTTTACTTATTAGATGTATTTCCGCCTCACTAGGTAAGTCATCTCACTTAGGTGGGAGCATATATCATCAGTTTCATATTAGTTATGACAGATTCTATCATAGAATTTGTCATATGTGTAAGTGTGTGTCATAAGAGCTACTTTCCCTTCTTGGAATTAACTCCTCTTCTCCATCATGGAGGAATCATTAGCTATCCATGGGAGTTACTCATAACTCCCCTATTTGTACACCTCTCTTCTTGATCTATGAGAAATGCAATGGAGTCTTGTTTCCCTTAATGCATGCATATTGTTTCCATGGTTGAATGCTTGTTTGAATCTTGAAGCTACTTCATCTCTTGGTTGAGTGAAACTCCTTAATGTGCACAAATTCCCTCTATATATTTTTATTTTCTACCTCCATCATTATATCAGAGTTGAGAACTGGCCAGAATGAATATGGCTCATGGGGTGTTGACCGAGTTGAGCCTCCGAGCCAGGATCACCCTTAACCCCTTTTGAATTTTTACACCTTTTTCATTTCTTCAACATTAGTTAACTCTAATTAAAGGAAAAATAATAAAATTCATCATTTTAAGGGGGGGAGTTCTTTTTTTTCGAGCCTCATGTATAGGGTTATTGGGATTTCCAGGCCACTTTTTTGGCTCATTGCATTGTAGTGTTTGTCTTCTCTTGCGGATAGTGAGCCCGTTCACCACAACCTTGCGGAAAGAAAGCCCCTTTTTTGCGATGTAAGATGCCTTCTCTCACAATAAGCAGTGTTTTACCCTTATTTTTCTTACGCCTTTTGTTTTTGATTAAGTATTGTTACTTTGCTTCTAACTAGGACTTATTATGACCACAAAAATTACATGATTCGTTACCTACTGCAAGGTGAGTGGTCAACTGTCCCACGTCACATGAAAAAACCTTATTGTAATTACAAACTACTTATAAAGTGATGTAAACATGGGGGTTATCATTTTTCTTAGGTGTTGTATTACACGCAGACACATTATCGGTTGAGTCCGATGAATAGCAACCTTGTTTGTATCCACACGCCCTTCTTCTCATGCACCTTACACTTCTTTCTTCCACATCATGGAGGATGATAATTTGCATACTTGAACCTCACAATATCACTTTACAACCTTCACCACTTCTTCTTAGTAGAGATAACTACACATCATGGTGTGCTTCTATGGAAAATTACTTCTCACATAAGGGCCTTATTTAATTTCTACATGGGCCAGTTCCTGCACCCACTAATCCATCTCATCTTGAGGACTATCTTGAAATGTGCGACCATGTTTTTGGTCACTTGATGTTGCATGTATACAGACCTCTCTACCTTTATGTGGCAAAATCAGATCCTCCTCACACCATCTAGAGCATGTTTCAATCCTTATTTAGAAACCCTTCACATACTACCACTGTTGCTACTATTGACACAGTTGTCTCCTCTTTCTCTTCACGTGATGACAATTCCACTGACATATATTTTCTTACTTCTATCCCTGATAAAAAGGATTTTACTTCTAGTTCTGATGAAGAGAGTACTATGAAGGAATCCTCTCTTCCTTCTCTCACCTTTCCATACTATGCTGACTCTCCTCCCTTCCTACTAGACATTGAGCATTCCAATTATCAGCCTTATAGGTTCATTTCATTTTCCTCCTTTCCACTTCTATTGTGTGAGGCATTTTCCACTCCTCTTCCTTCACATGATGATTTATAACTGTCAAACATTGATCTTATGTTTTTTGAGCCCCTGTTTCAAACAAGTATCTACCAGACTTTCATCATATTTTTGAAGTGTCTACTTGGATGCAGTACATGGAATTCCTCATCATTCTACAAGTGTTTCAGAGGAGTTCCCCTTCTAGGACTCTTATCACTTCCACTTCTTTAGAGATCACCATTGATCCACCCTTTCTTGTGGATCCTATTTTTATTGTGGTGGTTGCTACATTACCTTTGACATCACTTGGGAATCCTTTCAACCAATGTTCCTCTCATACTCTAATATTTCTACACTTGTGGCATTACCTTCAGTTCCTTGGAACTCAATTACTAGATCTATTTCACACTTCTATGGCTTAGACTCAGATGTATTCGTACTATTACCTTCAGTTTTCGTCATAGAGTGGGTGGACTTCCAATACTATATCTCTGTCCTTCCTAAATGTAGGAACATAGTTCAATGTGGTTGGTTCTTCTTCAGTACATTAATTGAGGACAACGTCATCGACACCCTTTTTGGAGAATTCCTAGAGTTGTAGAGTTCAAATCCATATACGAATTCTTATGAATTCCTTTTGTCTCCTTCTTCTGCTCTCTTCTTCTTCTTCCAAAGAGATTTCCCATTTGTGAAAATTTTCTTATATTTTTAGAGATTTTTTCCTTCTTTTGTTGTGTATGTTTTCCCCATTTTTTTCCTCCATTTCTTGATATCCTTTTTGTTGATGGGTACATTATCAGGGTTAGTTTCCAAGACCCATTTTTCATTTTTTGTGTTTTTCTGACTCACCTTTCGTTATCCTAAGTTATGATGAAGGGGGGTGTTAGTGTGAGTGGTATTTTTAATATTTTATTTATTTAATAGATGTATGGCCACCTCAATAGGTGAGTTATTTAACTTATGTGGGAGCATGGAGATCATAGGTGTGGTATTCATTATGATATATTCTGTCATGGAGTCTATCATATGTGTAAGTGTGTGTCATAAGAGTTAATTTTCCTTTCTAGAAGTAACTCCTTTTCTTCATAATGGAGGCATCGTTAGCTATGAATGGGAGTTACTCAACACTCCCTTATTTTTACACCTCTCTTCTTGATTGATGAGAAATGCAATGGATTATTTTTTCCCTAAATGCATGCACATTGTCTCCATGGTTGAATAATTATTTGAATCTTAAAGCTACTTCATCTCTCGGTTGAGTACAACTCCTTTATTTACATGGATTCCATCTAGATCTTCATCCTTCCTCCCTTCATCAATAATTCTAGTCAAAAAGCAATATCATGTTATGCTTCATAGTTGGCCTAGGCCTGAGTGGCAGTAATATGAAGATCTTCAAAGTAGTCATACCAGTAGTCTTTACTTTCCTGTCGAATCTTGTAATGGAACTCGAACTACTCCTTGATATATTTGATGGTTATTGAAAATTATGATGGCACATAAATAGAGCTAATGGAGGATGTCAAACTCCTCCCACATGAATGGTTTTTAGATGATTGGGAGGTTATATATGCTTTTGGTTGGATGATACTAACTTGGAAGAATCATCTACAACAAAGACATGCTCGTATGTAGATAGATTAAGTCTAGAGATATAAATAATGATTGATAGAATATAATCTTCTGATAAAAATAATTTGGTATAAATTGCACACGGTTAGTGATAATCACTGGCGATTTGAGGGAATCGTCGATGATTCATCTAAAAATATGGATTTTTTTTATAAATTATAACATGATTGAAAATAGAGACCTAAAATGACTATTTGTTTTTGTTTTGATGGTATAACTAGATTAGAAATGATAATGAACAATATGCAATTACCTTGTACTATGGAATTGGCTACTTAGGTTCTCCTAAGGCATGATTGAGCCTGTGGTGTTGATCTATTGATCGTTTGACATTGTACAAAGGATCTTGAGGGATTGTAGATGCAAAAATTAACATGTTATGGTTTTTTAGAGTGGAAATATCTTTTTGTATGGGTTTTGAGATTGTTGGAGTGGTAGAACTTCATTGCACGTTCAAAAATTTTAGAGTGAAGATGTTAAAGTCATGTACATAGGAGTTTGAGATCCTATTTATAATCACGAATGATTTTTTGGAATTATCGGTTATAATCACGAATGATTTTTTGGAATCGTCGGTGATCAAATAAATTCATAATAACCCATTCAGAATTGGGTTCAACCACTTCTAAAATAATTATTTTTGGTATGGGGACGAGGGTAAATGGTTAGGGGAGAGGTTGAGAGGTTAGGAGGTTAGGGTAAAAAAGGTTAGGATAGGTTAAAGATGGTTAAGGGGTTTTAGATAGGTTAGGGTGAATTTTATAGGTGAATATGGTTTAAAGGGAGTAAAAAATTGTTTTACAGGATGAGTGGGGTGACTTAGATCATGTTTAATAGACAAATGTGTGTATGTGGGGTTTAGGTTGGTGATAAAAACCCGGTGTACATTTGGCCCTTTTTTTGAGTGGTTTGTGATGGAAAAACTATTAGACAAAAATGATTTAGATGGTTTACTTTGTGCTTAGATGGGTGATTCTCTCTCAAATTGGAGGTATTTGTGATGAAGTACAATGATCACTAATTTTATTGAGTTGATTAGATAAGATAGATAGGCTTTATTTTGAGTTGCCTAGGATGAGGCCTGAAAACAAGGTTGTCAAAAAGATTTGACGTCACCATAGAACCAAATGATAGTGGAACCAAGGGGTCCATGACCTCTAGATGTATGATTCATAGGAAGAAAATGAGGGAGAGATGATCTTGGGTATCTATCCATGATGATGTTTCCACAAAGGTGGGATTTTAAATACTAGGGAGCCAACTTATAGGGGAACCAATGGTTTTGTATCCTATAGACATATGACCTATTAGTGGTAAGGATATAAAGATACGAGGTGGATTTTAATAGAGCAAGACTTTGAATGATTGTGATGCATAATTAAGGCAAGATTTGATCAATTGATTGAATTGTTCATTCTAGAAGGGGATTAGGACCCTAAAAGGAGGCACAATTTGGACAAATTTGTTATTTTGGAAAGGGATGATGAAGATGATGGTTTAAAATGAATTGGATGCTTTAATTGAGTGTTTTGATAAATTTTAATTGAATTTATTGTGATTTAAGGAAATTTTCAGCAATTAGAGGAATCATTGGTGATTCCACTGTGGGGAAATTCATGCCGTATAAATATTTTTTTCTAGCACAATAAATTCATCTTTATCATGCGCTTGAGAGATTTAGAGATATAGGTTGGTGTTTTGTGATATTTTGAGATATATGGAGGGAGATGGAGGATCTTGGAGGTAGAGGAGGGCATAGGAAAATGTTCAGATTGGACCACATGGTAGTGTAATCACAGAAAACTATCGGTCACTGTGTGATTAGCTATGGTATTATGAGGAGATAGAACACATGAGGTTTCCAGATGAGCCTCACTATGTCGTATACCAGGAACAGAGATGAGTGAAACCGTTGGGCAACACAACAAGTGTAGGACAACTATTGTGGGGCCCAGATGGGAGCAGTCCTAGTAGGGGACAAAATGAATGTGAGGGTGGTCATTAGGGGAGTAGTTCTAGTGGAGGCATCTGGTTGACGGGTGTCTAGTTGACTCAGTACATGATATTTTGATGTATACAAATCATCTTTAACCCTCTATTTGATGTATTATTGATGATTTATATTGACATATTGATATTATATATACATATATATATATATATATGCTTAGGATTTTTGTTTCTATGTTGATTTTATGTTATGATTGTAGTGTTTAGATATATAAAGATGTTGATTTATATTTATATTTGATGTTTTGCTGTTGTATATTATATGTGATGTTCAGGCATAGTGTTGGCATGTGAATTTTGACGCAAAGACAAATATTTGATTGTGTTTGTTAGGTATGATGGATATGTATGTAGATTGCGATGTGACTTCAGATATAATGATTTCAATGTATATCAAAATGTATTCTAATGATGGGTGGGAATTAAAAGTGAATTTTTTTCCTTGGAGCTAGATTTGATACATATGTGATGGTAAATTATATAGTGAATATTATTACACTTTTTTTCCTTATAACAGATGTTAACATGTAACTATCAATGGGCATCCATATACAAGATGTTAGATAAGGATGAAAATGAATTGTATACCTTCTTAGAACATGGGAAGGGTTGATATATGTAGTTTTTATGGGGGAGTAGGTTCTCATATAAATGGTTTCATGAGATCATGCCCTAACTATACATTTTATTTTGATGAAAAATAATTAATGCATGAAGTTTTCTTTAATGGAAAAGCTTATTGATACAGGAATACTTCCTAAGATGCTTTTGATATTTTGAAATTTTTAAGGTTAATTGATGTGGAAAGACTTTTTACAATGATGTGGGTAGCCACCCTTTGAGGGAGTGGTCTATATTTCTTTGATTTAACTTTTGGATAACCATCCTTCAATTGATTGGTCTATATTTTTGATAGGAAACTATCCTTTAAGGGATCGGTCTATTTTTTTTACAGTATGATTTTGATATTTGATAATTTTACTTCAAGGTATCAGTCTATATATTTTGATATGATTAATCCATGGGTGTTTTAAACTTTATTTTATGTTAAGGGAAGGCTCGGTAGACCATTTTGATGAGTGGAAACAATGTGTGTACAAACTACACATGTGTATCCCACAACATGTCTTCAATTTGTAAATGAGGTTTATGGATGTAATGATTATGAGGTTTCCACTAAAGAGAAACTTGTCCATGTGAAAGATGTGATAAATAGAGACATGGTACCGATCTTTAATTTTTTTAGTATAATGACAACAAACCACATGCTTTCAAGTCATTACAATGATGAATGACAGGCGAGTGATGGAAAAGATATTTGATGTGACTATTGTCATGACAATTGATGTGTTAATAGTAGAAATCCCAGAAGTCCAAGGAATTCAAAGGTTACTTTTTAGGTATACCATCGAGGTATGTTAGATGATAAACTCCCGACCAATATTTATGAGTCATGACATTTGAAGTGATCTAATTAGGGGAAAAATTTCCACGTTTACTCCTTTCCAGAGTAGTGAAATTTGTAGTCTCTTTAAGGAAAAGATCACCAATGTCAAAGTCATGCTCTTTGACATGATTGTTATACATGCATTTGTTGTACTCTTAATATACATGATGATGTTTTAGGGATTTTAGGCAACGTACATCTAACAACTCCAATTGGGAAAGACATTCTTGATGATAATCCTCATCAGAGACAAAATCTATTAGGGATATGCAAAGTAATGAGATTTAAACCTCAAGGGGTAAGACTACCTCAAAGCCATAGACTAAAGAAAAGAGTGTAGTACCCGCAGACGTACAGATACTTTTTCAGTAAGCCCAGAGAGAAAACATGATACAGAGATTCCAATTTCTTCCTACTTGATCAATGGTTTTCATGAGAATTTTGTTAAGTTTCTTATTAGAATATTTGGATTTTCCATTTTCTTGTGGATAATAAGGTGATGAAAAACATAGTTTTATGTTGAATGTGTCACATAATATCTTGAATTCCTTATTCTTGAAAGACTTTCCATTGTCACTGACTAGTTTTGGAGGGATACCAAATTGATATATGATGTGTTGATAGATGAAATTGATTATTTTGTTTGCTTTAGTGGAAACCAGGGGAATAACATCCACCCATTTAGTGAAATATTCAAAATCTCTAATGATAGAGTGATGTTGTTGCGATGAATGGGGGATAATGAGACCTATGAGGTCAAGTTCCCATTGTGAGAATGGCAATAAATATTGAGAGGGTTACAAATCTTGACTGGGGATTTGAGTGAGGATAAAATATTGTTGGCACTTAATGCATTTATTGACATATGTGCATCAATCTGTATTAAGAGTAGACCATAAATATCTCAATAATAGGATGCGCTTAGCAAAAACCGTACCATTAAAGTGTCCACCACATTTTCCATCATGGACTTCTTGAATAGATTTAGTAGATTCATGGGATTTGAGGCATCATAACAAGAGACCATCAAATATGCACTTGTATAAAACACCACCTACGATGACATACCAGGTAGCACATTGAAGGAAAGATCACTTAGCATTTTTAGATAAGCCAAGGGGAATTTTTTGTTTTGAGAGATAGTCAAATGTTTGATTGTACCAGATATTTGTTGGATTATTTTCGATGAGATTAATAGAAGGGATTTAATTTTTGTGAGATGGTTGATCAAGTTTGTGTACAACAACAAAAAATTTGGAATTTCCAATTGAGAAGCAGATGAGTGATGCAAGATAAGCCATGGTGTCTGTAATTTTTTTAGATGATCATAGAATGGTTTAGATGTTGTAACAATCAAAAAATTCTAAGAGGAATTCAAAAATGGTTTAATATTTTTGTAGAATCTTGTTTTTACATTGATAAATTCCTTTCATTTTATTGATAAAGAGTTACGAGTCTTTGTAGATGTCAATGATTTGAACACCAAGAATAATAGTAAATTGGAGACCCATGATGAGAGCTTCGTATTTGACCATGTTGTTAGTACATTCGATATTTAATTTGATCAGCGATGGCTTGTCCCTTAATAGAATTTCTTTGAGGTGAATTCAAGGTCAAGATCGGTCATGAGCATGAGCCATCGAGAGATGCAGTCACTGTGATATGATTTGGAATACATGGTTTTAAGAGGATTAAAGCTATTAATGATGTAAGTATTGTGATTAAGAAGGTAATGACACAGTGGCCTTGTGCGTACTGCACACCATAACTTTCCGCTTTGGATCATGGGTTTGTCGTCCGGGAAAGGTGTTGACTTCAAATAAGTCATCCTCTTTCCCCACCTGCTCTCTGGCTGGGTCAGGAGTATTACCCCCCCAGGATTGCTAGTCGACCCTATTGTAGCGTCGCACAGACCCCTTCTCCCGTGGAGGTTTACGCACCTGTGGCGCTCTAAACGGTAATATTTGATGCTCATGCCAGGTCTTTTGACCATATGCTTTCCCCTTACCGCGATTCTTTCCCCCCCGCCGCTGATCCCCGGTTGGAACTGGCTGCCCGTGTGCGCTGCACCAAGGCCTCCTTTAAATTCTATCTGGAAACGGATATCCCAAATTGTACCGGTTGCTGGAGTTGAATTTGATGTGGAAATCTGATTTTGCGGTCTCTCTTCCCTGCCTTAATAGACCCGATGCCCCTAGCATTTTCCGATAGACCCCTCACCCCACCTTGTGGGTTGCATCCCGGCTGGAATATGGGCTTAACTCTGCGTGCAATATTGTGTCGCGGGGATCGCGAGCTGGTTCTATTGCCTATATCTTTTCTCCGGGGGTTTCATTCCTCTCGTTCTCTCTGGTTTTGTGCATCAGCTCATGGACGATATATGTTCTCGTGTCATGTAAGTGGCCCCCCACATTTTTTTTCGCCTAACGGGCCTGACACGCCAACAAGACGTCCCGTAGTAATGACGGATTGTCTTGTGTTGATTTTTTCTGGCGCTGCGGATGTGGTTCTAACCAGAGAGGAAAGACAGCCATCCATGAGGAACCCATGTCCGGGCCGGGTTTGGTGACATCCACGAGCTGCTCGATGTTGGAAGGGAAAGTCATCTTTCGAAAATAGTGAGGTCAGCTCTCCCAAAATTTGTACCGATACACCCCCATTTACAAGCTTCGGTTTCCTTCCCTGTACATTGCGCCCCTGGTGGGTAATCCCTGGGTCGCTGACCTTAACAGAACGGTGACATTGTACTCTTCTTTTATGCGAAGATATATGGGCGGCAAAACATCATAGAGATTCCTTGCCATCCGCCTTGGGATTGGTACCCTATGTGGCCGCAGCGGATTGGATATTCGGTGTATATGACCTGTCAGTCTACACCCATGCCAAAAATTGACTATGTTTAAAGAGGAATGGGGTACAGTCTTTAATTATTATCGATTTAAGGATTGCCCAAATGTGGACTGTCTGCGGATCTTATGGAATCCGCTATGTTAAGTCCCCCGTGGAACTCGTGCGGAGTATGGAGGTGTCGGGGGTAGTAGAGTATTTTGAAGGGTAATGATATTCATCCCTTATGTAGGAGACTATCAGTTGGTCTTATTGGCATTGAAGAATATTGAGGATGGGGGTTATTTCCCATCATTTCAGGTAATCCACGAGGGAGGCTTTTCTTCCCCCTGTCTTTTGATAC
Source organism: Taxus chinensis (assembly GCA_019776745.2). Lineage (NCBI taxonomy): Eukaryota > Viridiplantae > Streptophyta > Pinopsida > Cupressales > Taxaceae > Taxus > Taxus chinensis. The sequence continues at coordinate 175,450,254 of CM034157.1, read as the reverse complement.
GTCCGCCGGTCCTAGGTGATCGTGTTGCCTCACGTTCACTTCGACTGCAATGGAACGGTGCCTATGTGGCCATGGGATTATTGTTTAGATGGAGGAATATGGTTCAGTTTTTTATTGATCAAGATATGATTCCGTGGAGGATTCTGAGGCTCTTTTTTCGGCCCCTACCTCCTTTTGGTGAGCTTACGCGAATGATCAAGGATAAGTTGTGGCTTTCTGTTCCTCATGTCGATGAAACTCCTTTCGAGGAAACACTTATCATTTCCTTGTGCAAAGAGTTTGGTTATATAGAATGTACAGTATGAGCGCATGACTTTATGTGGTGTTGATTAGTAGAGATGAACATTCCCAATTTGATCCATTCTTGCTGAGAGATTTGCGCGAGGGGGCCGACGGAGAAAACTCTCTATCATTAGGTTACCAGGGGTTTTTTGGGTCTTCCTGTCGGTCTTGGTGTAGGCAGTGCCTTAGCATCAGGCGATGATTTTTTTGTAAAAACCCCCCTCCCTTGGTGAAATAAATTGCATGACATCCTCGAGGAAAGTGTCTCAGGTAATTTTTATGAAGCAATTAAAGAACTTATAGAGGCCTCATTAAAGGCACATGAGTTTGTTTGCGGAGAATTAAGTCATCGGTAGATATATATGTGACATGATTGAAAGGGTTGATCCACCAGGCTAGTGGACATTTTTACCCTATGTTCAAATTTGAGATAATTATTGAGAGGTAGAGTGGGGATACAATGCATAGCGTTTGTGGAGGGTTTTGATGCTAACTTAGATTGTTAGATAACTATGCCCAATGTGGGAGTAGGATGGTGTCATTAAAAATCTCACAGCATGATAGGTGATTGGGCCAAAAATAGTGTTTGGTATTTGAAATTAATAAAATACATGTGACAATATAATTTTTATGTTGGCATTGATTTGGGTGATTATAAATAATGGAATATTGTGCTCTCCAGGTTGTAAGGATGGGATTTCAGAGTTGTCAAAAGAGATGATAACAAACATTTTGAGTGTATCGAATATGTTCATAAATTACTATTGCTCATCTGAGGTACTGATATTGATTAGAATGCTTGAATCATGGCCTATCGGTGCTATGGTGGGGGGTTTTCACAAGATCGTAAAGGGACATATTTACTTAGAGCTTGATGGAGTTATCTGATTATAGGTATTTTGCATGAAAGTGGTAGATTAGGTATGTGGAGTATCAAGGATGAATACCTTAGCCTTGGAAGGAGGTTTTATATATTAGGTGATTTAAGATGGTGGAATAGAAACCTTTGAATTTTCTTGATATGAAGTTTTGGGTTTGTGGGTACGAGGTCCGTAGTGATAAGTACTATGTAAAATTTGATGAAGAGGGGATTTCTTGGAAGGGGCCTCACTTTTGGTAGATGCAGAATAAGTTGAGATGATGATTTAGATGTAGTTGTATAAGACTGTCTGGTGGGTTGGTTTATATTGTTCTATATTTGTAGGAATAAGGGATTTGTTATAAAAGCTTTGAATATGGATGCGTGAAGGGATTTATAGTCCTCTATAGAATGTCCTAGTATAAGATGATAATCAAAAAATCTTTGAAATTATACCAGGAGGTTTCCATCCTCGAGATCCAGATGGCTTAAGAGGAGGTAAAGTTTGATGGACCATTAGATGAAAATTTCAAGGATTGTGCATAATTTCCTTTAAAATTTGAGTTAGGGGAACTAGTAGTTATTTTATTGGGTAAAATTTTTGAAGGGATGGCTTTCCTGTGTGGGAATGATCTTAGAATATCTAATATTGACTATAATTTTGTGAGGGATGTTGTTCCCAAAATAGAGGGTATGGATTTTGGATTCGATGTTAAGGAGGTCAGATGATCATGTGATACGATTTTCACTTTCTTAGATGGGGGGATGGGAGGTCATATAACATGATTTTTAAGATTGTTTACATAATGTTTGGTGACATGATCATTGTAAAATTGTTCACATATTGTAAGACAAGTTTATTTTATGAGGATTTTGAAGACATTGAAGATGGGTTTGAAGATGATGTGGGTGGATTTTTTGATATTTCTCGCGACACGATCACGAAAATTGTAAGATTTGATAGATGCTTTGAGTTGTGACACATAGGGTGTAGCTGATAAGGTGGATTCATTTACTATGAGATCAGCATTTGGAATGTGTAGATGGTTCTTCCATGTAGGGGCAAGTTAAGTAAAAAGATGAGATGTGGCTAACGTTTGATTGTTGATGAGAGTGATGCAGTTTTGATTGTGGTTAGCTAGTAGATGGGGAGTTTGGCCGGGTGTTTCATTATGTCTAGGTTTTGCTTTCGAGGTGCCACTGGGTTCTCCAATTGTAACTCCAACTTTGTCGAATAAGGTTCCCTGACGGATTGTTTGACATGAGTGACAAAATTTAATGTTGTGGCCTTTTAACCCTTTGGTATTCACAGTTTAGTAGACCATTTTTATCGATTACAGGGGTTTTGAGGATGATGTGTCGCCGATGGGGTGGATATGAGGTAGGGTTTAATAGAGTATCTAGATTTTTTCAAAAACTACATTCCAAAATCACCAATGGGCATATATAGGTTATAGGTGCATTATGCGTAAGTGGACCCCACATTTTTTAGCCTAAAGGGCATGACACGACAACAGAAAGTCCAAGTAGTAATGAAGGATGTATTGTGTTGATTTTCTATGGAGATGAGGATGTGGTTATAACCAGAGAAGCCATCCATGAGAGAAAACATTTCATGGCCGGTGGTGACATAAACGAGCTGATCGATGTTTGGAAGGGGAAAGTCATCTTTAGAAAAAGTGAGGTTAAGGTCCCAAAATTTTGTACAGATACAAAAAAATTTACAAGCTTCGGTTACATGTATATTAGAGACCCATGGTGGGTAATCAATGGGTAAGATGAAATTAACAGAAAGGTGACATTGTAACTCTTCTTTTATGAGAAGATATATGTGAGGCAACATCATACTAGATTCTATTTGACAATCTTAGCATTGGGATTGGTAACAATATTGTGGAAGAGGATATTAGGGTTAGTATATGACATGTCATTCTACAACCATGCAAAATATTGACTATGTTTAAAGAGGAATGTGGTAAAGTCCTTTAATTATTATAGATTTAAGGATTGACTAAATTTGACTGTCTGAGGATATTATGGAATCCCTATGTTAACGTCAATAGTGGATTCGTTGAGGAGTATGGATGTGTCAGGGGGTAGAGTATTTTTAAGGTAATGATATTCATCCCTCATGTAGGAGACTATAGATTGGTCATTATGGAATTGAAGAATATTGATGATGGGGGATTATTCCTCCATCATTTCAGGTAATACAAGAGGGAGGTTTTTAGTACCATGGTTATTTTGATAAGTAAGCGGTCCTAAGGTGATAGTGTTGACTAAAAAAGTTAATTCGAATGGAAACGGTGTCATATGTGTCCATGGGATTATTGTTTGTAGATGAGGAATATGGTTCTAGTTTTTTTATTGATCAAGATATGATTCTTGTGGAGGATTCTGAGGCTCTTTTTTCGAAACCTAACTCATTTTTTGTGAGGCTTACGAGAATGATCAAGGATTAAGTTGTGGATTTCTTGTTCATAATGTCTGATGGAAAATCCTTTCGAGGAACACTGATCCATTTACATATGTGCAAAGGTTTGGTTATATAGGAATGTAAAGTATGATAGAATGCTTTGATGTGGTGTTGATTAGTAGGAAGATGAAAATTACAATTGATCCATATATTGATGAGATTGATTTTGAGATGAGGTGGACCGAAGGAGATAACATCTCTATCATTAGGTTCATACATGGGGTTTTTTTGGGTCTTCTGTATGTCTTTGGTGTAGGAAGTGAATTAAGCATAAGGAGATGATACTCCCCTAGTGAAATACATTGCATGACATCCTCGAAGGAAGTGTCATCAGGTAATTTTTATGAAGCAATAAAAGAACTTATAGAGGCTTCATTAAAGGAACCTGAGTTTGTTTTGAGGAGAATCAAGTCATTCGGTAGATATATCATGTGACATGAATTGAAAGGGTTTGGATCCACCAGGATAGTGACATTTTTACCCTCATGTTCAAATTTGAGATAATTATTGAGAGTAGATGGGATACAATGCATAGCGTTTGTGGAGGGTTTTGATGCTAACTTAGATTGTTAAGATAACTATGCCCAATGTGGGAGTGATGGTGTCATTAAAATCTCACAGCATGATAGGTGATTGGGCAAAAATAGTGTTTGGTATTTGAAATTAATAAAATACATGTGACAATATAATTTTTATGTTGGCATTGATTTGGGTGATGATAAATAATGGAATATTGTGCTCTCCAGGTTGTAAGGATGGTATTTCAAAATTGTCAAAAGAGATGGAAACAAACATTTTGAGTGTATCGAATATGTTCATAAATTACTATGGATCATCTGAGGGTACTGATATTGATTAGAATGCTTGAATCATGGCCTATCGGTGCTATGGTGGGGTTTTCACAAGATCGTAAAGGGACATATTTACTAGAGCTTGATGGAGTTTCTTGATTATAGTATTTTGCATGAAAGTGGTAGATTAGGTATGTGGAGTAGCAAGGATGAATACCTTAGCCTTGGAAGGAGGTTTTATATTAGGTGATTTAAGATTGAGTGGAATAGAAACCTTTGAATTTTCTTGATATGAAGTTTTGGGTTTGTGGGTACGAGTTCCGTAGTGATAAGTACTATGTAAATTTGATGAAGAGGGGATTTCTTGGAAGGGGCCTCACTTTTGGTAGATGCAGAATAAGTGGAAGATGATGATTTAGATGTAGTTGTATAAGATGTCTGGTGGGTTGGTTTATATTGTTCTATATTTGTAGGAATAAGGGATTTGTTATAAAAGCTTTGAATGGATGCGTGAAGGGATTTATAGTCCTCTATAGAATGTCCTAGTATAAGATGATAATCAAAAAATGCTTTGAAATTATACCAGGAGGGTTTCCATCCTCGAGATCCAGATGGCTTAAGAGGAGGTAAAGTTATGATGGACCATTAGATGAAAATTTCAAGGATTGTTGCATAATTTCCTTTAAAATTTGAGGTTAGGGGAACTAGTAGTTATTTTATTGGTAAAATTTTTGAAGGGATGGCTTTCTGTGTGGGAATGATCTTAGAATATCTAATATTGACTAATAATTTTGTGAGGGATGTGGTCCCAAAATAGAGGGTATGGATTTTGGATTCTATGTTAAGGAGGTCAGATGATCATGTGATACGATTTTCACTTTCTTAGATGGGGGGATGGGAGGTCATATAACATGATTTTTAAGATTGTTTACATAATGTTTGGTGACATGATCATTGTAAAAATTGTTCACATATTGTAAGACAAGTTTATTTTATGAGGATTTTGAAGACATTGAAGATGGGTTTGAAGATGATGTGGGTGGATTTTTGATATTTCTAGAGACAAGATCAAGAAAATTGTAAGATTTGATAGATGCTTCTGAGGTGAAAACATAGGGTGTAGATGATAAGGTGGATTCATTTACTATGATATAATCATTTGCGAATGATTTAGATGGTTCTTCCATTGTAGGGGCAGTAAAAAGTAGAGATGTGGCTAACTGATATTTGATTGTTTGATGAGAGTGAATGAAGTTTGATTGTGGTTAGCTAGTAGATGGGGCATGATTTGGAAAGGGATGTTTAATTATGTCTAGGTTTTGATTTAGAGGTGCACTTGGGTTATCCAATTTTAACTCACCTTTGTCGATAAGGTCCTGAAGGATGTTTTTGAATGAGTGACAAATTTTAATGTTGTGGCCTTTAACCCTTTGGTATTCACAGTAGAAATTTTATCGATACTAAGAGGGTTTTGAGATAGATGTGTCGATGGGGTGGATATGAGGTAGGGTTTTAATAGATGTATCTAAGATTTTTTCAAAAACTACATTCCAAAATTCACCAATGGGCATATAATTACGTTGAGGGTATGCACGTTCATTTATCAAACATTCTTTTGAAGCAATCTTTACGAAAACTATATTTTCTGATGTTTTAGATTCATCGTGAGTGGAGGTTGGTTTGAACGAGGACTCGGGTCTAGGATTTTTTGATCTTAGTTTGACCTTAACATCCTCAAGGGTGCAAAGTTTGAGATTAGAGCCATAGTGAAGGTTTTGTTAAATACATGAAATGGACTAGATTTGTAATGTGGATGATATATACTTAGCACAATAATAAGAAAATATCTCAATTAGTTCTTGAATGAGTGACACCTTTTGATGGTGTGGCCTTTGATCCTTTGATATTTACAGTAGTAATTTTCTCAATACTAAGAGGGTTTTGAGACAGATGTGTGGATGGGATGGATATGAGGAAGGCTTTTCATAGATACATCTAACATTTTGTCAATAACTATGTTGTCAATGGGTGCATAAATGCATTAAGGGCATGCACGTTTAGTTTTCAAACATTCTTTTGAAGCAGTCTTTACAATGACTGTATTTTCTAATGTTTTAGATTTGTCATGACTGGAGGCTGGTTTGAATGAGGACTTGGGTTTAGGATTTTTTGATCTGAGTTCAAACTTACCATCCTCGAGAGTGTAAAGTTTGAGTTTGCGAGCCATAGTGGAGGCTTCATCAAACATTTATGAAATGGATTGGATTTGCAATGTGGAAAATATATGTTTAACACATAGGAGCAAGAAAATAGCTCAATTAATTCAATTCTATGGGATGGAGAAAGGATAATTTATTGATAATGCCCTTCTAGTGAGGTGACGAAATATGCAATAGATTCCTCCTCAAATTGCTTAATGGTGTACAGCATACAAATGAAGTGATTTTAACACTTGTGGGATATGTTTATTGATAAGTATTCCAAGAAGATCTAGTGCTAACTTGATCGAATGAGAAGAGTGAGTACTGAGGAGATATTGGTGTACCAATCTAAGGTAGGTACGGCTAAGGACATGGGTAAATGTTCTTTGCATAAGGTCCTAGGTCATGTCCTATGAGGTAACAAGTATGTCTAAAGGCTCTAGATGTGCTGCTGAGGGTCTTCTTTACTGTAGAATTTGAGGAACTTTAGGGAGTTCACAAGTGTGTTGGTATATGCTTTATATGACATAGATGAATGGATGGGTTAATTGTAGATTCGCTCATTAGACAATGTGTTTTTTGGACCTATAGAAGTCAGCTTCAAGGTTGGATATTATTTTTAATTAATTCCTGCAAAGGATCATTTTGTTAATGGTTGTTGTTAGGGATTAGATGAAAAAGGATTAGGTTAATTATATGTGAGATGGATTTGGTTGATGGTATGGCTGGTAACGCAAAGGGAATATTATGTTGGGGAGGGAGTATTTATAGAGAATATTATATGTGGGTTGTGAGACTATGGATGGTCGAATAGTTGGATGTATTGTTATTGGATTAGGCATAAATGTGTTTAAAAGAGGTTACGATTGCTGAGGATATATGTTGGAATGGGATGGATGTATAGTATGGGGGGGTTAAGACTATTGGGATATATGTTTGAAGGGATTGGAAGTGTAAATAAGGGGTTGAGATGGTTAAAGTGTGTATTGAGAAGGGATAAATGGTTGATATTGTTGAGGTTTTTATTAAGAGGGGATTTGTGAAATAGGAGCGGTTGACGACTGTTGTGAAAAAGGGTGGGTACTAGAGATGGAGCTAGTGTTTATAAGTGGTGTCGATGTCGAGATGGACATGAAAATGTTTTGAATGAATGACATGGAATTTTACAAAGGGGTAGGTTGAGACTAGTCAGTGTAATGACTACAAATCTTATGAGATTTTTCTATATCGTGGAAGAGACAATAGGACTAGAGATAGAAGAAGATGTATTGATGTAATTTTGTGATGAGTTGGAGATAAATGAGGGGTCTAGTGAGGATGTTGATTTTGGCTGGCCGCTTCTTGTGAAGAAATAAAATTTAGGTCGAAATTGATGATGGGTACTGATGATGCAGGAGATAATATTTCTGATCCAATGTAAGTGGAATAGGGGTGGAGCTATTGAATGATTGGATCGTGATTAGGATTGATAAGTTGAGAAAATTTGTAGGTAAATCTAGTGACGTGGGTCATTATTCAGGTGTGGGTTACTAGAGGAGGACTCATTGAGTAATAAGATACCCATTTAAAGTTACAAGGTTTGAATCAAGAATCTCTATGGAAACTGGATCACCACTATAAAAAACTGAGGACTAGATGGATCCAGGATTTCATACTTGGTCGATTAACTATTAAGAGAGTGGGGGGTTCTTGATCATGTGTTGGAGGTGAAAAATATGATTGATGTAGGTTGATTAGGTGTGTGGCGTAATCAATGCAAGTTTAAACATTTTTTAAGGATCGTTGAAAGCGTTCAACCATGTTTTTAGAGTTTTGTTGATGGGACTGTTGTCTGGTAAGGACCATGAAAACAAACGATCACTAAAATAAATAAAGAAACCTAGATGGTTGATTACAAACAAATAGATAAATGAAACAAGATAATTTTACTTATCTTGATTAATTAAAAAAAAGGTGAAATATGAAAAATGGCTGAGTTCCTAGGAAATGGAAATATATGGTTGGTTTTAGGTGAAGTTAAAGGATGGAGTCCTCAATGTACCTGAAGGTACGTGAGACCCAAATATGTGTTGGTGTTAGTATGAGGTGTGGTATCAAGTCCTAACCCCTCACTTCATGGTCTCACAGTGATAAGGGTGTCGGGTGCTTAGCCAATATACCACCCACCATCTTATTTATACTCAGCCAAAACACTGATTTGGCTTACCCTCATGGTAATGAAATCTAAGTAGGTCCACCTAAGTAGGAGTGTTTTGATGTAGATTATGTTTAACATGATTTTTTTTGTGTGAGGGGAGTTAAGTGAATGAAATTCATTAACCCATAATTAAACTATATGATCAAACAGATATGAAGGCTTTGTTTATAAATCCCAAAAATAAATGTTAATTTGATGAGGACAATAGACAAATGCAATGCCAAGGAAAGGAAGAAAATGAAGAAAATGTACCTATGATTACTTTTTGATTTTATATTTAATGTTTAGCTCAATTGAAATTAATAAATAGGCACTCCAGAGAGGGAAACCTATAATGGTTAGATAAATATAGAAAATAGAAAAGAAAACACATCCAAAGGAAAACTGACTGAGTAATAAGGAACAATCCACAAAGATCATTTGTGATTTCAACAATCATGGGTGATTTACTAGAACTGTTAGTGATTACAAAGCAGAGAATATATGAATGAATAATAGTTAATTATTAATGGAAAATAAGGAGACACGGTCCCATGGGCCATGCTAGTAAGTTATTAGGTAGTTTTTGGTAAAATGTTTTAAGTGTAGAAATTACCTAAAACTCAAAATAAGGCATGGTTTAATGATACTTGTGCTGACAGTCACAATGTCAGAATGATAAGTAGGGTGACCATGAAAAAGAGCTCCTCCTTTCTTCGAGTGAAGAGACCTAAAAATACAGATAGCTAAATGAGAGATATTATAAAAATAGGATAATGATTTTCTCAAAAAAGGCCAATCCTTGGAATCCAAAGGGAATTCCTTGAAGAATATCAGCTTGTTTTGATACAATCAAGTGAGTTGATAAAGATAATAAAATAGATAATGACAATGATAAGGATATAAAGTAGAGAAGCTAGAACTTGAGGTGAAAAATAAGATCTTGTTCTACTTCATTGGTGTCCTAGGCCAAAGTGGTGGTAATATGAATATATTTGAAGTAAATGTACTAGTAGTATTCAATTTCATGTCAGATAACATCAAGGAAATCAAACTACTCCTAGATATCTTCGATGGTTAGTTCAAATATGATGGCACATAAATAGATCTCATGGAGGATGTTGAAATACTCCCACATAAATGGTTGTTGGATGATCAAGAGATCAGATTAGAATAACCTGGAACAGTCCTCTACAGTAGAGACATGCTTGCAAGCAGACAAAGTAAGTCTAGAGAAATAAAAAATGATTGATAAAATATAATGATCTGATAAAAGAAACTACTTTGGTATAAATCATAGACGATTAGTGATTAATGACACCCTAAAATTTACAAAGAAAATTACACGACTAAAAAAGGGAAGCTAACACCATTACCATCCATCTAGCTAAGGGTTCTAAGTCTACGAATGTAACATTAAGATAGAATCTTACAAGAATGCTTAACTAGTATGAAAACAATACAAAATATAACTAAACATGCCTACTAATATGCTTGAATTACCTAACATGGGCCTAAATAGACCTAATAAGGAAATCAAATGGTTATGGTTCCTACTCTAAACAAGGTGAAATGGCCTCTCCTAATGACTACTTGGTCATTTTGGATATCCATCTACTAACCCCATTGAAGGCTTTAAGCAAGGATTGAAGTTAGCTATATATCATATTTATTATATGAGATGAAAATAAGAGCATGGTGTAAAATATAAAAGAATGAGGTGAACCCTTTTTATAGTTTTCCTTTTGAGAGAAACTTATATTTTGGTGCATATGGGACTAAAGCCCCGAATTAGATTAGAATTGCTAATAATGATTAGGCCTTCCTAATCACAATGTTTCACCTATTTCTTAGATCGTTTCTTTGAAGTGTTGACGAAATAGATAGGGTAACGGGCATAGGAGGAATACCTGTTCAAATGTTGGTTGATGGGTTGTTGCACACGTATGACTTCTGAATCCACAGATGATCATGAGAGCTTCCTTTTGGCTAGGAGGAACTACCTGTAATGAAAACAAGACCACCAGAAGGAATTAAACAATATGGGCAGTGAACTGCCTAGCGTAAGCTAGATCTGGGAAGTATGATACTTCCTAGATGGCTGTCAGTCCACTATTTTAAACAATTTAATGTTGTAAACAAAGTAAATCCTATTGTTATTTTAAAATGATTTAGGTATCTCACTTAAAAACACAATAAGAAATAGATCTAATCTAACAGGCTAAGCTAGAATAGAATCCAAAGGTCAAATGATTGGTTTTGGGTCTCTACAGGTCTGATAAAGGTCTCAGGTAGATCACAGGTGAATGAGGGTGAGATAAAATTAGGTGGGTAGGTCTCTGTTTAGGGCTGTGTGGGAAAACACAGAGACCGGTGTCGGTCAGGGGTGACTGACGGCGGTTAGGTATAACCGGTGCCAGTTACTGTGAGATCTGGAAATGTCACAGAACAGGCTTTTGGTCTCCTTTGTGATTGCACAAAGGACTTTGGTTGGTCAGGAGAAGGTATTGGGTGACTGGAGTAGGATTTTGTGAGGTTTTAATGGGTATATGGAGGTGAAAATGTGGATAAGGTCAATAGGGAGCAAGATAAACAATGGATGATAAAATGATGAAGAAATGAAATAACCAGGAAAGTATGATGTTGTACTTACTTGGATTTTATTCCTGAATGCCTGTGTGTGAGGGATGGAGGTGCTGATGATGGGTTTGAAGGTTGCAAGTGATCACCAACTGAAGAAAATATTCTGCATGGGCTGCATGTACACTCCTCTTTGCTTGGATAGATCAGATCATGGTTGGGATGGCTATGCAGGAGAAGATGCTCAATCTCCTTCCTTGGATGTGAGTTTTCACTGGAATTTTCTCTCTGAAGATGCGTTATCTCTCTGAGATGTGTTCTTGCTCATCAACTTTCTCCCAATGTTTTCCAACTTCCCCAACCTTGAGAATAAGGTTGTTTTGGGGTTAAAAGGGGTAACCGACGGCGGTCTGGCTTAACCGGTGATGGTTAGGGGTAAACGATGTCGGTCAAGGTGGGATTTCCTAGGTTTACTAAACTAGGGAGATCCTCCTGATTTCCTTGGATCTCATGTCATTATCCCATGGATTAGACTGGGAGCTTCTTGTGAGCATGCGGGAATGTGGTTAGAGGGAATGTAGGCATTGATTTTTAGGGTTTGGGTAAGTCTTAGTTAGTTATGGCAACTTGCTAAGAATAGGTCTTAGGTTGAGTTGGCTTGGTGAGGTGTCTAAGTGAACTGTATGTGGGGATATTATTTAAATAAGATATTTAAATAATAAATATAGTGAGGATAATGCATTAAATTAGTTAAATTAATTAAATTAATATTAGTGGGGTGAAGGGGGTCATGGCTAGGTAAATGTAATAAAGGGTGCTTATATGTCGAGGGACAAAAGGGGAGTGTGACCTAATTTTAGTGTCTACATTTTGCCACTTTTTGTTGCGTAGCTTGTATTGGTAAGTGATGCTAACAAAAATAAGATGTGGTTGCCCCATGTGTGGGTGAAGGTGATCCCCCTCAAACCAGGAACTGACGAGGCAGTAGGCTGAAGCGGTGAGTGGTTTGATAAAAGGTAAATGTGAGGAAAAGGCAAGTGGGTACAGGGGAAAAGGGTGAAAGGTCTACTCGGGAAATCTAGGTAATGGGTCAGGGTCACAGGTAGCAACAGTCAAACGCACACACACGTATAAACTGCAGCACGCTACCAGGTTGAAGAGCAGGAAAACTCTACATCGTCTAAGGTCGATAGGTTTATCCAAACAAGGTTGAAGTGAATCTGGTATCCAAGGTATAGGATATGGTCAGGAAACACAACGTAGGTTAGGTGCAGGAACGTTTAGGTATGTTCCGGTACACCAAAGGTAGGGTCAGGATAAATGGTCACAACAATAGGCTAGGTAAGGTCATTAGGTCAATCAACACAGGTAATAGTGCCGCAAGGTATAGTGAACACATGAGGTCAAAGGTCACTAGCAATGGTCCAGGTCCAAATATCTAGGTCACGGCATGGGTAAGGCTGATGTAACGGTAAAATAATGAGTCCCCAAAGGAGGAAAAATGGAGGTAGTAAATGATGAGGTCAGGAAAGGTAAGGTAATGGGTTGGGTAAAGGTTGGATGGGGTAAAGAGGAAAGGTAAAGGGTGGGGTAAAATGGAAAAGTAAGGGAAATGTGTAGTTTAGGTGAGCGATGGCGGTCATAGATAACCAACGTCGGTATAGGAAAACTGATGATGGTTAGGTAGGGCACAAGACCGATGCCGGTCAAGGGGAACCGACGTCGGTTAGGTCAGGTTTGGTATAAAAACAAAAAATCCACATTTTTTTATTATTCATTTGTTATTTGCAAAGTGAAGAAATGACAAAAAAGAAAGAAAAGTGAGAAAAGTGTTCGGAGGAAACGGGACAGTGAGCTGGCAGTCATATTTGACAAGGGTTGGGTTGGTGAGTAGCGGGTCCACGGGATCAAGGTGAGAGAGTTGATTGGTTGGAGGTTTTGAGTAGGTATTTGGTGATGGCAGAGGCTGGAGAGGGATCGGGTGGACCACCAGCACAATGGCCAGACGTGCCACCGAGACGGTGGCAGCGCGATGAGGTAAGTGCCCTAACTCTATAGTGTAAATTAGATAGATTAGAGGTTGTAATAGTTGTTATTTGTAGGGTTTTGTGGGTTTTTTTATTTTTGTGGGTGGGAAAAAGTTAAATGTGGGTATGGGGGGGAAAACAGGAAAAAAGAGGGGGGGAGGGTAGTAAATTGGATAGGTGGGGTGGGTAGGGGTTTTGGGGTAGTGTAGGTCATTGTAGGTGGGGTAAAAGGGATAGGTGGGAGGGTTTTAGAAAAAAGGGGGGGTTTGGGAAGTCACGGATTTTTCCGCGACAGTGACTGGCGTCGGTCAAGTTTGGCTGGCATTGGTTGGTAAGAACCGGGATCGGTCACCAAATAGGTGACCGATGCCAGTTACGTGGTAACCATGGTTAGTAAAGAGGAACCAGTATCGGTCACCAAATAGGTGACCGATGCTAGTTTAAGGGTGACTGGAGTCGGTTAGGATGAACCAGCACCGGTCAGGATTTTAGGCACAAGGGTCCAAAAGGGATGTAGGTTAGGTGGTTGAGATGGGTAAGGTAAAAATAGGGTGGTGGGTAATGATAGGTGATGAATATGGTCATGGTAAATGTAGATTAATGTTGCTTTGAATTGGTTGCAGGGGAGATCACAGTTACATATGCGGGACAGGGTTCTGCCTTACTGGTGAGATTACATGGCTTAGCGACCCCTTTGGAGCTGCAACATGTGGAGGTAGTGGGATTGAGTGGTATTCTGTGCTACCGACATGTTGTTTGGTAGCCTAGTTTGATGGTCATGCTCATCGATAGATGGGACTCCATGACCAACACGTTCCACCTTCCGACGGGTGAGATGACTATCACCCTGGAGGACGTGTTCCAGATTTTGAGGTTACCCATATTGGGGGCCCAGGTGTACTCTATCTCCTCCGAGGCCTCAGAGGAGCTGATCGGGATAGTATTTGGTGAGGGGGCGGTGGAGCTGAGATTCCATAGCACCAGTTTGAGCTATGGCGAGATGTACCTAGCCCGTCCGGATGAGACGAGGCTAGTGGTTTTATTGATGGAGGTAGTGTGCTGCTATGCACTGCCTGATGCAGAGGGTGGATGCTTTCCCCAATCACTGATGGGGGTGCTCCATGATATGATGGTGCATGAGACATGCTTTTCCTAGGGCACCAACATTCTTGGTGCAGCTATACAGAGAGTTGTGGGCGTATGGGTGGTTGGTAGGTTTAGCCTGTGTTGTACATTTATACTGCACTGCTGGGCCTACGAGCACATAGTCTGTGTTCGACCTATAGGGATTCCCTGAGCATATGCATTACCTACAAGATGTGTGTGGTTGGGATACAGGAGATGGGTGCCGGTTGCAGGAGAGTGGAGGTCAGATAGGCCGACATATGATGTGGCCCATTTTTGGTAGTTGTTGGAGGGGTTGTCCAGAGTGGACATTATCTGGAGGCCATATGTGGGATTCCCCTCATATAGGCACATGCATGAGGAGCTAGCTGAGCTCTAGCTAGAGAGGTGGATACAGGGTCACCATGCCAGGGAGGATGAGATGATCCCGGTAGACAGGGTCTGACGGTAGTTCGGGCTTGTACAGGATATTCCTCCATCCTTCCCACAGTATCAGAGAGATGACATGGAGAGGCCTCTACCTCTACCACAGCCTACAGTGCCTACAGGAGAGGAGGAGCAGCCAGTGGATTGGTGGATTGATGATGCCAGATGCACAGATAGGTATAGGTAGTGGTGGGTAGCTCAGTTACGAGCCATACCACCTAGACCAGGGCAGCCTGACTTAGCTACCATTACAGTGCAGAGAGATGCCCTACAGGGGTAGGTAGCGACATTGATCACGTAGATAGGTATACTACAGACACAGCTGGAGGGGTCAGAGGTAGAGGTAGCAGAGCTACGAGTACAGGTGGCTAGTCTGTAGGCCCAGATGGTGGAGGGAGAGGGTGGAGGAGATGGAGGAGATGGAGACAGATGGTCAGGTGGCAGCCTTACAGGCTCAGGTGGTAGGTTTACAGGGCCAGTTGGCCACATCCTAGGCATAGATTGGGGCCTTACAGGCCTAGATACAGGCACAGGGATAGTGGGGCACCACCACAGGCATTCAGGGACAGGGGGGTCCACCACAGGCGCAGGGAGCTTGGTCCCAGTTCACAGGCTGGCGTAGGGCAGGTACAGGGGCCGAGACCTATGGGACCACCACAGACCGTGCCTATATCTAGGTTACGGGATGCCCTAGGTGAGGTGAGATATTATCAGGACCAGCTCATGGTAGCTGGGATAGACTTCCTCTCTTATGGAGAGTACAGGGCACAACAGGTGTCCAGTGAGAGGATGAGATCCCACACACATAGTGTGGAGAGCACAGGAGGTCAGCGAGCTCTGAGGCCTAATCAGGGAGAGGCCACCAGTGCATGGTGACCAGAGCTAGGTGATGTGCCAGCAGGGACATAGGAGGCCGAGGGTGCAGGTGACACAGAGATGGAGGACATCTGGCGAGATGTCTGATATGCGGTCACCTGATTTTTGATGTATACTAGTGATTATTTTTGATATATATGTCCAGCCTTGCGTGCCAAAGATAGTTGTATTTTTTATCACATACCGGCCTGCATGCCGAAGACAGTGAGGATGTACGAGTGATTTTTGTATATTTGAGCATATACCGGCCTGCGTGCCGAAGATTTTTTTATTGATTCATTCATTCTTTTTGTATATATGAGACCGGCCTGCGTGCCGATGACATTTTGTATTGTATATCGGCCTGCGTGCCAACATTTTTGAGATGATGGACATGATGAGATAGACATGTATTTTGAGATACACATTTATTGATTTATATGATGAGATTCATGGTATTTTGTGATGTGTTAATATGTTTATGAGATATTGGATGTATGGCTTGTGTTAGATGAGATATGGATTTGTTACTTGGATATGGATGGAAATTAGGTGAGTTAGGCATGATGGAGTTAGGTTGGTTTAGGCATGGATCGAGTCAGGTTATAGGCATGGATTGAGTCAGGTTATAGGCATGGATCGAGTTAGGTTATAGGCATGGATTGAGTCAGGTTATAGGCATGGATTGAGTCAGGTTATAGGCATGGTTGAGTCAGGTTATAGGCATGGTTGAGTTAGGTTATAGGCATGGTTGAGTCAGGTTATAGGCATGGTTGAGTTTAGTTATGATTCATTATTTTGGCAATGAATGATACTATGGGTCATATGTGAAATGTTGTATAATCTATGCATAGTGATGATAGAGAGATGGTAGGTGTAATAAATGTATGTTGTGGTAAGCAACTTGTTATGTATGTGGCTTAATTTCCAATTTTGTTAGAAAAGGGGAACTAAGTGAAATGTGATGTAAATGGTGAGTTAGGCATGGTTGATGAATTGTTTTAGGGTAGAGAATGGCCGAGCTAACCTCCAAGGGCCCCATGCCCTCAGAGTGCTGCCTACATAGTCCCGGTGAAAAGGGACCTCAGGCCGATATAGTTCTCCCATGAGGTAGGGAAGAATATGAAATGAGTTGGTAGGTATTTGGGCATGTGGTGGGTTTAGGTTTAATAGGTGTGGGTAGATTATAGGTAAAATGATGTAGGTGAAGGTGATTATGGTGAAAGTGGAGGATTACCTAAAAGCTAAGCATTGAGGACCAAGTCCCATATAAGGTAATCAAAACGTAAACAAAGATGGTTAAAAGATAAGAGGGGGGCAATAAAGCCACCTGATTGGGTAGGATCATACCGAGTAGATCATACCTTGGAGGGGGTGATGAACACAAGACCCAAAAGGCATTACATGATTAACTGTTCTACGATGAAGGTAGTCACAGGATCACCAAATGTCAAAATTCCAAGATGTCCCTTGAGGTAATTGAGGAAATGAGAGTGGAAATGGTAAGGTGGGTGAAAGGTAGTTAATTTTATATGTTTTGAGTGACAGGTCTTTTGGGCAAGAGGTCCAAGGTCACAATGGGCAAGTCCATGACTAAAAGTTTTTTGTTTTGATAGACTGATCGATGTGGGAAGTCTATATGGGATAAATAATATGGTACTCCTTGAGGTCTTCGTGAAGCTGATCGATGCGGGAAGCTTTGGTTTCTCTTGTTTTTTTTAAAGCTTCACATAGCTGTCCTTCGAGGGAGCAGTCTATTTATAGCAGCAATTTTTTCGAGAGGAAGATGTCCTTTTGAGGGAGTCATCTTTTTATTAGAAGTTTGACTCAAGGAGTTTGGTCCCATGTGAGGTCTTTGAAATCATGGACAAGACCAAGGTGGAGGATAGGACTCTTGTTCAAAAGGCAAGGTGGAACGACCATGGGATCTCATCTAAAGGTAGACAAAAGTATCCATGAGAATCATGTTATGTGCAGTGCCATGGTACACATATTCAAGAGAAGATAACAAGTGATGGGTACTCACATGATTCTTGTTTAATCATTAGGGAGGTGTATGGAGTGGATAGCACTCAAGGGACGAGCCTGTAAAGAGACAAAGGGTGAGGTAGGACAATGAGTCAACAATAGAATGGTCGAAGATGCAATGCGTTAAGGGGCTCAGGTTCAGGTTTACCATCAAGTGAGGATAAACGATAGGCACCTGATCCATAGGTATGAGTTACGATGTATGGTCCAAGCCAATTAGGAGTGAATTTTCCCCATTTACTTTTTTCTGCTTTGGTTACGTGTTGATTTTCTTTCAAGACAAGGTCACCAACTTGGAAGGTTCATTCATGAACATGTTTTTCATAAGCACATTTGATACGTTGTTGGTAAACTTGAAGGTGATCCAGAGCGTTAAGATGACATTCGTCTAATAACTCTAGTTGTGCTAAGCGGTCCTGACAAAAGTCATCATCAGTAAGCATGTCATGGAGAGAAATGTGGAGTGAGGGGATCTAGACTTCGAGAGGTAGAACAACCTCTGTACCGTAGACCAGAGAAAAGGGTGTGGCCATAGTGGAAGTGTGAATACTAGTGTGGTATGCCCATAGGGAAAAAGGAATGTGCGTATGCCAATCCTTCCCAGTATCATCAACCACTTTCATGAGAATTTTGTTGAGGGTTTTGTTAGTGGATTCAGCTTGGCCATTGGTTTGTGGGTAATAAGGTGATGAGAAACTAAGCTGAATGCCGAAGGCATCGCAAAGTTTTTGCAATGTTTTGTTTTTGAATTGTTTTCCATTGTCAGTGATGAGGTGATGAGGAACACCAAAGCGAAAAATGATGTGATGGTTAATGAACTCACATATTTTCTCAGCTTTCATGGAGATGAGTGGTATGGCTTCCACCCATTTTGTGTAGTATTCGGTAGCAGTTATGATCCATTGATGGCATTGGGAAGAATGAGGATTGATTTCTCCAAAAGATCCAAACCCCATTGAGAGAAGGGCCAAAGGTCACGAGTGAATTGTAAAGCATGACTGGGTGTATGATGAAGGTTGGAATGTTGTAGGCATTTCACACAACATTTGACATAGTCACAACAATCATGGTTAAGGGTCGGCCAGTAATAACCTAGGTGAAGAATACGCTTAGCAACAGCAAGGCCACTAAAGTGACCTCCACATATGCCATCGTGAACCTCCTTAATGGTATAAGGAATTTCAGAACTTGTGAGGCATCGTAAGAGAATACCATCAAAGCCATGCTTATAGAGGAGTCCCCCAGAATGAAAAAATGAGAGACTTTTTAAGGAAGGCGTGTTGTCCGTTATGGGTGACATCAAGAGGTAAGTTGGAGAGAGAAAGGTAGTCATATTATTGTTTATACCACAGGTCACTTGGGTCAAGGGTGTCTCTTTGCTTTGAGTAAACATCATGAGGTAAATAAGAAGGTGAATGGAGGCATTTTAATGGTGATAAATATTTTGGAATCGGAAGGGGAAGTTCTTATTTGGGAAGCTAAGCAGGCCATGGTATCCTCAGCTTTTGTTTGATAGGTTTGAACGTGGGATGGTTTGAAGGGTGTAACACTCAAAGGGGTCAAAAGTATGTCTACATAAGATGTTTAAGCTTTTAAGTATCTCGTTAAAAGAAGTGATGGTACATACCATTCACTTGGTTCTAAACCAATTGTCTGATCTTTAAGATGTGTGGGTCATCTGGATTGATTTGACATCTAGAGTATGAATGTTGATCTCGATAGTCGATTCATTCAACATGGTTTGTGTCTTCAGAGGGTAACGACTTGATGAATATATGAGTCTTCTACACCAAGGTAGGTGAGTATGGATTCATCATCCTGACATTGAATGATGTTAATTATAGGTGTGTCGTCATCGATCATCATCAGGATACAGGAATGGGAGTTAGAGTGGAAGGGGCCTCACCTTCACGTTGATAAGTCAAAGGCCCTAAGGAAATGGTGTTTATGAAAAAAAAAAATTAGGAGGGATAGATTCAAGATCCATCGACTCCGTCGGTGAGGGTGGTGATGAAGGTGGAGCGGGTGAAGGTGGTGATGAAGATGAAGGTGGAGAAGGGCTAGGGTCTTCAATGAGTTCAATGTGGGCCTATTTGGTAGGAGGTTCGGGGAAGCTGATACCACTACGGTCATTATGTTTGTGGGTGGTACATGGAATAATGGTATGGCGGCCTTGCTCGTAAAAGCCAAAACCAAAACCCTTCCATGCACAACGGTGCAGGAAGGTGTGGGAAAAATGGTGATTGGTAAGTGATTGGAAGTCAGTGGAAAATGGGCGGGGTTGTGATGGTGGTTCAGGTGTGTAAGTGGTAGTATCAAGTCCCCCATAGGTGAGACTAGTACGAAGATGAGGAGGACCATAAAGGAGAAGTTCTCCTATATGGTGATCATAGCGAGGGTGTTGGTGAAGGCTTCCATACTCCTGCGGAGTAAGGAATGTGTTGACACTATATAGGCGGTACTCCCCCAGAGTGAGGCATTGAAAAACACCTTCCAAGGGATCAGTGGTTGGTATGTAGGTAGCTGGAATGGATGATGTGTCAGAGGTCGATGCGGAGGTGGAGTTAATGGATTGGGAAGCTAATGGGTCAGCCATGGAGGTTATAGTAGTGGTAGGAATGGAGGAGGTATGTGCGGTGAAAGTAGCGGTTGTACTGGTAGGTGGAGGTGTAGGTGAAGTGGTAGTGGTTGCGGAGGTAGATGGCTTGACAGGTATGAGCACATCATTGGGTCGGTAAAGCATGTTGCATGTTTTGAAAGGTGATGGGTCAGCTGGAATGGTATAAGTGTGTCCTTCATGTTCAAACTTTACACAATGATGCAAAGTGGAAGGAACGTAACCCATGACACGAATCTAGGGTCTACCAAGCAACAAGTTATATTGGAATTCCCCCTCCAAAACATAAAACAATTCTGGAACAGTGCGGGGGCCCACGTGAATGTGAAGGATGACAGTGCCTAGTGTGGAGGTGATAGCATCGTTGAATGAACGCAACATGACCAGATGTTTATGCATGTAATTGTCAGGTATGCGCATTTGAGAAAATGCATGGGATGAAATGATGTTAATGCTAGCACCTCCATCAATCATCACACATGGCGTACCCGATATGTCATCAATGTGGACAGAGATGAAGAGGGCTGGGTCTGGGTCATCATTTTGGTGTGGCACGATCTCCTCCTTTGAGAAGCTAAGGGAGGCCACTTGGTGAACAAGGTGAGGTGAGGATGAAGGTGGTAATTTGGTGAGAGAGGCTACATGATGGGGTGTGATAATGGAGGCTACGGGTGTAGGGTCATTGGGTAAAACCTCAATAGATTGAAGAACCTCCATGAGGGCTTGACGATGGGATTCTGAGGTTTGGATGAGGTCATATAAGGACATTTTGAGGGGAGATTGGTGTAATTGTTTGAGCATGGTGTGATGTGTGACGCCATTAGAAATGGGGTATGTGGGGCCATGGATAGTTATTTTAGGTATGGGTGCAGATGGTATGTTGGGTATAGGATTGGTTGGTGGGTCAGTTGCCTTTTCTTTGCCCTTCTGCGCATGTGTAGTGACGTGTATCATGTTGATTTGAGGGGAGTTGGAAAATGGAGAAGGTGTAGGGTGAGTGGTATAACGACATGAAGGGAAAAAACCTACTGGAGGAGAAAATCCCTGTGAGGTCAGCTGGGCACAACGACATTTGGGTGGTGGCGTGGCAAGTTCTCTGATGCGAACCATGTTAATTTCAAATCTTGAGGGTGGCTCTAGGAGTGGTGAGGGTGGAGGTTATGGCTATTGAGTGGGTAGTGTGGGAATGGGTGTCGGTGAAGCAGGATCCTCATCAAGAAGGTCATCGTCATCAAAGTTGGTTTCTGGTGGACACAATTGGATAAGGATGGTTTTCAAGGCCTTGCAGTTCTCCACATCATGCCCTGGCACACGATGGTATGTGAAAATTTTAGTATCATCAAACCCTTTTGGCTTGGGTTTGAGGGGGTCATAAGGTCGGAGTGGCGGTAATGTGATAACAGAAGTCTCGAGGAGGTTGGTTAAAATTTTGGCATAGGACCCTGCTAGTGGATCACAATGGGAAGTGAACGTGGGTTTGGGTGTAGGTGTGGTTGATTGTCGAGGAACTATTTTTGGAAGAGTAGGAATGAGTTGAGCTATGGGTTTAGGTGTCGGTGTGGTTTGAGGTATCGGTCATGTTTGTTTGGGTAGGGGTACAGTAGATGGATGGGTAGGAGGGTGTGTGGTTGTTTTGACTACCTTATTGTGGGGTAGTGGGGTTTTGTTTTTGGGTTGCACCTTCTTGGGTAAAGGTGATGTGGGTGTACAAGGTCTAGAAGGAAAAGCAGATGGAGGAAGAGGGTGAGTTACCCACGGGGATAACGGGGGTGCTGTGAAGGTAGATGACGTGGGTCGTACTTGGGGTGTGAGGGACAATGACTGAAGTGTAGTGGGTAGTGAAGCAATAGCTGAAGGTATTGGAGGTATTGGTGGTAAAGAGACTGCAGGTGTGGGTGTAAGTCATGTTGTGTGCCTGGGTAGGTTAGAGGTTTGTGAGGAAGGAATGGGTTGTTGTGTTATTGGTTTATGGATGGGTGAAGGTTGCTTGACCATGTTGGGCAGCTGAGGTCTTAAGACAGATGGGACAAGTGCGGGTGTGATTGGTGTGGTCGGGGTATGAGGTCGATGAGTTTGTTTCTTTGGTTTGGGTGTCAGAGTAGGTGTGGTATTGACGTTGGAGGATGTAGCTAAATCTAGTTTAATAGGTGGATGAGTAAGGCTGGTGGTCGGGGTGACCCCTAAAGTGGTAATAGGTTTAGTTGAGGAAAATGTTGTAGGTATGGGTTTGGGTTTAGAGGTAGGTCGGGTTATGGGTAAGGGTGTGGTGTGAGTGCTAACAGGTATCATGGAAGGGGTTGTGATAGAGTGGTTGTATTTGGTTTGATTGGTCGAAATGTGTTTGGGTAGATAGTGGAGGTATCAGCGAGGGATCTCTGCATCTGTGTTGAGATAGGGAGTAAGAGGCACCCCCATAGTAAATCCCTATCCACATAATCTAAGTGATCAGCCAAATGTGAGAATGACACATCTGTGGGTGGAGTTGGTGAGGACCTAATGGGAATTCCCGTAAAATGCATCTTAGAGATGGGGAATTGGCTAGCTTCAGCTTCCGTGGGTAAGAGAGCTGAAAGTAGGTCTGTTGGATTTTGGGTAGCTGATGGAGAATGCTCACCAAGAGGCAAAGGTATCTCAACTGGGTCTATGATGGGTGGAGGAGATGATGGGAGCTCCTCTATAAGTGGAGGAATGATGGGCTCCTCTATGGGTGGAGGAGGTAATGGGTGCTCCTCTGGGTGGGTGGAGGAGGTAATGGGAGTTCCTCTATGGGTGGAGGAGGTACTGTAGGTAAAGGTTCTCTAAGTGGTGAAGCCAGGGGTGAGATGGTCTCAATGTTAGCAGAAGACCCCTCCGTAGGTGATGAAGGAGATGAAAGGTGTTCCTCTATTGGTGAAGGAATAGGGGAGGTTGGTTCCAATGTGGAAGGAGGATTTCGGGCTAGGATCTCCTCTATGGAAGGGATGTGAGGTAATTGAGAGGTGACAGGTACCTCATTAAAGATAGCGTGAACCTCACGGGTATGGGTATCATGAGTTGATGTCTCACCGGTTTGATTGGATGAAGGGGCATGGTTGGGAAATGGTTTTTTGAAGATTTGTAGATTTTGGTTGGGGGTGGCGTTGGGATTATCCACAGTTAACTCACCTTTCTCGAGCATTTCTTGGACAATATTCTTGAAAGTGATGCAGTTGCCGTCACTATGACCCTTTACTCGATGATAGTTACAGAAATCATGTTCTTTATACCATGCGGGCATGGGGCGAGCAGGGTCAAAACTAGTGTGTGGTTTTATGGGTGGAAGGGTGATGGCTCCAGCTTTGATAAGCTTTTCTAAGACAGAAGAGTAAGGTTCCCCAATTGGGGTATATTTTCACTGCTCTTGTCTGAATTGAAAAGTCTGGACAGGTGAGAGATTAGATGAGGGTGTAGCCTGATTCGATGGATGAGTTGGGCCAGCCTTGAGTACCACTGCATTAGTGGTGCCCTTAGCTTTTGAATAATTGGTTTGTGGTTTGGAAGAAGAAGAGGTATCATTTGACTTGAATGTCCAATTCTTATTGCGTAATTGGATTTTCTTCTCTTCGATGGCCCGAATCTCTAACTTTCGTGCCATAGTGAATGCCTCATCGAATGTTCAGAAGGTTTGGACCTGCAAGGTCAGGGAGATATGTCTAGCACAAGCTCATGTGAAGAGCTCGATGAGTTCAGTTTGTGGCAGTTGGAAGGTAAGTTGATTGATCAGGCTGCGCCAGCGAGTGACAAAATCTATGATAGATTCATCCTCATACTGACGTGTGGAATATAGATCGGTCATGGTAACCTTCTTGACGATATTGATAGAGAAATGATCCAAGAAGGCTTGGGCTACCTGATTGAATGAGAATATAGAGTGTTTAGGTAACCCACTATACCAATCTAATGTAGGTCCAGTGAGGGACATGGGAAAAGTTCTCAAAAGCAAGGCATCATCATGAGCGATCAGATAACACCCATGTTTGAACGACCGCAAATGTTGTTGGGGGTCTTCTTTGCTATTGAAACGATTGAATTTAGGCATTTCCCAATGCACAGGGTATGAACGGATAGGAATGGATGGGTGAATAGGCTCGTTGCAAATCTCGTCATAGGTGAGAGTGTTGCGGGAGCCGGAAACCAATGCCTCCAATGTCTGCATCTTGTCCAACATCAATTTAATTAGGTCATTGGTGGGTTGTGATGATTGGATGCCTCCTGTAGTGTGAGGAGGTTAGTTTTGGGCATATAATGGGGTGTCACTCCAGTGTATGGGGCTGCCATGTAGGGTGGTGGAGAAGAAGGTAGTGAAATAGGGGGTACATACCTGGAATGAATAATGGATGAAACAGGAGGTTGTTGGTAGTATGTATATGGGGGTGGAAGGGTCGTGGTAACCCTAGTGGCAATAGGGGCTAATGATTGTGGAATGGAAAGAACCACGTTCTGAAATGGGGTAGGGGTCACCGACACTGGAGGTGGGAATGTAGCTACAGGTATGTATGAGACATTAGGGGTGGATGAGGTTGTGTTTGGGGTAGTCATCGAGGGTATGGTGGATGTAATGGGTGCCACAGAGGTAACAGACACAACAGTCATAGCGGGTATAGAACCTAACTACGAAATGACTGGGGGTAAGGTGGATGCGGGCAGCACAGAGCTAGATGGGGCTGATGTGGAAGTGGGTGGGAGAGTTCAGGGGGATAGATACGGGCATGCCATATATCAACTGACCCGAGGCATCTCGAGTGGATGAGTGGGAAAGGTAAAACTGCAAGGCGGCAGGGTTCTGGTCAAGGAGTCGTGTGAACTCCTCATCTCTGGTAGTGATAGTAGTAGGCTGGATGGGATCCATGGCTGGTGATAAAATAGAAGGTGGTGAAGGACTAGGTGGGAGTGGTTGGCAACTGGCATGGAATACAAGGGCACTTGCTTGTCTTCGGGTCAGCACCATGTGAACCAGTACTGATCAGGTAGGGCTGCTTCTCTGTAAATGATACAGAGAACAGCAGGAACAGGTGAATCTGGTGATAAAAAGTGGATGAAGTAACAAATGGTGGCTGGAATGTGAAACAGGCTAACCGATGCCGGTTAGGGAAAACTGATGTTGGTCAGGGGTAACCACTGCCGGTCACTGTAGAAAATGGACAGTAAGTAAACAGCGAGGTAGAAGGTAAAATCTGACAGGTATGCCAAATCTGAAGATGTTTAAAATGTCAATGGGAATAATGACAGTGACAGAGACTATGAAAAGTGGAAGAAAGTGAAGTAAAATGTCCTTTTGAGTAGGTTAGCAAAAGGACCTAGAACCGATGTCGGTTGGGTATAACCGATGGCGGTCAGAGGTAACCGATGACGGTTACTATGAAATTGAAACAGTGATGAAAGAAAGTGGTTGTGAATTAAAATCTGATGTAGAATCAGACCCAGAATTCTAGGAATGATGATGATATGGCCCAGGCACACTCAGGTGAAGCCGAATACACCAGCTATGATGAGGAGCATGCAAGGATGAACAAAAAAGTGATGAACGTGATCTCTCACCTCAAAACGCAAGCCAAGCAAAAACACTAAGAAAATGTGATCCTAGGAGTGCCTTTTCTATTATGTTTGTTTAGCTTATGCTATTTAGGGACTGACACATGAATTGTGAAATAGATTTTTTGGTGAGGATGGATTCCTACAAAGAAGGAGATCTAAAAGGTGAGGTTTCAGGTATGTTATGGTGGGGACAGGCTTCACTCTGAAGTATGACTCGACAGAGCAGTGCACTGGGCACCAACTATGTCGTGATCGTGTGATCACCTACAACTTCTTCCAGGTAGGATGTTGTTTAAGAATGTATGTATTTTGAATTTTTGTGTGGTTTGGTAAGACTTAGAGAAAGAGAAAAGGATAGAAGTGCTTTTCTATGATTCATTTGTCAACCATCAGCTGGTCATGACTTCCAGCGTATAGGTTGCCCTCAATTAATGTGAGCTAATGCAATAAATCAGAATGGAATGCACTTGTTTTTAAACTCAAATCGAAAATGTGAAATTGGATGACACAATAAGATGAAGAGGAAGAGGGATGCTCTTTCACTACAATGCAGAAAACATGAAGAAATGATCCTTTTAATTACACCAAAAGAAAAGTTTCCTTTAGAGCAAATAGAAAGGAGAGGTGGATTACCAGGGAAGAAAATTAGTGTGTACACTTTTTAGAAGGGAAACAAACACACAATTTTTTCCTAGGAATGAATGAAATGCAAGGAACCCCGGATGGGTCCCACCGGGCGTGCCAAAATGTTTCACCTTTTTCTTAGATTGTTTCTTTGAAGTGTTGATGAAACAGATAGGGTAACGGGCGTAGGAGGAATACCTGTTCAAATGTCGGTTGATGGGTTGTTGCGTGCATATGACTTCTGAATCCACAGCTGATCGTGAGAGCTTCCTTTTGGCTAGGAGGAACTACCTGTAATGAAAACAAGACCACCAGAAGGAATTAAACAATATGGGCAGTGAACTGCCTAGCGTAAGCTAGATCCAGGAAGTATGATACTTCCTAGATGGTTGTCAGTCCACTGTTTTAAACAATTTAATGCTGTAAACAAAGTAAATCCTATTGTTATTTTGAAATGATTTAGGTATCTCACTTAAAAACACAATAAGAAATAGATCTAATCTAACAGGCTAAGCTAGAATAGAATCCAAAGGTCAAATGATTGGTTCTGGGTCTCTGCAGGTCTGATAAAGGTCTCGGGTAGATCACAGGTGAATGAGGGTGAGATGAAATTAGGTGGGTAGGTCTCTATTCAGGGTTGTGTGGGAAAACACAGAGACCGGTGTGTCAGTCAGGGGTGACCGACGATGGTTAGGTATAACCGGTGCCGGTTACTGTGAGATCTGGAAATGTCACAGAACAAGTTTTGGTCTCCTTTGTGATTGCACAAAGGACTTTGGTTGATCGGGATGAGGTATTGGGTGACTGGGGTAGGATTTTGTGAGGTTTAAATAGGTATATGAAGGTGAAAATGTGGAGAAGGTCAATAGGGGACAAGGTAAACAATGGATGATAAAATGATGAAGAAATGAAATAACCAGGAAAGTATGATGTTGTACTTACTTGGATTTCATTCCTGAAGGCCTGTGTGTGAGGGATGGAGGTGCTGATGATGGGTTTGAAGGTTGTAAGTGATCACCAACTGAAAAAATCTTCTGCATGGGCTGCATGCACACTCCTCTTTTCTTGGATAGATCAGATCATGGGTGGGATGGCTATGCAGGAGAAGATGCTCAATCTCCTTCATTGCATATGGGTTTTTCACTGGAATTTGCTCTCTGAAGATGTGTTATCTCTCTGAGATGTGTTCTTTCTCGTCAAATTTCTCCCAATGTTTTTCCAACCTTGAGAATAAGGTAGTTTTGGGGTTAAAAGGGGTAACCAACGACGGTCTGGCTTAACCAGGCATGGTTAGGGGTAACCGACGTCGGTCAAGGTGGGATTTCCTAGGTTTACTAAACTAGGGAGATCCTCTTGATTTCCTTGGATCTCATGTCGTTATCCCATGGATTAGACTAGGAGCTTCTTGTGAGCATGCGGGAATGTGGTTAGAGGGAATGTAGGCATTGATTTTTAGGGTTTGGGTAAGTCTTAGTTAGTTATGGCAACTTACTAAGAATAGGTCTTAGGTTGAGTTGGCTTGGTGAGGTGTCTAAGTGAACTGTATGTGTAGATATTATTTAAATAAGATATTTAAATAATAAATATAGTGAGGATAATGCATTAATTTAATTAAAATAATATTAGTGGGGTGAACGGGGTCATGGCTAGGTAAATGTAATAAAGGGTGCTTATATGTCGAGGGACAAAAGGGGAGTGTGACCTAATTTTAGTGTCTACGTGAAGTTAGTGAATTCACTTCAAACATAGTAGACAAGCGTAAAACAGGTAAATTTTTGAAGAAACATTAGCAGGATGAAGGATGCCCCCTCGAGTGTCGATGGGGTGATAGAAGAATTCAATCGATGATCAAAAATATGATTTGAAATGGATAGAAGAAAATGAATCATAATGGGCGTGAAACCCTTAGGTATTGAAAAGGAATAAGAATAGGGATAAACACGGTTGTTTATTGCCCCAAGTGATTTGGAAGAAAAATTAGTAGTGGTAATAAATGATAACGGAGAAGAAATGATTAATGGAGAAATATAGGAAAAGCCCAATCTTTGCATTCAAGCTTTCAATAAGTAACTTGTTTATATCATTTGTCCCCTAGGTCTACATCATCAAATTTTATTTAAAATAAACAAAAGTGTAAGATAACATGAAAAGCTAAATTACTAACAATTGTTTACTGCTAAAAATACATAACTCCATGCAACATACATTATGCAATGTAATACGAGAAAGGAAAATGATATTTAGCTCCATGCAACATACAAAATGCAATGCAATATGAGAAAGTAAACCAACTAACCTAACAAAGAAACTAGTACAATCACATGTACTTAAACAAACAATGTTTAAGACAGTTGCACCAATGTTTTTGTTATCAAGTTGTAGTTCCCAAATGTTCGTGTTGTAACGAAAAGGGTTAAAAATGATGCCCCAAGCAATAACACATGTGAGGGAAAAATAGAGGACACAAGTAGTCCCATGGAAAGCATTTTTGCATTATGACACAGTACCTAGTGCCTATTATGAGAGTGTGGTACACCTTCTAGTGTTACCTGACAACTCACTGGGTTGGGTAACCATGGGAGGGTTTTTTCGGTACCGACATAAATACCCACGCAAACTGCTTAACTTTCTATTAATGTTCTTATGCATATGTAGATCAGATGATGATTCTGTAAGTTTGTTTGAGACTGGGTATTGTAGAACAATAAAATATAACCTTAGAAATTATGTTAAATCTTTTGTAGGATCTGTAAATTTCAATGTTTCTACTGAGGATAATATTTTATCAAGTGATAATAAGCAGCTTTGTTAGTGGAGGTGTATGCACGTTGTTTACCAGATTTTTGAACAATTTTGATTTTTTTTTATATGTTTTTTTAGGACAATTTTTTTTGGATTTTTAATAATTTTAACATCATTTTTTAATTTTTGAAACATATTTGAATGTTTTTTATTTTCTAGAAGTTTTCTAAAGCTATGTATAGGAAATGAAGAAATGTGGATGCCCCCAATGACAGATGGGATGTACAAGGGCAGAATGCCATGCGCATGCACAAGAAAGTGAAGATGTAAAATTTCCCCCAGCGTTAGATGGGAATATTCAAAGGAAAACTCTTCACGCACAAAATATGGATCAAGGACAATATGGATAGGTTCAATCATGATGATGAACATAACCCAATGACGTGCTAGGAAGGAGCAAGGATGCCCCCAGCGTAAGCTGGCCAAGAAGCACATGATAGAAAGAAGTGGAAGTTTGTTTTGAGAAAGGGTACAAAGGTGCCCGCAAACATGGAAAAAAGGCAATCTTATACACATGGATGTTCTGAATGAAGTAGAAGAACAACATGAATGTTGTGAATGTAGCTTAGAAGCCTCATGATGAAGAAGCGGTTAGCCAAAGGCACAAATCATGAGACAAGATACAGACTAGAGTAAGAGTTTGAACAAGGTCCAAAAAAAGACACTTGGTAACATACTAATCCTGTTTTCTCATTGAGATCCAGTGTGTGCATGTGGAAATTTATTACCTCTTGGAGGGAATATTTGATAGACAACAAGTGAAGACACCCTAGCCAATGTGTAGGAATGATTTATTTTTCAAAGTTGATTTTTTATGGATGGATTGTGGAAGGAGAGTCATACATTGCTCCGCTACCAGCCAGGCATCCATAGCCCCAACGGAGATGCATTTGATTCTAATCACAACATTTCTCTACTTCCAGTCATGCGTCCATAGCCCCAGTAGAGATTATTGGAAATACCCCAAGAGAGAGTTATATATCAATTTTCTTTTGCTTTTAGCATTTGCTTTCAGCTTTGTGCTTTTTGATTTGATTGATTCTTTTGCTTTCTGAAAACTTATTTCAGCTCTCTTGTTTGACAAGGGGTTAAGAACCACTGATGGCTTGATGGAAGGAGGTGGAAGTGATTGTGATGATGACATTGGCTAGTGTCAACAAATATGTCCAAAATTTCTTCGCAACAAGTTTTTTAGATGTTGATTGTGATAGGATCTCTATGAGGTCAGTCGTTCTTTAATTTACCAAGGTGATAAAAGACCAAGGTCAAATGGATACCATAGAAATAAATTTCACAATATGCGTGTGAATTGGCTAACTAAAATATCACTAAGGGATGAAAATGGTAGGAAGACTTGTAGAAGAATAACAAGGAAGGGAAGAAAGAACATCCATGCATATGCAATACCTTATTGCAATGTGTGTTCGTTTACCTTTGATTTTTTGAAATGTTTTCTATTTTTTTGTATTTTTGTTTTTTGAAAGGTGGGACTGAAAAGGTCACTTGGTGTGATAAGATCCAACAACAATGTTAGAAATTTCCTTGATAAGGAAGACTAGGCATGTTTTCTTATCAAGAGTCATATTATCCCCAATCTCAATGATCGTGGTGAGCTCATACTCAATAGATGACTATGTTTTATCATGAAATGTGGATTTCATATGCGGGATATTGAGGTCCCTATCCAGAGGTTTCTGCACTTTACGCCATACTTGATGGGTGCGTTGATGTGCATTTTTGAAGCACATTTGATTCTGAACTTTAAGATTTTTTAAATTGTTGTGAGCTTTGGAGCTCTTGGAATTATTGATCTGAGCTTGATGAAGGAACCATTTTGGTTTCCTATAAGCTACTACGTGACTTGTCTGATCCCAAGAAGTGGGAGAAGAAAGTGGATGAATAGAATTGATGTGAGAAATGACAGTGGGTTTTCCACAATCATTGATAGAAGAACAATATGATGGATGTGAAGGGTACGGTCCAAGAATTGAAGAGGATGGGCTACCGGGAGGTGTCCCATAGACTGAAGATAAAGGACTACAAGGATGTGGCCCTAAGATTGAAGATGAAGGACTTCCTGGTGGTATCCCATAGATAGAAGATGATGGGATACTAGGACGTGGCCCAAGAATCAAAGATGAGGGACTTCTAAGACATGCCCCCAGTATAGATGTAGATGGGTTGCTAGGAGGTGAGCCACATATAGAGGATGTGGGGCTACTTGGAGGTGGCCCACATATAGAAGAAGATGATGGGCTACCAGGTGGTGACCCAAGGTAAGATTGCGATGGAGGAATCCTGATAGATAAAGAATGATTAGGTAATGAGAAGATAGGTCATGGATTAATGCTAGACCCAGACATTTCATCGCCCAATGAAGAATGTGAAGATGGAAAAATAAGAGGAGGATCATGTTCAATGATGGTCTTAGGGTCTTCCTCTATTTTCTGACAAAAGGCATCAATCTCTTCCTCCCAATACGCGAACGTATCAAGGTCTAAAGAGGTTTCTTGCTCATAAACTTCTAGAGGAATGTCTTCATGTACCCTCATAAATTCTCTAATTGCTTCTTCATTCTGAAATGAATCAATCAGTGTGGGTAGTTTTTCTACCACAAGAGGTTGATTGGATGAATGTGACATGGGAGTCAACTTGGATGATTGATTAGAAGGAATTTGAGTCAGAGAGATCTTCAACAGAAGAAGGGGTCATTGAGGCAGTGAATAAGGGAGGTCCTGCAAAGCAAGGGAGGACTGGAGCTCAAGAACCAAATTAGAATTTTCAGAGATCTAGGTGAATCTGAAGAATCAGAATAATAGTTTGGATTGGAGTCAGAAGAAGAGTGGGAGGAACCCAAATAATAATTTGGATCAGAAGTGTCCAAACCATACCACCGACTATGAGATGAAGGTGGGGAACAGGGTACCCGAATGGGCTCTCTAGCACAAAGAATCAAACGAGGTCTAGTTGTGATAGGCATCCTTTGATGGGAATGTTGAAACCTAGGTTCCTTACTGTCATAAGTATGCAGAACTACATGATAATCAATATTTTTTGGCACATGCCTAGACATAGATAGTCCAGGGGATATCACAGGGGTTATTGTGTTGACATTTTCAACAGGTGTATCTACACAACCAATGAGGGCATCAAAATGATTCTCCTCATTAGACACATAATTAGCATTCTTGTCCTGATTATGTTTAGGAAAAGTCTTCATATTGGGGGATTTGTTAGGAGTGGATGAATCCATCTCCACATCACCACTTTCGATTAAGTCCTGGATGTAGTGTTGCAACTTCAAACACTTATCTATTTTGTGACCTTTAACGCAGTGGAATTGGAAAAATTCATTATCCCTAAACCATGATGGTTTAGGTGTATCATCCTCATAAGGGTAGTTTCAGGGTATTTTACCATGTTAACTACCTCTAACTGTTTTAGTATTGATGACATTGATTCAAATAGAGGAGTAAAAGTGAATTTTATACTCGGTAGGTGGATTACCCTTTGCAAGTTTCAAAGGTGTGTGGTTTTGAATGACTTGCACTCATTTAGAGTCTACTATCCCATCATTAACAACATTTTTATTTCTTATTAGGAACAAACTTTTTTTATCATTAGATTTAGAATCATTGTGTTCTCTTGAAAAGGTTTTAGAGTCCCCCTAGCTAACAATGCCTTTTCAATTTGACTCCCTTTTTCTATTACCTCTTCAAACGTGTTACCACAATGCATTTGCAAGTGGAATGTAATGTCTAGGATGGAGGTTGGGAACAAATATTCCTATCAGCTGCTTTTCAAGTAGGAAGCAAGGAAAGGGACTAGCTAACCCTCCCTATCTTTGTAAAAATGCAGCAAGGTTTTTATTGTTTCTTTGTTTGGCATTGTAGAGATCTAACATGGTAACGTCATTTTCTATATTGAAAGAGAAGTGTCATATGAAACTCTCTGCTAGTTTTGGCCATGTTGATATGGATCCCTTAGGGATATGCACAAACCATTCTAGCGTCGTTGCTCCTAAACTTCATGGAAACAAGTGCATAAGATAATTGTCACTGAATGCCACCTCTTGACATGCCATATAAAAGTCCTTTATATGATCACGAGGGTCACCTTTTCCCTTATATTTATCAAATTTTGGAAAATCAAAATGTCTTGGGAAAGGTACCTGCAACATGGCTTTGTCAAATGGGTAAGGACATAACTCATCGAACCGATACTTCTTGTTATTGCTACCAGTTTGGCCCTCTTGTAACGCTTGAAGGGAGTTCTTCATTGTTGACCACTCTTGATTAAAAAGTGGATCTTGCATGGGTGGTGGCATAGGTCTATACAAAGGGTTAAGCCTAGGTGTAT
Source organism: Taxus chinensis (assembly GCA_019776745.2). NCBI lineage: Eukaryota > Viridiplantae > Streptophyta > Pinopsida > Cupressales > Taxaceae > Taxus > Taxus chinensis. The sequence continues at coordinate 175,416,473 of CM034157.1, read as the reverse complement.
GCCCACCCTGATTTTTTGTGAGAATCTCTTCATAAGGATCTCTTTGTGCCTCCCGTCGAGGAGTGTTTATTGGGAATTCGTAAAATGAAGCTTTAGGTTTTTCCTTTGGTATAGTTTGTTTCACAACTTTTGGTTGTTCTTTTTGTATATGTGAAGCCAAACTTAGCAATTGATGAGTGAGGGCTTGGACCTGTTGTTCTAACATAACCTCTTTAATAGGTATTTCATGATGATCTTCATTAGGAGGAGGTTGTGCATGATGAACATGTTCTTCATGGTCTTCACAATGAATTTTAATAGGAGGAAAATGATAGTCTCCATCATTTTCAAATGGTATCTCCTCATTATTCTACCATGCAGAAGTAGAGGCATGACCTAGATTTAAAATTTCATTAAGAGTGTGATGAGGGAGGTCTACTTCTTCTTCTCCCCAAACCATGTCAACGATAAGAGAAGGGTCTACTATGGAAGGTAATTTGGCTCCTAGTTCCACAACCCACATAAGAACTTCATGTTTGTTATGAAAAATGTAGTCATCAAAATGGGTGGAATGAAGCTCTACATCTGCACGAGGAGACTCTTCCTCTCCACCACTATGGTCAACCATGAGATTATCCTCCAAAAGAGGGTTGTCACCTCCAAATATATTGGCTTGTAACTTTTGTAACCCTATTCTCATAGTAGGCATTACTTAGAATAGAAGGTATAACACGTGAAATATTTCACTAAGGTTTATTAACAAGGGACCCTAGTCTAATTTATACATCGTAACAACCCTAAATTGTTTAAAATAAGGTGACTATAGAATAACCACAAAAGTGATAGGTCAAAGTGAACATACAAACTAAATAATAATGAACAAGCTACCCTAGCAAGGTAATATATGACACAAGTTTTCCTTAGAATAATACAATGACGTACAACAATCAAAATTTAGTTTACACCAAATAGTTTATTCTCTAAGATTTATTCTAGATAGGTTTGTAACAAAATAGTGACAACACAACATCACCAGTTAGGTCAAGTTTGCAACAAACAAGGCCTAAATGATAAGAGAATGTTGACGTGATCTTCTAACAAGATATACTAAAAACCAGTTTCTAAACACTAACAAAGTCCAAGTCTCGTAAAATGGACGATAACAATGTGAGCAGTGTAATGACACTATTTGGACACATGAACCAAGCTTTCGGGAAAGCAATATTTCTAGTGTCAAAATGATGTTATCGTGATGCTAACAATGTATCCTCAACACTCACAAAACTCAAGACAAAGTTAGGATGTAAAAACTATGTCTAAGTATAACAAGAAATTGCTATGCATGTGAACAACGTAACTCTACAATATAGAGATTTAGGCCTAATTTCACAATGGAAACAAGACATAAATATCTCAATTGTATGGCTACAATGTGGGCAGCAAAACAACTCAAAAGAAGACAAGGATGAAAACACCTAACTATGATGATAATAAGTCTCAAATATGGGTTTTTGAGACAAGGGGGCCTACTAGATCGTGAGTATGTACCATGCACACTTTCAACACTTGTGCTCCAGAATTGCAACCTAGTCACACAAGTAGAATACAAAAGTGGTGGACACACGATATCTAGTGGTATCCATATATGTTGTTTCCTTTTGTCCAAAAATGGGCAACAAGAAAACAAGGGTGTAGACCAAGTGGTGTTGAAATAAACTTGGTGTTATTTTGGTAGAGTTTCACCTTGTCTTAAGACAAGTGAAAAACTAGGACAAAATGACACTAAGTAGATTTTGTGATGAAATGTCACGTGGTTTCAAATTTAAGAGATTCTTTCCCTTGTTCGAAAAACAAGATTTTGAATCTAACAAAGTTTTCACTTTGTGAGAGCTCTCAAGTATACTATCTAAGACAAAAACAATGGCTCCAAGCCGGCAATCTTCCTAGGTGGTTCTCTCTCTAGGTGTCACAAGATATCTATGAGTGAGCTCGATTTACCCAAAAAGTCACACTGACTAATTTGGGAGTATCTCATCTTTACTTTACCCCCTTCAGTATAATGAGCACCAAAGTGCATTCAGTTATACTTTCACTGGGGTCACGATACAGATATCTTTGACGTTAATCTCACCAAGGCGTACTAGACAAGTCGGTAGTGTGGAGCACTTTCTTGTTTCATTCACAAGGTTCCCTCTTGTGTGAACTACTTTAGGGTTCCTAGGACCACCCCCATTGTTGTAGCTTAAGGCTTATGCCAAAGGGGTTATGTCCTAGTTGAGTGGACGAGCCATAGCTCTTAACCGAAACCTGCAAATACAATGTGATGATTGTGGTGTATTTTTTATCTTTTAGACTTAATGTGGTTTTTGTCGTACTCCTTTTGGCAACCTACAATCACACGTGTAGTTAGAAAAATTTTTTAGGTCCTCCTTTCTTTGACTAGCATTAGGTCCTTCACAAAATGGTTAGTAGTTTCAAAATAGATTCACAATATCATAAGAAAATAACCATGAAAAATGCTTGTAAATCAACTAACTACCATCAAATTTTGCAAAAACAAGGTTTATTCCCAATTCATCCAAGTGATTTTTAATGAAAAGACTAAAATTGCTTTTGATTCCCAAGATCACACTAGGTGCAAGGGAAGAGCATACACAAATTCTAGCCTTGGTTATTTAGCAAGTGAAAAATCATTTAAACTAAAAGATGATTAACAAAGTTTCCTACTTACTCTAATGATAGAAAAAGAAGGTTTAAGAGTGCTTTTGATTCTCTAGATCACACGAAGTGCAAGAGAAGAGCATACACACCTTAACCCAAACTCATACAAAGCATGGAAACAAGATTAATTCCTTCAAACCCTAAGTGATTTTATGAGAAAAATTACTCTAAATCTATGAAATTGACAAAAATGGCATCTAAAAACCTCTAAAAAGTAACAGAAATCCTAAAAACCAAAAATGGAAACTTTGAGTTTGCAGGAAAAATTTATACAGACACACCTGCACGCCTTTATCGACGTGTGCACACCTATTTCAACGCATGCACTCCCCTTTCGATGTGTACACTCCCTTTGTAAAAATGAAAGACAAATGAAAAATACAAGTTGACGTGTGTGCTTCCAAAAATAATGAGCACTCACCTTCAAATGTGTGCTTCCCTTTGTAAAAGAGGACAATGCGCTTGACATGTATTTCTGCAACGCCTGTGCTCCCCTTTGTAAAAATGACCTTGTAAAGCTGACGTGTGCACTCCCTTGCAGGTGCACTCCCAGTTGAAAAATGTGCTCATAGTTAACACCTGTGTTTGTAAAAATTGCTTTGAAAAGTTGATGTGTGATGTGCACTCACATTTCAATGCCTGTGCTCCCAGTTCAACGACCTGTGCTCACATGTTCAATGCCTATGCTCCTCAGTTCAATGCCTTGCATGCCCCTTCGCTAGGAAGTGGCAAAATTTTGAGTTTTTACAAGAATTTCTTCAAAAAGGTCAAATATTTGGTATTTTTTTAGCAATTTTGACAAGGCTTCACCTCCTTGAATCCTGCAAAAAGTAAGAAAACACAACTTCTACCACTAATCTAGTTGAAACAACTTTCAAAAATGGAAATTAATCTATAAAACTTTGAAAATTACTCTAAAAATTTGAAATTAATCTAAAAATCTTGAGAAACTAATCTAAAAAGCTTGAAAGTACTCTAGAAAGCTTGAAAGTAAACTAGAAAACTTGAAATTAATCTAGGAAACTTGAAACTAATCTATGGGAATTAAGCTATAAAACCTTGAAAATTACTCTAAAACTTTGAAATTAATCTAAAAAATCTTGAGAAACTAATCTAAAAAGCTTGAAAGTACTCTAGAAATTAAAGTAAACTAGAAAACTTGAAAATTAATCTAGGAAACTTGAAACTAATCTATAAACTTGAAATGAAAAACTTTGAAACTAAGTTAAAAAGCTTTAAAAATTGAATGCAATGGGGTATTGTCCCACCGGGCGTGCCAAATGATGACACCCTAAACTTTACAAAGAAAATTACATGACTAAACAAGGGAAGCTAACACCATTTCCATCCATCTAGCCAAGGGTTCTAAGTCTAGGAATGTAACATTAAGATAGAAGCTTAAAAGAATGCTTAACTAGTATGAAAACAATACAAAATCTAACTAAACATGCCTACTAATATGCTTGAATTACCTAACATGGGCCTAAATAGACCTAAGAGGGAAATCAAATGGTTATGGTTGCTACTCCAAACAAGGTGAAATGGCCTCTCCCAATGACTACTTGGTCATTTTGGATATCCATCTACTAACCCCATTGAAGGCTTTAAGCAAGGATTGAACTTGGCTATATATCATATTTATTATATGAGATGCAAATCAAAGCATGGTGTAAAATATAAAGGAATGAGGTGCACCCTTTTTATAGTTTTCCTTTTGGGAGAAACTTGTATTTTGGTGCATGTGGGACTAAAAGCCCCAAATTAGATTAGAATTGCTAATCATGATTAGGCCTTGTTAATCACAATTAGTGAATTACCAAGTGATTAAGAGGTGTGAAGCCTTAATCAACCACTTAGGGTCAACTAGGAGGCTAGGATAAGCTTTTGAATCTTGTTGAGATGTTGTGGAGGTGAATGGGGTGATTTTGAGTGGTTGGAAGAGGGGTTTGAGTCAATACTAGGGTATATTGACCAAAACAAGGGCAAAATAGGCTTAATTAGCTAATAAATGCTAATTGTCTGTTTTGAAGAGGATTTTGACTTACGATTCACCGTAAAGTGGCATCCTGAATGCGAAAGGGGTTACACAATCAACAAAGCATTGTTAATTGGCTAAAGTGGTAAGAAACATTAGTTAATTAGCAAAAACCACTAATTATAATGGAATTGGCAAGAATGAGAGTGATTTGCATGTGTTTTGGCAATAAGATTGCAAAAGTGGAATTTAGGTGTCTACGGTTTTTTCGAGTGGCATAATCTTGTTGCAGGGATTTGGAGATTGTTGAAGTGGAAGAACTTCATTGCAGGTTCAAAATTTCAAGAGTGAAGATGTAAATTTCCCGTAAACAGGATTTTGAGATCCTATTTATAATCATGAGATTTTTTTGGAGTCATCGGTGATCTGGTAAATTCATAAGAACATGTTTGGAAGTGGTTTCAACCACTTCCAAAATGAGGATTTTGGGTATGGGGTCTAGGGTAAATGATTATGGGAGAGGTTGGGTATGGTTAGGAGGTTAGGGTAAAGAGGGTTAGGATAGGTAAACTATGGTTAAGAGGTTTTAGGGAGGTTAGGGAGAATTTTATTGGTAAATATGGTCTACAGGGAGTAAAAAATGGTTTTACAGGGTGAGTGGGGTGAATTAGATAATGTTTAAAGTGATAGGTTTAATGGAATAATGTGTGTATACGGGGTGTAGGTGGGTAACAAAAACATGGTTTCTATATTACGCCATAGCTATAAAGGATAATATACTTTGTAAAATCTCAATTGATGCATGTTGGCACTTGAGAAATTGTAACTTTGAATTTTTTTAAACTTTCTTTTCCTTCTGCGGTTCATTTGAAATTAATATCTTTCCTCAACATCGATGTAATAGAGTTGACTAGTCCTGCAAAGTTAGGAATGAATCTCCTAATAAAATTACTCTTTCTAAGTGTTGGCTGGATATTTTTTCAGAGATAAAATATGAGGTTAAACCACAACATGCAGAATGAAGTCCCTTCTCAGATAAGGGAAGGTACCATTTTTATTACTATTCTAACAATACCACTAAATATTTATAATATTCACACTATTCTAACCATATGGGGCTGGGATCTCATTTGAGTAGATTTATTCTTTTTATAATGGAAGATATATGAGAATAGAAGAAAAGAGATGACAATAGAGAGTTAGGAGCATGAAAACAAAATGAGTGGAAGTGTTCTTTCTCTTTAGCAAATGCAAATTTGAAGATAGTAATAAGGGATAAAACAATATTAAAATGCTGAAGATATAATGAACGAGATACTAGAATTTAAAGAATCATATAATGCATTGAAATTAAGAATAATACATTAAATGAAGAAATATAACACCACAACACATAATTTGTAATATATCTCTTATATTCCTTAATACTAAGATAAAAACAAAAAGTTTTTCTCTTTTACAACTCCAATATTTATACTCTTGTTCCAAAAATCTCCAACCCTTTACAATTCCTGAACATTTTACTTTTATAGAGAAGGATAAGAGAGAAAGGGGGTAGTAGTTTGGATTGCATACAAAAAAATAAAATACAAATCAATATTTCCCTTAACTCCTTCTCAAAAAATGACCAAGTCAACTTACAAATCCAAACTATGTTCCAACATTTCAAATATTAACATGCTCAATGCAAAAAAGGAAAAACATAACAAATCCTTCAATTGGAGTTATCTTTTTTAGCATCAAGATTTTTTTTCTTAAGATGATATTACAAAAAAAATTGGATCATGTCCCATGTTTCATTCTCATCAGGTCCTGAGGAATATAAATTCAAAAACATCATATGTTTCAAACATGTTGTTAATCCTTTCATGAAGCTTATGAAAACTCTGGATGAGTTTGACCAAATTACTTAAAACATTCTCACATAGAATTAACTTATTAATTGCTGCTAAGCCAAAATCATCCTCAGATGAGAACTCTTTTTCAAATAATTCCTTTAATATTTTAAAAATATCATCAACATGTAATATATTCAACTAATCATCTAAAAAATGTTGAAGGATCTTGGCTAACTTTTCATCGATGTTATTGGTAGCATCAATTTCTTCCCCATTGGACTTTTGAATCTTCTCACAAGATTCTTGAAGAATCCTGACTCAAAATTCAATTTCCGCATAACAATCAAAGTGTTTGTCCTTATCATCAATTATCCCCTCTACAAGAAATATATTTGAATCAAACTTTTTATGCTTTCTTATGGCTTCTAAGGTAAACTCCTAATTGTTGCATTCTTCAAGGAGTTTAATGTTTATATTTTCAATTATTAACCTATGTTTCTAGATATCATTGTAGGTATATACAACATACATGATCAAACTTCTTGATTGAGTCAAGAGCCATTGCATAAAACTTTATATTGCTCTACCCTTTGGCCAATATTTTCCATCTTTGACATAGGTGAGAAATCAAAACTGATTGGAGTCAGAGAAGGTATCTATTCATGAGTTGGTTTAGAGAGCTTAAGAAGGGAAATTGTTAATTTCTCCACCTTCTCATTTATCTCATATTTCGTGGCATTTATTTCCTTAAGCTTCTTGAAAATATTATCCATGACCACCTTGGTTATCTCATAATCGAAAGCCATGATATCTTCCTTGGTTGTTTGGTAGTAAGCGCAAAAATCTCAAAAAACCTTTCACCAGATGCATTAATGGTGATGTGGCAAATGCTATTTGGTTTCTTGGATGTGTGTAGTGGAGTAGGAGTCAATGAATTTAAATCAAATACCTTAGGAGTGATATTTTTTCTCTTTCTTGGGGTTTGGATGATTAGCCAAGATGGAACAATAGAAGAGGGTGCTTGTGTATGAGGATAAGTGATCATCAACATGTTACTGGGCAGAGTAAGAAAAGTGGTTACCAGATAAGGAGGAGTGGAAAGAATAACAATGATCATGGTTAAGGATACAGGAGGAGAAGAAGGGATGGAAGAAATAGAAGCATACGGTGAGGGGAAATGGGTCATGTAAGGAGAACAAAAATTCATACTTATCCCAATTGAAAGAGGGGAAAGGGATGAGAATATTTGTGTCATGATTGATATGGGAGGAAATGAGGGAAATGGAGGAGAAAGAGGAGTAACAAAAACAAAGACTGATGGAATCTGAAAATAAGAATAAAATGGAGGAGAGGAAAGGTGATGAGAAGAAATATGGGAAGGAGATGTGATGGAGAGAGCCACATGTTGGGATAGGGTAATAATGTGGACTATCTGATTTATGAGAAGAGAGGAAGGATCAATATGGGGGCCATGATGCTAATTGATGCCTCTTGTGTATATTGAGGAGAAGGATAATTAACCAAAATAGTAAATGTGTAGGGAGCAATAGATAGAGGAGGAGAATCGGTTCCACTACTATAGAACTTAAACTTTAACTTATTTCTGGAAACTTCACTTTTATCTCCTTATTATTGAGATGTGTACACCTATTCAAATATAGAAGTGACTAGTAACTTTCGATATTGGGGATGTCTAGGTTAAATATTTTATAAATACAATGAGTAGTTGGTTCAAATAAGGATTTGAGTACCTTTCTCCTTAACAGATGCAGACTCCTTGAATGACCAATATATAGAAGAAAACCCCATAATCTAAACATTCATGTGTACATACATGGGATCTAATACATCTCTATCATCAACAACATCCTTAGGAATGTTAACAAGATTAAAAGTTACTACCTCATCCAAGGTAAATTGATTATCGTCTCTTCTTTTGATTACTACTTCATCTCTACACTCAACCCAAATGTCTTCAATGTTTGAAACATAGAAGTGAAATGTTCCAAAATATTTAAATCTCCGCGATAATCAAAACAAGACCTAGGAGGATTTGTCTTCTTAATATATTATTTTATGTCAATGCCAATATTCTTGGCCTTAATGAATGATGTGCATGTGTATCTTTTAATGGAGATGGGGAAATAAATTGCTGACCTGTGCTTGATTTTTTGGAACTTGTGAATATCCAACAAATTTTTGACCAATTCCATAAGGACCCATTTATCACTTGGAAATTTTGGTATTCGAAGTGGGTAACCTTGGAATTCCCCTATTCAAAGATTGGTGAATGTTGAAAATTGCAAGAATATACAAACCCAATGAGAAACTACATTCCAAGTAGCATCAGTAATCCTTTTCCTGGAAAGATTTTTGTCCATCCTAAAGATGGTGTTGTAATAGAAAACATCGTTTACCCTTCGGAAATGATTTTGGCTTCCTTTAAGAGACAAATAAGGGTAAAAATTGTAGTAACAATTTGAAGATCTGGAACCCACCATGGTTAGCCTAGGATAAAATCTCATTCCAGGTGCTGCATAAGTGACATATGACATCATATAGAATTTTCTGGTGATCGACACTTCTTTTAATTATCTATTAATTTTATTGTTGATGAACTAACCCCAGTCAAAGAATTTTTAATTTTTCCGTATGATATTGAGGTCTTGATACATCCACCCTTAAAATTAATTAACTTCTGGAAGACAAAATAACTATGCTTAATAGTGTGACGATGTCACCAATATCAAGGATGAAATCACTTTGTGGCAATTTTTATGGGAATCTAGATATAAAAGGCTTGGTATTTACTAGATATTTTTTGTTAACATGTTTGATATAGTCAGTTATGTTCTCATCACAAGCTTCCCGAGACTTCTTGGGATCTATGTTGAAGTATGTGGTAAAATTGGGAAGCTTAACAAGAACATCAAAATAATCTGTATCCAAATGGATCGCCACCTCCCTAGCTTGGTTCTTAATAGACCCAAAATTAGAATCATAATGATTGGAAGTAGCAAGGATGAGTTTTGGGAATTGATCGAAGAATTGGAAAGCAACAATAAGAGGTAATCTATTGTTACAGATGTATTGCATCTACGTGGTATGAAAGGAACTTTGAACTATTTTCCAAAACTCCTCCATGTGAATGTACCATAATTCATTGTCTATAATATAAAAATTTGAATCGATAGAAGAGGGAGGAATGATCCCCTAATATTTTTAATTCATTTCTCTGGAAGATTTTTCCTTACCCTTACCTTTCCTCGAATCAAACATGAGGATTTTAACTAAAGAAAACTTCTTGAAAGTCTTCCTAAAATCCCAAGGAATAGAATCAGGTTCTACCCCTTGTAAAACAATGTAAAAAACCCAATATAATGTTAAAAAATGGACCTTGTTGAGAAACTAGAGAAGTTTGACTAATTTTCGGGAGAATGTTCTTGATTTACAGCCTGCGATACCCGACACACTACCAGGACTCGTACCTTACTTTGCGACTATAAGATCTCGATAGAAAAATATAATTTGGACTTTTCTCTACAACCACAAAAATGTAACTATCAGGAAAGAGAAATTGATTTACACTTTGAAAACTATGACACACTATTGGGAATCGAGTCTGCCTCAACAACTAAAAAGTCTGAAAATGATTTCGAGTTAAAAATCTTATTTTTTTCTTCTTGGTCATTCAGGATTTTTATCATGATGGATAGTTTAAATGTCCCAACAAATTCATGTTTATTTTTTTGGTGTATTTATAATAGTAAGAATGATTTCCAATAGTGGTGATAAAAAAAGTAGGGAGAAAGGAAGAAATTTGAAAAAACTGACCAAAAATCCCCAACCAAATAAAATCATGAAGAAATCAAGATAAAACTCCCCAAAATGAAAAATGAACCAATAAGGAGGGAAACACTTACCAGGAGATGAACCAAGAGCTAAAAATCTAAGGAAAATGATCGAAAATGCCAATTGGGGTTTTGGTGCATGAGAGGAGGGAAAACCAAAATTGAGAAATCATACCAAGTATGAATGATGTGGAAATTCTACCTATTTTAAAATTATCATACATTAATTACATGTAATACAACACATGTGGGCCAACAACTCCACATTGGAATTTATTGCCTTGACTTGTGGGCAGAGGTTTGACCTCATGTAATATGTTGTGAAAATATGCAATTGGGTCCCAAAAACTTGACACAAAAAACCAAAATGGAATCAAGATTTGGGTTCATAGAACAAATATTAAAAAACATGAATTTTTTTTACCATGTTGTTACACTAAAAAACCCAAAAACCTGATACTCTATATCATTTCAGGGTTCGGGTTTTGGAAAAACATGAAATTAAACATGTGTTTTCTAACTTACATGTTGTAATGTTTTTGGGATCCAAAAACCAAAAGGATGTATTGTGTTAGGTTTCAGGGGAGGAAAGAATTTTGTAAAAGATATGTAAAATGTGAACTAAACCCTGAAACCTGATAATACATGGAAAAATAGATTTTCAAAGCAAAACTTGGAAAATGATTGGATTTTAGTAGGCTTAAAAAATTAAATTTTTGATTGGTTATCCTAATTTTATTGATGAAATAAAAAATGGGATAACACCAAGGACATATTAAAGACCCTTCTTATGAGTTGGTAATGAGAGGGAAAGGATAGCAGAAATCCTCTTTGGGTTAATTGTAATTCCATATTTTGAGATAACATGACCCAATAGCTTACCCTGCGGAACTGCAAAATTGCACTTCTTGGGGTTCAACACTATTCTAAACTCTATACACCTCTCAAACACTTTCTCTAAATGATCCATGTGTTATTTTCCCTGTTTAGAGAAAACTATGATGTCATCTAGATACACTTAGACAAACTGATTGATGAGCCTGTGGAAAGTAATTCCCATTACTTTCTAAAATGTGGTGCCCATATATGACAAACCAAAAGACATTTTCTGATATGCATATGTCCCCCATTTAGTTTTAAACGTTGTTTTTAATTGATCCTCTTTGATATTTATTTGGTTGAAGCATGAGAAGCTAAAAAGCATAGGAAATCTCTCAGATCTAGCCATTGTTTGAAGGAATTGTTCCATAGAATGAAGGAGATAATGATCTTTTAAAGAATCCTTTAAGTCCCTGAAATCCACACAGAACCTTAACTCTCCATTAGTCTTCTTGACAAGAACTAAATTTTCTATCCAAGATGAATATTTGATAAGAAATATTATTTTGACTAAATGAGTTTGGATAATTCATTCCTCATTAGGGGCTCAATTCTAGGGTTCACAGGCCTTTGGTTTTGTATTACTACTAGCTTGGCATCAAGATTTAGATCAATAGCATGCTTAGTAGTGTTGGGGTTAAAACTCTTTATATCCTCATAGCTCCAAGAAAATATATCTTAAAATTTTGTACAAAGGGAAATAAAAGCTTGTTCCTCTTTAACAGTACATTATTTTCCCAACAAAATTTATTTTCCTCCCACACTGGCAAATCATTTATAATCTCCTTTACCCACGAACATGCCTTTGTTTTTTGTTTGATCTCATCATCATAATTGAATATACCTTCAAAGGGTGATTAATCCCTTGGGTATATTATTTCTTCTCAACTGAATTATTTTATCACAATAGTTTTCTTGTAAATTAGGTTACAAGTTGGAAGAGAATTCTGCTTCATTTTGAATGAACTAAAATTTTTTATCAACATTATCAAAAAAATTCTAGTTGACATCACTATCTGAAATGGAAGGTCTCACAACCATCTTGACATGTTGTTTTCTTAAGATAATACCCTCTATAAGAGAGAACTAAGAACCAATGATTTCCATTTGATCCACCTACTTATTTTTATTTTATGACATTACTTAAAGATTGATAGCTTTGAAACTTTCAATGAAATCCCAAAATCGGTGTTGATAAGCTCTTATAATCTTGACTTTGGTTGCAAACCTACCTTAGACTTGGTGAATGACCAAATCAATTTATCCATAGATTTTCATATATCTTATTTGTCTTTTTTCCATGATCAGTAAACCATGAACCAATGCTTCATATTCTACTACATTATTGGACCATGAAAATAGTATCTTGTGAGCGAAGAAGAAGTTTTTACCCATTGTAGAAATAAGAACTACACCTACCCCAACTCCATTTGTACTTCTTGGACCATCATTGTCTTCTTCTTTGTGTGGCATAGAAGTAGTGAAGTTTTCCTCATGAATATAATAAGTACCCAGACCAGTTTGCATAGTTGCATCATAAAGATCAAATTCATAGTGCTCTTTTCCCCATTCATTTAGCATAAGATATAGAATTGAAGTTAATGAATGCATTGTTTCAGCTGGTTCATGATCATTGCTTATTTCCTCTTGGATCATATAATTATCATTGATAGGAATAAGGTCATGAGTTTCCACATGATAATTTGAAATAGGTTTATGCTTAATTATAAACCTAGTACCACACCTCTTTCTAAGTAGTATCTGATACCAATCTAAAGATAAATATCTTCTCATCTTAGTAGTGAAATCTCTATAGAGGAAAAGGGGAAAAAAAGTGGCAAGTCAATCACAGAAATGTCCTACGTTATGGTTATACTTGGAAAAGCATGAAAAGTCAATTCCAAATCTTTTACTATGACCAAGACTTGCAATATTGATCCATCAAGCTATAAAACACTCTTATAAGTTAAATAGTACTCAATTCCCAAGATGTATACTATTTTCTTTAGCATGACCAAATGATCTAGTGGATACTTATTGATAAACACTAATTTATGATCTTCCTGGAATATATCACAATTAATTTCTTTGTGTAGAGAATATTGAGATATTTTCAGTAGTATCTTGTTTACTGAAAAACCAAGTCCATATGTAAAAGATATAGCCCGCTGAAATTTGTGGCCAACTGGTAAAAATAATTGACTGTGGGAAGGTTCGTGGTGACATGGCTGCATGCACATCTGCTAAGTGGAACAATGAAATTGTGACAAGTGGAACATATTGTATATAAGTAAAACTGGTTTTGTGACTCCAGTCTTCAACTCTCATTTTCAGATGGGTGGGCCCCTAGTATTTGTTGGTTGGGGGACCTCAGCCAAGATTGAAAAAATATTTTTGTAGAGGGGTTTATTTGCCTTTGATATTCATATTAATATGTTAGAGCTTCTATATATAAGTGTTTGTGTTTTTCATATCATGATACATGTGGGATATATGTTACAGAGCACTGAATTTGTATGTTTTTTCATTGTAAACAAGTTGGTTTGGTGACAACCAAACTTAGTGAGTTGAGATACCCCTATCTCAATTGACCGAGTTAATCTAGAACCCGCCAACTCACCTTATCCACTCATCTCACCATTCTACCACATCAACTCGCCACACTGACCGCAAAATCCTAGGCCACACCACTCACAAACATCCTCCAACTTGGCGTACACTTCCACACTTCGGAACTTAGCAAAGTGTTGGAACTAACCAACAAAAGTGGATTTCAAGCCAAGAAAAAAATACCACCAATTTTTTTTTAATCACCAACCTTACCTCCTCCCTGTGTATGTGGGATAAAGATTTCCAAGCATAAATAATAGGTGCACTTGGTGAGGCTTGAACCCAGGGCCATGTAACAAAATGATAAGTGTCTTACCAATGTGACATAGTGGTCAAAATATCATATAAATGGGAATTTATAATTTGAATGGTAAGTATTGGAGGTTTGTGTAGACTTAGAGGTTTATTGTGGGAGTTAGAAGCATTTTGTACAAAAATTCCAAAAGAGACTAGGCATTACTTTACAGGGAGAATATTGTGGCAATTAGAGAATATCAGTTAGTTCCTTATAAATCATTTATAATTTTATTAAGGATTATTTTAATTGATCATTCATATATTTATAGAACCAAAGACATAGGATTTTACACCGAGATCTATTATCAATTACTTGGCTCAATTATCTCTATTTTTAGTCTAGTTTTTCTCTGATTTTCATAGACCTTGTAGATTTTTGAAAATAATTAAAAATATGAAAAATTTATAATGTTCAAATTCATCTAAAAAATCATTGCCTTTAAAGCAATTTAAGTGTGTGTGTTTATAGTTGCTTATGATTTTGGATGACTAAATTACCAACACCTGAATCTATCATGCAATTATGAACAAGGTTCTTTCTAATTATGAGAGACATATAGAAAGGAGGAGGCTTGACATTTGAACTTACATGTTCCTCCTTTAGCTAACAAATGATGACAACTGAGTCTACTTTTTCTATGGAAGGTTCCAGAGATGGAAGTTGTTTCTAATCTTCTTGTAATAAATACCTTTGAGATTGGATAGATAAGGCATCCCACATGGTGACATTAAGATTTATCTTCTTCATTTGTTCCAAAATGTTGAGGGGAATGCCTACAGAATGAAGGTGTGGTATGATCTTATTTATTTTCTCTACTTACAGAGGATCTTTCATTGGTGATTTTGGAATATTCCACAGTTCTTGTTCATTGTGTGGCTTTCAAGTGGCTCATGGAAATTTGGACAAAGAAATTTTTTTTTCTCAATTATGTAGACAAATTGGAAGTGTCACATGAAACTTGAGTAACAAAATGAGGAGATGCTATGTTCATCTTCCACTTTTTAGATCTTATATGATTTGCCACATGAATTCATGGCCTATCTGAGATTCCTATGGACTTATTAGTAACATAGATTACTTTTGGTCTGAAGAGCATGACATTTTGTTTAAGAGAAAACTCTTAAATCACATCTACATTTCTTGTTGAGGGAGCCACGGTTTGTTTTTTTGAGTGCAACAGATTTTGAACCATAATATCCTTTTCCCATAAGGAGTTCATTCCAGCCTCATATGTATACTAATTATGGGGTTTCTCACATGGATAACACCACTCAAAGCCTTCTTTTATGTTATTCTGGAGTGGAAAATGGATTTATTTAAATTAGGAGCAAGTGAGGGTTGTGGATTAGCATTTGGAAATTTTCTTAGAGGATAAATTAGAGGAAATATTTGATTTTTATATTGAAATCCTTATTATGGGTAATCCTGAGGAGGGTGGCGATAAGTTTTAGGAACTTAATATTTATTTATATTAAGAGACACAATCTCATTTGTTAGATTTTTAAGTGTGATACAACGGCTTTCAATTTCTTCTTGTTTGATAGAGGAATGAGATGTTGAAGTAGTATATGAAGTATATGGTTGAGGAATAAGAGCAAGAATGGGTTGGGTATCATGTGGAAGTTTAGGAAAAATGGGCATCAAAAATCTAAGGGATAACTTTCTTGCATGAATAAGATATTTTTTTAGCCATAATGGCTATTAAATATGCATTTTATAATTGGAAAACACCCATAGATTGGATGATTACTTCTATATAAAATTTATAGCTCTAAGAAAATATACGAATGCACCTTATGGGGTTGGTTTTAATAGCACTAGAATTTTATCCCATGTTCCCTGGGATCTAAAACTGAAATCTGCCATGAGCTCATTAGGACATCACTTGATTGTTGTGAGTTTCTATAACAAGGATATGTTGTCTACTTTCTCCTCAAATCGTCGACAAAGAGTTGTACCAAGTTCATCTCAGTTGTGGATGGAAGCAGGTCTCAAACTTCTATACCATTGAATTATTTTACCTTTTAATGAAGAAGAATGAATCCTGACTACAACGTCATTTTCTATTACTAGATGAACTAAATAACTATTTTCAACATTTTGAATATGATCAACTGGAGTAGTGGAATTTTCACTAGTAAAGGGTGTAATACTTTTAAAAGAAGAAACTAGTATATCATGTTTAGAATTAAGTGCCACATGAATACCACCATTGAAACTAGAAAAAGGAAAGTTTATTTGTTATGCTGATGAATGGAATATGTCTTAAAACCCTAGAGGATAGAAAGAAATACCTACCAGAAGGAAGAGTATAAAGATTTATACTGGGAGGAGATGGTGATCTTTGAACTACTTTAGCTCTTCTTCTTGTCCTTTGTGAAAGTTGAAGATATTTGTAAGTATCACTTCTTTTTGCACTTTTCCTAGTATGTATTATTTTCATGAAGATGGCGAATCAGGCTACTTGATCAGAGATTGTAACTTTAGAGCCGTCAAATGTGATGAAGCAATACCTCAAAAGGTAGAAATTACTAAGTCATACACATAAACTTAGTAACAATGGGTTAAATATTTATGAATCTTATCCCACCCGGCATGCCAAAACTATTAGATCTCTAAATTTTCCCTTACCTTGAATCACATGAATCCATGATTTTTATCCAATAGGGGATGATATCTGCAATGTGGTTCTTACAAAAGTGAGATCAACCTACGAAGAAGGCCAAATTATTTGTAATACAGATTTGGGAAAACTTATATAACACAACATACTCGTATTGCTAAAACTAATCCTCAGATAACTTTTACACTAAAACTTCCAAGGGGCTAGGGAGAGAAATGCAAGAAAACAAAATCCTAAGCTAAGGGCAGGTGATAACACTAAAATAAGGTGGAACTTTTCCCTTATCAAGATGACATGGATGCAAGAAATGTGAGGTTGGGGACATAAGAATGTGCTCAATTCAATATTAAGGGGAAAAAAGAAAATGAAACATGAAAAAAGGTTTAAATATTCCCACCAAACACAATGTATCCAAGGGAAATAAGTAAACCACACTTGCATTAATCATTCTTCAAGAGCTTAGATACATATTTGAGGAAAGAGAACACCACGTGAGTCACAAAGGTTGATAGCATGAAGTTTTTAGTTTCTCCAAGAAGAGCTCGAAAATATGCTAACAAAGGAAAAAAGGGAGGACAAAAATTTAAAAGTACATCATTTATGTGTTGATATAATTTGTAGTATGAAGAAAAAGAGGAAAGAGAGGGGGAAAATGGCCAATCTAAAAATGACTACGTTTGAAAAATGCATTGAATGAGTACAGGTGCTATGTTATTTTGTAGGATTTGTTTATAGTACATCTATGGTCACCTAAAATTATAATAAAAAACTATAGTATTGCCCCCTTTGAGTCTATTGCATGTCATCAAATTGATTAGAATGTTGTCATACTCCATTAAATTTGGGTGGTTAGGGTGGTTAGCTCTCTAGTTCCTATTGGAGCTCAAACTTGCACCCATCTTAGAGTAGGTTAAAATAATTCATTGAGGAAACAATGAGACTTTCTCCAAGTTATGGGACCTTGCGCACTTGAGATAGACCTCCAGGGAAGGCCGGTTCCTATACTTATTTCTACTCTTACTCCTAATACTGAAAGTGAAACCTAAGCTAACAATGCCAAGGGACCTAGGGATAGAAGGAGAACATGAAAATGGAAAACAAATCTAAGGGAGGCGATAGCGCCAAAAAGAAAGGGGAATGAACACGATCATCTTTGAGTGAAAAGGAAGAGAAACATGGACATAAAGGATAGACACAGGTATCATAGTGTGCAACATAGTTTTATGTTCATTTTCATGTAGAAAAATCAGAAAAGGAGATGCAACAGACTTGAGAAAATAGATCATACACACAACGTGAAGGAAGGGAAAGAAAGAAGAATAAAAACAAGTTAAGGCATAACATAGCCACAAAAAAATGCTTCTATTACTTCCAAGAATGCAACATCTATTATAATGGTGTATGAGCTCAGTATCCAAATGCATAGACCAAGTCTAAAGGCCTACAACTCAAAATGCAAGGCAATGCCTATGAAAACTTAAAGATTCCAATCCTTTTCATGAGAAATGCTCTTACATTTATAGATAAATCAATGAGAGAAGAAGAGGAGAAGGAGGGAAAATATTATTTTGAATCTTCAACAACCAATAACCAGCAATGAATGTCTACAAATCTATCAAATACACTTCCCTATATCTTTTTGGCATGTAGGATAAGGAAGGAGGCAAGATCTAAATCAAATCAGGTGGTTGGAGCAATCACATCCTGCATTAATGGCATGAGGAACGTTTTCTAGGTTCTCACCTACCAAATGCCATCAAAATTCAAATTTTAATGACCTAGATTATAGCCCACATCACAAGATTTTAGATAAGAAAAATTGCACCCTATTCCAAGTTTTATAGAAACATCTATGACGTTCTGACATCTACAAGTCACTCTGACATGAATGACATGTGGTGTGCATAGAATGGTTGAAAGACTACCTATTATACATCTATTTTGGCATTTCTGCAATGTGTCAAGTAGTGGGTTGTTACAAGGATTTTGTGAATAGTTTGCACACTTTAAATTGTTGTGTGTATCACACTCAATGTCAGATAGATACCACATGGCATAGAATGGCATAGAAGAAGGCATGAAGATGTGCACAAAAGAGGAAGGTGCAGAAGGAAAACATAGGGAAGGGCACACAAAAGTAGGGTGCGTGGAAAGAATGGATACATACTTGTATAAGACATGTATATAACTGGGGTGCAATCATTGAAATAAAATTTTGTGGTAGAAAATAAGGAAGAAGGCATGGGGAAAGTACATAGGACTTAGCTAGACATGAAAAGGAATTCCAAGGTGTGTGCGTAGAGTACATAGACTTCCACTAAGAAAGTGAATGTGTAGAGAGTGGGTGTAAGGGAAAATGAAAAGATAGAGGAAAAGGAGAAGGAAATATGGGAAGCGTAGGATATGAGGAGTGTGTAAGGATGCGCGAGGAGTGGAAGCCAAGAAATTGTGCCAAGGGGATAGTTGAAGTGCACACAACCTGCAATATATAACTTCAAAGTTAGGATGGGGATGTAAGTTGTAAAAATAACTAGGAGAGTTATTTTAGAAAACAATTTGATGAATTTTGGGGCCATCTTCCTACTAGATGAAAGAGATCAATATCCTAGAGCATCCATTAGGCATGGAGTCTTCTTGGAATAATGAATTTCTAATTTTAAACTTTAAATAACTTCCCCTGAAGTCACTTGATGAAACTTTCTGAACTCTGTTATGAATTCTGCAAAACTACTGATAACTGATGAATAAGATCCTTTAAGTAAGAAAAGATCATGTGTAAGAAGTGTGCAAGAAGAAAATAACTATGTACAAATAGATAATGTGTGCACAACACACTTGGAGGAATTAAACTACTCTAATATATACAAATGATGTAACAAGATTAAAGGAAAGGTTTGAGATAGATCTCATTAACTGGGATTGGTAGTGTGCCACTATCAAGATGAGACAACTTGAAGAAGTTAGCCTCCTTGCAAGAACTTATGATGTATGGGCCACTCCATAAGTGCATCAAAATTTGAATGGAATCGTGGTTTAGCTCTGTTAGCATCACATTTTAAAACCAAGTCACCAACTTTGAAAGCTTGATTCCTAGCCTTTTTCTCAAACCAATTCTTAGTTGATTGTCTATGTTGTTCTACCTTGATCATGACAGAGTTAATTGATTCTTCAAGTTCAACCAGCTCTACCATTCTGATTTTTCTCTGGTCTACGCCTTCAAATTCCAAGTGCAAGGAAAGTGCTAATTAATTCAACCCAAGTGACAAAGGTAGTGTAGCCTCCCTACCCTAGACAAGCTTATAGGGTGAAGTTCCTATTTCCTTCTTCGTCGTGATTCTATTTTCCCATAGTGCCTATGACACCTTTGTGTGCCACTATCTTTGGTTGATATTCATTGTTCACTTCATGATCCTGATCAGGTTCTTGTTTTTTGACTCTGCCAAGCCATTTCCTTGAGGGTAATAGTTTTAAGAAGTCTTCAAATAGATACTGAGACTAAGAGCCTAATTAGAAATTTTAGTACCAAGGAAGGCATTTGAATTATCTGAAATAATTATTTGATGAATGCCAAACCTCATTACAATACCTTCGAGAAAGCCAAGGATGACTAACTCGGTTGATTGCTTGAGTGCAATAGATTCTATCCATATGGTGAAGTAATTTGTTTCTATCAACACCTATTTATAGACAATGCTTGAGGGAGGATTGATCATACATATGAATTCAAGACCCCATTTTACAAAAGCTTGATCTGCTTGGATTGGTCGGAGGGGAAGCACTACCAATTTATTTTTTGTTGCAAAGAAAATGCATTCTTTACATTTCATGACCCACTTTTAGGCGTCTATAAACAGGGTAGAACAAAAGTATCCTACCTTTATAATATTCATTGTTGTAGTCTTGGAAAATAAGTGTCCACTAGAGAATCCATCGTGAAATTCTACTAACACCTTTTCAACTAGGATGTCATCAATACACTGCATGAGCATTCCATCCAACTTCCTTTTAAAGAGAAGGCCATCAATTAGTGCATATGGAATAGACTGTAACCTCATATGTCTTCTCTTATCTTTGTTTAGACTAGGAGGGTATGTGCAAGAAGAAAGGAATGTCACCATCTCTTCCATCTAGTTGTGCGCACCTTAGTTTTCATTATGTTTAGGTTCTACATGCAGGATGTATTCATCTAGAAATAATGAAGTCTCATGTTCATTTTGCGCATCCTCAGCAATTTGTTTACAAAGTGCACTATCTCTTACCAGATTTGTGGCTTTGATAGACACATCATACTCCATGATTTTGGTCACACATACTGCTCTTTTCTTGTTAATTTCTACTCTCATGATGAAGTCTCTTACACTAGAGTGTGAAACTAACACCTTGATATGATTTGTGGCGAGCATGATTTTTAATTTTTTAAGCACGCGCATGATGGTGTAGACCTATTTTTCCATGAAACTGTATTTCAACTCATAATCCTTCAGTGTCTGATTGAAAAAATCCACTCACTACTCCAGTCCTCATTCATTTTCTTGTGTCAAGATAGAAGCAACACTCGCATCAGCTCCATAAGAATAAAGGATGAAATCCTTGGAATACTCTAAATTAACAAGTGTTGGCACACAAGAAATGTCTTGTTTGATCTTATTAAATCTCTCTTTTCCTTTTGTTGTCCACTTGAAGGTTGTGTCTTTCTTAAGCATGAGGTTGATAGCTTAACCAGTCTTTCAAAGTTAGGAATGAATCTCCTTACAAAATTGATTTTTTAGAGGAAGGATTACAAGGATTTCTTGTGTGTCGATACGAAAAGAGACAAGATGGCTGAAACGCAATCAAGATTAATAACAATTCCATCATTTTAGACTAACATGCCCAAAATCTTTCCCTACGCCTAGTAAAATTATACTTCTTGGGGTAAAGAGACACCCCAAAATTTCTGCATCTCTCAAATATTTTCTCCACGTGTGCCATGTGATATGTGCTCCGCTTTGAGAAGAAATTTATGCCATCGAGGTAAACTAGGATGAACTCATTGATATATCCTTTGAAGGAAATATCCATGGCATGCTGAAATGTTGCACCTACATTTGATAGACCAAAGGGCATCTTCTGATATGAATATGTTCCCCACTTGGTTGTAAACGTTGTTTTGAATTGATCCTCTTCCTTGACCATGATCTGATTGAAACCATAATACCCATCTAGCATGGAAAATGTTTACGTGTCAACCACAGTCCATAGAATCTACTCCATAGAAGGCAAATGATAATGATCCTTCAAGGATGCATTATTAAAATCTATGAAATCAACACACAGTCTAATTTCACCATTCCTTTTGCGTACTGGAATGAGATTCGCAACCCAAGTAGAGTATTTGATGGGAAAAATGATCTTCACCTGAATGAGTTTAGACAATTATTTCCTCATGAGGGGCTCTATCCTTGGATTGATTGGTCTCTTTTTTTGTTTGATGGGATTGATGCTAGGGTCAAGGTCAATGGAGTGTTGAGCAACACTTGGATCAAATCCTTTCAAGTCTTCATACTCCCATGAGAAGATATCATTATATTTTTGACAAAGAGAGATGAAGGCATTCTATTCATCATGCACACAAGCTTTATTGAGAATAAAATCTTTGCCACACATAATAGTGACTGGGGAGCAGTATTCTTGCACCGCATGCATATAATTTTCTTCACGCTTGAACTCATCATCCAGCATAAAAATTTACTCTAAGGTGAACAACCCTTTAGGAAAATATTTTTTCCTTAGCTAGATCACTTGGTCACCATAGCTACTATGAAAATTAGCTTGTATGCTTGAAGAGAACTCAATTCCATTCTAAATAAAATAAACAATTTGTGCATCACTTTTAAACACTTTCCATCTCACATTATTATCTAGAATAGATGGCATGATCACCATTTTGACATGTTACGTGTTCCCTTGGACAAAATCCTCTATAGGAGAGAACTGTGAACCCAACAGCGACCATATGATCTACTTCTTTGTTCATTTTCCTTGGCACTACCTACAGATTCAGAGCATCAAAGCTCTCAAGGAGGTCCAAAACTCTATGTTTGTAATATTTGAGAAGCTTATTCTTTGTCGTGCACTTGTTTGTGACCTAGTGGATAACCAATTTTGTATCTCCAAAAATTGGATTGGGATCTGCAGTGCCTTAATCTGTCTTTTTTCAATAATTAAAAGACCATGCACCAGTGCTTCATATTTTTCTATGTTGTTGGAGCATGTAAAATGGAAACTTGTGTGCGAAGAATAATTTCTCATCCTTGGGAGAAATGAGAACAACACCTGTGCCTGTCATTTATACTTCTGGAGCCATCAAAGTACAACTTCCACAAACCAAAATTTTCTTCATTTTTCTTGAGCACGCGTGGCACCACAACTTCTTCTTCAAGGATGCAATAAGTGCCAAGCCCAGTTTCAAAAGCTTCAAGCTCTTCAACATATGGATCAAATTTTTGGTGCCTTTCTACCCACTCATCTAGCACTAAATCAGGTAGAGGAGGAGGAATAGGATTCTCTTCAAAAACTTCTTCTTGGCTTTCTATGATTAGGAAATTAGCTTGGAGAGGGGATGGGTCATATGACTCAACATGATAGGAAAATATTGGCTCAACTTGTATGGTAAATTGGGTACCATACCTTGTTCTTAATAACATATGAGACCAATCAGAAGACAAGTAACCACCCACTTTAGTAGTAAAATATCTTCATAGACAAAAGGAAAACAAAGGAGGTAGGTCAAGGATTGACTCATCTTGAGTTATTATGAGACTTGGAAATCCATGGAGCGTTAACTCAAGATTCTTGATGACTCCCAAACTGGTGAAAATTGAGACATCAAGTTACAAGAATCCTTTAGACAAAGGGTTGTACTTAAGACATAGGACATCAACAATTTTCTTAGGCATGACAGAAGTACTAACGCCTAAGTCAATCGTACATGTTTCACTCGGAATGTTTCGGCTTCTGGGAATAGAGTTGCTTCTATCCTTTCATTCCTTTTAGAAACAGATGAGGTTAGGGTTAGGAGGAATACCTGTTGAATGTCGAGATGGTGTGCGCGTACCGTAGAGAAGGATCAGGCTGACTGCGAAGAACTCCTTTTTGTCTTGGAAGGACTACCTGCAAATAAGAACACAAGACCACAAGATTTTAATTAGACAATAAATGAGGGAACTGCCTTGGGCCCAGGAAATATAAAACTTCCTTTCGAAGGTGGTCAGTTCCCCTACCAATATGAATTAACACAAAAGACTGCAAAATATCAATTAAATTGTTTCGTTGAACTGGGTAGGGGAAAGGCTGTTTTTCTGTTACTGGTTTTGATCAGAGGAACCGATGCCGATTACTGATAACCGATGCCGGTTACTAATGACCGATACCGGTGGGTTCTAGGACCTTCTTGGTAGCTATGGTGTTTTGTAAGGCTGGTTTATGGATGATATTAGGAAACGGGATGATTAGAAGCAAAGGAATAACAGTTAGATGCAATGACACGTTGGGTAGTAGATTCAGAGACGGATTTAGGAGGACTGAAATTCACAGAGCATAAGAAATTTTATAATAGAGGACATGCAAGATGTGACTTACTGGTTTTGACAAAGATGCAAATTGATCTCCTTGGTTGTAAACACTTCTGGTATTTCCACTCGTCTCTGCTCTATCAAGTGAAGATCTGGACTCTATTCCTCGCTTGCAATGCTCTCTGTTGATCCAGAAATCCTTCGACTGATCTCTCAAATGAAATTCCAATCCATTGTTTTGGTTTGGGGAGCCCATTTACAGGGAACCGATGGCGGTTTGCGTAACCGACGGTGGTCGAGTAGGAACCGGCATCGGTAAGGAAAAATTAGGCTATTTTTAGTAAAATAGCCCACCTTCCCTGCTTTTCTCCCGAGAGATCAGTTGCGGGCTTGGTCAAGTGGCTAGAAGGTCAGCTTTGGGTGCGAGTAAGGAGGCATTAGTTATGGATGTGAGTCTAGACCAAGTCATGGGTCCTAATTAGGTTAGTTTAGGGTTAGGGCTAGGTCATGATGAGGTGGCAAAGTGAGGTGACGGGTAAGGTGATGTGGGTTTATCAATTATAAGGTAATTAATAAATAATTGTGTAAGGTTTAGGTGGTGAGGTTAGATTGCGAGATGAGATGCGGGTCACAAGGGGTCGTAAGACACAAATTTGGTGTCTACATTAGCCCCTTATTGTCGTGGAGCTTGTTCTGTAAAGCTGCGCGGACAATAATATGAAGTGGTTTCTCGTGTTAAAGATATAGGTAATCCCCCTCAAATCTATCGCCGATTGAGGTGAACGGGAAATCAGGGATAGGGTTGATAAAGGGTACATGTTGTAGAGAGGATGGTACGGTGGTGGGGTAGGTCCAAGGAATCAGACGCATGTTGAAATGCAATAGTACGACGAGGGTACATGATTTGACAAGCAAACCAGCAATGTGTAGGCAAAGGTCGATAGTTTATCCAAACAAGGGTGATATAATCCTGGTATCCAAGGCATAGGAAGTAGCTCCAGGGTATATAACAGGTGAGGTACAGGAACGTTTTAGGCATGTTCGGCAGTACCAAATGGTTGGTTTGGTTGAGATAAACGTCACGGTCTAGGTCTAGGCAAAGTTGGTCGACAGATCAAGTCAAGGACCCTAATCATGCTAAAACATGAACATGTGAGCTCGATTAAACAAAAGGTACATGATGGATGGATAAAATAAAACATTGATTATGGGTATGGTATTGAAGTGATACGGCCTTGGGTCAGGCCAAGTGGTTGGGTGGTGGCCCTGGGTTAGGTCATAAGGGTAGAGTGAGGCCTTGGGTCGGGCCAATTGGTAGGTGGAGGCCTTAAGTTGGGCCGATTGGTAGGTTGAGGCCTTGGGTCGGGCCAAATTGGTAGGGCGAGGCCTTGGGTCGGGCTGAATAGGTAGGTTGAGGCCTTGGGTCGGGCCAATTGGTAGGTTGAGGCCTTAGGTCGGGCCGAATGGGTAGGTTGAGGCCTTGGGTCGGGCCGAATAAGTAGGTTGAGGCCTTGGGTCGGGCCAATTGGTAGGTTGAGGCCTTAGGTCGGGCCGAATGGTAGGTTGAGGCCTTGGGTCGGGCCAAATGGGTAGGGTGAGGCCTTAGGTCGGGCCGAATAGGTAGGGTGAGGCCTTGGGTCGGGCCAATTGGTAGGTTGAGGCCTTGGGTCGGGCCAAATTGGTAGGGCGAGGCCTTGGGTCGGGCCAAATAGTGAGGGCGAGGCCTTGGGTCAGGCTGGACAAGTGAACAAATGGTGTGCAGCAAAGGTGGATAGAGGCGATATTGGTGAAAAAGAGGTAAGGAGTAAATAAGGGCAAAGAATGGGGTGAAAGTTGGGTAGAGAACCGATGTTGATTCTTCATGACCGATACCGGTTCCTTAGGGCAAAATGAAACCGATATCGGTGAAAGGAAAAAAACCTATAAAAAGAAAAATACGGCTTGTCATTGTCACTTTTGTTATTTGCAAACCAAATCGACTTGTCTGACGTGGAGAGTTGGGATTAGAGGCTTGATTGAGTGAGGTGGAGCTATTGTATTGGCGGAGAGAGTTGATAGTGGGCCCGATTAAGGAGGATGCAGCAGTTGATTGGCTGGGGACCCAGCAGATCAGGATTGGAGCCATGGCATAGGCAGGAGGAGCTAGAGGGGCTGGACCAGCTAGACCGCCACCGCCCATCCCCACCACGACGACGTGTCATCGTTCGGGTAGATTCGAAACTCATTAATTTGGTGATTTGGTTGTATTATGCTAAATTGGGGGTTTGGGTAGGAATTAACCTTTTTTAGGAAATAATGAGAAAATGGAAATGATTTGAAAAAGGGAGAGGGTAGATAGGCTAGATAGGCTAAGGTGGGTAGGTGGGTAAGTTTTTAGGGTTTTTGGGTGGGTAGATGGGTAGAAATAGGTAAAAAAAATGGGTTTTGGGGGCCGCGCGGGGGTTCGGCTCCGGGAGAGGGCAGTGACCGATGTCGGTCACTAAGCGACCGGCATCGGTCGCACAATTTTAGGCAAAGGGAGACTTGTTGGTGACCGGCGTCGGTCATGTATCGGCCGGCGTCGGTAGCTTGTATGGTTTTTGGGTTTTTGGGTTGGGTTGTGGGTGGGAGTGGGGGTTGGGTTAGGGGTGGAGAAGGGTTAGGTGTGGGGTTAGGTTTTGGGTTTTTGGGTTGGGTTGTGGGTCGGTGTGGGTGTTGGGGTTGGGTTAGGGGTGGAGAAGGGTTTGGTGTGGGGTTAGGTTTTGGGTTTTTGGGTTGGGTTGGGTTTGGTGTGGGGGTTGGGTTGGGTTGGTTGTTTTGGGTTTTTGGGTTGGGTTGTGGGTCGGTGTGGGTGTTGGGGTTGGGTTAGGGGTGGAGAAGGGTTTGGTGTGGGGTTAGGTTTTGGGTTTTTGGGTTGGGTTGGGTTGGTTGTTAGAGGGGGGCGGTAGAGAGTCAGGGTATGGTCGTGGGGATAAAAAGGGGTGTTTAGATGATAAAGTAGATGTTGTAATAAAGAGTAGGTCTAAGGATGTGGGTTGGTTTTGCAGGCACGTCAGCAGTTGACGATGCGGGATAGGATGCCCCCACTGTTGGTGCAGATGAGGCCACACGTATCTGCGGCTCATTGGGCCATCATGCGTGAGGTGGGATTCGGTGGAGTCCAGAGGTACAGAGCGATAGAGAGAGATCATAGCCTGATGGTTGCCCTCATCGAGAGATTGGATCCGGCGACCAATGTGTTCCATCTCCCGATTGGGGAGATGACTGTCACATTGGAGGATGTGTATCACATCCTTCGGTTACCTATCGAGGGAGAGGCAGTCTTCTAGGTAGATTCAGAGACTGCCATGGACAACATACTGTAGGTTTTTGGGGATGCAACTGCGCTACTGACCTACCATAGCACGAGTATCGGGTACGGTGACATGTACCGTGCGCATCGACATGAGACACGACTGGCTGTGTTGATGATGGTTAGGATCACCTGCTTTGCCCTCCCAGACTCAGAGGGAGGCCGCTTCCCACGAGCATTGATGGGGGTACTGCTGGAGATGGTGGAGGAGCACACCTGTTACGCCTGGGCACCAGTATATCTGGTGCAATTATACAGGGAGCTATGGGGCTATCGCCGGAGGAGGTGATTTGGTATTTGTTCTACATTTTTGTTGCATTGTTGGGCATATGAGCACATCGTATGCATCAGGCCAGTAGGGTTACCCCAGCAGCCAGGGCCACAGGTCATATACCGATATGGCTTTCAGAGGTGGTTGGGGGTCGTGGGCCAGCCACGAGCAGTTATGGCAGGTCAGGATGTGGCATACTATAGACATTTGCTAGAGGGCCTTATAGCAGTAGACATTGTATGGAGACCCTACAGAGGTCACCATCCTAACAGAGGAGCCCACTTACAGTTGCGCCTAATCCAGTACACATTCTGGATAGCAGGACGGAGGCTAGGAGAGTACGAGCGGATACCCCTGGAGAGGGTACGCAGGCAGATGGGGCTGTGACAGGACGAGCCACCTCCCGTTCCTCAGTACAGGAGAGATGATGTAGAGGCCCCACTGCCTGCACCACAGCCTTTGGATCCAGATTGGGTAGCAGAGAGGCCAGCAGGTGAAGGTGTAGATGATGCTGGGTGCACAGGAGCATACAGGGTGTGGTGGGCTAGCCAGAGAGCAGCCAGGATAGTACCGCCTACATAGCCAGACTTGGCTGCAGTGATAGGAGAGAGAGATCAGCTCAGGGGTCAGGTGCAGCTCTTACAGGAGCAGCTAGCTGCAGCACAGGCACAGATAGGTGTCTTACAGGGGCAGCTAGCCCAGGCTCAGGCACAGGCACAGACAGCACCACCACCAGCACCACAGCCACAGGTGCAGGTATAGGTACAAGCAGCAGCATAGGTACCAGCACCACCACCAGTAGTGGTACAGCCACAGCCAGGCACAGGTACAGGTACAAGTACCACAGCCACAGGCACCACCAGCGGCACCAGCACAGGCACAGGGGGCACTGGTAGTAGGTGTCAGGGAACCAGCCCCAGTACCTATGGTGGCTCGAGAGCGTTACATGGAGGCTAGAGCGGAGGCCCGATACTATCAGGATATTCTTGATGGTACCGGGGCTGATTATCAGCCCTATGCGGCACATAGAGCAGAGACCTCTCGGAGCCAGAGGTCTCAGGGAGGTGCAGCCACAGCTGGTGGGTCCGTCACAGGCAGGAGGCGAGAGGCACCACAGGGACCAGCGGGGAGAGGTGCCGAGGGCGGTGGGGAGAGCTGAGAGATCCCAGACATGGTGTATTGATAGATGGGCAACCGGTCTGCGAACCGGGTGTATTGATAGAGGCCTGCGTGCCTATGTATTATTCATGTATTCATTTATTCATTTATTGTATACCGGCCTGCGAGCCGAGTAGGGGTTGTATAGTGGATACCGGCCTGCGAGCTGAGTATATATCTATTTTTGATACGAGGGACCAGCCTGCGAGCCGAGTCGAGTTTTTTTATAGTTATTGCGGCCTGCGTGCTGGCTTTGGTGGATTATGAGATCACAGAGGCCCCGATGTAGGGCACATTGTATTTTTGAAAATTTGTATATATATAGAGACGATGTTTTGATCCACATGCAGTGTTCAAAATGTGTTTAAATATTTTGTTAATGGTTGGTAATATATAATGTATGATAAGTTTTAGTTGACATGTTGATAGATGGATGATGTTGATGTCTTTTGTACGTATATATGGATGGCATGTTATATGAGGAAATGTTGCATGTTTTGGTGCTAGTTTTGTGACATTGTTATATATGTAACTGATGAGTTGGATCCAAATGATGTATAGATTGATAGTTTCTTGATATCCGTAGTTGATGGTTTGTGTATTTGTATAAAATAAATGATGTTAATGAAAGTGTAATGCTATATGTGGTGGATGAACAAATGTGGTAAATTGTGTTTTTTATGCAGGAAAAGAGGCGGGCGCGACAAAAATTTAGGTGAGAAATGAAGAAAAGAACGCTGTTGAGAAAAGATAGGTGTGTAACCGATATCGGTTAAGGAACCGATATCGGTATCTGATAGACCGATATCGGTTAAGTAACCGATACCGGTTATTTAGGTATGAGCTTTTCTAAAAATAGAAAAGCTAGGGTGGCAACTTAATTTTTAATTTTAGAGCCATGCAAGAGGTTAAATACGCGAACGCGATGCTTTTTGACGACTGAGATAGATATTTGCATGAGAGATTTGAGTGATAAGGAGAAAAGAGACAGGAAATTGCATGAGAGATTTGGGTGATAAGAAAAGAGACTAGGAAGGTGAATGCGATCTGAGATTCAGAAAGTAGAAAGGTGAATTTGAAAAGGGTGGTGATCATGGCAGAACGAGGAGAAGCATCCAGCAGGCAGGGACAAGAGGGAAGACAAGGGCCACCTCAAGCCGCTGCAACCCAAGAGGTAAACGTTTTGATTGTTTCGCTCGGAATGTTTCGGCTTCTGGGAATAGAGTTGCTTCTATCCTTTCATTCCTTTTAGAAACATATGAGGTTAGGGTTAGGAGGAATACCTATTGAATGTCGAGATGGTGTGTGCGTACCGTAGAGAAGGATCAGGCTGACTGCGAAGAACTCCTTTTTGTCTTGGAAGGACTACCTGCAAATAAGAACACAAGACCACAAGATTTTAATTAGACAATAAATGAGGGAACTGCCTTGGGCCCAGGAAATATAAAACTTCCTTTCGAAGGTGGTCAGTTCCCCTACCAATATGAATTAACACAAAAGACTGCAAAATATCAATTAAATTGTTTCGTTGAACTGGGTAGGGGAAAGGCTGTTTTTCTGGTTTTGATCAGAGGAACCGATGCCGATTACTGATAACCGATGCCGGTTACTGATGACCGATACCGGTGGGTTCTAGGACCTTCTTGGTAGCTATGGTGTTTTGTAAGGCTGGTTTATGGATGATATTAGGAAACGGGATGATTAGAAGCAAAGGAATAACAGTTAGATGCAATGACACGTTGGGTAGTAGATTCAGAGATGGATTTAGGAGGACTGAAATTCACAGAGCATAAGAAATGTTATAACAGAGGACATGCAAGATGTGACTTACTGGTTTTGACAAAGATGCAAGTTGATCTCCTTGGTTGTAAACACTTCTGGTATTTCCACTCGTCTCTGCTCTGTCAAGTGAAGATCTGGACTCTATTCCTCGCTTGCAATGCTCTCTGTTGATCCAGAAATCCTTCGAATGATCTCTCAAATGAAATTCCAATCCGTTGTTTTGGTTTGGGGAGCCCATTTACAGGGAACCGATGGCAGTTGCGTAACCGACGGTGGTCGAGTAGGAACCGGCATCGGTAAGGAAAAATTAGGCTATTTTTAGTAAAATAGCCCACCTTCCCTGCTTTTCTCCTGAGAGATCAGTTGCGGGCTTGGTCAAGTGGCTAGAAGGTCGGCTTTGGGTGCGAGTAAGGAGGTATTAGTTATGGATGTGAGTCTAGACCAAGTCATGGGTCCTAATTAGGTTAGTTTAGGGTTAGGGCTAGGTCATGATGAGGTGGCAAAGTGAGGTGGCGGGTAAGGTGATGTGGATTTATCAATTATAAGGTAATTAATAAATAATTGTGTAAGGTTTAGGTGGTGAGGTTAGATTGCGAGATGAGATGCGGGTCACAAGGGGTCGTAAGACACAAATTTGGTGTCTACAGTACAATTATGCATAAGGTGTTTACTTATGATCAAAGACATATATAAGGGTGGGGTTTTAACAACCTTACTTACTTTCTTCTCCTCTTCTTGACAAATATTGACAGAAGCACTCAATTTTTGAATAGTTGGATCAGCGCGTGGAAGTTGGGATAAAACTTCATGCAACAGGTCATGGTGAGATGGAATGGCTAGGGCATCCCACATTATGGAATTCACATTTTCTTATTCATCTGGCCCACAATGTTTAATGGAAGGCCCATTAAATTGTGCATTTGGGTCACAACAACATCTCTTCTTGGTTGTTCAAGTGCAGAGGCAAGAGCCTTAGCTTGTGCAGAGGCTTGACCTACCAAAGGAGGGGCACACACTACTTCTCTACAAACATTATGCAGGACCTTATGCATGGAAACTTTTACACCTTGACTATTGGATGCCTCAACTACATCTCTTTTCTTTTGATGATCATCCTATGTGACATGAATTGAAGGTTACGCACCAAAATCCAACATTATCTTCTTGTATCTTGTGTTATCAGCAACCTAGGTGCATAGTCTATTAGGAATTTCCATGGCTTGATTCATTGCATAGCATTATTTGGTGCCAAATAACATCAGGTTGGCCTCATGAGGAACCTCTCGACTTTCTTGGTTTTCTGCTTCAACTATGATGGTCAAAGGTTCACAATTAGAAGCATCATGAATCATGTAAAGCTACATACACATGGAATTAGTGTAGTAATACTAACTATGAGGCATATTGCAAGGAAAGCACCATTCTGAATCTTGAGCCATGTTGTTCTGAACAGGAACTAGTGCTTGTCTTGTGTCAGGCACTAGAAGAGGTTGTGTAGGAGGAACCACTTGTAAGGACAAATGTGCGTTAGCATGTCATCTATCATTTTTTGGTTCTTCCCATATCTCTGGTTTGTATACTGATTCTATAAAGGATGATAGTTTTGGTTATGCCCCTAATTAGTACTACTTTTTAAGGTTTGTGCTTGTTGCCTCTCTAAGGATATAAATTTATTAGACAAGTTCCTAATCAGTGCCTTCATTTCTTCATCTTCTTTCTGCTATGTAGGAGAGTAGGATGTGGATGCAACAGGTTAGACATTTTGTTTGGGAATAGTAGCAACAGAAGGCTGGGGCACCTAAGGCATTTTGAGGAATAAGGGAATATGTAGTTTAGGAGCTAATTTTCCCTCCTGAATGAGAATGTTTTTTCCCTTATTGCAATATTGTAAGCAATGGGTAAGGTTCTACCTCCCATGGACTGAATCATGATTGAGATGTCACTATTCAAGGCCCTTAGATAGTACAAAAAAGCATGTTAGGTTGTAGGTCTTGCCACTTGAGGGATTCTATCCCAAGTTTTCTTGAATTTGATATTGAAATAAGTCATTTGTACATTAGGCGGCCTCTTTGTTGTAGTCAATTGCTCCACCAAAGATAGGTGATGTGACTTGTCTTCAAAATAGTTTCATAAATTTTTTCCAAAGCTCATCTGAGGTGGCGATAGATACATGTATCAAACTGTCGTACCACCGAAGTTATTTTCCTTTGAATTAGGTTGTGAGCAACCTGAATGCTACATCATCGTGCGTGATTAGATAGATAGATCACATGTTTTATACATCCTAGATGTTCTCAACAGGGGTGCCTTAATTCTCAATAGTGAAGTATGGAATACTCTTGAGTGTAGTTGTTACCATATCATGTTGCACATTTTGAAAAAGAGGGCTCCCGCTAGTGAACTTGGTAAATTTCCTCAGAGGTGGAGGTGGTTATAGTGCCATGGAAGGGTGCATAGGTTTGTTGTGAGGAGGGATGGAATGTTTGTGATGCGTTAGAGATGGAGATATGTGCATAGAATTTATACAAGGTATCCTTCTCAGAGATAGATAGAGGTACTCAAAATATGCTTCAGCTGTTGCACTTTTCCTAGTACGCACTCTTCTCATGAAAGGAACTAAGGAATACTAAAAACAGTATATCTGGAAGTGTTGGGAGTCACCAGATGTGTTGAAATAATCCTCTAAGTGATTGAAATCACTAAGTTACACACTATAACTTAGCAATGATGTAATTTAAGCTTTTAATGCTTGTCCCACCAGGCATGCTAGAAACTATCAAACTCGCACCCTTCTCATTTCAAGTTGAACTAAGTCATTTAGGAAACAACGGGACTCTCTCCAAGTTGTGAGACCTTGTGCTCTTGAGACAAACCTCTGGAGAATGTCGGTTCCTCTACCTATTTCTACTTCTAATGTTACCCCTAATGCTGAAGGTAAATCTTAAGCTAATGATGCCAAGGGACCAGGGAGAGAAGGAGGACATGGAAATGGAAAAGTAAACTAATGGAGGTGATATCACCAAAAAGAAAGGGGGATGAACACAATCAGATTTAATCGAAAAGGAAGACAAACACGTATAGATAGCATGGACATGCATATCACAATCTGTAACTCATTTACACATTTAGTTTTGTGAAGCACATTCAGAAAATTAGATGCAAGGGAATTGAGAAAACACAACATACACACAACGTGAAGGAAATGCAAGAAAGAGGAATAAAACAAAATAAGGTAGAATGTAGCCACAAAACAATTATTCTATTACTTCTAGTAATGCACAATTTGTTACAATGGCGTATGAGGCCGATATCCACATGCATAGACCATATGTTAATGCCTACAACTCAAAATTCAAGGAAATACCTATGTAAACTAAAAGAGTCCAAAAAACTTTCATGAGCAATGCTCTTACATTTATAGATAAATCAATGAGAGAATAAGATAAGAAGGATGGAAAATATGATTTTGAATCTTTAACCACCAATAAACAGTAATGAATACCTACAAATCCACCTACAAATCTGTCAAATACACTTCCCCATATCTTTTTGGCATGTAGGAAAAGGAAGGAGGCGAGATCTAAATAAAATTGGGTGGTTAGAGCAATCAGATCTTGCATTAATGGTGCAAGGGACATTTTCCAGCTTCTTACCTACCAAACCATGCTGAAATATGAATTTGATTGTAGCCCACGTCACAGTCTTTTAGATAAGACAAACCACACCCTATTTTGAGTTTTTCAACAAAAGTTATGAAATTATAACATCTACGAGTCACTCTGACACGTGAGAGAATGGTTGAAATATGACCAATTGTACATATGTTTTGTCATTTTTTCCATGCGTCAAGCACTAGTTCGTTGCAAGGAGTCGGTGCTCAGTTGGCACACTTTGATTGGTTGCATGTATCATACTCAATGGCATGCAAACACCATGTGGCACAGAATGACGCAAAAGAAGGTGTGAAGATGTGCATGAAAGAGGAAGGCATAAAAATAAAGTAGAGGGAATGGCGTACAAAACTAGCACGTGCAAAAATAATGGATACATACTTGTATGAGACATGTATGTAAGTGTGGTGTAAGAATCAAAAGAACAATTTATGGTAGGAACGAAGGAAGAAGGCACAGGTAAAGCACACAAGACTTAACCAGACATAGACAGTAATTCTAAGGCGTGCACATAGAGTGCATAGACTGCTAGGAAGAAAGTGAATGCGTAGAGTGTGGGTGCAAAAGAAAATGAGGAGAGTGTAAGGGCATACAAGGAGTAAAATCGAAGAAATTGTTTCAAGAGGATAGCTAAAGTGCATGCAACCTGAAATATATAACTTCAGAACTAGGATTAGGATGTAAGTTTTCAAAATAAATAGGGGAATTATTTTAGACAACACTTCCATTTCATCATGGCTTTGAGATCTTCTGTGGTTTTTTCTATGTTTCACAGATTTCAAATTTTCTTTCAATCCATGGACTCCAAAAATATCTCCTACATACTTTGATAAGTGAAAGTATCTTTCACTACATGCGATCTTCTAGCTTTCAACCCATGATGTTTGTACCCATTGACCAATTTCCTTTGCTCTATGAGTATCTCAAAAGAGACCCATGGAACACTATAAATCATTATACCCACGAAACATTAAATCAGAGTTCCATGGGTTTTTAACTTGTTTATTTTTCCAATTATTTTATTATCTACTATGCACCCAACTAAACTTGCTTTACGTACCTCATAGCTTCCTTGTAGACTTAATCCATCCTTTAGATTGATGACATAAAATATCCCAAGTCCTTGAAATACTTATTCCTTTGTTCTGCAGGTTAGGATAACCCATGGGACACTTAGTTTCTACATTCCATGGTAAACTAAACTAGTCTCCCACGGCTTTTTTAGAGCATGAAAATAGTTAAGTATTTTTGATGGGTTTTTCAAAACTACATAGGTTGTAATTTTGGACAATAGTACACCCCCATGCATTCTCCTTCGATGTCTAAAGTGGGAATTCCTTTTATAGGATATCCCTTTGATGATCTTATCTCTTCCCATGCTGGTTGGGAAATTTACTAAGTAATGGTAAAGAACAGAGGTAACACACGAGGAATGTTTGCATGTACAAAGAATGGAATAACATTCAACAGGGTTTGAGTGTCAACAAATCAAAGGATAAAAGAACGATGACTTTATGGCCAAGAATAGGCTATAATTTGAAAAATCACAAGAATAGAAAAAAGAAACCATGTATGGGCCAAGCTAATGATAGGATTAAAGAAATTATTATATTTAGGATAATCTATTATTAGCATAGAATGTAAAAGTAAGCAAGCAATTTTGTGAGCATGCCTATTATTAGGAGAATACATGGGAGGTGAAAGGAAAGTCCCCACCCCTATATATATTTGATGTATGTATTTATTAGGGGAGGATCGGAGATAGAAGGATCATGTGTGTGAGATCATAGTTATGTTGTTTTGACACATATTTAGGGTTTAGTGTTTACGTGCACATGGTCCTATGTACCATTGTCCATGACTATTATATGTATTCATATTTTTGTGATCTAATGAAATCTGGTTTATAATGGATACTTTTTATTTGATAATGATAGTTGATATGTATGAAGATGGTGTCTTGATGATACAATTGATCTTAGTTCTTGTTTACATTGATTAAGTATCTTCCTTATTATAATGTTGTTGAATTTCCATGTTTATGATGAGTATTATGCATGAATGAGAGTATATCTGATTATGAATATGGTAATTATGCATGCTAACCTTCTTATAGGCATAACAAAGGAGGGACCTTTAGTGGTTACACGCACTTCGGGTGAGCATTCATATTTTTCTAGGTGAGGTGCCAGTGTGCATAACTATTGAGTGGGTAAACTAAAAGACCTACATTTTGGTTCCATTTCCGGGACCTCTTTTCAAAGTTTCTACCAGGATGTTACATGTAGATGGCGTATTGACTATCTTTAGAGATTATTGAAAGCTAAGTAGAAGACGTCCAAGACATGTTTTTGCAAAGGTATAATCATCAGACCTAATTTTAATGCATGGAAGTGGGTGGAGAATAACCTTTATGATTGTTTTTGTATGAGACATTCTTCAGACTTCTTCCTAGTAGAGTTGTACCAGTGGTTGGCATCTTATGCATCAAACAAAGTTTTACTACCCTAGGAAGAGAGTTTGGATGTAGGAAGACTATTAGACTCTCTTTGATTCATCAAATATGTGGACTAGAGTTGTGGATCATTGGTGGGAAGGTGTGCTACACAAATATACTTTGAAGTACATAATTTCCACATATTCTTATCTATAGGAAGCATAGTTCAAGTTCTTACATGAGCCCAGAGGATCCTATTTGCACATGATACCCTTAGCTATCAAGATCTTGATGATAGAACTAGGACTGGAGAGACTACCTATGGCTATCTAAATCCCCACTATGCACTAGGGGTAGGAGCAGGTGTGGAGAAGGATGGCAGCAGGACTTGGAGGAATAAAGACAGAGAGAGGAAATATAACTCAAGTATAATAGAGTGTGACACAGGGTAGTTGATGTATTGCTGTTGTTGAGAATAATGGTGACTAGCAAAGGTTTTGAGACCCCCATGGAAGATGAGGAGTTGCGCTATCATGTCCTCCAGACTTTGGGAAAGTGCAATAGAGAGACCTCGTCGACTTTTGATGAGAGAATGTAATAGGAGAGAATGAGTACCATGGGTTTGCATATGATCAATCCTAGCTACCTAGCCCTTGTGCAAGGTGTTTTTGATCTAGAGGTAGTTATTGAAGGTCATTATAGTAAAGGTAAGAAGGAAACATCTCCTAAGTAGGGAAGGAGATACAGGTAGATATAATTTAATTTTAACTCAGGAAGTACAAAATACTAGGGATGCATATATGGTAGCACAATAGGTGCCAGTGTTTGGAAGTACTCTTAGAGGATTGTTTACAGGCATGTCATCAAGACAGAGTGTTGGCACGCATACAGATTGGAAGTAATCTCATAGGTGTTGTTACAATGTAGAAAGTGGGTGTTCCAGTTTAGTACCATAACTGGGACACAAGGAAGTTCATCTATGGGACCTTAGGCTGTAATAGGCAGCACAAGAGGCTCAAGAGGTTTAGGTCAGCCACCACATGGAGGAAATCTTGTGTATGGGGTTTAGTATTTGGGTCTGGTCCAAACCCAGGGAAGGTCCACAACCACCTCGAACAACCAAAACCTTTACCTCATCAACCACAAAGACACCTCAGGTCTACTTTGAGATGTCTCTTCACTTTCCAGAGTACAATGGTGTGGAAGATGATGCTTTAACATGCACACAAGCGTGAACTGTTATGGAGAGCTAAGAATATAAAATGTTATGAATAGAAAGGCAACTCATTTTTCACCACACTTTAAGGGCGCACACATAGTTGGTATAGAAAGTATGATCCACACCAGAATGGTTGAAATATGATGCATTATGCACTACATTTTTGGCTAAGTTCCACATTTCAGAGTTTGAACAACAGAGTATCAGCGTGCTCAAGAACATTAAGCAGGTTTATCTGAAAGTGTGAGAGAGTATGATGCATGTTTTAATAATCTCTTATCTAATCTATCA
Source organism: Taxus chinensis (assembly GCA_019776745.2). Taxonomy (NCBI): domain Eukaryota; kingdom Viridiplantae; phylum Streptophyta; class Pinopsida; order Cupressales; family Taxaceae; genus Taxus; species Taxus chinensis. Next base: position 175,377,986 of record CM034157.1, on the reverse strand, counting down.
TATGATATTCATCAGATTCAACATGCACAATGGTTTGTTGGAGGATTGTTGACTCTCATTATTTCAAAGGGATTTTTCACACAAGACATATATTGATCCGTGTAGGCTTTGGAAGTAGCTTTTAATGCACTGAAGCAGTTAGGAGTGTTGATACTAGAGTAAACCCTTTTTGGAGGCACATATAACTACTATGGAAAAGAAATTAGAGAAGCTCTCTATTAAATTCAGCACATGAGACATTAACTGGGTTATGGTGCACTGAATATGAAGCTAAGGGACATACTAAGGATAGTTATCTACGTATGATGGTTGTGCATTTTTATACAGTATTGTGATATTTTTCACAAGAAATCATGATGTCTGGAATTTCCCTCTCTTACATCATGCAACTGATGAATAATGTATTCACATGTATTGCAATATTTGTGATGCACACACTCATGATATGAAATATTTAAAACTATTGATAGACACAAATTGCAATGAGATGAGGTGTGTGAGATTGGATTACGCGGAAAACCACTGTGGAAAGTAATCTCTTAGGTATAGGAAGCATCAACCTACTAAAGGGTGTGGTAATGAAGGTGGATTCCATGAGGAGGATATAAGAGTAGAGGTTATGGTGGTATGAGGTATATTTACCTGTGGGACCTGCTACACTTTTGGGTCCCCAATCACCCTTACCAAAATTCATGAGTGTCCCAGAATCATGGTATGTGTGCATATTGTGAAAAAAAAACATAAGGTTGAGGAATACCCCAATATTTATGAGCATATGTGTAAAAATAATAAGAAGGAAAAAGGCAATGCGGGAATGATCAAGGTAAAGTGTGTGCAAGAATGAGAAATGGGCACCAAAGAAGATTCCTAATCTATAATTGCATCCTTTAGTTGTCTAGTGACTACGCATGCATCCTCCGCACAGAAGCAACAATGTACGTGAGCCTCTTAAATCCAAACCACTCATTAGGGTAGAAGAGATTATGCATGCTAAGTATCTATATGTTTTTCATCAGAAGGAGGTCTATTAATATACTATGGTGTTCATCAGAGATGTCTGTGGGTGAGATTCATATGCTTGAAGGAACAAGCATGAGAGATAATGTCATGAAGAACATTGATATTCCCTCATAGAAGATGCTAGATGATCTGAAGGAGATATGTAATATGCTAAGGAAGTAGAATATAATCCCTACTACTAAGGGAGTGGTTGCATGAGAAGGTACCACATGCAGGAGGTTTAGTAGTGAGAGATAAATCCTCCATGTAAATTTTCCACCACAGAACCATGAGTATGATAAGGAAATCACACTGGATGTGGTGATTGATAGTTGGTTGTGAGAAATATCTTGATTGATACAAGTGCTGAGGTGAATGTGCTGATTTTGGAAGTGTGGAATCAGATGGTGAGACCACCATTACAACCATATTCTAATGTTTTTTATATGGAAAATAAAACTATGGCCATGCCTATCAGGGTGTTGAAGGATGCTTCAATTACCATTCAAGGAGCCAAATTTACTGGAGACTTTGAAGTATTGGAGCTAGCTGAGGCAAAAAACTTTCCAACACTACTTGGACGTCCTTGATGTTATGCAGAACAATGTTTGACCTACGCTTCAATAAAAGATATATCAATTTTGAGAACAAGGATGAGCAAGTAATCATACCTCTAGATGATGTGAAGACTACACCCTATACTGATCCAGTGAGTGAAAAAGAGATGAATATGATTTATGCATACATGAGTCATAAGTATGCATACCTGACCCTAAGAATGTGGAGCTGATCTAAGGAAGGCATACTTCAGTGGGAAGATGTGTACTAAGTTAGTGAACACCACTATTGTTTCTTGTTATAATTGGGCCCATGGATATGTATAGATATGGTTGAGCATGAATATGAAGGGGAAGATTCACCAGAATGATTAGGCTCGTGCATGGTTAAGCGGATCTTGGGTGAAAGACTCAGTTACCTAGGTATACTAGTGAAGAAATAACTTGATATATTTCTTGCATGCTCCATGAGAGATAACAATGGAAGAATACAAGGGTGAGGATCGAAGGAACATGTTGGTTTACACCTTTTGTGGAACAACAACACATTAGTGGGAAATACACATAGATATAATCTGTTGGGCTGGTGAGAAGTGAGAATTGCCTTTCTCAACAAGGTTTACATGGAACAATGTGCCTACACTTATCCATGGTATGATGGAAAGAATCTTACTTTGGTACATATCCATAACTTGTGAGAGACAATGGTCATGCAAGGTCAGAAAGATTTACTACCATCTCTGTTGGTGCATAAGTTCTACTCCACTCTAAACATGTATGTGCACGCATGTATGGTATGTCCATTTTGAGCTTAATAAAGAGACTACAAGTTAGCGAGATATGACTGAAGGTATGGCTCACACTTTTGAATATTTTTCTAATAGAACTCTAGTATATGAGGCTTTTCATATCATGAAGTGCATCACATTAGGGGATAGCACAAAAGTAGAGGATATCATGCTTCAATTACTTGGAGAACCTAATCATGAAGGCACATGAAGATACATTAGAATTACAAAAGAGATGTAAGTTGGGTCATGCTTGGAAAGAGAAAGAGAAAGGGTAAAATGGTATACCTAATTGATGATGAAGAGGTAGAGAATATGGAAATTAGCCATATAGAAGGTGCACGCACGAAGTAATGGACACTATAGATGAAAAGGAACATGCATACCATGCTCCCATGAACACCCAGAAGGTTAACATTGGCACTGAGGATGTGCCTAAGGAGGCCATCATTGGGGATTATTGGTCAAAATAAGAGGTAGCAAAGATCATTGAGCTATTACATGATTTCCAGTATCTATTTTCCAAGAGGTTACCATGAGTTAAAAGGTGTACATCCTCCTTTAGGAGAGATGAATATTAAGTTAAAGAAAGGTGTGCATCCTGGTTCGTGGAAGAGGCCTTACAGGATGAACCCAAACCTGGGCGTAAAAGTAAAGGAGGAATTTGAAAAAATACTTAAGTCTGGAATTATTAAACCAATTGAGGAATCTAAGTGGGTTATCCCCATGGTGATCAACATTAAGAAAGATGAACATGATCAGAATTTGCGTAGATTACAAGGAACTCAATGCCTCATGTGTCATAGATCATTTTCCTATGTCATTCATAGAGGATATACTTGAGGGAGTTGTAGGGACCGAGGTCTATTCATTTACTAATGGGTTCTCAAGCTATCACCAGGTGTGCATTGCATGCAAGGATCAAGAAAAGACGACATTCGCTACTAAATGGGGAACTTTTTCTTATACTCGTGATGCCATTTGGATTGAATAATACGTTCCAATCAGTGTTCTCATGCATAATTGTACATACATTTCATTACTTCATTCATAAGTTTTAACAGGTGTACTTGGATGATTGGACTATCTATGGGTTAGTAAAATATCACTTTGATAATCTAAGGCTCATGTTTGAAAGATGTAGGTAGTTAAACATCTCTCTAAACATTAAGAAGTGTATCTTTGCTACACCCTTTGGGACATTACTTGGGCACATCATTTGTAAGGATGGATTGTTGGTAGATCCAGCTAAGATTGCAGTGATTTTGGGATTAGAATAACCTACCAACCAAAGTGAGGTACATGGTTTCTTGGGACATAATAGATACCACATGAATTTTATCAAAAGTTGTGAAAATATTTCTATGCCCCTTGGAATAGTTTCTCAAAGAAAAAGGAAAATTTTATTGGGGGGACGCGCAATAGAAGGAATTTGATACATTGAAGGAGAAACTAATCACTGCACCAATTTTGTGTTTCCTTTCATGGAGTAAACCTTTCCATGTACATGTTGATGCATCTGGCATTGCTATTATGGCAATCTTGGTGTAATCAAGAGAGTGTAATGTGGATCATCATATATGATGTACAAGTAGAATTTTCACACCAGCAGAGCATAATTATACAATGGAGTGTTTGGTGTTATCCAAGATCTACCCGCTTCATAAATTTTCATAGTACTAGTTTGCTACACCGTTAATCTTTTATACAGACCATATGGCACTAAAATGTGTGGTCAATAAACCTATTTTTTAAGGCTACATATGTCGGTGGATTATCTTATTTCAATTATTTGATTTCACAATCATTGTAAAACCAGGAAAAAGTAATCTGGGACCTGATCACCTATCAAGAATTAATTATGGAGAGGACGCACAGAGTATTAAAGACACTATTCCTGATGTATAGTTGTTCAAGTTAAAATGAGTGCCAACATATTTGGAGGACATACAAGTATTTTTGTGAACTAGACCTATGCAATAAATAATAAATTCCTTGGAGAAATAGAAGTTTTCCATTTAAGGAGACTTGTATAAATTGGGTTGTGACGAAGTCTTGTGCAGTTGTGTGCTTGAGCATGAGCATGAATCCATTATGAAAGAAGATCATGGAGGTATCATAGGAGGAAATTATGCAAGATATGTGTTTACACACAAGATCCTTATAGCTGGATTATGGCGGGAGACATTATACAAAGACACTAAGGATTATGATAAATCATGTGATCATTGTCAATGACTTGGCAAGCCTAGAAGTAGAGATGAAATGTCATTGTGGCCTATAGCAATCATGAAACCTTTTGAGAAGTGGGTTTTTTATTTTGTAGTGCATATTACACAAGCCATGCATAGGATTGGGACATGCTACATTATCACATGTACTAACTACTTGACAACTTGGGCAGAGACTGTGCTTACAAATAATTATACAACAAGGTTTCTGTTATCCAATTTTACACCCCAAGGAAAAATCAGACAAAAGGGGCCTATTGTGCTTGACACTGAAAAGGACTTCATGATACTTTTTAAGTAATTTCAATTTAAATTTTGTGTTTTGACAATGTTTACAGTGTTCCGATAAAATTCCATATAGTTTTGAATTATTTTCTCCTTTTCAGGGTTTTGAAAACTTAAAGTTTTCCTGAAACGGGGAAATTGTCTATGGTGGGCCCATTTCTAGTTAACACAGGATAATATGATTAAAATTGATAATTCATTATTTTAGGGGTCCCATTATACTTCCCCTTACCTCTCTATTTTAGGAAAAGAACACATAAACATCAAAATTCAGGTAACACCATGGCTAGCGAGTTTTAACATGAAGAAGGACTCATCCAATGTACAGGTCATGACCGAGATCCTAGGAGCTTGAATCAGTTCAATTGCAAAGAGATCTCCTGGGATTGGAAATTCAAATAATGATTGATTCAGTAAGCACAATATTTGGGATTGGTGGTTTTTGGGTGCCAAAGCCCAAGCTTCCAAGTAAGTGGGATTGAAACATTAGAAAAATGGTGTTCGAAGTTTTTAATCCACCATTTCAGGCTTTCGAGTTTTTGTGTCAAAGAAACCATGCCAAACTTGGCATGATTATAATCATTCATGGGGACAAAAATGTATGGCTTAGTAAAACAAACTTGGAGGCAGTAACACAATGTGTAAAATGATAGGGAAAGTGAGTGGTCATTGGGTCTCCATAAAACTAACTCGTGAATGACTCAAGCTAGATAAAAGTGTATGGATCAATGAATGTGAGAGGAGTCACACATAATAAATCCTAGAGATGGGGGAGCAATGAGTTACAAAAGAACTCGACATGGTGTATAAAACATGGGTGAATAAAAAAGGTTGAGTCATTGAGGACTCAGCTGTGAAATACAGAGATCACAAGCTCCTTACACATTTAGAAGGATGACACATTTCAAATTAGTGGTCTCAAAAATATACACCAAAGTCATCTCGAACGTGAAATCTAAGGCATAAATTAGGGCAAGTAGGATTGAGCCATAGAATTTACAGGGATCAACTCATGAGCTGGAGGAGGTCTACACCAACTAAATTCAAATCTCAAAGCATAGAGATTAGTCATCATCACTGAGAGTCATAACTCAATTAAGAAAGGGATTTGACCGCGTGGTGAAAGGTAATGGAGCTTGTAGTGGGTTTTTGGCTCATAGACATTGCATAACTCAGCAAAACAGGTTCAAGAGACTCAAATCATGCACAAAGACAAAGGATAATGTTTTTAGGTAAGGACTGGCTTCATAACGAGATAGCAGGTTTGCCAGATGTTGAAGAACTTGGTATAGATACACAAACCTCAAGCTCATATGCCTCATGAAATGACACGAGTGCCAGGGCCAAAGTAAACTTAGGTGGTGAATGTAATCCTGCACACAAAAAATGTGGAGATGAATCTTGGAATAGCTGAGCCATGTTAACCATGCAGAACTCTAGTTCCATTTATAAGTGGTAAGGTGATTCATGCACACTTTCCTACCTCGGCCATTCAATCTCACGATCGGTAGGAGTAGGAAGTTTTGGCAAGCGATGGGGATCAAATTTAAAGTAACGAACTTGCAAGACTCGAGATTTGGGCCATATAGTGACATGGTATAATAAATATCATTCAGTTACATTGTAAGTGACCTAGATCTAGCTTGGGTTGATGGCTCACAGAGTACCCAACAGACTGGAGAATCATTCAAACCATCAAACCAGACTATTAAAATAAGAAACTTAGGAAAAATAATGAGAAGACCAAGGCTAGTTGTAACGTAACTCTGTCATGAATGGGTCAGTCAAGCTCATTTCAAGAGAGGGCCCAAATCTTACGCTGATGTGTTAAGAAATGCGTCCAAGGAGCTCACCCAAAAAAATTTATAGTGTTTTGTTGTTATATCAAGTGAACCATTAGAATCGTCCCTCAAACATGTTGAATTGAATCTCAGGTGGATCACTGAATAGATTAAGAGAGGCCGAGTCACATCAATGAGCTTGATATAAGCTACCTGAGGTTGATGTGGAGTTTTGAGCTTGGTTCATCATGAAGAGTAGCTCAGATCTTGTGAAGCATGAAGAATGTGAGTGATTCGATTGGGAAGTAGTATACCAGTATCAAGCCCATGATCTTCTCAGAAGTATGGAACATTTAAAGCTCATTGTGATAATGGGATTCGAAGTCATACCGAGTAAATGCAATTCATAGCACGAAGTGAGTGATGGAATAGGCATGGCTCGTATAGGAAGAAAGGGATGGGTACCTCATCAATCATTTGCATAGGATGAGTCTCAGAGGTGTTCGGGTAAATGGAAAGCTTGATAGTGGAATAAATTTAGGGCTCGGATCATGAGAAACTCATGGTCACAGGAATATTAGAGCTCATATTGAAAATATGAGTTAGCTAAGAGGAAATGCAAAGATCGATGAAGAGTTAGAAGTGGCTCAGTAGGATTTGGTTTGATCAAAGCTTGAAAAAAGCTTAAGAAAGATGATAGCCAAGCTCAGTTTTCACCAGGGAAGCTTTCAGAGGTTGTTTCAGAGATATCCCTTTCGAGCTTTCAAATATTTTTTATTCAGGATTCACCTTGGAAAAATTAGCAAAATTGGAGACGAAGTTCTGAAAGCCCGAACACCAAAATTCAGAGTTCATAATTTCATATCTTTGGATGTCATTACCATGTGGAAAGTTGCCAACTTCAACTCATCGGACCAATTCAATTGTAATCCCACCAATGTTGGATGTGGCAAGTAATTACGATGGGTGAGATGCAAAGGAATGTGAAACACATGGAACTCACCTTTCGTTGATGAGTGGTTGTGTGAATAAAGAGAGAGAATGTGGCAATAAGATCCTAAAGTGAGATATTTTGGTACAGTCATTTCAAATGCAATTTATGGAAAATGAATAACTTGCTATAATTAAGGGGAGACCATGGAAATAATGCAAGAAGCCTGATGGAGTCAATAAGATTTGGCTTGCCAAAAAAGTGGAAAGGCTCTTTTACAATGCAACAGTTGGGTAGAGTAAATGTAATATGCATTACAGAAGGGTTGACTCAGAAGTCACTCAGTGGATGGTCAATTTGGGAGACAATGAGGACACATGGAGTAGTTAGTTTTTTCATTCAATGCAAGTGTTATGTGGTAGACAAGAAATGCAAGGAATTCACTATGAGCTCCATAGCTAATTATAACACCCCACTTAATGCATTTTTTACCACCGGCTCCACCAATGCAGAAGACGGTCTATATTTTAAAATTATTAAAATATTATATATTAATAAAATGGGGATAAATTCAAATTGAAATTTGTGAAGTCATTATTAGCAAGTTGGTTAAGCACAGTGCCCTAGATGCCCTAAAACAACTTTTCACTCAAGAAGTCATAACTTTCTTCCCGGTTTCCCCTTTTTCTCAAAATTATAGTCAAAGGAACCGAGAAAACAAGGGCTATGTCATGGATCCATGAGAAGATGAATTTTCATATGTTTTGCATTCAAAATTTTCATTTTTCCTTCGTTCCTATAGTGGTTCCTTAAAAGGTGGAGGTGCAGTAAATGAGCGAGCATGGATTTCTATCCTAGATTCTAGGAATTCTCCTTCTTTCTCTCACCACTCAGTGGATTTCTATAAATGTGAAAGGGTTACTTATTCTAAGGAGTGAGAAATTCTAGCCTAGATTATTTCCTACATTCTAGCCTAGATTCTAGGACGTCTCCTTCTTTCTCTCACCACTTAGTGGTTTTCTATAAATGTGAAAGGGTTACTTATTCTAAGGGGTTAGAAATTCTTTCCAGGCTTCCCCTCTCTTCACAAGCTAAGAAGCTGTGAATTTGTAGGCTCTCAAGCCTTTCTTCTCAAATTGTAATGGCATCCTATGCCTTCTCATTGATGTAATGATGCATTGTGAAAGTGTTTGAAGTAATGAGAATTATGATTTATGATCAGTTATATGTCCTTTCATGATTTTTTTGCTTATATTTACCTCTCTCATGTTTTTAGGTGAACTGTGTATAACCAGGGTATCTTTTTCAAGTTTTGGAGGTCGTTATGCTTATCAAGGAGTGAATTACTATATGTAAAAGTGGGTTTGTAATGCATGTCATTATTTCTCATGATCATCTCTCTTCATTGGAAAGCCATAATTTTGTCTAGCAACACCCTTCCTTGGTGCATAACCACTTCTAGTATAGGTTTTATTTCTTTGCAAATCTCTCTCCCTAATCCCTTGAAATGTTAGCATAGTTCTAGTTAGCCATTTATCTTACATTAGAAGTAGTGTTATGTTTATTTTAGGAAGAGGAAGCTAGCCTTCTCTGAATCTTTCAACAAGATCTTAAGCTAGAATCTAATGAAGATTTGTGATGCTGGAAGAAATAATTGGAATGATAAAGTATCAGCTGAATCTTTAGGAATATAGAGACCACGTGTAAATAGTTTAAACAAGGCCACACCTTTTCAACTAATTTTTGGCACAAAAGGCATATACTACCTCTGGATTTTTTGTTACCATCCTTATGAATTGTGTGCACAGGAGGATTATCCAATCAAAAGGTTGTAGAAGAGCACATTGAGAAATTGATGCAATTAGATGAGTGGCATCACATCATTTCGTGTTGGAGCCAAAGAAAGAGAAGGACAATATAAAATGCTTGGCATGATAGGCACATCAAAAATAAGTCTTTTGCAGTTGTGAAAATGGTCCTTCTATATGACTCCAAGTTTGCACACCACCTAGGGAAAGTTGAAGTGACATTGATTAGGACCCTTTATAGTAACCAAGATACTTAACTCATGTACATGTCAATTATAAGTCCTGGATGACACCATGTTTCCCAGTTAATTTCAATGGGAGTAGGTTCAATCCATACTATAAATAAACTTTTTTGTGTTGTATAATAAGGCAGTATTTCCACTTAGATTATATTTCCTTTCATGTTTTGTTCTTGCTTGTTTTTTTGTAATAAGTGTGCTTCTACGCAAGAAGTTGATTACTATTTATTGAGATGATGTTTAGAGGACCACATATACTTTTAGTGTCGGGGTGAACCAGGTGTGAGTGCATGAATAAAGAGTGTCATATGGTATTAGGACTTATGGTGAAGCTTGGTGCAGATGTATGCATGATGGTATAAAGACAAGGATTTGGTTAAAGGATTGCATGTCAAGAAAAAAAAAAAGGTGTTGTAGGTGCTAAGGATGATGGTGCTTAAAAATAATTTCTTGGTTTGAAGACCACATGAGGAAGAATTCATACAGTGTAATGAAAGGTACAAGCAACAACATGAGCTACTGTAGTATATAACACAGAAGAAGATGTGTTGTGATGTAGGGAAGTGTGTGGAGGATGTATGCTTCCCAGAAGTAGTGACACACTAGAAGGTTATGAATTCCGCACGATGGGAGAAAGCAGAGTAAAGCACAGAAAAAGTAAAAAGTGTATTTAAAGTTGCAGTATAGTGGTAGGTGAGGAGCAATAAATGTGATAAAAATTTAGAAATCTATAAAAGGGGTGCATCAGAGAGATTTCATTCTTTACCTTACCTTGTGAAGAACTTGAGCATTAAAGAGTGAAGAGTGCAAGTTTGTGTGAATTAGTGTGAATTTATGAGAAAACTTAAAAGAATCAAAGCAACCCAAATTGAGAGAGCACATGAGCCTAGTTGAGAAGCTACTTTAGGTGGAAGTTTAGAGTAGATGGGGAAGGTGGAGGTTGATTATTCAGTGGGTTAGGGTTTACATTCTTTGGAGATAGGGTTTTACAAAAATATAAGTATATATAAATTAAACTAGAGCACAAAGTTGGCTGAGGGACACGAAGGTTTAAGAGAAAGGAATGAATAGGAGTGAATATTTGGTGCTGACTATTGAGTAAGAGGATATTGAGCACATAGGGCACAAAATTATTAAGTTGTGAAGAAAATTATTGTGTAGTTGAAATAAATGGCACCAAGAAATACATCCAATGTCTCACCTAAGGTCAAAGGAAAGGGAAAGGGGAAGAAGCCTGAAGTGGAGGATGCATTTCGAAAGAATGGTTATCTGAAATATAGTACCTAGGAGGATGTGATTGTAGGGTAGGAAACATATTTGGGAGTCCACTTGAGAAAGTGAAAAATTAGTGACTACAATCATCACTCAGATGTAAAATGAGCATATAAATAGAGAATGAAGTGATACAAAAGATGAATGAGAGAACCACAAATGGAATTTTATCTATGACGACAAGGTGCAAATAGACTTGGAGAGTGTAGGAGTTCTCTAGCTCTATGAGCTTCCTTTCTTTGGAAATATTGAGTGCTTTTATCAATGGTTAATGTCATGAGTCCATGAGGAATATTTCTATTTTAGGAAGAAGGATGCACCTCACCATGCATAGTTGATTAGGGAAGATCACAGGTTTTCACAGTTTAGGTCTTGAGATAGAACTTGATTTAGAGGATGATGTTAGAGTGGAGGCTACTGCTATTTTGCCTTGAAGTATTAGAGGGGAGGCTCCATGTGATGGATATTGTAAAATCTCTGAACCTAGTAGTAAGATTTTCCTCACACCTAGTTAGTTGCAAGTTGGGCATGCAAGAGAGATGGACACAAGTAAACAAGAGGTGGCTCCATATTGTGCATAAGATGGCCAATAAAACCACATACAACATTACCTCCTTCATTTTTGAAGGTATTATTGAGGAAGCATGTGGAGGAGATAAGATAACTTAGGGGTGATCCTATCCTGCTTGATTGTATTTTTCAGAGATTATGAGTCCCAGATGGCTCAAATGATAATATGTGGAAGTATCCCCTAGAAGACAAGTCCCCCATGAAGAGATTTTTTGAGTACACATGTGATGGGATTAATAATTCCTATAAGTTAAGGGTGGATAGATGGTATAGGTGAATGCATGAGGAATTCAAACATGAGTGGTGTTCCAAGGGAGTTTCCCTGAATATTGGAAGGGAAAGGCTGGAAGTTTGCAGTATTATCAACACTTCTATGCCTTGGGAGATTTTATTTGAAAACTGGTGGAAAGAGCCCTTGGTGTAAAATCCCTTTTTATTTTACAAAAAGGTACTTCCAAGCATTAGTGAATAGGTTTTCTAACAATGCTGCAAATTTGAATTTTGATGTGGATAAGGTGGATTTTGATCAACACATATTGCGCAAGAAATATATGTACCCTGGGAATACAACATATGTAGAAACAATGATATCAGCTGATATAAACATCAACTCCATGAATTTGGCAATAAGAAATGAAGAATAACTTAAATTATATGTTTACTTGAATCCTAAGTTGGTCAATGGAAAGTATGTTGATGAATGATCTTAACTCCTAGGACCACCTAAAGGAAGATAACAATGGTGGGAATAAAAAGGATGCATGAAGGAGACCCCTCCCCATCAAGAAGAAGAAGAAGAAGAGAAACAAGGAGGAAGAAGAGGAGAGACAACCCTTGATCAAAGTAAGGAAGAAGAACAACAAGAGAGGCATGGAGGTAGGATAAGGTACGAGTACACTCTAGAGTGACCAAGAAGAATCAAACCAAGTGAAGAAGAAAGTCCCAAAAGAAGACACCAATGAAGAAGACAACCTAGAGGTTTCAAGTGAAGAAACATAAGGAAGTTTGAGAAGTATGAGAAGAGATACCGTTGATATCCCCAATCATTCACACTATGGAGGAAATAGATGAATAGGAGCACGATGCGTATGAGGAAGAAGGGCCAAGGAAGGATATTGATGAGAAAGAAGGCCATGGAGATCCTTTCATAGAGAACATAGGTGGAGACCGAGGAGGTTGAAGAAGAGCATGATGAGGAGATGAGGAGGAGAGAAAAATAATTAAGGATACAATTACATGGAGAGGATACAGGTATAAGGGAAGTGGTGTGCTTCCACTCTATTATCTAGAAGGTTCCACAGGGGGCAAGAGGAAAGGGAAGAAAGTGAAGGAACATACCCCTAGGCCCCTCTATTGCAATAGAATGATGATCCTGTAAAATTCCTACGGGTAAGGTACCAAGTTTGATGGCCACAAGAAGATCTTTTTGTTTTGTCATTATTTGACAAAAATGAAGCCCTCCCATGCACATAAGAAATATGCTCTCTTGGGATTCATATCAGTCACACATGGAGGAACTAGAGTTTGAGATTAGTATGCAGTTCTTGTCTAAGACTCAGGATCAAATATGTGGCTAGGAGAGGCATTCCCCATGTTTGGCGTGCAAATGCTTACCAATGAGAAAGCATGTAATGTGCTTAATAAATTGGCATCGGAAGTAGAAGTGCATATTTTTTATAAGGATTGTGTTATCAAGAGACTATGTGAGGAGATACAAGAAAAATATGAAATAGTTGAGGAGAGTTGAAACAGGAGCTGAGAGAAGAGAAGGCCAGAACACGCGTGACATATAAGAAAGCAGAGTGCATCGTAGACATTATCACCAATGCATACCACAGACCTAGCCTTGTTCATACCAAGGATGAATATGAGACAATGTTACATTATTTAGAATATTTTGCATGGATGATCTCACATGAGAGAAGGAAAGGGAATAGGGCTGACAAATGAGGAGATATCCACAGAAGAAATATGACAGGGAACAAATAGAAGAACATATTGTATAGTATGAAGTGCTAGTATGTAGAGGCTAAAGGAGGTTGTGAAGGGTAAATTTTTGTTTGAAAACTTCCAATACTTTGATCAAGTTATGAGCATGCTTGCTATTTCCAATGATGAGGAAAATTTGAAGGAAATTCAAGCCAAAATGAAGAATAATAGGGTTGAATGGGAGAGGATGTTGGCTGAAGTAGAGTAGAAGAGAGATTTAATAACATACTCTAAAGGCACACTCAAGGATAGATTAAAGGAAATATTTCCCCTGGTCACATGCACAGAATGGATGGTATGCATTGGATGATGTGGCTTCATAAACAATTGAGAAATTAATCATGAAGCTTAAGGGGAAGATTGATGAGCTTGAACTCCAATAGGAGGTGCCCTAATATTGTGAATAGTGTCACCATTTAAGGAAACCAAGGAGTTGGAAGGTTGGAGGGAGTTAGAGAAAATTTTGGATAAGGAATTTCTAGGGATTCTTCCACCTAAAAAGACATAAGTATCCATTGATTTCTTTAATTCTTTTTGGAGTGCAAGATCATATTCTTATTCTTTCATTCATTCATGGTAAAGGATATTCATTTGATTCAATGTTTCCGAGGATAGACAATATCCCTAGTGTGGGGTAATGTTGGTCGGGAAACCTTTCTAAGTAATGGCTAAATCATATAGGCAATGTGTAGGGAATTTCACAAGTGTACATGTAAAGGAAATAAATAGCACGTATAGGGAGTGCACACAGTAGGGAGAAATAGATTGGCAACACACGTGGATATGTGCACATACAAGTAGAAAAGAACAAGGACTTATTCATTTCTAGAGCCAGGGCTAAAAATAGGAATTCCTCAAGGGTTTGAGTGTCCCTGAACCTAAGCAAAGGATAAAAACAATGAGCTTGGTAAATCAAAAGGGATATAAGTGGAAAAAGTAACACGCATAGAAGAAAGAAGAGAACCATGAACTAGATTAATTTATTAATATGATTAAATAAAGTCTTATATTTAGGATAAACTATTATTATCATAGAATATAAAATCATGCAAGATATTTTGTGAGCACGGTTATTATTCCATGAAGAGTGCATGGGCGATGAAGTCTGAAATTCCCATCACTATATATATCTGATGTATGTCTTTGTTAAACGTGCCCCAATATATCCATGATTGTTGCCTCTAAGGATGATTGAGTTTCTGTATGCCTCAGTTATGTTGTTTTGACACATATCTAGGTTTTGATGTTTGCACACATGGTCTCTGCGCACCTTTGCCATGAATTACTATATGTATTCAAATTTTTGATGTAATGAATTATAGTTTATAATGGATACTTGTGGTTTGACCTTTCTAGTTGTTCTTTGCTTAAGATGGTGACAACTTGTAAGGTGACATTCTTTCTCTTGTACCAAATCTCTGTGTACTACTTCTGTATGTTAATGTTGACTTTTCCCAAGGTCTCCAAGGATATCTAAGAACAATGTCAAAACCGTCCATATCCAAAGAATGAAAATATGAATGCAAAACATATTTGTCCATAGTGAGCTTCAAATCTTCAAAAGCTTGAATGTTCTTACCATCCACCTAAGTGTCCAACATGACAGTAACTTGCTTGAGTGGGGAAATAGAATGTTATAGCCACGTATCAATGTTGATGCATAGTTCACTGCTTGCCAACATGCTAGGGTTTGTCCTTACAAGTACCTTTGCTCCTCCTGAATGCATCCATGAAACTGAAACTATTCGTGAAGTTATATTCTTGGGTAGAGCTAAATTGTGGGATTTCTTCGTAATTCTCTTGAAGTAGGTACTTCTTTTTCATCACGATCATTTGGCAGCCTCTTCATTTATCATCATCAAAATGTTCCTCCTCTTCTTATGCTTACTTCATCATCTTTTTCTTCTGTCTTGTATGATCTAGGATAACATATGAATTCCATTTTGTTCATTAGCTCATATTCTATTATATTTCCTCACATGGAATACAATAGGCGAAGGGTTCTGTGACGGAGAAAAGTTTTGAGAGGTACACTTTTGAGAATCAGGGAGCTTTGTGTATATGTTGAGAATGAACACATGGTATAAGGACGTGGTCCAGTGATGAGAATCATAGATTAGTTCCCTAGATTCAATGAGAATCAACTATGGCAAGATCAGAGGAACATGATACAACTAACAAAACATTTTGTTGTCATGATATTGCACTTTTACAATTACTCATAGTATTGTATTTGAGATGGAGATATGAAGTTTTAGACATTGAGTAGAAGACTCCCATCACTGGGTTTTTTGAGCAGATATATGGATGCACGTGTTGGACAATAATAGCCAGGAGCTTGCCACTGAGAGTGGTGGATGTGCAAAGGATCTGCATTTATATATTTATAATTTGCCTGGAGAGAGGTTCATTACCCCCCAATGAGGAGTCTTACTAATGATGATAATGGTCAAATCTATGTCAGACTCTACAATTGTTCCTAAGACATATGTGAATAATAATGTTACTCCTTTCATAAGCCATCCAAAAATACTTTTACATTTCACCATTAGATTCACTTAAGTGAATAAGAAAGATTACAAGATTTCACAAACTTGTCGTAGAAAGGAAGCATTCATTGAAGAAGAGGTAATGATGAGACTAAGAGAAGGTTAATGCATCCATTTAAGCAGGATGAATATTCCTCCACCCTCGATGTAGATCAGCTCCGATGGTGGTGAAGATGAAATCTTGGTCCATAATGACCCTCCATTTTGATGTACTGATGAAAGGCTTCGATGAAGAATTTGGAACACTTTTCCCCTTTTTCAACTCTTGAAATGATGCACTTCTACACCTTTCCTAGATACACCAAGAAGAGGAATGATAAAATTTTGAGATGTAGTCCAATGAGAACATTGGGATATGAATACCCTAATTGATAAAATACTTATAATCCTTGACACACTATCACATATTCATGATAAACCATTCATACGCGATAAATTGGATGCACTTTGGTCACACAATCATAATCTTGACTTTGCCACTACAAAAGAATTTTATGAATGAAGTATGAGAAAAAATCCTTCCAATTAAAAAGAAAGGGAAGAATAATGAAACTAAAACAAATTCCATCCACCAATTGATCATGCATTCCATGTGAAATTAGTTGAAATGACCTTAAGGAAAAAGTTGGCATTTTCCCGTTTTGGCACTTTTTGCTCACAATATCGTGGAATGCAGGAAGTGACTTGAAAAAAAAGAGAGAAGCCATTGTGAGTGCCAAGACCATTATAGAATATGTGAAGGATTGAAATATGACCACTTTTATCTCATTTCACCCATTTACTATTTTTAGAATATTCATTATTATTTCCTTATTTTGGTCAATTTTACCATTTTTTTCAATCTCACCAATTTTCGAGTGTCTCGATGATGGGGGAATGAAATGAGGGGTATGAATGTAAATTTTTCTAGGAAATACTATTTTTAGTAGGTTTTCCCGTGAAGCCTTAGTAAAAAATATAAATTGGTCCTCCCAGCGTTTGATTCAAACGCAACCACTTGCAAAAGTTTATGTATTTCATTTCAAGCCTTTGCTCAAATTTTCAAGGGATTTCAATTGCCACAATTATGTAGATTTGAGAAATATATATTGTTGGATGGAAATTTCATGAAGCTGTAGAAAATAGTAGAGAGCATCAATTTAGGCATGAAAAAGCTCCACTTAAATATGTTTTTTCAAGGAACTTTCAATCCAAATATCATGGAAAATAGAGCAGGTGATTGTGAGATATGAACAAAAAGGTGTTTCTGGGAATGGGGTTTCATGGTGATATAATAACATGAAAAGGTTACATTAGAAATGGATGGAGGTGAACTTTGAAAAATGGCTCAAAAACTATATAAGGGAGATTTAAAAATTCAAATGTTAACCATGGTTGAGAAAACTCACCTCTTGACTCACTTGCACACCTTCTCCTTAACCCAAATTGAGAGAGGGCTAACACATACCAAATGGGTCTGGGAGCCTCCATTACACCTTACCAAATTTATCATGAGGTTTAATGGTGAAAATTGTGGAAATCATGGAAAAAAATTCCATGGGGTTCGTCAACATGAAGAGGGAGACTTTCATATGCACATGAGGTGAACAAAAAACATGCCTTATGAGACAAGTTATGAAGTGATAGTGACAAAGGAGAGGGTGCTTGCATGGTGCTGTAAATTTTTACACCTGATGCACCTTTAAAATAGGTAAAAAAGTGTAATGAAGCTGAGAAATAGCACCAAAGATAGCAGTTAACATGAGGAGGGACCATTTTCGAAGTGCAAACACCTAACCATCAATGTTATGTTTTAAGTGACACATTAGCACATTTCCCTTGGTGGTGGAACTTTTTTCACCTCATTAAATTTTTCACCAATTAAAAATTTGAAAAGAGGTGTCCCAGGTGCTCTAAGAGTCGTGTCTATCATGAAAAGGGGACTAAAATGACTTCAGAGCACAAATGCTTACCTAACTATGCAAGTTGTCACTTTAAGTGACGAAGGCTTATAAACCCCTCTCTCCTCCTTGGTGGTGGAAATTTTTTCACCTCATGCAGTGCAAAGGTGAAAATTTTCATTATAGGTGTGAAAATGTGCCATGGATGCATTTGGAAACCCTTCCTTCACTAACATCTACCAAAAATAAACATGAAGAGTGATTTTTCACCCCCGAAGCTTCTATGAGAGTTCCATGGGAAACCCTTATATTATTTTTACTATAAAATGGATTTTTAAATCATTTCCATCATTTTTAGGAGCCAATTATGCTTGAAATTTTAATTTACCCCCATTGTTTACTATGATCAAGCCTGTGTGCCAGAAGGTCTAATTGTTATTAAAGGAAAACTTGTAATTTCATCCAACTTAGAATATGGATCATGTAGAGGGAATAAAATATGTCATATTGAGATTTGAATCAGGTTTAAACTCTTGATATACCTCTTGGAATGCTTAGTTGAATCTCCACTAGCATCATGAATCTTTAGCTACATTGTCGGGCTAATATCTCAAGGATCCCATAATGAGGCCTTCTTATATTTCCAATGAGTATTTTGTCACTTCACAAAATATCTCAAGGTTCCCATAAAATCTCAAACAATCTAACTAGGTTTTTGTAATTTTGATTTCCTAGCACTATGGTGCAAGTAACCCTATTATTGGTGAGAAAATTTGTCAGGTAGAAAAATTTATGGGTTTCTTGCCTTCACTCCCAAGGAATCTAAGTCCCTCTATGTTGAAATCATCATAGTGCAACTATACCATGTCTTGTTCTTATAGATGCATGAGCAAAATGAGTTTTTCTAGTGCTCCTTTTGATGAGGGCTCCAACAGTTGGCACTAGAACCCTATGTTGGCGTAGGAGTGTTCAATTTGATTGCTGAAGAAGTTTTCCAATTTGCACACGAACGGGAAAGGGGAGTGAAAAATAGGAAAATAGGGGTCAATGTTGTAGGTAGAAAATCATAGTCTTATAACTATTAACCAGAAGTTACCATCACACATATTCATAGAAATAAAAAATGATGCTTTAACACTAGGGTGCCATTACTCTGAGGAAACTTTGCAATTCATACAAAGATACACACATTCATGCGTCTGAGAAGATAGAAACTTCTTCCTTGATTAGAATTTCAGCAAAGTTGTACAAAATAGGAAAAATATGGAAACATGTGCAAGAGGGGAATGGAAGAAAATAACTATCTTATTTGTTCTCTTAAAGTAAAATGCACTCTTGAGTTTATAAAATCGACAAGCCTTGAGAATGAGGGTGTCATTACCTTATATAGAATCAAAAATGACCTTTCAACTCCCCCCACGTGACTCTTGCATTTCCACTCAAATACATCTCATGACTTTTCATCTTCCTAGGACTTAGGACTTATTGAGTTCCCTTTTATAAAACATTGGAACTTTTACAATGTTGCGACTTTATAAAGTCACTTTAATGAATAATAAAAAATATCATGATTACACACAGTGAAGAATTAGAAGAGGGAGAGAAGAAAGGTGGGAGAATGAGAGAAGGAAGGAGAGGGAGTAGAGATATCTGATGAAGCCCAGCTCGGCTCTGATGAAATAACTTTTTTGATTCATGACCAAGCAATATCCTACTTATTCAACAACGATGCATAGGATACCTTCAGGCTGGCTTGAATCACCAGTGTTTAAAAACGTTGTTGTTTCCATGACCCTCATAGAGGTTTCGTTTCCCTATTTGAGTTATGAGATAATCTTACAACCTTGTTTTGCTAAAAAATGACCTCCTAAACCCTATGACTCATTTCAATCCTTCTATGTTGGGATTCATTTCTATTTTTATCCACTGTCTATTTTTAGTATGTCTCACCATGGACACACGTTATTTTTAGTAAGTTCACTGAGGTGGAAACATTTGATCCATGAACTATGGGACATGATAGAGTAAGGCAAGACACATGTAATGCAAAACATTTGATGACGAATGGAGAAGTAGGGAAAAAATTATGCATGGGTGCATTTTACTGTCTCTACTGCACTAATGGGGATGGGAGGGGTAGAAAAACTTGCTTTGTTCCCAAAACCATAATTTCGTTAAATATGAAAATTTTACTAGGAATCTAGATTTGTAGTATTATTATTTCTGGTTTTATAATTATTGATTGGCTTAGATTCCTAATATTGCCATTATTGGTTTTTGATATAGTATGATATCGGATTCCAATATGTTTATTAGTGGAATTTGAAGTAGTGTAATATCATATTCCACCATATTTACACTGTGTCATACAAGTATGTTCCTAATTCTATATTGAGTTTATAAGAATGGGAATATGCCCATTCTCAACTTACTCATAGTACAAATATGTTCCTAATTATTTATATGTGTATTTTCTTTATCTCATTTTGTTCTATGATTCCTATATGAGGCATTTTGATCCCTTTAGAAAATTAAAACAATAGTATATGGGTGTAGACATTAAAATTACGTCACACTCCCCTTTGGTCCTTCGACAAATAAATACCTTTATCACATTCACCTAGCCATGGCCCCCTTTCACCCCACTATGTATTAATTAATTTAATTAGTTAAATTAAATTAATTAGCCATCCTCACAATATTTATTATTTAAATCTACCTTAATTGAAATAATTTCCACCTCACCTAGACACCTCACCAACCACCTCACCCTAAGACCTATTCTTAGCAAGTTTCCATAACTAACTAAGACTTAATGAGCTAAAACCCTAAAAATCAATGCCTACATTCCCTCTAACCACATGCCCTCATGTTGAAAGAAGCTTCCATTCTGATCTGCGGGTGAATGACACGAGACTCCCAAGAAATTGGAAAGGGATCTACCCTATTTTAGTAAACCTAGAAAATCCCACCTTAACCGATGCCGGTTCACCCTAAATCGATCCGGTCAAGCCAGAACCATCATCGGTTACATTTTAATCCCCAAAACAACCTTATTTTGGAGGTTGGAAAAAACGTTGGCAAACATTAGGAATTTTCCCAGAGAGATAAGACATCTTTTTAGAGCAAGTTTCCACGAGAACATGCATACAAGGAAGGAGATCAAGCATTTTCTCTTGCACATGCATCCAACAATCATCCAACACTCACCCCAGCACAAATTTGATTCAACCAAGTAAAAATTGCACATGCAACCCATTTGCAGGAAGCTTTCCAATGAAACTGGTGATCCTCAATTGCATGGATCAACCTGTTACCAGCACCTTCGTCCATCACTCACAAGCACCCAGATCCAAATTTCAAGTAAGTAGAATATTTACTCCTCCCATAGTTCACTTCATTTCATCATTATATTGTCATCCTTTGTTCTCTTAGCCTACCCATAGGCCTCCTTTAATCTCAGTGCCCTCTCACATTCCCACCAATCTCCATTAATCCCCATCCTTAACTCTAATACCTCACGTTCCAGACAAGTCTCTGAGTATGCAATACTGTTATAGGGAGACCTCGTCATTTATCTATCTATTCTACTGTGCAATCCTGATTCAGTCAACCAAACCTGGTACTAGTTTTATCCCCGACCGTCATTGGTCACCCTTAACTTAAACATCAGTCGTTGTATTTACCAATACAACCAGCATCGATACATTAGACCTACATCGGTCATCTGTTCTGGTACATCTTCCTGTAACAACAACCACATAACCTACCACCAAGTGACCTCTGTCAAACGACTACAGAAACTTGACCTTGACCATGTCCCAACTACCTTATTTACCTTTACCTGACCCTTCCATATTTGATCGATATCCTAGCCTGTTAGATTAGATTTTCTTATTGTGTTTTTAATGAGATACCTAAATCATATCAACTACAATAGGATTTATTTATTATTTCAGCATTGAATTGTTTTAAATAGTGGACTAACAACCATCTAGGAAGTATCACACTTCCCGGATCTAGGACACGCTAGGAAATTCACTACACATATTGTTTAAATTTTTCTGGTGGTCTTGTGTTCCATTTCAGGTAATTCCTCCTAGCCGAAAGGAAGCTCTCATGATTAGCTATGGATTCAGAAGTCATACGTGCGCAACAACCTATCAACCAGCATCCCAAGAAGTATTCCTCCTACACCCATTACCCTATCTGTTTCGTCAATATTTCAAAGAAACGTCTAAGAATCAAGTGAAACATTTTGGCACGCCTGGTGGGACCCATTCGGGGTTCCTTCCATTTTATTCATTCCTAGGAAAATTTGTGTGTTTGTTTCCCTTCTGAAAAGCATACACATTAATTTTCTTTCTTGGTAACCCTCTTTTTCTTTCTATTTGCTCTAAAAGAAACCTTTCTTTTAGTGTACTTAAAAAGAATCATTTCTTCTTATTTTTGGCATTTTATTGAAAAAGCATCCCTCTTCCTCTTCATCCATTTGTGTCATCGAAATTCATATTTCGATTTGGGCTTAAAATAAGTGCATTGCATTCTGATTTATCGCACTAACTCACATTAATTGAGGGTAACCTATATGCTGGAATTCATTCCCAACTAATGGTTGACAAATAAATCATGTAAAGCACATATCTCTCTCTCTCTCTCTGAGTCTTTCCACATTGCACAAATTCAAAACAAATACATATTCTTAAACAACATCTTTCTTAGGAATTCCTGTCAATGATTGCACTGATCTGAGGATTGGCAGGACCTCCCCAGCTCGCTACTCTTTCGAGTCATACTTCAGAGTTAATCCTGCCCCCACCAACACATACCTGAAACCTCACCTTTTAGATCTCCTTCTTTGTAGGAATCCATCTTCACCAAAAAACTCTATTTTATAGTTCATGAGTCAGTCCTTAAATAGCATAAGCTGAACAAACATAATAAAAAAGGCACTCTTAGGATCACATTTTTCTTAGTGTTTCTGCTTGGCTTGCGTTTTGAGGTGAGAGGTCACATTCTTCATTCTTGATGTTTATCCTTGCATACTCCTCATCATAGTTGGTGTATTCTAGCTTCATCGGAGTGTGCATGGACCATATTTTCATCATTCTCAGAATTCTGGGTCTGATTCCACATCATATTTTAACTCACAACCATTTTTCTTTCATCATTGTTTCAATTTCACAGTGACCGGTGTCAGTCTAGAGACCGTCTTCGGTTACCCCCTGACCATCATTGGTTATACCCAACTGGCATTAGTTCACTATCATTTTTGTTAACCTGCCCAAAAGAAAATTTATTCACCTTCTTCAACTAGTCAAAGTCCCTATCACTATTATCATTCCCATTGACCTTGTAAAACTCATTAGGTTTGGCATACCTATCAAATTTGACCTTACTCCTTATTTTTGACTCACTGTCCATTTCCCACAGTGACCGGCATCAGTTACCCCTAACTGGTGTCGATTTACCCCGGCTAGCATTGGTTATTTTGTGCCACTTTCCAGCCAACATTTTGTACCTAGTCCTTCTATTCCTATTATTTTTCTGTGTCATTTATAGAGAAGTGGCCTAACCTGATCAGTACTAGTTCACATGGTGTTGACCGAAGACAAGCAAGCGCACTCATATTACATGCAAGTTGTCAACCGCTCCCACCTAGTCCTTCACCGTCTTCTATTTTATCACGCGCCATGGATCCTATCCAACCTATCACTCTTGCTACCAGAGATGAGGAGTTCACACAACTCCTTGACCAAAACCCTACCGCCTTGCAGTTTTATCTTTACCACTCATCCACCTAAGATGCCTTGGGTTAGTTGATATACGGCATGCCCATATCTATCCCCCCAACTCTCACTCCCATTCCTGCATCAGCCTCAGCTGGCTCCGTGTTTCTTGCATCTACCTTATCCCCAGTCATTTCGTAGCTAGGGACTATATCTACTATGACTGCAATGTCTGTTACATCCGTTGCACCTGCCACATCCACCATACCTTCAACAACCTTCCATAACACAACCTCATCCACCCCTAATGTATCACACATACCTGTAGCTACACAACCACCTCCGGTATTGGTGACAATCAACCAATGATATTAGGTCTCATACCCTGTTATTCATTAAATGTCAACCCAGGGGCGTAAGCTTTTCAAAGGGCCTGCAAAATATATGCTACAGTACTTTGGAGTGAAGTCTTTGTAGGCTAGAAATTTATCAAAGAGTATAAAGTAATGCTTATGCAAATTGGAAAGTAAACTATGGAAGTTGCTGATCTGCAGATCTAAAAACTCAACACACTATGCACTCATGAACTTTGAGAAATGAAATGAATAACTAATAATCAATCCACACAACATAAATAGGAAATGGAGGAATAGGATCTTCCCTGCAATTCCTTCTGAGGGGGGCCTTCCTCGTGCAGAAGTGAGTTCCGATCCTACCCTAGAAACTCACAGAACTGCTCAAGAAGATAAACGATTCATCTATTGAGCTGTAGCAATTAAAGATTGCTACAACAAAGAGAGATTACAATGAACTCAAGAGCACAACTCACATTAATATATTCTATCTTCACACATTCACAATTCTATCTTTTCTCACACAGCTATCACTTCATTCCTCAATCTATTACTCCTTTCTCTGTCCTTTGTCTCTATATATATATATATATATATATATAGATCACTAACTTATTCTATACTAGGAATATGATCAAAAACCACTCAAACAGATTATAGTTGTTTGGTTTCATATCTGTTGAGTGAAGACAACTAATTCCTGTCTTATTTACATGATAGGAACTAATTACAAAACTACTTAACAAAATAACCATAATATTACATATGATGCGTTAGGATAGCTGGCACTTTTTGTCTTATGCTGCGGTGTGAGCTGGATAAGTTCTCTTTGGCTATGGGCAGCTGGAGGTGCATACTGCTCTGTTGCTGCAGGTAGTTCTGGAAGATGCTACGGGTAGGCCTGGAGCTTGCTACGGGTAAGATAAATCACCCAAAGACTTTTTAGACTTGTCCAAACAATGCTGCCACTTGGTTAACTCATTCTCCAGCTTCATATGCTCAGCTCCATATTCTTCATGATGCCTCATTGTTTGTTGAATGCCATGATTCCCTCTTATCATTTCCCAGCCAGTGGCTACGGGCTGTTGTAGGAGCACAGCCAGTGGCTACGGGCTGCTGTAGGAGCACAGCCAGAGTTGCTACGGGCTGGGGCCTACTACTTCAAAAGCTTATGGCATCTTGTAATTTGTTCATGGGGACATCAGAAACATCAGTTTGCACAAGAGACAAGATTCACCATAGTAAATAAGTATATTAAATCTTAATGAACATATAAAACTAAATATATGCAAAATCATAACTTTATCTCATATCAACCATCAAGAGGAGATCAAAGTCTCAAAACTGTATGTGCAAGAGGCTTCAAAAAGGATTTAGATGAGGCCAAAACATGCCAATATGTGGCCTCATCACACCCCCCAACTTATCTTCTTGCTCGTCCCTGAGCAAGCTGGCTCATCTTGAGGGCACAATATTTTCTGTAGTCATAGGGGTCTTGATTACCTATCTGGCCATATCCATAGAGACCTCCCCTTATCCCAAGCTCATGCCATAAGGCTATCTCTTTTTCTTTATCCAAAGGTACTATTTCCCTCCAATCTGGAATGGGATACCAGAAGATGGGAGGATGAAACCTCAATCCTATCCATCCTTCCTTTTTCATTCTTACCAGTTCTATGTAATCATGCACCCTTTTTAAGGCCTGCTTAAAATTTGTAGGTGAGTTTGGCTCTTTATTTCTCAGTATAGTGGGCAACTCATCCCATCTTGATTTGTAGGATACATAAGTTGTTTTACCTTCTTTATCCAGGAATATCAAATATCGGTTCTGGACAGCTATCCGCCTTTTCCTGACCCATGTAGCCAATCTATCCTCTGATACAAACTCTGCCCATTCTTCTACAATGTCCTCAGGGTAACCACTTTCTCCCCTTATCATTAAGGCAGACTGTTTTTCCATTTCTAGATACTCATCTACCTCTTCTTTCCTTCTCTTCTCATTTTTCAGGTAAGATGTGAAGGCATCTAGAAGTATGTCACCCAGGTACATGTTAGGATTCCACTTTACATTAGAAGGAACAACAAAGTTATGAATATAAAACTCACTAAGTTGTGCCTGAGTGTCAGGATCAGATTCTCTATACATGTTAAAGAATGTTTTGGGGTCATCCACAACATAGGGAAGGTTATTGTATACCTTCTCATATCTAAAATGCAACCATTTCTCCTGCAGATATAGGGCATATACTCGTGGTGGAGGTCTGCATTCTAAAATCCTAGTAGAAAGATCATACATATTTTCTACTTTCATCTTGAGTCCCTCTATTTCTGCTTCCTATTTTTCCACCTTCTCCACCAATGTGTCATGTTGTTGCCTTGCTTCAACATGCCCTTTAAATCTTTGTACTAGCCTTTGAAAAACATTATAATCTTCAAGAAAATTTTCTTCTAAGAATGTATATAGGTCATCCTTAGGTCCAACTGAATAAATATTTTTAGAATTGAGGTCAAAATGCATTACCTCAGGCTCTGCTACAGGCTGTCTCTGTGCTTTATATGGTACCATTTGGAGTAAGGACTCATTCTTTCCTCCTTTGTATTTACCTTCATATTTTGGTTCAGGTTCAGGTTCTTCTTCAGGCTCTTCTTCTTTTTCTTCTTCCATGGAAGTCTTTTCCAAGGCTTCTGCTGCTCCTATCAGGGCATCCAATCCTCTTGTTCCCTCCAGGTTTCTTATGATGTTTCTCAAAATGTTGATTTCCTCCACTGCTTGCTCCAGAGTTTGGAATTCAGGTTCTTGTTTCCCTTCACTTTTCACCTCTTCAATTTCTGCCTGTTGTGGTATCTCAGGAGGTATTTGTTCTTGCTTCTCCTCTTCTTCTGAACTGTCCATCTCTCTTACTATCTCAAAACCTTCTTTTGTGATAAATACTTCTTCCTTTTTCTTATTTGGAGGTGTTTCTTCACTGATTTCTATGGTCTCTGTTTGTGTTGTTCTTTTCCTCCTTATCCTGTGAGATCTTCTTACAGCTGTTATTTTTCTCTTTTGTTCCTTCTTGGGGGTAACTTCCTCTACTACCTTTTCTTTTCCTTTTTTCTTAGGTGCTGAGGTAGTCTCAGTTTCTTCAGGTGCCTCCTCTACTATAGGTGTAGGGGGTTTTTCTTCCTTTTCCTGCATGTTATGCTCTCTAGCAGGTGATGTTGCCTCTACACCTTTCATCTTCTTGGAGACAGAGCCCTTTGATTCTGTAGACAGAGAGGCATTTGTTTCTTTCTGAGGGCTACTTTTCTTACTCCCTACCTCTTCTGTGGTTTCCTTCTCTGTGGAAATGATGAGCCTTCTCCTTCTTCTTCTCGTAGCAGTAGAGCTCCTAGTATTTCTTGCTACGGGTATGCTAGACTCCTCTTCTCTCTCCCTAGGGACCCTTATGATATGCTTTCTTTTTGTCCTCCTTTCTTGTTGTGGCTGTTTCTCAGGGGTTTCTTCTTTTTCCACTCTTTCTTCAACTTTTTCTTGACTCTTCTCTTCTTCTGATGCTGCAGGTGGCTGGTCTGGATTCCCAATTACCTAGTTTAAATCAATCTTGGGTTGGATGTTTTGGAGGCCTTGCTTGGTGATTAGCCAGATCAGACAGTGATGAGACAAGGCATTCTTCACCCCTTTCTGATATTCTTTTTCCATTTTCTTTAGGCTACTCAGCAAGTGGTTTGGGACATTTATTACTATTCCATGCCTTAAGTGATTTAAGTATTTAAATTGCATTGTATAGAGTAGGGAATACCTTCCTTCGCATGTGAAGTATTTGATGATGAATGTAACAATTTCTCTCCAGGCCTCAGGTAGGCTTCTTGTCTCAATACCCCCTTTTGTCTGATTGTATTGCTCCCCTTGGAAGAATTGTTGTCTGATTTGTTGTGCATTGGGTTTCTCCTCCCAATTTTCTCCATTTTGAGGGAGTCCTGTCACTTGCCCAATCAAGTCTTCTGTTACTGGAAATGATATGCCAGCTACCATGGCTTGTTGTCCATCGAATGTGCTTGCAAATTGCTCTGCTCTCTCATTCGAGTACTCGGTTAGCAGCTGGAAGTAATTTTTCCATCCAGCCCATTCAAATATATCCCAGCAATGAGGGTTATTTCTCAAGGGTGTGACATCGGTGGGCTCTCTGTGAACAACTGTTCCTCCCATAGCTTCTGCAGACAAGTTTTTCTTTCTTCTCTCTGTGTTGCTTGTCACCCTTCTCTATTTTACTTTATCACATCTCAGGGGAAATCTTTAATTGTCCCCTGTAATCGAGGCATGCATCATTACTTCCTCGGTTCTCATGCTGAGGGTAATTAAGTCTGCCCATAGCGAGATCCAATCCTGCCTCCTCCCCCAGACAGCTGTCACTTGTCCCGAGTGAAAAAAATGTTTCACGCGTGCCATATATTTATTGCTGAAGGAACTTTATTAATGTCCCCTCATGATGGTGATAGAAAAAGAGTAAATGATTAAGGTGTATATTTAATTTTAACATGTCTTTTCAAGAAATAAATACTTACTACTTGTAGATATTACCTTTTTACCTTAGTGTCACCTATTTGTTCTCCACGTGACACCTTTTTATGAAAATATGATTTGTGCAAGGGTTTGGCATGCAACACTTCTTCCAATGAGTAATTTGATTGCAAGGATCATCTGAAAATGATTGCTCTCCTGGAATTTGTTTATGCATTTTTTATGCTTATGTAGATCAGACATGAGGTTCCTCTTGGACTTGGCTAGAGGTCCTTGTTTCTATTTATGCCTCTGCAGTATGTGAAAACCTGCAAAAATGATACCTCCTTGCATGATGCTTGTGATTTTTAGAAACTTACATTCCTTCCTCTTTTGTATGATGCCTGCAAGTTTTGGAGTGGATTTGTGCATCCCTTGTCTTGACTACCCATAGCACTGCTTTATTGCAGCACTCTGAAATTATGCCCATAGCGACCATGAGGTGGCCCATAGCATTGAACAGGTAGCCTGATTTAACCAAGGGTTCACCTGTAGCAAGCAAGGAATGTTTGCAGGAAGGGAAAGAGTACCTGCAGCATGAATTCTACTTTGTGCAATTGTTTGTGACCCAAATTTTGCCTTACCTCATTCTGAATATGCCTGTGGCTGTCCAAAACTCTACCCGTAGCACTTTTAGAAAGTGCCTGCAGCAACTGGAAGGTTTCCCGCAGCAACTGGAAGGTTACTCGCAAGCAACTGGAAGAGTTAGCCCGCAGCAACTGGAAGGTTAAAACTGTAGGTTTGGACTGAAGGTTTCCCTTAGCACCTGATTGAGTAGCCCGCAGCAACTGGAAGTTGCAAAAGTAGGTTTGGTTGAGGTGTTTTTCTTCTCATTATTTGTTTTTTTTTGCCCCTGAATGGCCAGCGAGCTAGTTTTCCATTCAGGCCCTTTTCTATAGTTCTGAGCAGCCAGCAAGCTGGTTTTCTACCCAGAATCTGCCAACAATGCCCAAAAAGGGTTTTCATTGTTATTTTTTTTTATCCTGCTACTGCCTGTAGCAGGATGTTTATTATGGCCTTATTAAGGTCCATATACAACATTTCAATCTTCTTCCCATGGGAAATAAAGATCATCCTCCCTTCCTTCCTCATCAATTTCCTTTGCCTTTGAGCTTGGTGGGTCAATATGAGGATTTGTCTGCATGGAGTGTTGTACTTGCTGTGAAAATTGCTCCTTTGATAAGGGTTTCTTGTATACTTTGAGTCTATGACCGTTAACTAGGAGTTTGAATCTCACTGGATCAATTGTTCATAGTTGGACTGCACCATTGTCATAGACATGTTCGATCTCATATGGCCCAAGCCATCTTGTTTGCAATTTTCCTTTGTGATCTTTGTATTTTGAATCGAACAGTAGGGCCCAATCTCCATGTGTGAACTACCTAGGTTTGATGTATCTGTCATGCCATCCTATTCACTGCTACTGTATCAATTCTGTGTTCTGAAGTGCTTGTTGTCTGTACTCATCCAAAGCATTGAGCTGCATCAATCTTTGCTTGTGTGCTTCAGAAATATCAATTCCCAGCTCTACTGCAGTCTTCAAAGTTTTGTGTTCAAATTCTATTGGTAGCATTGGTTTCTTCCCATACACCAGCTCATATGGTGTGAAGCCAGTAGTTGTTTTCCATGTGATTCTGTATGCCCATACAGCCTCGTGGAGTCTGGACTCCCAATCCTTTCTTGATAGATTAACTGTTTTGGTCAGGATATTTTCTAATTCTCTATTCGTGACTTCAACCTGGCCATTGGACTGTGGATGGTATGGTGTGGACTTCTTATGTCTTATCCTATATTCTTCCACTAGGTCAGCAATGAGATCAGCAGTAAACTGTGGCCCTTGATCTGTAACTATTTCCCTTGGTACACCATATCTTGTGAATATCTCTTCGTATAAGAAAGCTGCTACTTTCTCATCTCGAGCATGTGTCAGTGCTTTTACTTCAGCCCATTTGGTGACATAATCTGTACATACAAGGATGTACTCTTTGTTGTTTGATTTGGGGTCTATGGGCCCAACAAAGTCCAACCCCCATTTGTCAAAAGGTTCCAGTTGTAGCTGAGGCTGTAAAGGCATCTCATCTGACCTTGTAGGCCTCCCCATACATTGGCACTTATCACAGTGGGTTGTATATCTGTTTGCATCCTTGTGCAACGTAGGCCAGTAGTATCCTGCAGTCAAGATTTTGACTGCTGTTCTTTTGGCTGCAAAGTGTCCTCCACATGGCTCATTTGGCTGAAAGTGTCCTCCACATGGCTCATCATGGCATGCTTTGAGAATGTCAACTACTTCATCTTCTCATAGACATCTTCTTATTACACAATCAGGTCCAGTATAGAAGAGAAAACCAGAAATCCAAGAGTACTTACCACTTTTCCGTATCAAGGCACACTTCTCTTTTGAGGAAAAGTGAAGTGGCAGTTGTCTGGAAACAAGGTAGTTTGCTATATCAGCAAACCAGGGTGTAGAGATAGCAAGGGTGAAGAGGTGCTCATTGGGAAATGAGTCATCTACTATGCCATCCTCTTGATTGCTTTGTAATCTTGAAAGGAAGTCAGCTACAACGTTGTCCTTTCCTGGTTTATCTAGTATAGTAATGTCAAATTCTTGCAACAAGAGAAGCCATCTTACCACTCTTCCAGATACCGATGGTTTATTCATGAGGTACCTGATAGTAGCATGATCTATGTGTATGAAATTTTGATAGCCTGTGATGTAATGTTTGAACTTGTTGATTGCATATACAACCACCAAGAATTCTTTTTCCGTCACCATGTAGTTTAGCTCTGCTGCTTGCATATTTTTGCTTACAAAGTAGATAGCATAGCTGAGATGGCCTTCTTTCTGTCCTAGTACTGCACCTAGGGTAGTATCAGAGGCATCTGTATGTATGTGAAAAGGAAATGCCCAGTCTGGTCCACGTAATATGGGGGTTGATATGAGCAACTGCTTCAGTAGATTGAATGCTTCATTACAGGTGGGAGTCCATACAAACTCAACATCTTTGTTTAGCAAAGTGAACAATGGGGCTGCTATTTTGCTGAAATTGTTGATGAACCTCTGGTAGTAACCAGCATGACCCAAGAAGCTGCGTACATCTTTTTGTTTCTGCGGTACCGGCAGGTCCTTGATGATAGCAATCTTGGTTGGGTCCACTCTGATCCCCTTTTCAGAGACATGGTGTCCTAGCACTATCCCTTCCTCCATGAGCATGAAACATTTCTTATGACTTAGGGATAGGTGATTTTCTTGACAGCGTATTAATACTTTTTCTAAGTTATTCAGACATACCTCAAATGTGTCTCCATAGACGGTGAAGTCATCCATATATATCTCTACACAGTCATGTGAGAGATCTGAAAATATGCTAAGGACTGCTCGCTGAAATGTGGCAGGCACATTGCATAATCCAAATGGTAGGACAACATATGTGAATGTTCCCCATGGGCATGTGAATGTGGTCTTCTCTTGATCCTCAGGAGCAATGCGGATCTGATTGTATCCACTGAAACCATCTAAGAATGCAAAGTATTTCTTTCCTGCAAGTGTATCTAGCACTTGATCAATGAATGGCAGTGGGAAATGGTCCTTCCTTGTAGCTGCATTCAATTCTCTGTAGTCTATACATATACACCACTCACCTCCTTTCTTGGGTACAATGACTAATGGAGAAACCCAACGACTGTCAGAGATTGGATAAATGAATCCTGCATCTAAGAGTTTCTGTATTTCAGCCTTGACTATTTCTTTTACTGCTGGGTTCATCCACCTTTGTGGTTGGCATATGGGTTTGCATTCTTCTTTGATGTAAATGTGGTGTGTACACTTTTCTGGGCTGATGCCTTGCATGTCTTCATAGTCCCATGCAAAGGCTCCTTTGTTTGCATGTAATATGGCTGTCAATTTTCTTTCTTCTTCCACACTTAATTTGTTATTTATGCGGAGTGTCTTGCCTGGCATTATTTCTATGGCTTTTGTGTCTTCTGTCATTTTCTCTATGTTGCTGATTGATCACATGTGGCTACAGCTGTGTGGCAGCAGCTGATGGAAGATCCTTTGATCACTTTCAGTTGGTTCTTCTTTTGACCATAGATTAGAAAAAGGACAATGAATACAAGGCAATTCTTCAGGAGTGGATTGTTCTACCTGATAGTTGTTTTGCAGTATGTTGGAGATGATGGTATCCTCTTCTAGATCTGCCAATGTGCATGCATGATCTATTGTTAACGCATGGAAAATGGGTGCCTCTTCTTCTTCTTCAATCCAGACAGGCTGGTCCTTGTCTTGTGATACCTGTGCTGGGGGGTACAAAACCAATTGCTTGGTGATGTTCCCATTAGAAATCTACATGTTGCCAGATCTACAGCTGATTAATGCATCTGCGGTGGCCAACCATGGCCTACCCAAGATCAGAGGATATCCTCCAAGTTTTGTTTTTGGCTGCAATACAATAAAATCTGTAGGGTACTCCCATGAATCTACTGATATGACCAGATCTTCTATGATTCCTTCTGGTCATACTGTGGATCTGTCTACCATTTGCAGCATTGTAGATGTGGGATGAATATGTTGCAGGTCTAATTTATGCATCATTTCCATTGTTATGACATTGATGGCAGCTCCTAGATCGATCAAGGTATTATGGACTTGTTGTCCATTGATCTGAACAGTGACAACTGGACAGCCTGGGTCTGCATATTTCTGTGGTAGCATTCCTCCCAGCATGATTTCCACCAATTTTCCAATGACATGGACTGTATTAGGATCCTTCTTCTTCCTTCCAGATTTCTGAAGGCACAAATCTCTGACTGCCTTGGAATAAATGGGGACATCTTTAATGGCCTGAAACAAAGGAATCTTTACACAAACATTCTTCAGCTGCCCTAGGATATCAAACTCAGGTTCAGCAGGAGTGCGTTGAAGGTTCAGACATTCTGGGAAGGGTGGTGATATTGTTTCTGCATTCTCTTTATTGGCTGGTTCAGGATCCTCCTGTGGTTGTGATGGAATGGATATTGTGGGGTTTTTCATTATGGGTGGACTTGGAGGTGGTAGAGTTCTTCCTGAATGCAGGTGGACTTCATTGATGTCCACTGTATAAGTGGGGTACTGTGTTATTTCAGCAGTACATGTTGGTTGAGCCAACTTATTGGTAGGATTTGGTACAGGTTGAGCAGGTATTTGAGCGGTCTTGCTGGTTGTGTATTCGGCATTATTGCAGGATGTTGTGGTTGTTGTGGGAACCCACCTTGCTGATTTCCCCAAGGTTTCTGCCCTCTCCATGGTTGCTGCCATGGGTTTGCAAGATTTTGTGGACCTTGGGTTGGCTGATTTTGCCATTGGTTGTGTGGTGGCTGCCATGGTTGATTTTTCCAGGGTGGAGTGGGATACTGCTGCCATTGATTGGGATTATATGGTTGTTGCATAGGCCAATGTGGGTTGGGAGGGGCTGGGGGCATCCAGGGATTACTCCAGCTGGGCATGTTATTTGCATTTTGATTGAAAAATGATGATTGTGAAAATGGTGGATTCGATCCCATACCTGGATAGCTTGTCCTTGGCTGCCAAGGTTTCCTTTTTTCCACGTAGAACACTTGATCTTCATCTCCTCCTATGGCATGCAGCACTATGGAATTTGGTTCTTCAGATGTAATGCTTGCTACCTTTGTCTTTATGACTTGACACTTGCAATCAGCTTGCTTCTTCCGACAATCTGGGCAGTAGACTGTAAGGGCTTGGTCCATTGCTTGTTGTTTTTGTCTGGTGTGCAGCGTATCCAGCTGTGTGGCCATGTGGCTGATTATATCCATCTTCATGTCCCATAGTAGATTACTTACATCAGCTTTAGAGATCCCATTGGCTGATGCTGGCAGCATTTTGTTATTCTGAAGTTTTCCCAATGTTGATCTTGAATAATTCTTCCCCAGTTGTTGTATCTCTTCGAAGGTTAGCTGAGATGCATCTCCTCCACTCATGAGGTCTAAGGCTTCCAAGCAGTCATCTCAGATTCCTTTCAGAAATACCAGCTTAAGCATGTCTGGGCTAAGATTATTTTTCTTATGCTTCTACAGTGTGAAGGTGAACATCTCTGTGTAGTCTTCCAAAGATTCATCCTCATCTTAAGTCATGTGGAATATATCATTTCTTCTGAAGTTTCTACCTTTGCCATATTCCTGATATTTGGTCAAAAAAAATTCCTTCATCTCATCCCAACTACTGACTGTGTTCCCCCCTAGTCCCATAAACCATCTTAATGTTGCATCCTTCAGGGTGGCTGGAAAGAGCTTGAGCTTTTGTTCATCCATTCGGTAATCGTAGCTTCGGCATAACACATCATACTCAAATAGGAATGTATCTGGATCCTCATTGGATGTCCCCCTGAAGTGTGGGAGGGCTAAGGGTGGGATATTCTTCATAGGAGTATCCTCTGTGGTTTCTGCAATTGGGAATTCAAAAGTGGGGGCAGCAGGTTCTCTACCTTCAACTTCATTTCCTGATGCTCGATCCATGGCGTATTTCCTTGTTATACGGATCCCAAGAGATTTCAGAATAATGTCCTCAAATTCCTGATCAACTTCCCCCTCGTATGATAATGTACAGATACTTGAGGTGTTGTACGGTGGGTGGCAGTAGTTGCAGCAAAACTTGCTGAATTGAGTAGGTATTCTGGCGTTCTTTCTCCTCGTGGAGTATGGGATTCATTCGAATCCTCCTCTTGTCTTTCTTCCACTAGCACGCCAAGGTCTTCTCTGCTTCTTGTTCTTATTCTTGAATACGTTGCAGCTCCTCTGCCACTCTTCTTCTTTGTGTGGGAGTATACTCTTTGTCTTGGGAGATAAGTGGATCCTCTGCTATAGCAATTTGTTTCTGCTTTGGCAAAAATCTTCCGAACGAGTCTCGTTCTCTATGCATAAATTTTCCAGCTCTCTCTCTTGCTTTTTCCTATATTTTTTTTCAACTATATGAGGGGTTGGTTCTTAATACTATTTGTAGAAATTGAGCAGTGTGGTAATGACAATTTTATCCTAGAAAGCAGGAATTCTAGCTCCTAGAAAGCTTTTGAAATGACAAGAAGAAAAGCTGATCTAAAAAAATAGGATGACTATTCTAGAAAGCATGAATGGTTATTCTAGAAAGCAGGAAATGAAAACATGAATTGACTGAAAGTGGGAAATGGAATCACTTCTATAGTACTGTCTAGACACCTTCCCCGGTAAAGGTGCCAAAATGATGTGCAGAATAATCAACCAATGATATTAGGTCTCATACCCTGTTGTTCATTAAATGTCAACCCAGGGGCATAAGCTTTTCAAAGGGCCTGCAAAATATATGCTACAGTACTTTGGAGTGAAGTCTTTGTAGGCTAGAAATTTATCAAAGAGTATAAAGTAATGCTTATGCAAATTGGAAAGTAAACTATGGAAGTTGTTGATCTGCAGATCTAAAAACTCAACACACTATGCACTCATGAACTTTGAGAAATAAAATGAATAACTAATAATCAATCCACACAACATAAATAGGAAATGGAGGAATAGGATCTTCCCTGTAATTCCTTCCGAGGGGGCCCTTCCTCATGTAGAAGTGAGTTCCGATCCTACCCTAGAAACTCACAGAACTGCTCAAGAAGATAAACGATTCATCTATTGAGCTGTAGCAATTAAAGATTGCTACAACAAAGAGAGATTACAATGAACTCAAGAGCACAACTCACATTAATATATTCTATCTTCACACATTCACAATTCTACTTTCTCACACAGCTATCACTTCATTCCTCAATCTATTACTCCTCTCTCTGTTCTCTTTCTCTTATATCTATATATATATATATATATATATATATATATATATATATCACTAACTTATTCTATACTAGGAATATGATCAAAAACCACTCAAACAGATTATAGTTGTTTGGTTTCATATCTGTTGAGTGAAGACAACTAATTCCTGTCTTATTTACATGATAGGAACTAATTACAAAACTACTTAACAAAATAACCATAATATTACATATGATGCGTTAGGATAGCTGGCACTTTTTGTCTTATGCTGCGGTGTGAGCTGGATAAGTTCTCTTTGGCTACGGGTAGCTGGAGGTGCATACTACTCTGTTGCTGCAGGTAGTTCTGGAAGATGCTACGGGCAGGCCTGGAGCTTGCTACGGGTAAGATAAATCACCCAAAGACTTTTTAGACTTGTCCAAACAATGCTGCCACTTGGTTAACTCGTTCTCCAGCTTCATATGCTCAGCTCCATATTCTTCATGATGCCTCATTGTTTGTTGAATGCCATGATTCCCTCTTATCATTTCCCAGCCAGTGGCTACGGGTTGCTGTAGGAGCACAACCAGTGGCTACAGGCACAGGAGCACAACCAGAGTTGCTACGGGTTGGGGCCTACTACTTCAAAAGCTTATGGCATCTTGTAATTTGTTCATGGGGACATCAGAAACATCAGTTTGCACAAGAGACAAGATTCACCATAGTAAATAAGTATATTAAATCTTAATGAACATATAAAACTAAATATATGCAAAATCATAACTTTATCTCATATCAACCATCAAGAGGAGATCAAAGTCTCAAAACTGTATGTGCAAGAGGCTTCAAAAAGGATTTAGATGAGGCCAAAACATGCCAATATCTATTATTCACTTTGGGTACGTACCCCCTATTTCACTACCTTCTTCTCAATCTACCTACACCACAGCACCATATACTAGAATGCTACCCCTGTTACACACCCAACACCAACCCTCTTATGCTACAGGAGGCACCCAATCATCGCAACCTACCAATAACCTAATCAAATTGATGATGGATAAGATGTAGACATTAGAGGCATAGGTTTTTGTCTCCCGTAATATTCTAACCTATGACAAAATTTACAACGAGCCCATCCATCCATCCATTCCTATCCATCCATATCCTTTGCATTGGGAGATGCCTAAAGTTAACTGCTTCAATAGCAAGGAAGACCCGCAACAACATTTGTGCTCATTTAAACACGGGTGTTACCTAATCGCCCACGATGATGCTTTGCTCTTAAGGAACTTTCCCATGTCACTAACTGGACCTGCGTTAGATTGGTATAGTGGGTTACCTAGACACTCTATATTTTCATTTAATCAGGTAGCCCAAGCCTTCTTGGATCACTTCTCCATCAATATCATCAAGAAGGTTACCATGACTGACCTATACTCCATGCATCAGTATGAGGACGAATCTATCATAGATTTTGTCACTCACTGGCATAGCCTAATCAATCAACTCACCTTCCAACTGCCACAAACAGAACTCATCGAGCTCTTCACACGGGCTTGTGCTAGACATATCTCACTGACCCTACAGGTTCAAACTTTCTGAACATTTGATGAAGCATTCACCATGGCATGAAATTTAGAGATTTGGGCCATCGAAGAGAAGAAAA
Source organism: Taxus chinensis (assembly GCA_019776745.2). Classification (NCBI taxonomy): domain Eukaryota; kingdom Viridiplantae; phylum Streptophyta; class Pinopsida; order Cupressales; family Taxaceae; genus Taxus; species Taxus chinensis. Next base: position 175,340,052 of record CM034157.1, on the reverse strand, counting down.
TCCAATTACGCAGTAAGAATTCAGCATTCAAGTTGAATGATACCTCTTCTTCTTCCAAACCACAGAACAATTATTCAAAGGCTAAGGGCACCGCTAACACAGTGGTACTCAAAGCCAGCCCATCTCATCCGTCAAATCAGGCTACCTCCTCATCTAATCTCTAACCCATCTAGACTTTTCAATTCAGACGAGAACAACAGAAATACACCCCAATTGGGGAGCCCTACTCTTCTGTCTTAGAAAATCTCATCAAAGTTGGGGCCATCACCCTTCCACCTATAAAACCACACACTGGTTTTGACCCTGCTCACCCCATGCCTGCATGGTATAAAGAACATGACTTCTGTAACTATCATCAAGTAAAGGGTCATAGTGACGGAAATTGCATCACTTTCAAAAATATTGTCCAAGAAATGCTCGAGAAAGGTGAGTTAACTGTGGATAATCCTAACGCACCTGCCAATCAAAACCTACATATCTTCAAGAAACCCTTTCCCAATCATGCCCCTTCATCTGATCAAACTAGTGAGACCTCAACTCATGATAGCCATACCCGCGAGGTCCATGCTATTTTTAGTGATGCACCTGTTGCTTCCCAATTACCCCATATTCCTTCCATAGAGGAGATTCTAGCCTGAAATCCTCCTTCTACATTGGAACCTACCTCACCTATTCCTCCACCCATAGAGGAACACCTTTCACCTCCTTCCTCACCCATGGAGGAGCCTTCGCTAATATCGAGACCATTTCACCTTTGGCTTCTCCACCTAGAGAACCAACACCCACAGTACTTCTTCACTCCATGGAGGATACTTGTTTACCTCCTCCACCCACAGAGGAGCACCCATCATCTCCTCCACCTATAGAGGAGCACCCATCATCTCCTCCACCTATAGAGGAGCACCCATCATCTCCTCCACCTATCACAGACCCAATAGAGATACCTTTTCCTCTAGGTGAGCATTCTCCATCAGCTACCCAAGATCCTGCAGACCTACTTTTGGCTCTCTTACCCATAGAAGCTGAAGCTAATGAATTTCCCATCTCTAAGACACATTTTACGGGAATAGCCATTGGGTCCTCATCAACATCACCTACAGATGTGCCATTCTCACATTTGGCCGATCGCCTAGATTATGTGGACAGAGCCTTATTGTGGGGGCATCTTCTGCTTCCTGTTTCAACACAAATGCAGATGTCACTTGCTGATACTTCCACTATCTACCCAAAAATATTTTGACCAATTGAACCAAACACAACCACCTCTATCATAACTTCTTACATGCCACCCATCATACCTCAACACATACTCTTACCCATAACCCAACCTACATCTAAATCCAAAGCTGCACATACATCATCTTCCTCGCCTAAACCTATCACTACCTTAGGGGTCACCCCAACCACCAGCCTTACTCATCCACCTATCAAACTGGATTTAGCTACATCCTCCAAAGTCAACACCACACCTACTTTGGCACCCAAACAGAAGAACCAAACCCATAGAAATCATACCCCGGCTACGCCAATCACACCTGTACCTGTCCCATCCATCTTAGGACCTCAGCTTCCCAACACGGTTAAGAAACTTCCACCCATCAATAAACCAAAAACACAACAGCCCACTCCTTCCTCGCAAACCTCTAACCTACCCAAGCACCCGACACGACTTACACCTACACCTACAGCATCTTTACCACCCATACCTCCAATAACCTCAGCAACTTCTTCATTACCCACTACACTTCAGTCTCTGTCTCTCACACCCCCTACTCGACCCGCATCATCTACCTTCACAGCACCTCCATTATCCCCATGGGTAACTCCCTCTTCCCCCATCTGCTTTTCCCTCTAGATCTCATACACCCATATCACCTTTACCCAAGAAGGTGCAACCCAAAGACAAAAATCCGCTACCCTCCAATAAGGTAGTCAAAGCAACCATACACCCTCTTACCTGTTCATCTACCATACCCCTACCCAAACAAACATGACCAACACCCAAGACTACTCTAGCACCCAAAACCATGGCTCAACCCACTCCCCTCCTGCAAGGACCATTCCTCAATAATCAGCCACACCTACACCCAAACCTACTTTCACTTCCCATTGCGACCCACTAGCAGGGTCCTATGCCAAAATATTAACCAACCTCCTTGAGACTTCTGTCATCACATTACCACCACTCAGACCTTATGACCCCCTCAAACCCAAGCCAAAAGGGTTTGATGACACTAAAATTTGTGCCTACCATCGTGTGCCAGGGCACGATGTGGAGAACTACAAGGCTTTGAAAACCATCCTTATCTAGTTGTGTCCTCTGAAAGCCAATTTTGATGATGAAGACCTTCTCGATGAGGACACTGCTTCACTGACACCCATTCCCATAGTCCTTCCCTCACTGCCCACTCAACAACCATGACCTCCACCACCACAGCTCCTAGAACCACCTCCAAGATTTGAAATTAACATGGTTCACATCAGAGAACTTGCCACACCATCACCCAAATGTCATTGCACCCAGCTCACCTCACAGGGTTTTTCTCCTCCGGTAGGTTTTTTCCCGTCATGTCGTTATACCACTCATCCTACACCTTCTCCATTTTCCAACTCCCCTCAGATCAACATGATCCACATTACTACCCGTGCTCAGAAGGATAAAGGTAAAGAAAAGGAAACTGACCCACCAACCAATCCTATACCCAACATACCATCTGCACCCACACCTAAGATTACTATTCGTGGACCCACATACCCTATTTCTAATGGGGTCACACATCGCACCATGATCAAACAATTGCACCAATCTCCCCTCAAAATGTCCTTATATGACCTCATCCAAACCTCAGAATCCCATCGTCAAGCTCTCATGGAGGTTCTTCAATCTATTGAGGTTTTACCCAATGACCCTACACCCGTAGCCTCCATTATCACACCCCATCATGTAGCCTCTCTCACCAAATTACCACCTTTATCCGCACCTCACCCTACTCACCAAATAGCCTCCCTTAGCTTCTCAGAGGAAGAGATCACACCACACCAAATGGATGACCCAGACCCAGCCCTCTTCATCTCTGTCCACATCGATGATATACGTGTATGACGTGTAATGATTGATGGGGGCGCTAGTATTAACATCATTTCATCCCATGCATTCACTCAAATGCGCATACCTGAAAATTGCATGCATAAACATCCTATCATGTTGCATTCATTCAATGATGCTATCACCTCTACATTAGGCACCATTATCCTCCACTTTTCACATGGGCCCCCACACTGTTCCAGAATTATTTTACGTCTTGGAGGGGGAATTTCAATATAACTTGTTGCTTGGTAGACCCTGGATTCATGTCATGGGTTGCGTTCCTTCCACTTTGCATCATTGTGTAAAGTTTGAACATGAAGGACACACCTATACCATTCCAGCTGATCCATCACCTTTTAAAACATGCAACATGCTTTACCAACCTAATGATGTGCTTATACCCATTAAGGCGTCTACCTCCACACCCACTACCACTTCACCTACACTTCCACTTACCAGTACAGTCGCCACCTCCACCGCACATACCTCTTCCACTCCTACCACTGCCACAACCTCCATGGCCAACCCATCAGTCTCCCAATCCATTAACTCCACCTCCGCATCGACCTCCGACACATCATCTATTCCCACTACCCACATACCAACCACCGATCCCTTGGAAGGTGTTTTTCAACGCCTCACTCTGGGGGAATACCACCTATATAGTGTCAACACATTCCTTACTCCACAAGAGTATGGAAGTCTTCACCAACACCCTCGCTATGATCACCACATAGGAGAACACCTCCTTTATGGTCCTCCTCATCTTCATACCAGTCTCACCTATGGGGGACTTGATACTACCACGTACACACCCGAACCACCATCACAAACCCGCCCATTTTCCATTGACTTCTAGTATCTCACCAATCACCATTTTTCCCACACCTTCCTGCACCGATGTGCATGGAAGGGTTTTGGTTTTGGATTTTATGAGCAAGGCCACCATACCATTATTCCATGTACCACCCACAAACATAACGACCATAGTGGTATCGGCTTTCCTGAACCACCTACCAAATAGGCCCGCATTGAACTCATCAAGGACATCAGCCCTTCTCCACCTTCTTCACCCACTCCACCTTCATCACCACCTTCACCGATGGAGTCGATGGATCCTGAATCTATCCCTCCTAACTTTTTTTTTTCATAAACACCATTTCCTTGGGGCCTTTGACTTATCAACGTGAGGGTGAGGCTCCTTCCTCTCTTCCCTTCCTGTATCCTGAAATGATCGATGACGATACACCTTCAATTAACGTCGTTCAATGTTAGGATGATGAATCTATACTCACCTACCTTGGTGCAGAAGACTCATATATTCATCGGTCGTTACCCTCTGAGATGTAAACCATGTTGAATGAATCGACTATCGAAATCAACATTCATACTCAGGATGACCCGCACATCCTAAAGATCGGTCAATCTTTGGATGCTGCTGAACAGGAAGCCATCACTTCTTTTCTCAAAGATCATAACCACGCTTTCACTTGGTCTTATGTAGACATGCCCGGTATTGACCCCACCATAGTGGTCCACAATATCGTAACCATTCCCGATGCCAAACCCATCAAACAAAAGCTGAGGAAAATGCACCCTCGCATTGCCCTTCTCATCAAAGAAGAACTTCAGCACCTTCTTTCCATTTCCTTCATATTACCCATTGATTATCCTCATTGGATTTCTAACATTGTCCCTGTCACTAAGGTGACAGGGGGACTCCGCATTTGCATGGATTTCCATGACCTCAACCTAGCCTACCCAAAAGATGACTTCCCCTTACCCGGTATTGACCAACTGGTTGACCTTACCGCTGGTCACGAGATGCTATCACTCATGGATGGCTTCTCGGGTTATAACCAAATCCTACTTGCCCCAGAGGATCAACATAAAACCGCATTCATCACCCCTTGGGGGACCTTCTGCTACTGAGTCATGCCTTTTGGCCTTAAAAATGTTGGTGCCACATATCAGCGGGCTATGACTTACATCTTCCATGATATCATGCATCGTATATTGGAAGATTACGTGGATGATCTCCTGGCCAAATCTAAATGCCACTCTGAGCACCTTGCCATCCTCAAAACCATTTTTGACCATCTCATTAAATATTGTGTTCACCTTCAGCCTAAGAAGTGCATCTTCACGGTCCTCTCAGGAAAACTCCTGGGCTTTATCGTTTCCCTATGTGGTATAGAAGTTGACCCTACTAAATTCAAGGCCATTCTTGAAATGCCTCCACCCACTAACCTTAGACAACTCCGTAGCCTACAAGGTAAGTTGCATAGTCTATTCACCATTTCATTTCACAATTATCTGATCGGTGCCAACCATTTCATCATCTGCTCAAGAAGGATGTCTCCTTTAAATGGGATGATGACTGCCACAAAGCTTTTGAGGCCCTAAAACAATACCTTCTCCAACCACCCGTACTCATTCCACCTAAAGATGATCAACCTTTCTACCTATACATCTCAGCTACTGATCACTCCTTGGGAGCCATGCTCACTCATCGCGATGAACAACACAGGGAGCAGGTAGTTTATTACATAATCCATACTCTTTTGGACTATGAAACCTGATACACCCATCCCAAAAAACTTTTCTTAGCCTTAGTTTTCATTGCCACCAAACTCTGCCATTACCTACTCAACCACAAAACCTATGTTGTGACCAACACCGACCCCTTACACTTCATGTATGCCAAACCTTATCAAAATCAGCGTGCCACACATTGGCTTATGCTTTTAGCTGACCTCGACCTCAAATTCATTCATCAAAATTCCATCAAGGGCCAAGCTATCACCGACCAATTGGCTGACGCACCTATTACCGGGGATCAACCCTCTAATTTTGACTTTCCAGATGAGTCAATTGCTACCCTTTCCCTGGACGAACCCACTTACCAAATGACACTCTTCTTCGATGGTTCCAAGTGTCAGCGTGGGGGTGGGGCTGGTATTATCCTCATTCCACTTGATGGTGAACCCATGCCTTTGTCTTTCAAACTAGATTTTGATTGTACAAACAACATTGCCGAATACGAAGCGCTCGTATTAGGTCTCCAAGCCACCTATGCCCTAGATGTCAAATCAATCAACATCTTTGGTGATTCTCAATTGGTTGTAAACCAAGTCAATGGTATATACCAATGTCATAATGAGATACTTCAAAAGTATAAACATCATGTGGACATACTTTTGACCACCTTTGACCATTACGCCCTGCAAACCGTCCCTCGTTCAACCAACAAATTTGCAGACACCATGGCCTGCTTGGCTTCTCAAATACCCGCTTCACCCACCGATTCTAAAATCTTTGTCACCATACAACATCTCCAATCACCTTCTTATATACCTCGCAAAGTTTTCTCTATTGGAACTGCTACCCCTGACCCGAGTGACCTTTGGTATAAACAATACTCTGACTATCTTTCTCTCTCCATCTTACCCCCTGATCTCACCCGTAATGGACAACGCACCTTCCTTAAAAAGGTCTCTCGTTATGTCATCATGGGGGGCCTCCTCTATAAGCATGGCTTTGATGGTATTCTCTTACGATGCCTCACTAGTTCTGAAATTCCTTATACCATTAAGGAAGTTCATGATGGCATATGTGGAGGTCACTTCAGTGGCCTTGTTGTTGCTAAGCGTATTCTTCACCTAGGCTATTACTGGCCAACCCTTAACCATGATTGTTGTGACTATGTCAAACATTGTGTAAAATTCCAACAACATGCCAACCTTCATCATACACCCAGTCATGCCTTACAGGTCACCCATGACCTTTGGCCCTTCTCTCAATGGGGTTTGGATCTTGTCAGAGAGATCAACCCCCATTCTTCCCAACGACATCAATGGATCATCACCACTACCGAATACTACACAAAATGGGTGGAAGCCATACCACTCATCTCCATGAAAGCCAAGAAAATATGTGAGTTCATCAATCATCACATCATTTGTCACTTTGGTGTTCCTCATCGCCTCATCACTGACAATGGAAAACAATTTAAAAACAAAACATTGCAAAAACTTTGTGACACCTTCGGCATTCAGCTAAGTTTCTCATCACCTTATTACCCACAAACCAATGGCCAAGCTGAATCCACTAACAAAACCTTAAACAAAATTCTCATGAAAGTGGTTAACGATACTGGGAAGGATTGGCATACGCACATTCCTTTTGCCCTATGGGCATACCACACTAGTATTCACACTTCCACTGCCGCCACACCATTTTCTCTGGTCTACGGTACCGAGGTTGTTCTACCTCTCAAAGTCCAGATTCCCTCACTCCATTTCTCTCCATGACATGCTCAATGATGATGACTTTCGTCAAGACCATTTAGCACAACTTGAGTTATTAGATGAACGTCATCTTAATGCTCTTGATCACCTTCAAGTTTACCAAAAACGTATCAAACATGCCTACGAAAAATGTGTCCATGAACGAACCTTCCAAGTCGGTGACCTTGTCCTGAAAGAAAATCAACATGTAACCAAAGCAGAAAAAAGTAAACGGGGAAAATTTTCTCCTAATTGGCTTGGACCATACATCGTGACTCATACTTATGGATCAGGTGCTTATCGTTTATCTTCACTCGATGGTAAACCCAAACCTGAGCCCCTTAATGCCTTGCATCTTCGACCATTCTACTGTTGACCTATAGTCCTACCTCACCTTTTGCCTCTTTCCATGCTCGTCCCTTGAGCACTACCCACTTCCTACATCTCACCAACGATTAAACAAGAATCATGTGAGTACCCGTCACTTGTTATCTTCTCTTGAATATGTGTACCACGGCACTGCACATAGCATGATTCTCATGGATACTTTTCATCTACCTTTAGATGAGATCCCATGGTCATTTCACCCTACTTTTTGAACAAGAATCCTATTCTTCACCTTGGTCTTGTCCATGACTTCAAAGCCCTCACATGGGACCCAACTCCTTGAGTCAAACTTCTAACAAAAAGATGACTCCCTCAAAAGGACATCTTCCTCTCAGCAATCACTGCTATAAATAGACTGCTCCCTCGAAGGACAGCTATGTAAAGCCAAAAAAAAAAGAGAAAAGTGGAAGCTTTGAAGCTTCTTGCATCGATCAGCTTCACGAAGACCTCAAGGAGTTAATTTCCTCATCCCATATAGACTTCCCACATCGATCAGTCTATCTCAAATACTAGTCAAAAGAGAAAAAAAATAGTCATGGACTTTCCCATTGTGACCTCGGATCTCTTTCCCAAAGAGCATGCTACCTCATACCATATAAAAATTAACCACCTTTCACCCTTCTCACCATTCCCACTCCCATTTCCTACCGCCTCAAGGGACCTCTTGGAAACCAAGACATTTGGTGATCATGTGACTACTTTTCACCTTAGAACAATCAATCATGCAATGTCTTTAGGGTCTTACGTTCATCACCTCCTCCAAGGTATGATCTACTCGGTATGATCCTAACCAATCAGGTGGCTTTATTACCTCCTCTTATCTTTTAAATGACTTTATTTACATTTTGATTACCTTATACAGGATTTGGTCCTCGACACTTACCTTTGGGGTAATCTTCTTCTTTTTCCACAATCAACATCACCTATACCAATTTTCCTATAACCCACCCACACCTAACAGACCTAAACCCACAACATGCCTAAAACCTACTAACTCATTTTCATACCTCCTCATATTCTTCCCTAGCTTATGGGAGAACTACATCGGCCTGAGGTCCCTTTTCACCGGGACTATGTAGGCAGCACTCCGAGGGCATGGGGCCCTTGGAGGTTAGCTCGGCCACTCTCTACCCTAACCAATCCATCTTTCATCTTCCTAAAATCACATTTTGCCCCTAATTAGTTTCCTTTTAATATCACAGAATTGGAAATTAAACCACACAAACAACAAGTTGCTTAACATTTTTATCATCATCACAACATACATTTATTATGACTACCATTTCTCTACCATCATCATGCATATATTATAACACATCTCACACATGAAACATTTTATCATTCATTGCACAAAATAATGAATCACAACTTCCACTATTTTAAACACAACCATGCCTAAACAAACCTCACTCGATCTATGCCTAAACTAACCTGACTTCCATGATCCATGCCTGCCTAAACCAACCTGACTCGATCCATGCCTAAACCAACCTGACTCGATCCACGCGTAAACCAACCTGACTCAATCCATGCCTATAACCTGACTCAATCCATGCCTAAACCAACCTGACTCCATCATGCCTAACTCACCTAATTTCCATCCATATCACAACAACAAATCAAAAGTCTCATCAAAACACCAACAAATCAAGCATCTCATGTATCTCATCATATAAATAAATATGTGTCTCAATACAATGTACACAGGATATCCAATCATGTCCATCATCTCAAAATCATCGGCACGCAGGCCGATACTCAATACAAAATGTCATCGGCACGCAGGCTACTCTCATATACACTAAAACAATAAACCAATACAAAATCTCTTCGGCATGTAGGCCGGTATATGCTCAAAATATACAAAAAATCTCATACATCCTCACTATCTTCAGCATGTAGGCCGGTATATATCAAAAAAATGATGACTATAATACATCAAAAATCAAGAGCCATATATCAGGCATCTCGGTGCACATCCTCCATATTTGTGTGACTTGTACCCTCTGTCTCCTCGGCCCCAGTTTCCCCACCCATCTGCTGGTCCCTACTAGCCCTCACCTGGAGCTGGTCTCCGTGAGCTGGTGGCCTCTCCATGATCTAGCCTCAGAGCTCGATGGCCCCCTGTGCTCTCTACACTGTGAGTGCAAGATCTAGTCCTCTCACTCGAGGCCTGTTGTGCCTATATTCTCCATAGGATAGAAATTCTATCCCACCGCCATCAGCTAGTCCTGGTAGTATCTGGCCTCACCTAGGGCATCCCATAACCTAGATATAGGCACGGTCTGTGGTGGTCCCATAGGCCTCGGCCCCTGTACCTATCCTGTGGGACCCTATCCCATCCCTGCCTATGAACTAGGACCCTGTCCTGGCCTGTGGTGGTGTCCCTCTATCCCTTGTGCCTATATCTGGGCCTGTAAGGCCCCAATCCCTGAGTTATGGCCAACTTGGCCCTAAACCCTGTCACTCACCTATGCTTATGTAAACCTCACCATCATCCTCATCTCCTCCACCCCCACCCCCATCATCTGGGCCACCTAGGACCACCTATACATGTAGCTCCTCTACTACCTCTACCTCAGCTCACAAGTTGTGTCTACACCATACCCAACTGGGTAATCAGAGTAGCCACCTTACCCCTGTAGGGCATGTCTCTCTGCACCGTGATGGTGGCTAGATCTATTTACCGCTGCCCTAGCCTAGGTCCCTATGGCTCATAAATGAGCCACCCAACCACTCAAATCACACACACTGTCTGTGACCCGCCTCTCACCAACCAATCACCCACCGTTCAAACTGCCAACTCAGCACTCCGTTCCATCCGAAAACTTTTCCCTCTATTCTCCTCTTTTGTCATTTTCTCAATTTGCTGTGACAAATGAATAACAAAAAACATGTCATTTTTTTTTTTTATAACAAACCCTGACCTAACTGATGCCAGTTTTACCTTCACTGGCATCGGTCACGTGCCCTACCTTACCATGGTTGGTTACACTATACTGGAGCGGTTACCCTTGACCGGCATATCACCCTCTCTTGCACAAAACCCAACATTTTACCCTATTACCCTACCTATCCCTCCTTTTTTTCCACACTCCAATAAATTTTACCCTTTACCCTGATCTCTTTTCTCCATTTACCTCACCCAACCTTTACCCTGACTATTTACCTCACCCTCCTGACCTCATCATTGACTACCTACCCTTTTCCTCCTTTGGGGACTCATTATTTTACCCATACCTCGGCCTTACCCATGTCGTGACCTAGATATTTGGACCTGGACCATCGCTAGTGACCTTTGACCTCATGTGTTCACTATACCTTGTGGTACTGTTACCTGTGTTGATTGACCTAATGACCTTACCTTGCCTCTTGTCATGACCATTTATCCTGACCCTACCTTTGGTGTACCAGAACATACCTAAACGTTCCTACACCTGACCTACATTGTGTTTCCTGACCATATCCTATACCTTGGATACCAGAATCACTTCAACCTTGTTTGGATAAACCTATTGACCTTAGACAATGTAGAGTTTTCCTGCTCTTCAACCTGGTAATGTGCTACAATTTATACGTGTGCGTGCATTTGACTGTTACTACCTTTGACCCTGACCCATTACCTAGATTACCCGAGTAGACCTTTAACTCCTTTTTCCCCCATTACCCACCTTCCTTTTCATCACATTTACCTTTTATCAAACCACTCACCGATTCTGCCTTTTGCCTCATCAGTTCCTGGTTTGAGGGGGATCACCTTCACCCACACATGGGGCAACCACATCTTATTTTTGTTAGCGTCACTTACCAATACAAGCTACGCAACAAAAAGGGGCAAAATGTAGACACTAAAATCAGGTCACACTCCCCTTTGGTCCCTCGACAAATAAATACCTTCATCACATTCACCTAGCCATGGCCCCCTTCACCCCACTAATATTAATTTAATTAAAATTAATTATTCATTATCCTCACCATATTTATTATTTAAATATCCTAATTTAAATAATGCCCACACTTACACCTCACCTAGACACCTCACCAAGCCAACTCACCCTAAGACCTATTCTTAGTAAGTTGCCATAACTAACTAAGACTTACCCAAACCCTAAAAATCAATGCCTACATTCCCTCTAACCACATTCCCACATGCTTACAAGAAGCTTCCAGTCTAATCCATGGGTGAATGACACGAGATCCCAGAAAATCAAGGGGATCTGCCTAGTTTAGTAAACCTAGGAAATCCCACCTTGACCGATGCCGGTTACCCCTAACCGTCGCCGGTTAAGCCGGAACCACCGTCGGTCACCTTTTAATCCCCAAAACAACCTTATTTTGGAGGTTGGAAAACATTGGGAAACATTCCTGAGAGATAAGACATCTTTTGAGAACAAATTTCCATGAGAACACACATGCAAGGAAGGAGATCAAGCATTTTCTCTTGCACAGACATCCAACCCAACAATCATCAGCACTCACCCCAACACAGATTTGATCCAACCAAGCAAAAAGGAATGCACATGCAGCCCATGCAGGAGCTTTCCAACATTTGGTGATCCTCAACAGCATTCAACCTCTTACCAACACCTTCATCCATCACTCACAAGCACCCAGAACCAGATTTCAAGTAAGTAGAACAGTTTACTCCTCTGGTTCATTCATTTCATCATTGTATTGTCATCCTTTGTTCTCCTAGCCACCCATTGACCTCCTTTAATACTCACCCCTCCACATACCCATTAAAACCTCACCAAATCCCATCCAAACAACCTAATACCTCATTCCGGCCAACCAAGTCCTTTGTGCAATCATAAGGGAGACCCAAAGCTCATTCTGTGACATTCCTGATTTTCCACAGTAACTGGTACTAGTTCTCCCCAACCGGCATCGGTCACCCTTAACCAGCATCAGTCTCTGTATTTACCAATACATCCCAGAACAGTGACCTACCCACCTATTCTCACATCACCCTTAATCACCTGTGACCTACCTAAGACCTCTGTCAGACCTACAGAGACCCAGAACCAGTTACTTGACCTTCAGATCTTATTTTAACTTAGCCTGTTAGATTTGATCTTTCTTATTGTGTTTTTAATGAGATACCTAAATCATTTTAATTACAATAGGATTTACTTCATTGTTGTATGAAATAAGAAACAAATATTGAGTCTATGAGAATGGACATATGCCCATTCTCATCACACTCATGGTACAAGTATGTTCCTAATTATTTTTATGTGTATCAACTTTATATCTATTCTTCTTCTATAATTCATATATGAGGGATTTTGACCTCTTTTGAAAATTTATATCTTGGCAGACAGTAGGTTAAGTCATGGTGCATTTCCAGACACTCTTGTTGAGAGCATTAAATAATATATCTTGGCACTCCCAATACTATAGTTTTGCATTCAAGAATTAGGGGATTCTAGGCATATAATTTAGTATGTACACTTCAGAAAGGTTTGCATTTTATAAAGTTTTAGAACAATTAAAAAATAAGTTATCTAGACTTATGCACATAGCTTTAGGAAAAGACCATATAATTTTGTGGTTGTAATGAATGCATAAATCAAGACTAATTCCTAGAAAAATCCAAAGCATTAATCTTTTGAAATGAATTCCTTGTAAATCACATCCAATTCCCTTTAAATCACAAGATCCAACTCCCTGTAAACTTACTTAGAGCATAATTAAGGATTTTTTTTCAAATTAAATTAATTGCATGGTGGAAATCATATTATTAATAATACATTAATAAGATTCAAGAGTTCCATAAGCAACACAATGTTTTATAGAATTATATTATGGAAAAATCTTCCAAAGTAATATAATACTCAGTATTTCATTTAATTATCAAATAATAGTACAACTGTAAAGTTTTATAGGACCAAGGTTTGGAATAATTTTTTTTAAAAAACCCACATCCCAGGCCAAGATGATTTCACATACAAATTTATGAACTTCAATAGTTTCTCCAAGTCAACATTCCTTATCCTGTTCAAGTAGTTCAAGGTATGATTTAATGGCCACATGTCCTTTATCAGGTATCTTTATGGATCCACTTTGCCAATTTTTGTTTGGTGTCCATGCCCAGATGATGCTATCCACATCGATATCTACTTTAGGTTCATTTGAGATGGTCCATGTTTTATTTGGCTTTAAACAATCCCAATACAATGTTGTACCTTCTCCTCTCCCTGCAGGTTTCCAATATTGAACTCTCAGCTTTTTAATTACATCATTTCCTTCCTGTTGAAGGAAAATATCCCCATCTTCTCTCCCCATCCATATCTTTTCATTATCATTTCCTGTCGTATAAGTAGCATTTGTCCCTTGAACACATCCTTCAATGGATTGAATTCTTGGTTAGATCTTCCACAAACAGGCCCAACGTAAATATCATTATTACTTGGGATATGTTGACTAATGTAGTCTTCTTTGTGAATATGTGTGGCTCCTGTTATTTGGTCATATATGTCTTTCTCCTGTACTATTTTTGGCCAAAAACAAACATCTGACCTCCTGCTACAATTTACAAATGGTCTATCCAAAGCACGTAAAACATTTTCCCAATACACGATCTTTGGAAGCCAATAGTCACTACCTTCTCCTATTTGCACTTTTCCCCCAATGCTCAATATATGATTTTATTCCCTTTTTTAGATCTTCCATTTCTTTGAGTTCCTTGAAAGGTGCCAAAGGAGGTTTCCCTTCTGGAAAGCTTGGTTCACCATTATCCTTTGTACGCCATATATGGATAGAACGAGACCATTGTTGATCCTTTAATGTTTCTTTGTACTCCATCACTGGTATGCCATCCACAACATGGAATCTGAACAAATTTGGTTTGTTGATACCCACTATCTTATGGTTTCCATCCAACAAGAATGGCTCCACAAAGTCCTTGAAGTTGTACACTTCCTCAATAAGATAAGGAGTGAATGTACTTGACCCTTGTTGGCATGTTCTGTAAGAGTCCATGATATGTGGCAAAGAAAATGTGTCTACTTTATGTAACGATGTTGCTAATCTTCCAAAAGTCCCATCTATATCCTCATGGGTGTGTCCCACTGGAAGGAAGCTTACATACACAATGTTGAATACCCTTTTTGTTGTCAACATTGATACAAATGCAAATAATGTATGATTCTTGTTATCACTTGAAGCATTATCCAATTGCAAGTAGAGGATCAGTGGTTGCTTTATGAAAGAAGTATTCACACTAGCAACACTAACTGATTTTGAATGGTCAAATATTTCCTTGTACCTTTTACATTTTTCATGCACATCATTTTGTAATAATGCATCATGCAATGGTTGTTTGGATGATCCACAATGATACAAAAATCTCCATACTCATCAATTATAGGTTCTTCAAGCTTCCTGAGACACAAAGCTAATGATGTGACTGTATAGTTTTCTCCACGTTCAACAAATGGCAGGCCAAAATGGCCAAAACCCCCTGTCTTGTGTCCATGTGTGAGCATACCAGTCAAAGTAACTGGTAGGTTCATAACATTACTTATTGAATTTTCTTTTTTACCCATCCTTGGTATGGAAGTTTTCATTTTATCCATTTTATCATGCACAATGCTCAAGAATCCATGAGGTTGTTCTTCTGACTGCAATCTGTGGGAATAGTAAGTTACACAAAAACTTTGAATATATTCATTGTGTCATGTTTGTTCCTCCTCAATATTTGTGAGTGCTTCTGGGAATGTGGTGGCTCTACATTTGTTGAAAAAATATGTGCACTCATCACACTTGGAAAAGAAATTATTTTTTGCAATGGAAACATGTGGAAAAAAAAATTCATTATGTTGTTGAAGCTTGACTGCGACACCTGAGGAAGTTTCAAGAATTCAAGCTCCTCATTACATTTTTTCACAGTATATTTTGGGTATAGAATGAAGGAAGAAACCTTTGGGGAAATTTTACTCCATCCTATCCTATAGACCGAGTCAGATGTGGAGAGATATCTGAATTTCTCTCAACAATTCTTGATATGCAGGAAATTGTTGCGGCAGTGTTTGACCTTTGTTTCTCTTTTCCAGTGTTTCCATTCACTGCAAGCCTATTTCCACTTATCCATTCAGATTTATGTTTATAGAAGGAACTCCTTGGGTACCCATATACTTTGTGTCATGCATTCTGACAAACATCCATCCCATCAAATATCATTTTATGTATCTCCATAGTTTTCTTACCAACATTGAATATGGCATTTGTTGTTAATGCATCAAACACAAAAAAAATTATGTCA
Source organism: Taxus chinensis (assembly GCA_019776745.2). Taxonomy (NCBI): domain Eukaryota; kingdom Viridiplantae; phylum Streptophyta; class Pinopsida; order Cupressales; family Taxaceae; genus Taxus; species Taxus chinensis. Next base: position 175,324,022 of record CM034157.1, on the reverse strand, counting down.
ACTTCATTCAAGGCTCTAGTTGTGCACCACAAATTTTGAATTCTAACTGAAGCAAGAGGTAATTTTTGGAGACAATTAGATTTGCAACAACTAAAATCTGCATTTTCCACTTCTTCTAAAAATATTGACCATTTTCTATCCTCGTCATAATTTCGATTAGATGGATTGGCTTGAGGGGTATCCAACTTCAGATGTTTTGTAGCATTATAATATCTTTTTATCACTCTATTGGATTGATTGTGATTAGTGGCGTCATATGAAATTGGATAAACAAACTGAGGTTTTTTCCCTTCTAATGCATCCCACATGATGACCTCAATCTCTTTTGGGACTTCTTTGAATCTAATATCCATCTAAGAACTGTTTATGTCAGCCAATTTCCTAGCAGGCCATTGTATGAGAGATCCTTCAGATAGGGAGCATCCTTTGCAAGGAGGGTTGAATACTCTATCAATATGCACACCAAAGCTATTGGCATCCAATCTATTAAAATGTACCATGTCTCCTTCAACTACATTTGTAATTGTTCCCTCTGCTACAAATTTACACTCAATCGAGCAGTAATGGATTAATTTTGTAACAACTCCCTTGAACTTCAAATTGTGTTGATCACTGTGTACAAGGTGCAGACCATCCAGTTGAGCACTCCCTTGCTTAATCATAAGGGAACTTCTTGTTTCATTGAAAATCAAATGTTTTATTGGCCAAACAATTGATTTATTAGGTTGTAGCAAGTCTGAGCATTCTGAACACATATTTACCACATTTTCTATCCATACACCAAAATTCAAAGGACCCAACCTCTCTCCATCAATTTCATGAACTTCTAGCACATGAGTTATATAACCCATGGCTATGTCATCACCTCTGCTACAAGATTTTTGTTTGAGAATGAAATTGTCTGTGACAAAATATCTTCTATCTTTAGGACCTGTATTGATGGTGCTTTCAGTGTCATCACTACAATCTCCATCACTCTCTGCATTGTAATCCTCTGAACCACTAAAAATGTTTTCACTTCCCAAATTGGGGGGAATGGATGAATCTGCATGCTTTGACAATTCACTCTCTTCCCAAGCAATGTAGTATCCTTTATTCCCAACATCTACCAAGGTTTCAAATTCATCAACTGAGAAAGGAAATTTTACTCTTCCATCCAATACTGTGTTAACACTGACAACAACAAATCCTCTTCCCACATCTTTGCAATGTAGTGTCTTCCTACTTGGATATACTCTTCCCTCTGCAACTTTGGTTCCTTTTGAAAACAAGTCCACATGATCATCCTCTACAAATGCAAAATCCCCTGCTGCTGTAACAACATAAAATACAAAGTTTGTGAGATGATGGAAAATATATTAAACCATTACATAAAATAAATTAAAAATTATCATGTATGTACAACCATAAGTATATTGAATACACATAGCACATGAGCTGTGAACTTCTATAATTCAGTAAGGTTTGGAAATACTTCAAAATTATACATATAATTAAAATTGACATGAATATATTTATAACATGATTTCCAAACTATGATTGAACTTGACTCATTTGAATTTAATTGATGAGAAATAAATAGATGAGGTTGAATTTAAATGATGAGAAATAAATAAATAGAGGTTAAATAGAAGTTAATTAGAAACTTGATTGCTAACCGCTTCATCCAAATATCTTCATCATATTAACATAACATATATTACTTTTACAAGAATTCCTCATACTTCCCATATTCACTGACTATGAGAATGGGCATTTGTCCATTTTAAACATTCTCATAAAAGGATCTAATTGTCATTCATTCTTTATTTTTCACATAGGAGAATTTTTCTTTCTTTCTATATTTAGTTTATGAGAATGGGCATATGCCCATTCTCATCACAATGATAAAAATATTTGTTTGTATGAGAAATGGCATATCCCCATTCTCATCACAATGATAAAAATATTTGTTTGTATGAGAAATGGCATATCCCCATTCTCATCACAATAATAAAATTCTTTGTTTGTATGAGAATGGGCATATGCCTATTCTAACCCTTCTAACTTATTGAAGCAATATTGAACTTAATCATTTTAATATCACTATAAAGGATGTGAGAATGGGAAACTGTCCATTCTAGAACAAATTAAATATTACCTCTATTTTTTTCTATGATTCTTATATGAGAATGGGCATATGCCCATTCAATACAACATAAAAATGTTTGTTTGTATGAGAATGGACATATGCCCATTCTGTCTATGTGTATTGCCTCAAGATAATACCTCTATTTTTCTTCTATGATTCTTATATGAGAATGGGCATATGCCCATTCAATATAAGATAAAAATGTTTGTTTGTACGAGAATGGACATATGCCCATTCTGTCTATGTGTATTGCCTCAAGATAATAATATTTTTTTTCTCAAAAAGGAATAAAAACTAATTCCTCTAAATGTTCTTCCAAGGTACTATCTCATTATTTAGAACATCTAATATTAACCTTTGATGTGATTACTATAAGTTATATAGTTTTTATCAATTTCACAACCATATTATAGTATCAGTGATTTTAACACAAACACGTATGGGAGATGTAATTATTTTCAAGTACATTCAAGATATTTATAATGAAACTTGATAAATATCGAAGATACCTATCGAAATATATTAAAAAATACAACTCAAGGTTAAATGTGACGAAAAATCCAAATAAGAAAAAAACTTAGATATCATAAAATATGGTATTAATACCAAATAATAGGATTGTCCTTTGTAATCAATGAAGAAATAATAATATATGTTTTGGATCGATCCGCCCCATCCCCTCTTTCTATTTAAGTCGACATTCCCATCTAGAGTTCAGGGAGTGGTTGAAGCAAGTAAACGATTCAACATTTGAGTGATTTCGTGAAAACCACACGTCATATATAGTTTCCCTAACTATCCCCTCTCTAGTATAAATTAGTATCAATTAATTTCAAATGCAAAAAATAACCTAAAACATGGCTATGATAATGTTTAAAAATTATATTTTATTTTAAATGTAAATAACCTAAATCATGACTATGATAAAGTTTAAAATTTATATTTTATTTTATATGCAATAAACCTAAAACATGGCTATGAATTTTTTTGAAAATTTAAATTTTATTTTAAGTGCAATTATTAAACCTAAATCATGGCTACCATATTTTTTAATATTTATATTGTTTTTGACCATGGAATAGCGAGACCATTAATTTGCAAATAAATTGTTTTCCACCATTAATTTTTTATTAATTGAAGGTACTTGTTTTTTATTAATTGAAGGTACTTTGTTTGTCAAATACATCTTCGACCACCCATTGGAGGGAAATTGGTGAAATTAATGGAAATTAATTCACACCACTCCATGGCACTGTAGAGAGAATGACGATGGTTATTATTTTCGATGATGGGATAGGTCTTGGGAATTGCAAGGTTCACCATGTGTTGGAAAAGCTATCTCTTTCTTGTTCATCCTTTCCACTTTCTTTTTCATCTAGTTTCCACTTTTTTTGTTTGTCCTTCCACTTTGGGCTGCCCATTTTGTTAGACCATTTTTTCCTGTGAAGCAGAAGATTTGAAGAATATTTCTGAGATATTGTTCATCCTCTCCACTAAAATTTTGTTGACCCTTACCACTTTGGGCTCCCTCAGTTTCTTAAGACCGTTTCGGCATGTGACACACAAGATTTGAAGAAAATTTGAGGCATGAATTATTCTAACTCTTCTCTGTTGAATTATTATGAGATGAAGAGTATCATTTGGTTTTCTTTCCCTTATATTCCATTTTGGGTTTAAAGATAATGCCCTTTTTGTATCTTCTGTATTTTTTGATCTGGGTATTAAGAATATCACTTCAATGTTTTGAAAGACATGCATAGTTGTTAACCAAATCATAGTTGCTAATACGGGGAGTTATCTGTTATGATTTTACCAAACTACCGAGTGGTCTTACCACCTGGGTGGCATTGCTTTTTTTTCGAGATGTGCGGGTGAGTTCCACAGGCCGAGAATGATTCATTATTAGAAGAAGAATTTACTTTTTTATAGTGAAGAAAAATTTTACTTCTTTTTTAAATTGAAGATAAGTTTCAGAGATACTTCTAACTCTTATTGTTGATTTATTATGAGATAAAGAATATCATCTTACTTTCTTTCTCTTGTATTCTGATTTGGGTATAAAGATAATGTCATATTTTTGATCTTTTGTATTATTGATATGTGTTTTAAGAATATCACTTCAATATTTTGAAAGACTTGCATAGTATTATCCTCCATAGTTATAAAAGGATGCCTCTAAATATGACCATTTCTTGCATGTTTCAGAGTCTGAACAAGATCATTCCCTTGCAAAAAAATGTTTTTGATTCTAAAAAAACCACTTCCAATCCTTCATGCTAAGACGGGGAGTTAACATTTTTGTTATTACCAAATTACAGTGGGGGGTTACCACCTAGGAAACATTACTTATTTTCTGAGTTGGGTGGCCTAGCTTAGGCCAAGATGGGTGGGTGAGTTACCACCTAGCTGAGGGAGTTGGGTGAGCTGACTCACCAAGCTCAGGGGTGAGCTGACTCACCGAGCTCGGAGGGAAAGTTGACATTCTGAGCTGGGTGGGTGAGTTGATATTCTTCAAGCTAAGAGGGTCTAGAGGCCTTTCATTGATAGCTAGTCGAGATGGTCAATCGAGATGGGAGGGTGAGTTGACCTACCGAGCTGAGCGGGTGAGCTGACCTTCCGAGTTGGGTATGTGAGCTAACTTCCTGAGCTGGGCCGGGGGAGCTGACCTACCGAGCTGGGTGGGTGAGTTGACCTACCTGAGCTGGGTGGGCTAGTTGACCTACCAAGCTGGGTGGGTGAGGTTGACCTGCCGAGCTGGGTGGGTGAGCTCACTGCCAAGCTAAGAAATATTGAACTTAATCATTGTCATATAGGAATTAAAATGATTAAGTTCAATGATGTATCTAATGAGAAAATTCTCATTCTCAAAATTGGAATCATAAAAGAAGAACAAAGATAAAATCTAGCTTGTTTTATAATGGACAGTTGCCCATTCTCACAGCCTTCATAGAGTTATTGAAAAAATAAGTTCAATATTGCTTGTATTACAATTATTAGAATTGGCATACACCCATTCTCATACAAACAAACTTTTTTTATCTTCCATTCAATGGTTAGGTATCCATACCTATAGAGGTATTAAAATGTTTAAGTTCAATATTGCTTGTATTAGAATGTTTAGAAGGAGCTTATGCCCTTATACATACAAACAAGCATTTATTTCTTGTATTGAATGGGAAGATGCCCATTGTCATATACGAATCATATATGAAGGATATATATAAAACTTATTAATTTTTAGAATGGGAAGTTTCCCATTATCATATAGGAATCATATAAGAAAAATAGATCAAATTTACTTTGTTTTTGAATGGGTAGTTCCCCATAATCACAACCTTCATAGGTATTAAAATGATTATGTTCAATATTGTATCGAATGAACAACTGCCCAATCCCATATAGGAATCATAAAATAAGAATATAGATAAAATCTAATTCATTTTAAAATGGCAAGTTTCCCATTCTCACAACCTTCATATAGTTTTTAAATTGATTAAGTTAAATAATTCTTGTATTAGATTGACCATTGCTTTTCACTCTTATATCTTATTACTTTTCCCATTAGTAATGATCAAGTTCAATATTTCTTGTATTGCAATGATTAGAATGGGCATATGCCCATTCTCATACAAACAAACATTTTTATCTTGAATAGGTAGATGCCCAGTCTCTTATAGGAATCATTGAAGAAGAATAGAGATTAAATTTAATTTGTTTTTGAATGGGAAATTTCCTATTCTCATATTCGAATCATATATTAGGAAAAATAGAGAAAATTTACTTTATTTTAGAATGGGTAGCTCTTCATTATCACAGTCTTCATAGTTATTAAATTAATTAATAAGTTCAATCATGTATTGAACGAGAAAATGTGAGTTCTCATATAGGATTCATAAAAGAAGAATAGAGATAGAATTGAATTATATTTAGAATGGCCAGCTTCCCATTCTCACAGCCTTCAAAGAGTTATTAAAATGATTAAGTTCACTATTGCTTGTATTAAAATAAAAATAATGGGAGAATGCCATGGAAACATCCTTTAACTGATTTCCTATAATCATGTCTACAGGGAAGGGAACAAGGTTGTTGTTTACCTTGCAAACATAGAGGTTAAAGAGGTTGAACTTTCTGTGTCATTGTAATGATTGAAAATCATTCTCTGTCAGTATTGGGTATGAAGGAAGAGTAAGAAGTAATGAGGAGACATGTTAGAGGTTGGATGATATAAGTGCTTGCATTGGGTTTAGAAAGGACATTTGGTCTAGACAAGGGCTTGATAAAGTACGATCATTGGTTTTAGAATGGACAAGAAGGTTTCAAACTGGGTTGGTTTTATTGCCATTTTAATAGAGAAACAAAAAAATGGGTGGTGAACTGGTTCATCTAGAACCTGATTCGACCAATGGGATTAGTAGAAGAGTTTGGATGATGCTGGAAAAGGTAGGTATGTCATCTCTATTTCAAAGTTTTAAAGGCCACGAAGAATCCCTGAGAAAGGATTTTTCTACTCATTGGAAGGATGGTCAGGCTAGTATCAGGGGTTTTTTTCTATAAAAAATTATACATATTTTATTTCTATAGTGGTTGGGATGAACAACAAGGGGAGGGAGATTTAAAAACCGAAGAAAAAATGTGATGAGGAGATGGGAAAATTTTTGGTGGGTAAAGATAAACTAAGACATCACTGTGCAGGTTTTGAGAGAGATTCTTTACCTGATCCTTTCAATGAAATCACCCTACACTTGATGCAATTTATCACCTTGGAGGGTAGGTACAAGGTAGTTTATGCCCACCATTTCCCTATGTTAAGTCATATCCACCATGGTATGCATTATAATTTCCCATTCTTTCTCAGTCATTCCCTACACAAATCAATCAAGAATTTCCAAAAAGGAAAGTTGAAAATCCCTCTTCATCAGGGATTGATGATGGCCTTATTCCATTTGGGTTCTACAGATTTCACCAAATCTGAGAAGTTTAGGGGCTTGTTGAATGATGATGTAAAGCATGTTGAGGATGAGAAGTATATGGAGTAGGAGGATTATGAGGATTCCTCCTCTTCAGGCTCAGATGACATAAAAGAGTCTTTTATGTTGTCGATAAACACTGTAGATGTTGTTGGTAATATGGAGAGGGAGGCTTTAGAGGACCTAGATGACTTTTGTACTCTGGTTGAATGAATGAATAAATTGAGGAAGAAGAAGGGTATTGATACTGTGGCCAGTGTTTCTATGTCTGATATCAAAGGGGAACCTTCCAAAGGAAAAGAAAAGTTGGAGTCTGATTGGAGTATGGCATTGGAAAAAATTTCCCTCAGGGTTCTGCAGCTGGAAAAGAATGTTGATTCCCTCGATGAGTCTGGGGCGGCCATGGTATGTACTTGTATGAAGTATATTGAGGCCTCGAAGAAAATTTGTACTTATCAAAATTCCATCAGAGAGGAACTTTCTGGGCTTAAAAATATGGTTATGGATATTCAGAGGAGGCTAGTTCAACTGGAGAAGGGAAGAAAAAAGTGCAGGCTTAAGCTTTACCTCAGCAGCTCAGAGGAGGATGAGATGGTGAAGGATGATATGAGGGACATTATTGGAAAGGAAGAAAAAACTGTGGAATAAGAACTTTATATGAAAATTATAATTTAGAAACTACATTCTTATGCACAAAGTCAGACTCTTATAAAATGATAATATTGAAGTAGTGTTGTTGAGTCTTATGGGTGTCCTTTAAGTTGCAATATAAGTGAAAATTTGATAATAATGTAAGACCTAGGTTATTCAAGTAGCAGTATAGTATGAGTGAATATGAGATAAAAAAAATTATAATAATGAAGTAGCATTGTTGATGGTTTTGGGTGTCCATCATGTAGCAATCCGACTGAATAGATGTTACATTTGCATTTGGTATTGAAAAGATGTTACATTTCTTTTTTGTATTGAATAGATGTTATATTTGTATTTTGTATAGAACGGAGTATGTCCTTTGTCATTCAGAAAATACAGAGGAAGAAGATGTTGCTTAATATATGAAAATGATAAAAAAAAAATATTATAAAAATGGTTGTAATGAGCAGAGGCCCAGTCTCATATAGGAAACGTAGAATAAGACTAGATGTTTAGAAGAGGCATATGCCCATTCTCATATAAGAATCATAGAAGGATAATAAAGACACAATTTACTTTATTTTAGAATGAAAATATGTGCATTCTCACAGCCTTACTTTATTTTAAAATGGGAAGTTGTGCATTCTCACAACCCTTATAGATAGAAAATATTACTAGTGAAAGAAGCTTTACAATGGGCAAAAAGGAGAATTTTTTTTGTCATTATTAATAATTGTATTATACTAGTTGGACTATCCCTAGACAAGACAAGTGATGCACTACATACCCTCAAGAGGGATCAAGGCTTATGTAGTTCTCATCATACAATATATTTATATGATTGTAAACATTTTTAGAATGGGTTGTGAGAATGGGAAGTGTGTTTGTAAAGGCGATATTGAATTTAATCATGTTAATACATCTCATAAGAGTCATATCTTCTCTTGATTCACAAATGAGAGTGGGCGTCTGCCAATTCTATACGAGTAATATAGAATAATTTTTCCAATTTTGTTTTATCCCTCCAATTACCACATGGTGAATATATCTTATGTGGAAAACAAGTACCTTCAATTAATAAAAGGTGGTAAACAATTTATTTGCAAATTAATGGTCTCACTATTCCATGGTAAATAAAAAATAAATAAATATTAAACAATATTTTGCCATGTTTGATTGCAATATATGGAATTTTACATACCTACATTTATATGCAATAAAATAGTGAGGTATGATTTAATATTGTTGAAAACCAAGACCAAAATGTTTGTTTGATTGAGAGTTGGCATACACCCATTCTAAACATTCTAATTCAAGAAATATTTTGAACTTAATATTTTAATACCACTATGGCACAAAGGTGATAAATGGTGTATTTTAAATGCAAATAACCTATTCATGGAAAAAAAAAAATCTATTTTTGTTTCTGACCATGAGAATGGGACCACCATGCAAATATTTGTTGAATCATTTATTTATAATAAAATTGTTTTAAAATTGAACTTATTGGAGATTTTCAATAACTCACTATGAAGGGAGATATTAATGGCAGTTAATGTTTTCAAGATGAATGGGAATTTGTCCATTATAAAACAAGCTACATTTTATCTATTATTATTTTATGATTCCTATATGAGAACAGGAATTTTCTCATTTCATTAGACTGTTTCGTCTTGTGAAGCACAAGATTTGAAGAAAAAATTGATATATTGTTTGATCTCTCCACTTTTTTTGTTCTTCCTTTCTAGTTTGGGATCCTCTATTTCATTAGACCACTTCCTTGCATGTGAGCTATTTTATTGTGTATTGTTTATACTTTTACTTTTGGGTTCTCTCTTTCATTGGACTGTTTTGGCTTGTGAAGTAAAAGTTATCAAGTAAATTTTTTAAACACCGATCCATTCACAGGCATGAATTTATCTAACTCTTCTCTGTTGATTTATTCTGAGATGAAGAATATCATATGGTTTTCTTTCCCTTGCATGGTGGAGAATTTCCCATTGTGAAACATTTTATTTTTATCTCTAATATTATTCTATGATTCCTATATGAGAATGGGCATATGCCCATTGTATATGCCCACTCTCACATAGGAATCATAACATAATAATAGAGAAAAAAAATTATTTCACAGTTTTAGAATGTAGTAAATTCTATATCTATTCTTCTATGATCCCTTATGAGAATGGTTATATGCCCATTCTATATGCTTATTCTCACATAGGAATCATAGCAGAACAATAGAAAATTAAATTTCATCTATATTGATTCTTGTGATTTATTTGGAGATGAAGAATATCATCTGGTTATTTTTCCTTGCATGGTAGTGAACTGGCCATTGTAGAACAAAGTAAAGTTTATCTCTATTCTTCTATGATTCATATATGAGAAAGGGAATATGCCCATTCACATATAGGAAGATATATTGAAGTAAATCATTTTGAGAGCTATATAAAGGCTGCGATAATGGGGAATTGTTCCATTCCGAAACAAATTAAATTTTATCTCTATTAATTCTTGTGATGATGTATGACTTTTTTTATGTAAAATATTGACTGTGAAATGATCTTATTTAATGTTGACATTTGTATCATTATTAGATGCTACTATTACCTTGTTTTCTATATTGATTATTGTGATGATGAATGACTTTTTTTCTTTCTTATCAGATTTGTAGTTGTCTATATGATTATAAAATTAGGTAGTAAAAAAAATTCTAAAAGAGATTACATTATTACGTTATTTATTGATATGATCTACTATGTAGATAAAAAGGATAGTTAACCATTTTGTAATCTTCATTTACTAATAATTCAACATGATTACGAGTTGAAAATTCATGTCAGTTCATTGAAATGACATGCATACAATTTATTCTTTTCATATGGTATGCAAGAATCAGAGTAATCATTACGAAGTGATACGTTGGATTTGATACACCTACAAAGGTGGTGATATTGGGTAAGTGTCCATGCTAAACAAAGTAAACGTTATCTCTATTCTCTTTATTATACTTATTCACATATATTTATGAATAATAATGGAATTTCTCTTATGAATCCTATTAAAGAGAATAGGCATATGCCCATTCTTCATATTCTAATGTTATCTCTATAATTACATATATATATAATATTTTATATATGGGTAAGTGCAGGAAGTTGATGGACAAATATAGGGTCATCCGTGGACGTCATATTGCAAAAAAAAATGAAATCTCAACTTGTAGGGATTATTAGCTATACACGCACTCTAAATTAGAAAAATTTATATAAATATGAATCGTAGCATTCGGAATCTAGTTTCTAAAATACTAATTTTTTAAAAAAATAGACAAGTTTAGCTATATTAAACACTTAAAATTATATGACTTAGTTTTTTTTTTAACTTATAAGATTATAGTCCATTTCCCCGCATTTTGGATGACCAAATCTTGTTATTTTTTTTTTTCCTTTGGTGAAACGTTAGATGTAGTTGTCTATCTTGGGATGGATTTTATTTTGTATTTTTTTTAGCAATATTTTTTTTTATGATTTTTTCTGTGAAAGTGGTCTGAAAATATTTAGAAAACGGAGCACTTTCCGTTTGCCCGCCATAACTATATCAAAAAATATCGAAATCAATTTTTTTTTAACGTGTATAGAATTTTTCCACACTTGGGATGGTATAAGTTTTATCATATTTTGATAAGCGAAACAAAAGTTACAGTCTTAAACGTAGACATGAACATTCACGGGAAAAAATGTCTTAAAGACCTATTGTTAGTAAAAAATTATAAAATGATATTTATCTTATTCTATTCACTTTAAAAACAATATTTCTACGAAGCTAAGAGTCTCCCCTACATGATGCCACCATTTTTGTGAAATGTTTTCAAATTTTTTAACATGGTTCAAGTCTTTGGAAGAGTAGATTTGAGGTTTTTTGACCTTTTAGACTTCATAATGACCTTCCATAGCTTTAGTTGGGGAAAAACAAAGATTTTCCAAGGCTTAGGTTTAGCAGATAGATCCGTGATCGCGGTTTATGAAGCACAATCATGGTTTTTTAACATAAATTGCAAGCGCGCTTTATAAACCATGATCGCGGTTTATAAAGTGCACTCGCGGTTCATAAATCATATTTACACACATCCCAATGTCTGAATTACCATGTGATTTTTACTCTCTGACCTTACCGTATGAATTACTGTGAAATTTTGTCTTTTTCTGCACGTTTTTCTTATCACCGGAAGCAAAACATCATGGGAGACAAAAAATGAAGTCAAAAAAGGAAGTCATTAAGTAAAAAAACACCAAACGAATTAGAGGCCAGCAAAATTCAAAATGTTGAGCGAATGCGGAAACTTCATGAATCTAGAAGAGGTTCATCTTCAATCCCAACTATTGTAAGCAATGAAGAACTAGGTAATGTTTCTACTGTCAATGTTGAAGTTGAATTAAATACTCGTGATGAAGAAGTTTTTACTGTCAATGTTGAAGAAGAATTAAATACTCATGATGTAGCAAATGTTGAAATTGAAGGAGACAATGAAAATGTGAATAAGGAAATTCATGTTGAAACTGTAGACAAGCAAAATTTGACAAAAACACCTCCTAGGATTTTACGTAAGAAACCTAATTTTTTTATTGAAATTGATGAAAACATTTTGAAACCAATGTCTGACAAACTTTCTAAACGAAAAATCAGAAGAAAAGCCACTGAAATTTGGGATAATCATTTTGAAATTTTAAATGATTCCCAAAGATGTCAGTTGTTGGTTAGTTTGATGAAATTGATTAAAATGAGACCTACATTAAACACCTTAGGATTGACAACATCTAATATACGTGGTCAAACCTCTACAATTGTTGAAAACCTTCATGATGCATATCACACTGTTGGTGTCAAGAGACGCACTAGGGATAGTAATATTGTGCATCGTGTACTTGCTACTAGTGTTGTAAGTGAATCAATAAAAAACAACGTTTGATTATGCAAACAAGTCGAATGTTGCAAGTTAATCAAAAAACTCTAATGAAAGCAATTGAAAGACGTAATATCCTTCAATCACTCAATAATGCCAATTTTTGGGCATTTTCTGCTAGAGCACCACGTAAGGACAAAAATAATTCTGATGCTATAAGAGAAGTTGTTATTAAATTTTGGCATGATAACACTAGAGTTTCACCTAATACAAGAGATGTTATAAAACAGAGAGTTGGTTCTACTAATCGTGAACCACATCCAAAGCATTTCTTAGATATGACTCAAACTCAATTTTTTTGTAAGTTTGAACAAGAGAATCTGGAAATTAAAATTAGTCAACATTTTTTTGAAATGTTGAAACCATTCTATGTGAAAATCAACCATGCTCGCACCACTTGTTGTTGTAGGCAACATGTTGAATTTGCGATGCATTATGCTAAATTTTTACGTATTCATTCTAATTTTCATTTTGAAACTATGTTATCTAAATGTGGTGTTCAAGTTCCACCAATATCTTCCAGGGATTTCATTCCTACTATATTTTGTGAAAAAGAAGTTGGACAATTTTTTTATAGTCAGGATTGTTTAGATGGAAGTTGTAGTACATGCGGCGGATTACCTAAATTGGAAAGTTGCATCCATGAGAAAATTGAAGGTACAATAGGACATAATTTAGTTGAGTTTGATAAATATAAATCAGTTGCATACCAGTTGAAAGATGGAAAAGAGTCGAAACGGTGTGAGCTAGTTACAGAACAAATGCCCATTTTCCAATTTATGAGAAAATTTAAGGATGAAATTGTTTATGAGTATGCGAGGCATACACATAGAGCTCGATGGTTGGATGAACAATTCAAGCTATGCAAAGACACATTTCCTATTGGTACTATTGTTTTAGTGGTCAATTTTGCAGAGAATTACACATTGCAACCACAAATGGAGGTTCAATCGCAATATTACAACTCAGTACAAGTTGTCATTTTTGTGCATATAGCATTTCTACATTCTCCTGAAAGTACAGAGAATGATTGAAAATTTTTAAGAGAGTACCACTTTTATATCAGTGATGATCGTACTCATTCTACTGAATTTGTGCAAGGGTGTTTCCAGTTATTTTATGGAAACTTGTCTGATAGGGACATCCACTTCAAACAACATTATATATGGTCAGATAATTGCACGTCTCAGTTTAAGAATGCACGAATGTTTTATTGGATGAGCAGAATGCACGTCAAGATGGGTGTGCAACATATTTAGAGTTTCACTGAGGCTGGACATGGAAAAGGAGAGCATGATGGTGCAGGGGCATGTGTGAAAAGAGCTTCTTGCAAGAGAAGAGTTGAAGTACAAAGATGGTGCTAAATTAAAAGATGCAAAGAGCATAGTGGAATGGTGTACTGACAACATGGCCCGAGGTTCTCAAGAAAATTCCACAGTTCGTAGATATTTTTGGTTGATAGAGGAACAACATATTGCTAACTATGAGGATTGTATGACACTCACTGGGTCCAGTGATATGCACTCATTTTGTAGCTCAGACGCTACTTCATGGGCCATATGGACAAGAAAGTTGACATGTTTTTGTGCATCTTGTATCGAATTTGTCACTGCTGAGTGTGATTCACAAGAATGGGTGGAAGGATGGATTTGTAGGCCTCTAACTCCGCTTCCTAGTTATCAACCTCCACAAGCATTACGACTTGTTTCTGTAGATGAAGTTACAACATCTAAGGACTTTGACGAAATTTTGATTTTGGTGCGACAAGGTATTTATGGTTATTTATTTAATTTTTGTATTGAGTTATGTCCATTGAAATTTTAATATGTAATTTAAATTTGAGTTGTTCAACCTTGGTTATTTTTTGTAGGACATGTGTTTGTAGTAATTGCAACAGAAGACAATGAAGAAGGAACAAACTATTTCTTATGTCGTTGCATCGAGGAAAGAAAGAAGTTGACTTCTCCTATTATAGATGGTGAAGATATTGAGTATCCTACAGGGTCAGTGGTAGTTACTGGAACTTGGCTTCGATGGTATCCATTAAAAAAATCCTCTGTTTGGGTGTTTGAAGACTTTGAGACACACAGGAAAATACTCTTATATTCACATCTAGTTCTAGCGACAAATATTCAGCTGTATAGATATCGAGGAAGGCCTAATAACAAGATTCTTTGGAAGGTTCGAGAGTCAGATCATGAAGCAATCTTGTCTTCTATTCAGAGTAGATCCGATCCTGATGGTTCATTGGAATGAATTTACAATGCTCATGTCTGGTATATATAATTTCTTTTCAATATATATATAAATTTTTTAGTTTAAAGATCTAGATTTAAGTTTGAATATATTTTATTTTAAATTTGTGTATTTTGTACATATATAGATAGTATATGGTTTTGATTTGAAACTTAAATTTCTTTGACTAACACTTTTATGTTTAGGTTAGTGGTGCCATATAAGCTTCCACCTTCACGTGGTTGGCACTATTAGTAGAGAATTTTAAATTCTTCAAGCTAAGACAAGCTTTCATTGTTTGAAAAAGTTGTAAATTTTTAAAATGTTGTAAATTTTGAAAATGTTGTAAATTTTGAAAAAGTTGTTAATTTTGAAAATGTTGTAAATTTTGAAAAAGTTGTAAATTTTGAAAATGTTGTAAATTTTGAAAAAGTTTTAAATGTTGTAAACTTTTAAAATGTTCTAAATTTTGAAAATGTTGTATATTTTGAAAATGTTGTAAATTTTGAAAATGTTGTAAATTTAGAAAACGACTCCTCCCCAAGTGTTTACAAGACCATACCTACACGTGTGCACCAAAATGAGAAGGAAAAAAATGAGAGAGGCTATTGTAGAGGGTCCCTACGCTGAGGTTCCAGATTAGACGAGGCCTCTCTAGGTGCCACGGAGTCCGAGTAGTCACCCGTCGAAGTTGAACAATATTTTGGTCTCAGGGCTCTTAAGGGACTACGCCCGAACGAAGTAGCCCAGAAGCAACAACCCTTTCGCGCACCGAAACACCACCTCCTCTAGCATTCACCTGGCCACTCAGACGTTCTGATGTAGTCGGTTCAGTGCCACGACCCACCGTTTACAAAATATAGCATTTGACAACCTTACACTGGCTCCAACTGCACTATTTCACGCATTTGCAAACAATAAGATAGTGAGAGCACTGAAATGAGAAGGAAAAAATCAAGAGAGGATATTGTAGAGGGTCCCTATGCTAAGGTTTTAGATCAAACAAGGACTCTCTAGGTGCCACGGAGTTTGAGTAGTCACCCGTCGAAGTTGAACGATAATTTGGTCTCAGCGCTCTTAAGGGACTACACCCGAACGAAGTAGCCCGGAAGCAACGACCCTTTCACGCACCAAAACACTACCTCCTCTAGTGTTCACCTAGCCACCCAGATGTTCTGATGCAATTGATTTGGTGCCACGACCCATCGTTTGCAAAATATAGTGTTTGACAACCTTACACTGGCTCCAACTGCACTATTTCGTGCGTTTACAAACAATAGGGAAGTGACAGCACCGAAATGAGAAGGAAAAAATTGAGAGAGGCTATTGTAGAGAGTCACTACGCCAAGTTGTTAGATCAAATGAGGTCTCTCTAGGTGCCACAGAGTTCAAGTAGTCACCCGTAGAAGTTGAACGATATTTTGGTCTTAGGGCTCTTAAGGGACTATGCCCGAACGAAGTAGCCCGGAAGCAACGACCCTTTCATGCATTGAAACACCACCTCCTCTAGCATTCACCTGGCCACACAAATGTGTTGGCGCAGTCGGTTTAGTGCCACAACCCACCTTTTTAAAAATATAGCGTTTGACAACCTTACACTAGCTCCAACTGCATTATTTTATGCGTTTGCAAACAATAGGACAGAGAGAGCACCAAAATGAGAAGAAAAAAACTGAGAGAGACTTTTATAGAGGGTCCCTATGCCAAGGTTTTGGATCATACGAGGCCTCTCTAGGTGCCACAGAGTCTGAGTAGTCACCCGTCGAAGTTGAATGATATTTTGGTCTCAGGGCTCTTAAGGGACTACGCCCAAACGAAGTAGCCTGGAAGCAACGACCCTTTTGCGCACTGAAACACCACCTCCTCTAGCATTCACCTAGCCACCTAGACATGCCAGTGTAGTTAGTTTGGTGCCATAACCCACTGTTTTCAAAATATAGCGTTTGACAACCTTACACTGGCTCCAACTGCACTATTTTGCGCGTTTGCAAACAATAGGACAACGAGAGCACCGAAATGAGAAGGAAAAAACTGAGAGAGGCTATTGTAGAGGGTCCCTACACTAAGGTTTTGGATTAGATGAGGCCTCTCTAGGTGCCACCTGAGTAGTCACCTGTCGAAGTTGAATGATATTTTGGTCTCAGGGCTCTTAAGGGACTACGCCCGAACAAAGTATCCCGAAAGCAACGACCTTTTCACGCACCAAAACACCACCTCCTCTAACATTCACCTAGCCACCTGGACATGTCAACATAATCAGTTCGGTGCCACGACCCACCGTTTCCAAAATATAGCGTTTGACAACCTTACACTGGCTCCAACTGCACTATTTCGCGTGTTTGCAAACAATAGGACAGCGAGAGCACCGAAATGAGAAGGAAAAAACCAAGAGAGGATATTGTAGAGGGTCCCTACACTAAGGTGTTGGATTAGACGAGGCCTCTCTAGGTGCCATGGAGTCTGAGTAGTCACCCGTCGAAGTTGAACGATATTTTGGTCTCATGGCTCTTAAGGGACTACGCCCAAACGAAGTAGCCCGGAAGCAACGACCCTTTCGTGCACCGAAACACCACCTCCTCTAGCGTTCACCTAGCCACCTAGACATGTTCGGCGTAGTTGGTTCAGTGCCATGACCCACCGTTTGCAAAATATAGCATTTGACAACCTTACACTGGCTCCAACTGCACTATTTCATGCGTTTGCAAACAATAGGACAGCGACATCACCAAAATGAGAAGGAAAAAATATATTATAGAGGGTCCTCTAGGTTTTGGATTAGACGAGGCCTCTCTAGGTGCCATAGAGTCCAAGTAGTCACTCGTCGAAGTTGAATGATATTTTGGTCTCAGGGCTCTTAAGGGACTATGCCGAACAAAGTAGCCCGAAAGCAACGACCCTTTTGTGCACCAAAACACCACCTCCTCTAGCATTCACCTAGCCACCCAGATGTGTCAGCATAATCAGTTTGGTGCCACAACCCACCGTTTTCAAAATATAGCATTTGACAACCTTACACTGGCTCCACCTGTACTATTTTACGCGTTTGCAAACAATAGGATTGAGAAGGAAAAATCTGAAGAGGCTATTGTATATGCCAAGGTTTTGGATCAAATGAGGCCTTTCTAGGTGCTACGGAGTCCTAGTAGTCACGTGTCGAAGTTGAACTATATTTTGGTCTCATGGCTCTTAAGGGACTACACCCGAACGAAGTAGCCCAGAAGCAACAACCCTTTCACGCACCAAAACACCACCTCCTCTAGCTTTCACCTAGCCACCCAGATGTGTCGGCACATTTAGTTTGGTACCACGACCCACCGTTTGTAAAATATAGCGTTTGACAACCTTACACTAGCTCTAACTACACTATTTTACACGTTTGTAAACAATATGACAGCGAGAGCACTGAAATGAGAAGGAAAAAACCAAGAGAGGCTATTGTAGAGGGTCCCTATGCTAAGGTTTTGGATCAGATGAGGCCTCTCTAGGTGCCACGGAGTCTGAGTAGTCACCCGTCGAAGTTGAACGATATTTTGGTCTCAGGGCTCTTAAGGGACTACGCCCGAACGAAGTAGCCCGGAAGCAACGACCCTTTCGTGCACCAAAAACACCACCTCCTCTAGTGTTCAAACCTACCACCCACGACCCACCGTTTGCAAAATATAGCGTTTGACAACCTTACACTGGCTCCAACTGCACTATTTCACGCGTTTGCAAACAAGTAGGACAGCGAGAGCACCGAAATGAGAAGGAAAAAACTGAGAGAAGCTATTGTAGAGGGTCCCTACACCAAGGTTTCAGATCAGACGAGGCCTCTCTAGGTGCCATGGAGTCTGAGTAGTCACCCGTTGAAGTTGAACGATATTTTTGTCTCAGGGCTCTTAAGGGACTACGGCCTGAACAAAGTAGCCTGCGCACCAAAACACCACCTCCTCTAGCATTCACCTAGCCACCCGGATTCTCTAGATAGTGGGCTTGAGAACAAGTCTCATCTACATTCACCGACTTGGCCAAGAGAATGGGTTTCCTCAAGTGGTTATGGATTCCACCAATGTACTTGGAAATATTTTCCCATTTAGACAGCTTTCTTCCAAAACTCGTCGGTGTACTCTTGCACATCTTGGCCTTGTTTTTTCCTGAGATATTTTCAATACATGGACCTCTCTTCATCATAACAAATATGATAGAATTTCTTTTTGATTGGCCTCTTAAATTCATCCCACTTAGAAATAGGTGGAAGATTCTTAACAACCAAGGAATGAACATAGCTTTCAAACCAGGTTAAAGCATGAATGGTTAATTTTAACCTTGAAAATGAAATTTATTGACTCTCATTGATTTGATGCAAATTGAAATATACCTCAATTTGAGTTAGCCAATGGTCTAACTTATTGGCATTCATGTCCCCATCATAAGGCTAAATTTATATCTTCACCTTCTCTTTGAATGGAGGAGGAGTAAGTTTGGTATGGGGTTGTTCTTCCCATGATGGACTAAATATTTCCCATAGACAAGGAAATATTTCCCACATATTTGGATAGACTTGCCACATCTACCTCCATCTTGTAGAAACGTTCTTCTTCAGTCTCATGTGCATCTCACTACGAGCCATGTTTCGTATTCCTTGCTTCCACTTCTTGGTGGAAATATCTTCTTCAAAAGGAATGAGGATACCTTCATCACTTTCACTACCCTTCTGGGTGAGGGGTATCTAACTAAAAATGTCAACACAAGTTAAACCACACAAAAACACTTGATCTTAAAATCTCTGATCCATAAACTACATCTTTTAAACAATAAATGGATCTTATCTTAGTGATGATAAATGAACAATTACCAAAGTTATTATTATCCAGTATGTTATGAAATAATCATTCATACAATACTGAAATTTAGATATGCAAGACAAGGAGACAAGAATTTTATCCTAGAGAAACCCAATGTGGGAAAAACTCTAGCTAGGTAAGAAATTTATTCACTTCACTATATATAAATCTCCAATACAATACAATACAAGATCACTACCAAAAGATGTCCTTTAACAAGGATTTAAGATCTCTCTACTTGCATCTCTCGTTTATAACCCTCAACGAGAAAGAACTTAGTTGTCCATGAAAAAAACTAGAATAATTTGAAAACTTTCCCCCTTTTCTCACACTTGAATTCACTCCAAATGACTTACATAGATGATTAAATGTGCTTGCATTTATAGTTGTTATATCCAAGGATGAAAAGAGATGAGAAACGAACTGGTTTGGGAAGTCCAAACATTTTCAACTATTTAGATTCCCATTTTGGCATCCATCAAGGAAAAAATCACTACTTTCTATAAGAGGTGTTTGCATAATTACCACGGCAATTATGTAACTGTTGGTGCCTACAGATAGCAGTCCTGTAACTGCTACTCTGTGAAGAGAAGTGGTTCCACAACCGTCGTGGTAATTGTGTAACCGCCACACAGTCAATACACAAAATATAATAAGAATCATTGTCAACCTGACTTCACCATTTTCCATAATGATGAACATGTTGAGGGTATATTTTCCAAGTTTCAAAAAGTAAATACATATAATTTGGTACTTCTAGATCTATTTTTTGGATCATACTCATGCTTTAATAATTTAATACTTTGTCAATATCAATGTTGTGTCCAAGCCTATTTGCAATGAAGAGATGTCCATTTGGAACATATTAAGAATGTAAACTTAATCAAACTGGAAATAACACAACTTCCATGATTAAAGGATCTATTCTGAATTTATTTAAGATAGTAAGAACTGGGGACAATACTTCTAATTCTATGATCATGAAAACATAAACATACATGAATGAAAATATTGTCTAGATAATTCAAGCACATTAATACTAGAAGTAAAAAACATTAGAATAGCTGAACAATAAATAAATAAAACTTCCATTCACATCAGAGAGGAGTGGCCCTTGCTCCTTCCCTCTGATCTGGTTACTAATGTGTACTCAAAAACACAATTTATTCTAGAATCATGTTCTTTATTTATCAATTGTTTAGTTTACAGTACTCTTATTATCTTTCTTCAATGTCCAACCATTTATTCTATAATGATATAAATAGAAGGATATCATACATGCAATGAAATCAAATCAAACATATATAGTTCAGATTTATCGTTATGAAAACCAACACACATGGATATATATATAAGAATCAAACAAAGTGTGCTCCAGACGCACGTCTCTGAAAATATATATGTATAAGTTCATAATGTATGTGTACATCTCAAACTAAGTGTGTCATAATGTACATATGGGACCACATGCGGTCGCAAAAGGCTATATATATACAATGGACTATGAATCTACTCATGACCACATATGTACATCCAGGTGGACTATGAATCTACTTATGAAACATCTTCCCTCTCTTCGCCCTGCTAGAAGTAGCACGTCCATAACCTGGGGATGTAGTGGAGGGAGATGCCACTACGGATTTCATCCGTGTGGTCCTAGGTGTCTCTAAGCATGCCTGCAACCTAACCTGCACATTCATAAACAACAAGTTTTTAACACCCAAAATTTTAAAATACATTCAAAATTTAGAAACTTGTACAATTTAGTTAAAATGCATGTGAAATCTTACCGCAATGTCATGATCCCTATCAATTTGTTGTTGACGCGTCGCAGGGACAACAATAGACTCACGAGGGGTAAGCTACATACAAATAATTAATTTTCAAATTAAATATTTCACATATACATACAAAATTTGATATTGTAGATTTAAGTTTAATAAGAAATAATGAACCTCCAAAATTTAACAAATTTAAAAAATTGTACCTCAGTTAGTGGATCTGCAGATGCTATGACACTATCTACAACAGTCTCCACAGTCTGCATATATGGAGGAGTCTCTCTAGCAGTCATAAGCTATACAAAAACCATGTACAAATCAATATTAAAATCTACATGACAGAGGTCCAAAGCATGTAATCCACGTGAACTTCTAGTAATTAGAAACAAAGTGTAAAGAGATTTACTAACCTACGTAAAAATCATGTGAGGCGTGCCAGTAGCCTCAGTTCCCTGAGTAGATGATGACCCGCCAGGCTCCTGTGTATAAAAGAGAAAAATATTAATACATGTACAACATACACGTGAAACATTATAATAATAATCTAGTGCAATCAAATGAAATTAAAAATGTAAGTTTGTAAAACTTGAAACTTACGTTTGAAACACACCTAGCCACAGTAGCTAGCATGTCGACACCGGATGTTTCCTTCACCGGCTCTTACTATTTAAAATAAAATAAAAAATTAGTTTTTTACATGTATGTACATGATGTACAATCAAATATATATATATATATAATTAGTTTTTTACATGTATGTACATGATGTACAATCAAATATATATATATATATATATATATATATATATATATATATTGTTTCGCACAGAATGTTTCCGTTCCGGAATAGAGTTGCTTCTATCCTTTCATTCTCTTGAGAAACAGATAAGGGTTAGGGCTAGGAGGAATACCTATTAAATGTTGGGAAGGTGTGCGCATACCGTAGAGAGATCAAATCGATTTTGAAGAACTCTTTTTTGTTTGGGAAGGACTAGCTGTAAATAAGAACGCAAGACCACTAGATTTTAGTTAGACAACAAGTGAGGGAACTACCTTAGGCCTAGGAAATATTAGACTTCCTTTCGATGGTGGTCAGTTCCCCATTTAATATGAATTAAAGCAAAATGATAACAAAGAACTACAAAATAATACTTACTGGTTCCTGATGAAGATACAGGTCCAAGGAATGTGGTGGCAACCGTAAGGCTTAGTTGGGATGATCTGATATTAGAAAGCGATCTGATGAAGCTATCCTCAGTCTTTTCCAATGCTTGAATGAGGGTGACAGTGATCCAGTTGCTCAGTTGTAGTCTTCAGCTCGATGCTCTTCTCTGCAACCTTTTCTCTTTTCTTCACTTGTCTCTGTCTTGCAAATGAATTCTGGATCCTTTCTTTTTGGCTGGGGGAGGTCATTAACAGGGAACCGATGGTGGTTACGTAACCGACGGCGGTCGAGTAGGAACTGATGTCAGTTAGGTCAAAGTGGCTATTTTTAGTAAAACAGCCCCTCCTTTTCTCTCGAGGGATCAGTTGTGGGCTTGGTCAAGTCATTATTAGGCTCGTTTTGGTGTGGGTGAGGGGTAATGTGTCATGGGTGTGGGTCTGGACCAAGTCATAGGTCTTAATTAGGTTGTTTTAGGGTTAGGGCTTGGTCACGGTGAAGTGGCGAGATGAGGTGGTGGGTTTGAAGATGTGGATCTATTAATTATAAGGTAATTAATAAATCATTAGGTGTGTAAGGTTTTAGGTGGTGAGGTAGGGTTAGGTTGCGGGACGAGATACGGGGTAAAATGTTTAGGCATGTTCGGCAGTACTGAATAGTTGGTTTGGTTGAGATAAACGGCACGGTCTTGGTCTAGGCAATGCTGGTCGGCTGATTAATTCAAGTATCCTAGTTATGCTAAAACATGAACAGGTGAGCTCGATGGAACAAACAACTACATGATAGAATCATAAATTGTGGGTCTTGGTCGAGGTACTTAATTGGTGCGGCCTTGGGTCAGGCCAATTGGTTGGTTGCGGCCTTGGGTCGGGCCGATTGGTTGGGTGCGGCCTTGGGTCGGGCTGATTAGTTGGTTGCGGCCTTGGGTCGGGCTGATTGGTTGGGTGTGGCCTTGGGTCGGGCCGATTGGTTGGGTGTGGCCTTGGGTCGGGCTGATTGGTTGGTTGTGGCCTTGGGTCGGGCCAATGAATTCAAAATAAGGCTATTCAGCAAAGCCAATTGGTAGGGTGGCAGCCTTAGGTCGAAAAATAGTGATTGGTTACGGCCTAAGGGTCGGGCCGATTGGTTAGGTTAAGCCTAGGGTCGGGCCGATATCGGTTATGTGTGACTGCCTATCAGGTCACAAGACCAATACTGGTTTGTTGTGGCCTAGGGTCACACCAATGAATTCGACATAAGGTTATATAGTCAAAACTGGGGTAGGTAAAAAGGTGAAAATATGGCGATTGCTGGATAAGGGCGGGAGTTAGTTTTACAGTAAGAATGTTTCCGATATCCGGAATTAGAGTGTGACCGATATCGGTCACAAGACCGATACCGATCTCTTAGGGCGCGCCATAACCGGCATCGGTTATATGTCAAAACCTATGAAAAGAAAAATATGGCGTATCATTTTCACATTGGTCAATTTTGAGTACCAACCTTTTGCTTGTTTGAGGTTGTAAATTGATTTTGTTGATTTTGTGGGCTGAGATGGCACTAGTTGAGTGCAGGAGTGAGTGATTGGTAGGCCCCAACGATCAGGAGGCAGAGTTTGATTGGTGGAGGACCCTGACTGAGGAGATTTGGAGCTACGGCACAACCTGGAGGAGCTAGGAGGTGCGGGGAGGAGCTGGACCACCACCACCTATCCCACCGCGATGACGTGTAGTTGTACCGGTAGGTTCTAAATCCCTATTTGTGTGAAGTTGATGAATTTAGCTAGGATATGGGTTTTGGGGGTAGCAATTTAAAATGTGATAAAATAATGGATAAATGAAGATAAATCGTAAAATGGAGTTGGTAGGTATGTTAGGTAGGCCAAAACGGCAGGGTGGGTAAGTTTGTAGGCAATTGGGCTGGGTAGATAGGTAAAAAATTAAAAAAAAGGGATTTGGGGGCTGTTTTTGATCCGGCCCCGAAATCTGACAGTGACCGATGTCGATCACTAAGCGACCGGAGAACATGGTCACAACTAAAGGCTAGTTGGTTTCGAGACTGGCATCAGTCATGTGTCAACCGACGGCGGTCGTGTGTGACCGGTACCAGTCATTATGGGCAGGAGGTAATGTTGTGAAAGTAGGTATATTGATTTGTTGTAGGATCGGGTAGGATAGAGTTTTGGGGTGAAGGGGGAGAAGGTAGAGTGGCTAGGAAAGGTGAGTGGGGTGGGGGGTAATCGGATGGTCGGGGGCCTGTGACGGGTAGGATAGGTTATGGGTTGTGAATGAATTGGGAGGGGTTAAATGGGCTGGGATATAGTTAGAGGACGAGAATAAAGCGGGTGGAGTATGAGTGGGGTAGTTCAGTAGGTTGTGGACGTAGGTAAAAGGGATATTGTAGGTGTTTGTTGGGTGGGGCTAGTGATGTTGGGGTTATTAGGTGGGGGAGTGAGTATAGAGGGTTAAGGTAGTTGTTTTGTAAAGGGTAGGCATGATGGAGTGTGTTGTTTTTGCAGGCACACCAGCAGCTGATGATGCGGGATCGGAGTGCCGCATGTACTGGGGAGGATGGTGGCCACATGTGACTGCAGCACTAGTGGGTAGTCATGTGGATGAGGTTGGACTTGGTGGAGTCCAGAGATATAGGGCTGTGGATAGGGACCACAGCTTGATGGTTGCCCTCATCGAGAGATGGGATCCGGCAACCAATGTCTTCCATCTCCCTACTGGAGAAATGAAGGTCACACTTGAGGATGTGTATCGCATCCTGAGACTACCGATCATTGGTGAGAATGTTAGTGTTCCAGGTGGATGCCGAGACAGTGATGGATAGCATCCTGTAGGTATTCAGGGATGCAGCCCCATTGATTACATATCATAGTGCAAGCATCTACTACAGCGATATGTATCGCGCGCATAGACAGGAGACACAGCTTAACGTGCTGATGATGATTGGTATCACCTGCTTCACCCTTCCTAACTCAGAGAGAGGCCACTTGCCCATGGGCACTGATGGGAGTATTACATGAGATGGTGGAGGAGCACACCTGCTATGCATGGGCACTGGTGTATTTGGTGTAGTTATACAGAGAGCTCTGGGGCTATCGCCGTATGATGTGATTTGGTATATGTTCGACATTTTTGTTACACTGTTGGGCCTATGAGCATATCGTCTGTATATGACCAGTAGGGTTGCCCCAGCAGCCAGGGCCACAAGTAGTGTATAGGTATGGATTCCAGAGGTGGTTGGGGATCGTGGGCCAGCCACGAGCGGTGATTACAGGGCGAGATGTGGCATACTATCGGCATATGTTAGAGGGCCTAACCACACTTGATATTATATGGAGGCCATACAGAGGCCATCAGCCCTAGGAGGAGCCCTTGGACCCAGCGGGTCGTAGAGCTACGATGGATCCAGTATATCTTTTGGATAAGGTCGGTAGACGAAGACCCGGGGAGCATTAAGGTAACACATAATCCTAGATTCCCTAAAAGAGGTAGAGTGTCTTGTATTGAAAAGATAAAAAAAACCGACAATTGGGTCTATGACAGGACGAGCCACAAAATATATCTTCCCACAGTATCAGAGGTGAGGTATGTAGAGGCACTGAGAGAGAACCAAACCTGAATAGACAAGTCCATGAACCCAGTCTGGGTCGCAGAGAGACCGGAAGATATAGACTGATCGATGCGGGAAGTCTATATGGGATATGCATTTTATTGTTCTTGAGGTCTTCACGAAGCTGATCAATGCGAGAAGCTTCTGATAGAGGCTGACTTTGTATGGTTGTCCTTCAAGGGAGAAATCTATTTATAGTAGTAGATGTAGCTTTTGTGTATAGCTGTCCTTTGCACAGGGAGCAGTCTATTTATAATAGCAGATGTGGCTTTACACATAGCTGTCCTTCGAGGGAGCAGTCTATGTATAACTTAGAGATCTAGATGTCCGTTTGGCATGAAGCATCTAGTTTTGCAGGAAGTTTGACTCAAGAATATCCCATAATTGTATAATTGAGAACGTGTTATTTTGATACTTTTAAGTCATGGACCAGACTAAAAAGGTGAATGCATCTTTAAGAGGAGGTGATGATCAAACCACGTGAGGTTGATTCTACTTTGAGATGCACGAAACAAATTGTATGAGGTGGTAAATGAGCTCAAGGGACGAGTGCAAGGTAGATAAGAAGTGATGTAACACTAAATTCAATAGTAGAATGGTCAGAGATGTAAGGCATTAAGGGGTTCAGGCTCAGGTTTACCATCAAGTGAAGCTAAACGGTAAGTGCCTGATCCGTAAGTGTGAGTGATAATGTAAGGCCCAATCCAATTAGGAGCAAATTTTCCATGTTTGCTCTTTTCTAGTTTGGGCACATGTTGATTCTCTTTGAGGACAAGATCACCAATCTGAAAGGTACGCTCATGAATTTGCTTATCATAAGCACACTTGATGTGATTTTGATAGATTTGAAGGTGGTCAAGAGCTGTAAGACGACGCTCATCAAGAAGCTCTAATTGGGCTAACCGCTCTTGGCGGAAATCATCATTGGTGAGAATATCCTGGAGAGATATTCTTAGGGAGGGGATTTGTATTTCGAGAGGCAAGATAGCCTCGGTACCATATACCAAAGAGAATGGTGTGGCATTAGTGGAGGTACGAATGCTGGTACGATAAGCCCAAAGGGCAAAGGGGATGTGATCAGGCCAATTGTTTCCAGAATCGTTAACGACTTTCATGAGAATTTTGGTTAGGGTTTTGTTAGAAGATTCAGCTTGACCATTTGCTTGTGGATAGTAAGGTGATGAGAAGCTAAGTTTGATACCAAAGTTGTCACAAAGGTCTTGTAACAACTTATTTTTGAAAGATTTTCCATTATCTGTTATCAGGCGATGAGGAACACCAAAATGATAGATAATGTGATGGTTGATGAACTCTACAATTTTTTCTTTTTTGGTTGAAATGAGTGGAATGGCCTCCACCCATTTAGTGTAATATTCGGTTGCTGTGATTATCCAACAGTGACGTTGCGAAGAAGGCGGGTGAATCTCACCAATAAGGTCTAAACCCCATTGTGAGAAAGGCCAAAGATCTCGTGTGACCTGTAGCGGGTGGCTAGGAGTATGTTGAAGGTTGGCATGTTGTTGACACATAACACAATGCTTAACATATTCGCAGCAGTCTTTATTGAGAGTAGGCCAATAATATCCTAGGTGAAGGATCCACTTGGCCATGGCGAGGCCACTAAAGTGCCCGCCACAAAGTCCGTTGTGGATTTGTTGGGTGGTATGAGTGACTTCAGCACCGGTTAGACAGCGAAGGAGGATACCATCGAAGCCACATTTATAGAGGAGCCCCCCATGATGACATAACAAGAAACACTTTTAAGAAAAGCACATTTGCCATTACTAGTAAGGTCAGGTGGGAGAACAGAGGTTGTAAGGTAGTCATGAAATTGGTGATACCAGGTATCCTGTAAATTAGCAGATACATTATTTACCATACAAACATCCGGACTGAGTAAGATGGGGCAAAGAGTTGTTGGACCAAGAAAAATATGTCAGAGTCAGTTGGTGAGGCAGGAATTTGCGAAGCCAAGCAAGCCATAGTATCCGCAAATTTATTAGTTGAGCAGGGGAATGGTTTGGATGAATAATGAGTAAATAAGGTCAAAAGTGAATCCACGTAATGTTTGTACTTTTGAAGTTCCTCATTTTTACATTGGTAGATGCCCGTAACTTGATTGAATACCAATTGAGAGTCACTGAAAATGTTAATAGACTTTACACCTAAGTGTAACGCAACCTGGAGACCCAAAACAAGGGCCTCGTATTCCACTGTATTATTAGTGCAGGGGAAATCGAGCCAGAATGAAAGAGGCATAGGTTCAGCATCAAGAGGAATGAGAAAAACTCTTGCTCTCTGCCGCGCTGGCATTTGGATCCATCGAAGAAGAGGGTCTTTGGATACGACACCTCACTGAGTGAAAGAGTTGCGATGAGTTCGTCAGGGAAAGTAAAATTGGTAAATTGTTCCCCAGGTAAAGGGGCTTCCGTGAGTTGGTCTGCGATAGTTTGTCCTTTGACTGATTTTTGGTGTACAAACTCAAGGTCGAGGTCGGTGAGTAGCATAAGCCATCAGGCGATGCGTTGGTTTAGATGAGGTTTGGCGTACATATAATGTATGGGGTCAGCGTTGGTGATGACAAAAGTTTTGTGATTCAGGAGGTAATGTCGGAGTTTGGTGGCCACAAATGATAGGGCTAGGCACAACTTTTCTACGTGTGTATACCTAGTCTCATAATCCACAAGAGTATGGCTTATGTAATAAATTGCTTGTTCTCGATGCTCAGAGTCATGATGTGTGAGCATGGCTCCTACAGCATGGTCGGTGGCAGAAAGGTAAAGGTAGAAAGGGTGATCGTCCTGAGGTGGGATAAGCACGGGTGGCTGTAAGAGATAAGCTTTAAGAGCCTCAAAGGCTTGGTGGCATTCCTCGCTCCATTGAAAGACAATGTCTTTTTTAAGGAGATGATGGAAAGGTTTACATCAGTCTGAGGGATAGATTGGAGTTTGCCCTGCAAACTACGCAATTGTTTGAGGTTAGTGGGTGGGGGAATTTCTAGGATAGCTTTGAATTTTTCCAAATCAACCTCAATGCCACACAAAGAGACGATAAAACCAAGGAGTTTTCCTGAAAGGACACCAAAGACACATTTCTTTGGTTGAAGACGAACACAGTATTGTAATAGGTGATCAAAAATAATGGTTAAAACATCGAGATGTTCACTGCGATGTTTAGATTTTCCAAGAAGATCATCGACATAATCCTCAAGGATAGTGTGCATAATGTCATGAAAAATGTAAGTCATAGCTCATTGATAGGTCGCACCAGCATTCTTAAGGCCAAACGGCATTACACGATAGCAGAAGGTTCCCCAAGGAGTAACGAAGGTGGTTTTATGTTGATCGGCCGGGGCTACCAAAATTTGATTGTATCCCGAGAAGCCATCCATGAGAGAAAGCATCTCATGGCCTGCAGTGAGATCAACAAGTTGATCAATACTAGGTAGGGGGAAGTCATCCTTTGGGCAAGCGAGGTTAAGGTCCCAGAAATCCGTACATATCTGAAGTCCCCCCATCGCTTTAGTGACAGGTACGATGTTAGAAATCCATTGAGGATAGTTAATAGGTAAGATGAAGGAAACAGAAAGGAGTCGTTGAAGCTCTTCTTTGACCAAGAGGGCAATGCGTGGATGCATTTTTCTCAGTTTCTGTTTAACTGGTTTGGAGTCGGGTTTCAGAGTAATGTTATGGACAGCAATGTCAGGATCGATTCCTGGCATGTCAGCGTAGGACCAAGCGAAAGCTTGGTTGCGGGCACGGAGGAAGGTAGTGAAGGCAGTTTGTTCTAATGCGTTAAGAGATTGTCTGATCTTCACAATGTGAGGATCGTCCTCTGTGTGGATGTTGATTTCTATAGTCGATTCATTCAACATGGTTTGAGTTTCAGATGGTAAGGCACGTTGAATATAAGAGTCGTCCGCGCCAAGGTAAGTGAGGATGGAGTCGTCATCCTGGCACTCAACAACATTAATTGAAGGCGAGTCTTCTTCGATCATGTCTGGATACAGAAGGGGAAGAGAAGATGGGTCTTCATTATCGCGTTGATAAGTGAGAGGACCCAGGAAGATAGCATTTACGAAAAAAAAAAAAGTTAGGAGGGATAGATTCCGGGTCTATCGACTCTGTGGGTGAAGATGGAAAAATAGGTGATGATGGTTCAGAAGAGGTAATGTCGTTGTCTTCCCAGATACAACTGACATGAGGTTTCTTTGGTGTAAGTGTTTCAGAAAATCCAAGACCACTACGATCTTTGTGTTTGCGTGTAGTCACGGGAATGATTGTATGTCGGCCTTGTTCATAAAGACCGAAACCAAAACCTTTCCAAGCACAGCGAGTCAAGAAGGTGAGGGCGAAACGATGATTTGTTAGATATTGAAAATCAGATTGGAAGGGAACCACACCAAGGGGAGGTTCAGGGGTAACGGAGGATGCGTCGACACCCCCATACATTAGGTTGGTGTGGCAATTAGGCGGTCCGTAGGAGATCACCTCCCCCACACGACGGTCATAGGTAGGATGCGCATGTAACTGTCCGTACTCCTGTGGGGTATGGAAAGTGCTAACGTTATATAGGTGATACTCCCCCAGCGTAAGGCGTTGAAAAACATCTACCAAGGGATCTGAGGTTGGGATGTTGTCCGCGGGGAAGGAAGTGGTATTTGCAGCGGCGGTTTCATTGGTTGAAGGTGTAGGTGTGGCTAAGGTGGATGGTTGAGGTGTGGGCGAAGTAGATGGTTGGGTTGGATGAATGGGTGCCTTGACTGGTACAAGCACATCATTAGGGTGATATAACATATTGCAGGTTTTGAAGGGGGGAGCGTCAGCTTTTACGGTGTATGACTTCCCCTCATACTCAAATTTTATGCATCTATGTAAGGTGGAGGGAACGCATCCCATAGCCCGGATCCAAGGGCAGCCTAACAACATGTTGTATTGGAATTCTCCCTCAAGGACATAGAAGAGTTCGGGTAAGGTACGTGGCCCTACACGAATGTTAAGGATCACGGTGCCTAAAGTAGAAGTAATAGCATCATTGAATGAACGCAACATGGTGGGGTTGGCACACATGCAGCTAGAAGGGATATTCATTTGTTGGAAGGCTTTGGAAGAGATGATGTTTAGGCTAGCGCCCCCGTCAATCATAACACGACGTACTCGGATGTCCCGGACGTAAGCCGAGATGAAAAGAGTGGGGTCAGGATCTTCTGCACCAAAGACGACAATTTCTTCTTCAGAGAAACTGACAGCAGCGGCTTGCTGTACAGGGACAGAAGTGGTTGTGGAGGTAGGTTGTTTGGTGAGAGAAGCAACGTGGTTGGGTGTTAAAATGGAGGCGACGGCCAAGGTTTCGTTAGGTAGGACCTCTATCCCTTGAAGGATTTCAATGAGAGCTTGTCGATGAGATTCAGAGGTTTGAATGAGATCATACAGTGTCATTTTTACAGGTGATTGGTGAAGCTGTTTGATCATGGTACGATGGGAAACTCCATCAGAGACGGGGTAGGCAGGTCCACGAATAACCACTTTAGGTGGTGGTGCGATCGGGATGGCGGACGGAGAAAGAGAGGCCGCAGGTGTGCTTTCTTTATCTTTCCCATTGTTTTTCTACCCTCGAGTAGCAATACTAATCATGTTGATCTCGTGAACACGAGAGGAGGAAGATGGCAGGGATAAGTCATTGTCTTCGAGAGGTGGGGTTGCAATAATGATAGATCTTGGTGAGGCGGGGACAGGTGGTATAGGAGAGGGGATTGAAGCTAAAGGTTTCTCCCTTCGTAAGTTGTCTTTCTTAACCTTTCTATCCGAGATAGGTGACTGACGAAGGATGGCTTTCAAAGCTTTGCATCCCTCCACATCATGTCCTGGTGTGCGGTGGTAAGCGCAGATTTTAGACTCATCATAACCTATAGGTCGAGGTTTAGATGGATCATAGGGTCTGAGTGGGGGTAGGGAAATGGTCGCATTCTCCACCAACATATCAAGGATCTTGGCGTAAGATCCTTTGAGCGGGTCAAAGTCAGAGGAAGATGAGGCTATTGATTGGGTGGGTTTTGGTAATGGTTGGGTATGGTTGGTTCGTACGGGTGGTGGTTTAGACAAGGGGTTTTGATAATTGGATTTAACTAAACGTGGCTTCTTCGGCGCAGAAGTCATGTTTAGCTGGTTAGATGATGAGGCCACAGATGACGTGGTGGCAGGAAACAACCACGGGGAAAGAGGAGTGACAACAAACAAATCCTTTGATGATGGAGTTTGTTTAGGGTTGGTAGGTGGACAGGATACTTGGGGTGACGGTGTTGATACACCCGTGGATCTCTGTATGGGTGCAGAAGGTGCAGGTCGTTTTAAAGAAAACGCACAGGAGGTATGATGTATTGAGGCAAGGTGGAGGGGTGAGGTCCCAATATAGAAGGTAGGTGTGACGGCGAGGGTTTTAGTTGTGACAGAGGCATAGATTGGACTTGAGGAGATTGGGTCTGTCTCCTAGGTGGATGGACGGCTTTATTTTTGGATAAATCTAACCGTTTAGGTGGGTGTGTTAGGCTGGGTATTGGTGAAGTCCCAAGCGTAGGGGAAGGTTTGGTTAGGTTAATAGAGGTGGATGAGGTATTCGGTAGAGATGAGGGGGGTGAAGATGAGGACATAGGCATTTTGAGCTTTTGTAAACACCTCGGGTATATGGTAGAGGTGTCTGGATCGGTCATCTGCATTTGAGTAGAGCATGGTGTACTCAAACGCTCCCATAGGACTCGTCTATCTTCTGAGGGATGACAATCTTCACGTGTGAAGAAGAAATTTTGTATGGAAGAGAGGTGGGTTGTGATTCCGGTCCACTGTGGGTGTGATACAGGGGGTAAATGAGGCACTGTGTCAATGGGTGTTAAGAGGTCAACCGGTCATTGGAAAGATTTAGGTGATGAAGAAATAATAGGTAGGAAGGCATGTTTGAGGGGATCCGTCATGATTAAGGAGTTTGGTGATGTAGGCTCAAGATGTTTCTCTTCTAAGGATGACAGAAATAGTGGCAAGCCTTCTTCTTTTACAGCAAGAGTGGTGGAAGGAGATGTTTGGGAAATAGATAAGTTAGATAACATCAGCTCACAATCTTGCAGGGATGTGGTGTAAGAAGCTTAATTTGTGAGAAGAGAACTCTGGGTGGTTAATTCCTTTGTAGGTAAAGGAATGGCAAGGTTATCGTCTTGTCTTGATGGGGGTGTAGGGGGTGCGGATCCCTGCGTTAGTGAAGAGGCCTGATTCAGAATTTCCTCGATAGAAGCTTTTGGTTGGGAGTTGAAAATCGCATGGATCTCATGCACACTCTTCTCCTCGGCTGAGGTATCTTGATTTGTGTTACTGTTGGATGCATGGTTTGGAAATGGTTTGTTGAAGACTTTTAAATTTTGATTAGCAGGGGCATTAGGATTGTCGAGAGTTATATCCCCTGCATCAACCATTTCCTGCACTATGTTTTTCAACATCTTGCAGTTTTCGTGACTGTGTCCCTTCACGCGATGGAAGTTACAGAAGTCATTTTCTTTATACCAAGAAGGAATAGCGCGGGTGGAATCAAACCCGGAGTGAGGTTTAACAGGAGGCAAGGTGATAGCTCCTGCTTTAAGCAATTTGTCTAAGATCACACCATAAGTTTCTCCCAAGGGAGTATAGTTGATGGGCTCGGCTTTATACTTATAGGTGGCTTTCGGCTGGGTATTAGACAGTGCTTGAGATTTGACCGTCACAGCGTGTACGGCCCCCTTTGATTTCGAAGCAGCCGATGTGTGAGAATTGGTGGTGTTGGGTTTGGTGGTAGAGTCTTGGGTCCAGAAATTTGAGCTTTTGTTGCGTAACCTCAATTTCTCTTCCTCTAAGGCTCGAATCTCTAGTTTCCGAGCCATAGTAAAGGCCTCATCAAAGGTGCGGAAAGTTTGAATTTGGAGGGTGGGAGAAATGTGTTTAGCACAGGCCCGCGTAAAGAGTTTGATGAGCTCGGCCTGAGGTAAGGCGTAAGTAAGTTGGTTGATGAGGCCCCGCCATCATCCAACGAAATCTGCGATAGACTCGTCTTCAAATTGTCGGATGGCATAGAGGTCGGTAATGGATACTTTCTTGGCAATATTGATGGAGAAGTGATCCAAGAAAGATTGGGCTAACTGGTTAAAGGAGAAGATTGAATGCTGGGTTAAAGCACTGTACCACTCCAAGGCAGGTCCTGATAAGGACATGGGAAAGGTACGGAGTAGTAAGGCATCGTCATGAGCAATCAGATAGCAGGCATGTCTGAACGATCGCAAGTGTTGTTGAGGGTCCTCCTTACTATTAAAGCGAGTAAATTTCGGTAATTCCCATTGAGGAGGATATGTATGAAGGGGGACAGAAGGGTGAATAGGCTCCCGACAAACTTGCTCGTATGTCAGGGTGTTACGACTTCCTGAAACAGAAGCCTCAATATTTTGCATCTTGTCCATCATCTGTTTGATTAAATCATTGGTTGGGTTAGATGATGGTGTTGTCATTGTAAACAGAGGAGGATTGGTCCAAGAGCCGCTACTAGACAATGATGGGATTGAATGTTGATAAGATAATGGTGATGAATGTGTTGGGGCAGCCGAATAAGGGTGTCCTATATAAGAGGTTGAGGCCACCGGATGAATTTGTGGAAATGAAAAGGTGGGTGGAACTTGTGAGGGAAAGCTCGTGTGTATAGGTGGCAGAGAGCAAGTGATGAAAGAGGCAACCTGAGAGAGATGAGGTAGGGGCAGTGGACGGTAGTGATATGTGGGGTCCCAGATTAACCAAAGGAAAACCAATCGGTGCAGTATGAACCACCGAAGCTATTAAGCTGGGAGATGAGGCTAAGTATGAAGATGGTGAGGCAGAGTTATTAGGTGGGGAAGGGGCTAAGTGAGCGGCGATACTAATAGGCATACCAACGAGGAGCTGACCGTCGGGTGCACGGTCAGGGGTATGAGACAAATAATATTGTACGGCGCTAGGATTAGCATCCAAAAATTTGGCAAATTCCTTATCTCCTACAGGGATCTTGGGAAAATTACTGGTATCCGTAGGATTCCCCATAGGATGCGAAGGGGGTGACTCAGGCAAAGGCACGGAACAGGCATGTGAAACCATGGCTGCTGCTTGTTTCCGGGTGATAACAACCATGGAAAAGAGGACACAGTAGGGATTTAATCAATCCAGAACAAAAACAACAACAAAATGTTGGAATTGATAGGTTGCTGGTGTGTCAAGAACTGTTAAACACAGTAACTGATATCGGTCAGATAACCGATGTTGGTCAAAATGTAACCGGCATCGCTCAGTTAACCGATGTCGGTAGTATGGGACCGGTGTCGGTCACTGTGAAAGCAAAGAGAGGATGTAAGAAGCTGCTGGTTTGGGATTAACAATACTTAATATACCTACCAAACTGTCTTGAAGTGATCACTGAAACAGTGTATGACAGAGAAACAGAACTAAAAACAAGCAAGATGCACAAGCAAATCAATAGACTAACCCTAGGATTAGTTTTAATCACTTTGGGCTTATGCCTTAGACACCAGATGATGTCAATCCTAAACAAAAGACCTAAGGGAGATGTCAAGTTTGTTTTGGCTCATAAGGCTACCTCAATCGGGCGGAGGAATACCGCGGAAAGGGGGGAGGTTTGAGCTGTTGTATTGATTATGATGTGATTTGGTATGTGTTGTGCAGTGAGAGTAAGATTAATTTCTCGTCAATACCGTGGATATCACCCCCACGTGTACGACCTGTTACTTAATCTACGTTCACTAGAATTAAAAACAGCAAGCAAGAATGTGATGCACGTGTTTTAAACCCAAATCGAAAATGATATTCGATGAAGCAAAGAAGATGACTTTCACTAAATGCAAAGATATGAAAGCAAGACAAATTCTTTTACCAAAATGACAAAATATTTTGTGAATATTTAGCAGAAACAAACAGCAAGTATGCTCCCTATATGAAAGCAAGCAAGAAAGAAAGAAACCCGAAATGGGTCCCACCGGGCGTGCTAAAATGTTTCACACAGAAATATTTTCGGAATAGAGTTGCTTCTATCCTTTCATTCTCTTGAGAAACAGATAAGGGTTAGGGCTAGGAGGAATACCTGTTGAATGTTGGGAAGGTGTGCGCGTACCGTAGAGAGATCAGATCGATTGTGAAGAACTCCTTTTTGTCTGGGAAGGACTACCTATAAATAAGAATGCAAGACCACTAGATTTTAGTTAGACAACAAGTGAGGGAACTGCCTTAGGCCCAGGAAATATTAGACTTCCTTTCGAAGGTGGTCAGTTCCCCATTTAATATGAATTAAAGCAAAATGATAACAAAGAACTACAAGATAATACTTACTGGTTCCTGATGAAGATACAGGTCCAAGGAATGTGGTGGCGACAGTAAGGCTTAGTTGGGATGATCCGGTATTGGAAAGCGAGCTGATGAAGCTATCCTCAGTCTTTTCCAATGCTTGAACGAGGGTGACAGCGATCCAGTTGCTCAGTTGCAGTCTTCGGCTCGATGCTCTTCTCTGCAACCTTTTCTCTTTTCTTCACTTGTCTCTGTCTTGCAAATGAATTCTGGATCCTTTCTTTTTGGTTGGGGGAGGTCATTAACAGGGAACCGATGGCGGTTACGTAACCGATGGCGGTCGAGTAGGAACCGATGTCGGTTAGGTCAAAGTGGCTATTTTTAGTAAAACAGCCATCTTTCCCTCCTTTTCTCCCGAGGGATCAGTTGTGGGCTTGGTCAAGTCATTATTAGGCTCGTTTTGGTGCGGGTGAGGGGTAATGAGTCATGGGTGTGGGTCTGGACCAAGTCATAGGTCTTAATTAGGTTGGTTTAGGGTTAGGGCTAGGTCATGGTGAGGTGGCGAGATGAGGTGGCAGGGTTTGAAGATGTGGATTTATTAATTATAAGGTAATTAATAAATCATTAGGTGTGTAAGGTTTTAGGTGGTGAGGTAGGGTTAGGTTGCGGGATGAGATACGGGGTAAAGGGCGTCGTAAGACCCAAATTTGGTGTAAATTTATTTGAAATTTACCTGTGAAAGACCAATATCAGTGGCACCAGTTCCAAAAACATTCCCATCATCTCATCTATAGAAAAGAAATCCTGTGAACCAGCAAATGATGTCTCACCTGCAGTGCATACGGCACCACATGATCCACAGTGGTGTGGTGCACTAGAACTGGTGCCTCCACCAACATCACCAGATGCAATCTGGTCACTATGTTGGGTGAGAGTGTCAATGAACTCCCTCAATGCATGCAATGTATCAATCTCCATAACCTCCTTCACTGTAGGAGGGATAACTAAAGGCAATGGGGGTCTTGGGGCATTGGGGATCCTAGGCTGACCTATGCGTACACCAGGTCTGCTTTTTGTAGAGCCACCTCCTCGACCAAAAAATTCAGAAAAGTCAAAATAATTTGGGACCTCATTGAGCACAAACTCGCAATATAATTTCTTCAAAAAATAAAGAGGAACCTCATTGTTGTTGCATGGTGGATAATCAAAAACCATCCACCATCTGTCCCAACAATTGTTTTTTATTATGTCATCATGGTACCAATGGATTGGGAACTGTTTGCAAGTAACTGCAGGGGGCATTGGTTCTAGGTTCGGTAAATAATGCACAAATGAGGTCTTTTCCAATTTTTTTGTATTTGACGGCTGCATGGGATAGTTTATCTACATACCACCGCCTACAGTCACTTCTAAAGGTGTTCCATCTATTTATTTGGTTGGTTGCAGACTCGACTTCGCCAATCAATGTTTGCAATATATTGGCTAAAGTCATGCGGGATGGATTTGTAGCATGATTTTGTCTTATTGTTTGAATTAGGTTCTCAATGACAATTTTATTTTCTCATATTCTTCCAATGATATTATCTTGCGTTCCTGTTGGCTCAGTGGGGATAGAAAGAGCCACATGAGGCGGATCTATGTTTGGAGGAGGGTTTTGAGGAATGTTCGGGGGGTTTTGAGGAATGTTCGGTGGGTTTTGAGGAATGTTTTTACAGTTTACATGATTTTGAGCTTTCCGACCAACTGATAAAACAAGAAAATTGTATACATAAAAAAACATTTCAAAAAACCCATGAAAATGCAAAAAAAAAACCTAAAATGCAAAAAAATGATTACAATCGGGGACTTACCTCCTCGTCTTGGTGGCATGGTTGAATCTATGGCTATCCAGAATTCCGATGAGCAATTTTGAGGTGGTATTCAAAGCGCGAGTGAAAAACGTTTAGGAAACATCACGGTTTGAAATGAAAAATGAGGAAAATAAGGAGTTGCGAGACTGCTAAATTTTATCTCAGAGTTCCACGATCGCGGTTTATGACCGCGCTTGCAGTTCTAAACCATGATCACAGTTTTAGGTTCAGTAATTACCAAACCTGAAATTCAGGAACCGCTATCGC
Organism: Taxus chinensis; assembly: GCA_019776745.2. Classification (NCBI taxonomy): domain Eukaryota; kingdom Viridiplantae; phylum Streptophyta; class Pinopsida; order Cupressales; family Taxaceae; genus Taxus; species Taxus chinensis. Next base: position 175,285,279 of record CM034157.1, on the reverse strand, counting down.
GGTTCCTTTATTTTAGGTTTTTATGTCCACGGAATTTTCCACCAACTTTGTGCACTTACCCATACCTCTATAATGACTGTGAGAATGAGAATATGACTATTGAATACAAGAAGAAAATTCTCAACTTCCCACTCTTTAATATGTATTTAACTGCTATGAGGGGGCTTCTTCCCATTTAATACAAGAAAAACATATTTTTTTGTTTTAAAATGTGCATATGCCCATGGGAATCCTATATGAGATTATAAGATTAAAAATGTGATGTCCATTCAATACAAAATGAAACAATTTTTTTGCATGAGAATGCTCATATGTCCATTCTAAACATTTTAATACAAGCAATGTTGATTTTATGAGATTTCTCCTATTATACCTATTTAAAAATTGTGAGACTCTTTAATCCATACTCTTTTTACTATTATTCTATTATTCCTATCTACCCAAGCAATTCTTCTATGATTTCTAAATGAGAAGGGCATCTGCCCATTCAATAAAAGACAATGCAAAAAAACTACATCAATTTCATAACTCTTTTAACAAGATATGAGAATGGGTGCACATTCTAAAACAAAGTAAATTTGATTATTCTTATCATAAAGGGCATATTCACATTATAAACATTATAATACAAGTAATATTTATTCTTTTGAGAATGGGCATTTGCACAATCGTGATTGAATAATATTTTTTTTATGAGAATGGACACTTTCTCATACAAGCAATATTGTTTGTGATTCCTATCTACCCAAACTAAGGATTCCTATATGAGAATGGGCATCTTCCCATTCAATAAAAGACATTGTAAAAATGGTCAATCAGCTTCATACCTTTTTAAAATTTATGATCATGTATAATCCATTCTCTTCTTTTATCATTCATAATGTCTAAGCAAGGCTTCTATGATTCCTAAATGAGAAGGGGCATCTGCCCTTTCAATACAAGACAATGCAAAAAAGATTTATCAATTTCATAACTCTTTTAACAAGATGTGAGAATGGATGCATATTCTAAAATAAAGTAAATTTGATTATTCCTTTCATAAAGGACATACGTCCATTCTAAACAGGCATATTCACATTCTAAACATTATAATACAAGTTTTATATATATATATATATATAATATATATATATATATACAAGCAATTAGAATGGGAATGATTCCTATATGAGAATTGGCATATGCATACTAAAAAAGCTCCATCAATTTCATAAAAGCTCTTATAACAAGGCATATTCTAAAACAAAGCACATTCCCATTCTAAACATTATAATACAAGTAATATTTTTTTTATAATGGGCATGTTCCCATTCTAAACGTTCTCATACAAGCAATACTAGTTATATGACAGTGGGCATGTACATTTTCTCTACATTCTCATACAAGCAATATTGTTTGTGATTCATATATGCCCAAGCAGGTCTTTTATGATTCCTATATGAGAATGGGCATCTGCCCATTCAATACAAGACAATGTAAAAATGCTCAATCAATTTCATAACTTTATACAAACTGTGAGAATGTGTGCCCATGCTAAAAAATAGTCAAAAGGAATAAAAATAAATTCTACTATTCCAAGTTCCCATTTAAACAGGCATATTCACATTCTAAATAATATAATATAAGTAATATGTTTTTTTTTAGAATGGGCATGTGCCCATTCTAAACATTCTCATACAAGCAATATTTATTTTATGACAGTGGGAATGTGCATTTTCTCTGCATTCTCATACAAGAAATATTGTTTGTGATTCCTATCTACCCAAGAAGGTCTTTTATGATTAATATATGAGAATAGGCATATGCTCATTCAATACAAGACAATGTAAAAATGCTCAATCAATTCCATGACTTTATACAAGCCGTGAGAATGGGTGCCCATTCTAAAACACGGTAAATATGAATGTAAATAAATTCTAATATTTAGAATGCCCATTCTAATAAGGCATATGCACATTCTAAACATTATAACACAAGTAATATTTTTATTTTTAGAATGGGCATGTGCCCATTCTAAACATTCTCATACAAGCAATATTTTTTGTGATTCATATCTACCCAAGCAAGTCTTTAATTATCCCTATATGAGAATGGGCATCTGATCATTCAATACAAGATAATTTAAAAATGATCAATCAATTTCATAACTTTATACAAGCCGTGAGAATGGGTGCATATTCTAAAACATAGTAAATAGGAATGACAATAAATTCTACTATTTAAAATGCCCATTCTAAACAGGCATATGCACATTCTAAACATTATAATACAAGTAATATGTTTTTTTTAGAATGGGCATGTGCCCATTCTAAACATTTCTCATATAAGCAATACTGATTTTATGACAGTGGGCATGTGCATTTTCTCTACATTCTCATACAAGCAATTATTTTGTCTGAAAACAAATGATTCTTCTATATAATGCCCAAGCAGATCTTTTATGATTCCTATATGAGAATGGGAATCTTCCCATTCAATAAAATACACTAAAAATGCTCAATCAATTTCATAACTTTATACAAGTTGTGAGAATGGGTGCCCATTCTAAAATAGAGTAAATATGAATGATAATAAACTATACTATTTAAAAGGCTCATTTTAAACAGGCATATGCACATTCTAAACATTATCATACAAGTAATATGTTTTTTTAGAATGGGCATGTGCCCATTCTAAATATTCGCATACAAGCAATATTGATTTTATGACAGTGGACATGTGCATTTTCTCTACATTCTCATTCAAGCAATATTTTTTGTGATTCCTATCTACCCAAGCAGGTCTTTAATGATTCCTATATGAGAATGAGCATATGCCCATTTAATACAAGACATTTTAAAAATGCTCGATCAATTTCATAACTTTATACACGCTGTGAAAATGGGGTTCCCATTCTAAACACAATAAATAGGAATGACATTAACTTCTAGTACTTAAAATTTCATGATTTCATTAATTATTTATTATTGTAGGATAGTTTCAATTTTTTTATAACTTTATACAAGATGTGAGAGTGGGTGCCCATTCTAAAACATAGTAAATACGTAAAAAGTACAATGTATTTAAATTTCATTATTATAAAACATATATTTTTCATATATGTTTCATTATTCACATAGATATTTAAAACATTTAAATGGGTCCAATAAATTCAAATATCTAAGCATATTAAAGCATTAAAAGGTGGTGATTTGTTAATGTATTATATATTCAAATTTTGAATGTATGTAAAAAATAACACTAGGTATTTTTCATTATTCTATTACCTCTTCAAAACATTTAAATGTTTCTAAACATTGGAATAATATGAAATTAAAACATTGAAATATGTACCCTTTCACAGTTAAATATTTACGATAGACTTAGGATATTAAAGGAATTTAAGCATTAAAGGGTAGTGATTTATAATGGTCGGGTATATTTAAATTTCGAGACTTACTATATTAGGATACTATATGCATTTAATCATTAAATGGTGGTGATTCATTATGGTGGGTTAAATTTAAATTCCAATTTTTCAGCTTCATTTTTTAGAGGCAATTTTTCTTGGTCAATTACTATATAAAAATATAGATTTTTAATGGCTAGGGTTTTGATTTTTTGCTCTCTTACGAACAAATTTTTTGTCTCTGTTACGGCCAGGTTTTTTTCATTCAGATATTTTGTATGAGAAAGAAGAAGTTATGCGAAAGGATTTGGGGTGATTGGAAACACAAATTATTGAAAAAGAAACTTGTTACATCGGTAATAAAAAAAGATACAACGAGAAAGGTGGTATTGAGTTTATCAAATCATTTTTTGCTTATGCTAAATGATTTGGCCTGATTGGATACAGAGATTATTGAAAAACAAACTTTTTGCAGAGGTTATTAAAAAAGACACAGAAAGAGACATGTGGTACTTAATCTATCTAATCATTTTTTTGCACCATAAACAAGTACGCATTTGAATGAAATAATTTTGATTTGTATATTTGGTAGCTGTTACATTTACGAATGTAAAGAAATTGATTTATGTATTTGTTTGTTTTTATGTTTATGAATGGAAACAAATCGATACATTTTTAGACATAAAAATAAATGAGATATATGGAAAAACGGTTCAGATAGTCTATTGTGAACTAAAAGATCTATGTTTATACATTTTTTAGGCTTTAGAAGTAAACATGGAAAAAATGATATATAAAAAACCTAGAATATCCTATTTTGCTATTTTTGTTTTCCCTTCAAGAAATCTTGAAAATTCTACCTTGCAAAATCACTGTATCGGTAGCTATTTCTTCTGCAAGATCTTTATATCTTTGTATCTCTCATGTTATCGGCAGTTGTATCTTCTCCTTTCTTCTGTAAAATCTATGTATCTTCATATTTCTCTAGCTACATCTACGTTCTTTGGCTTTCCCCAAGTAAATCTATGAATGAAAAAATATCAGCAGCAATAAAGCAAAAATCAAAACTTGATTCATTCAAAATCAATATTTTTATAATGTACTTGGCCAATAAATGTGCCTCATAAAAAAGAGCGCCCAAAATTCAAGATTTGAATAAAACCTACCATAATAAATGACCAAATCTAAAAAAAGAGGGCCAAAATTTCAAAAATTGAATCAAAGATACCATAATAAATTACCATTAAGAGCCTTCCAAAAAGAAAGCGCTGAAAATTTTGAAATTTGAAATAATCGTGCATGTATTATTAAAAAAAATTAATCAATAACAACAAGTAATATTAGAATTCAAAGTGTTTCTAATCAATATATGATATTAGTAAATAATAGTATTATTATTCATTAATATTGCTACTAATTTAAATAATTAATTAATAATATTATTATTAAATAGTAAAAAAAATCCTATCAAATAATATAAAATACAAGAATTATTATTACCAACAAACTTACATTACTATATTAACTAGAAACATATTAATAACATCTAATTGTATTATTAATTTTTATAAATATAATGCTTAATTAATTATAGTGTATTTTAAAATTATAAAAAATATAATAAAACTTTATAAAACTAATTAACGACATAAACAACATTATTTCAAAAAATTATAAATCAAAGAATATCTATTTAACATATGAAATTAGGATTAAAGAAAATTAATTAATTAACAACATTAGTTAATAATACTAATAAATAAATACAAGAATTATTATTCCAAAAAACTTACATTACTATATTAACTAGAAACATATTAATAACATCTAATAATATTATCTAATAAAACTAATTAACTACTTAATTACCATTATTTATAATGTTTAATTAATTATAGTGCATTTTAAAATTATAAAAAATATAATAAAACTTTATAAAACTAATTAACGACTTAAACAACATTATATGTGTCTTTCCATTGCAATCATTTTTCTTCCATGCAAAATGGGGAACAATCCAACAGTAAATGTTTGTTTGTTCGAGGATGGACAAATGCCCATATTTCTAAATGGCTACAACTATTGCTAAAACAAAATAATAGTACTACATAGGGCTTGATCCCCCTCGAGATAGTATTTAACAAAATATGTTAATTACTCCTATATGAGAATGGGCATCTATCATTTCTAAATCAATTTAATACAACTTTGAGCTATGAGAATGGGCACTTGCCATTTTTAAATCAATTTAATACAACTATGAGAATGGGCATCTGTCATTTCTAAACCAATTGAATACAACTATGAGAATCAATATCTGCCTAAGGGTATGTAGTGCAACACTTGGTGGAGCCAAGGTGCCCATTCCTAAAACAAAATAGTAGAGCTATGCCCATTCCTAAAACAAAATAATAGAGCTACATAAGGCTTAATCCCCCTCGAGATGGTCTTTAACAAAATATGCTAATTACTCCAATTTGAGAATAGGCATCTGGCTTTGGAACAAACAACTCAAATGACCATCAAATTAGAGATAAGCAAGAGCTACCTATTTGCATGCATATATAAAGCTTGAAACAAACAATCAACCTCTAAACATGACTATATTAGTTCTCTACTCCATGAAAGCTATCTATAAGTGAACCTATTAAAGCTCTAGCAATCAGTTTTATGTGGTTATTGATGTTTCAAAAGCTTAAGAATGGAAGCTCACCATTAATGGCTTCTCCCATTTACCTAAATCTTTGAAAGGATTAGCAAATAACAAGTAAATAGCTCAAATAAACTATGAAATGACTCTAAAAGACCTAAGCATGACCTAAATCAGAAATGAGAGAGAGAGAGAGAGAGAGTTCTTAGGAAAAGGTGGGAGGGGTATCCCTCTATTTATAGTTTTTGGATTTGAGAAAAAGGATGTTTTGGATGCATGTGGGACTAAAAAGGAGTCAAAAAGTTGATTTTTAGAAAAGCACATTAGAAGGTGTGAAATGGATTTGGAAAGCTAAGTGGCTATTTGGAAAGGTAAGATATTTGTTTAGAAAGTCAAATTCTCTTTAGAAAGTCAATAAGAGGGTTAATTAACCTAAACAAGGTTAATTAAAGGGAAACAAGCTTATAGAAGCTGGTTAGAGAGGGATTAGCATGGTTTAGGGGTTTAGAAGAGGTTAGAAAGGGTATTTTACTAGCGTAGTGTAGTAAATTAACACGAGACTAGGATAGTTAGTATGATCTTAGTAATAAGATCATGTAGACCAAATTATAGGTGTCTACATTTTCCCCTCTTTGAGGTGACGTGTGCGACGTCACTTCAAAGAAAGTAGACAAACATAAACAAGTAGAAAATTTTGAAGGGGTAGAAGAAAAATTAGTAGGATGAAGGATGCCCCCTCGAGTGTCAATGGGGTGATGGAGGAATGCGATCGACGATTGAAAAAAATAGGACAAAAGAAAGAATAGTGTGAAGAAAGGGGAGATAGAAGAGAAAATAACAAGAAAAAGGGACTTTGAGCTATCCACAAGGCATTGCTATATAAACAATTCTATTCATCATATTGCTAGTAATCTTCATCATCGGTCCTTATTAAAATATAAGCATACGACAGAAGCGTAAAATGACATGAAAATCCAAGATACAAACAATTTTCCATTGCTAAAAATGGCCAACTCCATGCAACATACATGAATGCAATGCAATACGAGAAGCAAACAAACTCACTTAACAGGGAAATAAGTACAATCACACACACTCAAACCAACAACGTTTAAGATGGTTGCAAAAATATTTTGTTATCGAGTTGCAATCCCAAATGTTTTGATAAATGAAAAGGGTTTAAAATGATGCCCCAAGAATTTGTATATGCAAGGGAAAGGATGGAGGACACTTAGGTCCAATGAAAAAGTATTGTGCACAGTGAAACAATACCAGGCAACTCGTGCCCCAGAGTATCGACAAAGTAAGCAACGTAGCTTTTGTAAATGGTTTGGAGATTCAGAGGATCCGCGAGTCGTTGTTTCAATACACGTGGAAATGCCAACAAGATATGAGATGAATTCCATGTGAAAGACACAGATTTAAGCCGTAAATGAGTTGATTACAAATTTTAGTCCATTTTCAAAGTTTTCATGATTTTTTTGGATTTTTGGATGATTTTATAATTTTTAAATTTTTTTGATTGGTCAGAAGAATTTAAGAAATGGAAGATCTCCTAGAAGCACACAAAAATTCCCCAGAGTGAGGAGAACAGGGCATTGGGTAGCAGTAAAATGCCCCGGCGAGAAGAAGAATGAGCCAAAAATAATTATTTAAAAATAAATTATCGGTGATAGATAAAAATAGAAGAAAAATAGCGCCTAGAAAATAACACCTGGCATTTGTAAAATACCCCAGGGTGAAGAAATGACCACTATGTAGCACTTACTGCTCTGACATAGCGAAAATTAGTAAAAATAATTATTTAATAAAAAATAATCATTTTAGTGAAGAGAAGAAGTGTTAGAGTGATCACAATGGAGAAAACATGCCCCAGGGGCATCACGACAGCCTAATATACCCACCCGGGGGGGTAAATCAATCACGACCAGTTCATTTGTAGCAGAGCTCTTGCAAATTTTCACCGCGAGTGAGTGTGAGAGCATTGGAGTGAGATGGCAAGGCTACCGAGTAGGAGGAGATGAGTAGATCACATACGGGAGTACCTTTGGGATGCAGCAGATGGACCCTACGTGAGTGCTTTATCCCTACTTTGTCCTTTTAGCATTTAATGTCAATTTTTAGGCTAGTTTAGGGTGAATTTGATGTATGTGCGTACATGCATGCATCAAAAACATGGGTACGCATAGGCGTACCTATCAAAATATGGGTACATGCACACATATCCATCGAAGGGGATGTGTATGCATCAGGAGGGGGAAAACAGAGACATGCACACGCATGTCGATTGACAGGTGTAGGCATCGAACTGGATGCGTATATGCATCCTGGGTAGGTAGGGTGATTAGGTGTAGGAAAGGGGGTGGGTGTATGCATGTGATATGGAGGTGTAGGCATTGAAATGGAGGTGCACATGTGTTGGGCACGCATACGTGTCAAAATAGGTGTGCATGCATCGAAGTAAGGCATGCATGCACCAAGGGAAAAGTACATAGCTTACCCTTTGCAAACAATTAGCCAAGTATAGATGAAAATAGACTAGATTGTTGTAGAAGAAAGTGAAAAATTAGTATGTTAGATGAATGAAAGAATAATTTACTAGAAAATTAGATAGAAGTAGATAGAAATGTAACCCTAACATGTGTATCATTTTTTTGTGCGCAGTGGATACTACCTGTCCTGCACACCAAAGAGAGATATGGTTGTCCTTGCTGCAATAGAGGCACAGTTCGATGAGGATGATCAGAAGATACTGGATATCCTCCTATATGTTACAGGGCTAGCCTACGTGGCCGATATGCCACAAGATTACTCTAGATCATGGCCTCCTGACAGCCATAGCTGAGCAGTGGCATAACGAGAGTCAGTGCTTCCGACTCCCCACTGGCAAGATCACCATTACCTTGGAGGACTTATGGCATATTATATGGGTCCCCATCCATGGTGAGTTGATTCAGCACACGAGTCACTAGCCTGATACTGATCAATGCATTCTAGAGTTATTCGGTATTCTAGCTATACCGCGCCACAAGATGACAGTTAGATTATCGTGGTGTATAGAGGATCCCGAGCTTGATCGGGTTGTAGTTTATCTGATGGCTTTTGTCAGTGGAGTTTTACTCCCTGAAAAAACTAGAGCTTCATTTCCACTTGGCCTCATTGGAGTGATACATGGATTGATTGATGGTGAGACATATTGTTGGGGCCAGTGCATACTAGCACATTTATACTGGGATTTACATTTGATCACATACTACCATCAGAAGATGGTAGGACCTGTCAGACTACTTCATATTTGGGTGTGGGACCACATTGCTATTGGTCATCCCATAGGTGTATTGAGGGTTTGGGCTCCAGAGGATCCTTCTGCTATGGGATGGGTTCCAATTGGTGATGATGTACAGCCACATATGGGAGACACCTACCATTACCACTGAGATTTAAATGACTTACGACAGGCCACAGTAGTATGGAGGCCATACAGACACTTTCAGTGGCCTCAGGACATCCTAGAGCTCAGTACAACGATAGTTGAGCACTTCATGATGGGAAGCCGTAGCTATATGCAGGATTTTTATAGGGTTGATTGGTGCCAGAGATAGTTTGGCATTACACAGGATGTACCTGGGCTAGATATGTGGTATGCTCACAGGGCCAGAGAGTATTTTGACATGGGGCCACAGATTACCAAAGATAGAGCCTTGACCAGCTATTTACAGGTGGTGTCAGCCATGTGGGTACCTTTGAGATAGGTCAGAGATCCAGGTTGTACACTAGAGTATGCTCCATGGTACCACACAGTATTACCTCATCGATTGATGATTCTGAGAGCTACCTATGATGCAGGAGTGAGAGCACCTCCAGTGGGGCCTCCTAGTAGTGGTGAAGAGGGTGGAGGTGATGGTGGAGGTGATGATGATGATGATGATGATGATGATCCTTTTGATGGCCAATCATGATGGGGGTGGGGGATAGGGTCCTCCACTATAGCAGCCACACAGACAGGGGCCTAGGCCTAGGAAGAGACAGGTGCCCCAGGCTCCAGATATAGAGTTTCCTCCAGTAGGCATTCCAGTGGGGATATATGCCCCATTACAGTAGGTGTTTCCATAGTAGGGTCCACCACCTCATGCTCTCTAGGTGGTGGTAGAGATGATGGAAAACTAGCTGCGCTTCAACAGCAACTACAGGTGGTGATAGCCATTCAGTTACAGGTAGCGACTGAGAGAGATCAAGCCAGGGCACAGTTATAAGATGTGACAATAGAGAGAGAGATAGGTAAGAGCCCAAGCCACTCAGGGTGGGGATGGAGGATCATGGAAACAATATATTAGGTAGCTAGCAGTGTAGAGTAATCAAATATTGAGCCTCCTACATCAGGCACAGACACATGCACATAGGGTGTCACTGTTACAATGAGGACCAGGCTCAGGCACAGGTGCAGGGTATTACTATTCAGAGAGATCAGGCATGGGCCCAGGGTCTAGACCATTACATAGATAGAGATCAGCAGGCTGCCACTTCGAGACAGGCCCATGCTGATGTGGGTAGACAAACAAGGGAGCAATATGTTGTTGTATAGGCAACCACTACTTTTGGGATACAAAGATGATTCAGACATTATGAGAGCCAGTGGCGAGGCCTCATATTACAAGGCCACCTATTACAGAGTAGTTCCAGGACAGTGGTTACACCTTTGATCAGTTAGATGTGAGTAGGACAGGCTCTAGATCACGGAGGTCAAGGATGGTCAGTTAGATCAGTACAACAACCAGCTAGACAGCTAGGTGGTACACCTGGAGCCAACCCATCACATCAATTTATGTTTCGTCCTTTAGGTCATAGACCAAGTAGCCCTAGAGAGGGCGAGAGTCATGGTTGACTCTCTCTTTTTATACAGACATATGTATGTATACATGCCTCTTATGAAGGCTGATTTTGATCGATGTATGTACTGATGTATCATGTTTTTATTATGCCTCGTGATGAAGGCTCATTTTGATTCATGCCCTTTAGATGGCATATTTTGTATTGATGATGTATATCTTATTTTGAGATAGATACTTTTATATGTATATATGGACATTCGATGGTTTATATTGTCATGTTTTTATATGCTCTATGATGATGATTCATGTTTATAGATGTATGAGTGTATCATGGTGATGTATGATTCTCATTTCCTATGTATATTTCATGCTAGATAGTGATGTTGTACCACATGTTTTTATATTGATGATATATCTTCAGATAATATCATATGTTTTGGACACGAGATATTCTAGTAGATGCTAGCATTTGGGATGATATTAGATGATATTGGTGTGGGGGGGATAGATTCGTGATCACACGCAACCCCTCTTGCCCTCATTGATGATACAATATGTGGTGATTAGCTTAGTATACATGCATGATGTAAAACTTAGCATTTTTGTATATATGATGTATTAGATGATGTTATATGTGATGAATGATAGATGATAGATGTGATAACAAACAAGATGTGCAGTAAACAAACACACAAGCAAAATTTAACAAAACTAAACAAATATACACCTATAAAACCACACAACAATATGCAACTAGAAATGAATTCATGCAAATTTTAACAACAAATTAAATTGGTATCCAATCTAAGTAAGTAAAATGAATCCTAATAGATGCATACAACAGATGATGAATACATAACAATATCCTACAAGTATGAAAGTTAAAAATGAACTCAATGCAACACATAATTAAATCAAAAAAGATGCAATCTAAGGTAAGCAAATGAACCATTCTTTTAAATCATACAACGTGAAAACATATTTACAACCAAAACTATACAAACCGTCAACTAAAATCAATCTAATCACTACCTTGTTTTTGTGGGACAACATTGATATATTTTCTAATGTTTTTGGTGTTATCTTGAAAGATAAGTTTTCAAGGCTACTGTTCACATTATTTTCAAGGTTTTTTTAAGACAATGTTACGAAATTGGTGTAGCTTCATTCCTAAGGGGGGTTTTCTGAATGTTTAGATTTTTGTGTATCTTTTCTGAATGTTTTTGTATTTTCTAAGGTCATGTTTCAAAAGCAATATACAGGGACAAAGAAGTGTGGATGCCCCGAACGTGATGTGGGAATATACAAAAGGTAGAATGCCACACACATATGTATGAGAAAGTGGAATATGAAGGTTCCCCCAACATTAGATGGGAATATACAAAGGCAACATCCTTCACACAGATATAAGAACAAATAAGCCAGATCACGAATTTGTGAAGATAGATTCGGTAGGGTTCCTAGACCTAGCAAGGGAAACCAAACCTAGATAACAGTGAGGGTTATCCATGCAGATGTAGTAGTAGCTTGTGACCAATGAATCCTCCTTGAGCGTTGGAAATGGGTTTTCACCTAAATACCAGCCCAATGCACCACAATTGTGTGGTTTTCACATGTGGATGACCTACTTTTTTCTTACTTTTTTCTTGATTTTCTAATTTTTCTCTTTTTTATTGTTTTTCCACTTTTTAGGTAATTTTTGATATTTTCGCCATGCTTAAGCATAGAACCACTTGAGATGCATGGCATTCATAGGTTCTGAAAGCTCTTCACCATTTGAGTATGCCAGTTTATAAGCTCTTGATCCATATTTAGCAACCACCACATAAGGCCCTAACCAGTTAGCCTCAAATTTACCTTTCTTTTCTCTGTCCTTGACAATGTTCTTCTAATTTTCTTTTAGAACAATATCTCCTACATCGAATTCATGATTAATGATCCATTTGTTATATCCTCTTGACACTCTATTCTAGTAAAACTTTAGGTGATTAAACACTCCCATACGCTTTTCATCCAATAGCTCTAGCTCTGTTAGCCGAGAAACTCTATAGTCTTTATCCTTATCAAGATATTCTCGAAGAGATATTCTAATGGAGGGAAGCTCCACTTCCAATGGTATGATGGCTTCAGTTCCATAGACTAGTGAATATGGGGTCACACCAGTAGGAGTGCAAATGGAGGTTTGATATGCCCAGAGGGCGGGATGTATTTGTAAGTGTCAATTACGGCCAGTCTTAGTTACCATTTTCTCCATGATCCGTACAAGAGTTTTATTAGTATCCTCAGCTTTCCCATTACCTTGGGGTTAATAGGGGGTAGAACACTTGATATGAATATGGAATTGTTGACATAATGCTTTGATCATTTTATTCTTGAAGGATTTACCATTATCAGTGAAAATGGTGGAAGGGATACCATAATGGAAAATGAGATGATTCGTGATGAATTTGGATATTTACACACCAGTGACGTAAATGAGAGGTACAACCTCTACCCATTTAGTAAAATATTTGGTGGTGGTAATAATGTGGGTATGACCATCTGAAGAAGAAGGATGGAGCTTCCCTATGAGATCCAGGCCCCATTTAAAAAATGTTCAAGGTGTCACAATGGGTTGTAAAGCCTGTGCTGGTGCATGTATCAAGTTCCCATACTTTTGGCATACCTCACATTTCTTTACAAAATTACAACAGTCTACTTTCCTGGTGGGCCAATAATAACCCATCCTTAAGAGCTTCTTAGCCAAGACCATACCACTAGTGTACACTCCACAAATATCTTTGTGCACTTCCTTAAATATCATGTATCGATTCAGTAACATCCAAACAACGAAGTAGATTTCTGTGTTAGCCATGACGATAAAGGGTACCTCCTTGTAGTCATTTTTATACCCCTAGACCAATAGTCTAATCCCATGCGCGTCAGCCTATCACCCAGCGGGTGTTGAGCGCTCACCTGAGGAACGCGCGGGTATCGAGCCTCTCCTTTATGTGATTCTTTTAATAATGCATCATCTTATGACAGATATTCAAGTGTAAGTGAATAGAAAATTACCATACATCATTCTGAGGACCTAGGAAAAGTTGTCATTTCAATGCATCCAGAAAAGGAAATAGCAAATAGCATATGAAAATGGTTCATACATAAAGGAAATGCATAAGGATTGTACTCATGAACACATATATGATTTAGAACAGAGCCTTATATTCATATTAATATGTCAAATAACCACATTACATCCCTCAAAATCATAATAGACCTTCATATAACAATGCAGAGCTGAGTCATGCATCAAAACTATACTATGTTCATCATATTACAAAGAAGAATACAAACCCATCCCTCTAAATGTGCCATGATTCCTATATTTTCCTAATCTCAACCCATAGAATCCTCCATGGTATTTATGCAGATCTTCATCACTTTCCCCATACCTCTACTCTCCAAGGATAACTTTATGTCTATCTATATTCTCGTCTTTCTTCTCTCTCTCTCTCTCCTCCTTGCTACCCGTACACCTCAATAAATAGCTTTCCTGCCTTCACCACCATGCCTTATGAGGTAATCAATCAGTTACTAAGTGTCTAAGTGGTCCTCCAATAGAGCATGCCCTCTTTGATCTGAGCTCTCCACTGTGTAATGATGCTCTTTTGGAACCTTCCATCGCATGCCTAGAATATTCCCTTTTTGATCCTACATTCGTCAGGCTAGCACCTTATCCACAAGGGTCACGCTTTTCTCGTGTGCTTCCTGGGACGCTGAATATGGCTAAGTCCAAAACATGTCTTGCCTTGCAAGTGTGCACTATGTGTTCTGTAAAACCCTACTAGAACCCTTCCCTACGTGCCTTCAACCCCCATGTACCCTTCTTCAACAGGTCACGCACACCCATGTGCCTTTTCATCCTTAGCCAATATTTTGGGGCCCAACATCACCCCACACTACGCTTATTATTTTTCCTTGGAAACACTCTTATATAGAATAAAGAATGGCAGGATCTCTAATGGTTGGGAAGAAAGAATAAAGGAATGAAGAATTGGGAGAAAGAATGAAAGAATGGGGAACAGGTATATTGCTAGAGGAGTAGAGGGAAATCATTTCCTATTTCTTCCTCTAAATTCCCCCAAGCATCAACCTCATTCTGAGCTTACTGATAAAGGTCACACACCAGGGTGCTCACTTTCTCAAAAACTAGCTCTTCTCCTTTTGTGCTCATGGTGTCAACAACACTCTCCAATTGATTCCCCAAGTCTTCAAGGGCATCCATCCTGCAGGTGATCTGGGGGCAGAGTTCCTTCAACAGAATTTTGATCGAGCCTCGAAGGGTCTCAATTTATTCTAATTTATTCTCCACCTCAGCCAAGATCTTGTCTCTCTCTGCTCTATTCCCATTATTTTTCTCTTGGAATTCCTTAATTTCCATTTCATGGGTGGCAACCACGATGCTTGCCACTTTATCTCTATCAGTGTAGTTCTCATATGCAGCTTCAGCAATTTACACAACAACCTTTACTTCTGCAAGAAGTTTCGTGTATCGAGCCACAATATCAACAACCTTCGTGTTGTTTTCTTTCTCCGAGCGTGCATGTGCCTCTTCTTCATATTCTAAAGTAAGTGGTCACCTCTCAATTTTGAGAATGCAAGTCAGATCCTCTAGACATTGCAAGGCTGGCTCTTACTTCTCATCAGGTGGCATTACATTGGGGTGCTTCAAGACAATTGCATCTCTAATCATCTACACCTTCTTGGAGACTTTACGCACCTTAGGCTTTTCTTCCTTCATTTTACACCTCAACTGAGCGTTGATCAACTCATCTTGCTTCAGGTTTTTTCTCTTCTCCATGAGCTCCTTCTTTTTCTTCTCCAATTCCTCCTTTAAAAACTTCACTCTATTATTTCTCCCAAATAGCCTAGCCTCAATTTCAGCTGAAACCTTGTTAAGCGCTTTACATACCTGTTCATCTGATAGTTGCTGAGAATTCACCAACAAATTTATCCCTTTGGCTTCTAACACCTTCGTCAATGCTCTTTGACTCACTTCAAATTTTGGTTCATCCACGTGGCACTCAAATGCCCAAGGTAACATCTTTCTTGTCCATGGGTACATGCCTTCTTCATCAAACGATGACATTGCTAGGAGTTGTTCTGTAGGTATGGTGCTCTAGAAGTGCGCGTGCAGCACCTTGCTAGGATCATCAATGTATCACATTCCCTACCCTTGTGATACTACTACACCTTTCCCACCTATTTGCACAACCTTTTGGAAGTTCACTGCTAATTTGGGATCTCCACACATGTTGTCATACTCCTTCCCAACGCTTTCTTCTTCTATCTCTTTTATAATCTTGTCTATGCTCCTTTCCAGCTCATGTTCTACCAAATTATTCATGATTCCTGCCACTTCTCTCTCATTGGATGTCTCTACTTGCTCCTTAGTGAGGCTTGGGGTTCTTTGTTTCTTAGTGCTTACTTCTTCACTCACCCCCTTGCCTTGAGCCTCACCTTCTTCCTTGTCATTCCTCTCCTCATCTTTCTTGTTATACTCCTCTTCATCTCCTTTTTCCTCATAATCATGTATATCGTATATTGGATGGCCTTCACCTATTTCAGGTTCATCATCATCCTTATCACCGATGTAGGCACCTAGACTCTCTGTCTCTTTTGATTCTTCCTCATCTATCACCTTATGCTTCTTTCTTACTAGAGATTCCAGCATAGGAGAATCTCCTCTTTCCTTCTCCTTGACAGGAAACCTCTTCATTAGTGATTCCTCATCAGTGAGGTGTTCTTCATGCTCTGGCACCTCTTCTTCTAGGGTGCTTTCCTTGGTAGGAGACTTCTTCCTTTGCACGTAAGTGCTAGGCTTTGAACTACTTTAGGAGAGCCCACCGATTGTGTGGTCTGGACACTTGGTGCTTTCTTCACCTGCCCCCCGTCTCTTTCTCTCTTCTTCAATGCGGCCTTCTTCCTTCTTTTGGGGTCTTCTAGTATGGAGACATCATTCTCTAGATATGTTCCTTTCTCAAACTTTGGCCTTATGCGAATATATATTCTTATTGCATCTCTTCTAGCGATTGGTAGCATTATTGGTGTCATCATTTTAACCTCGTGGGAGACATACTTCTCCACATACATGTGCTTTTTAGGATATATGAGCTTTTTGTGTAGCTCAAGGTAGTCTTGGTCTACTTCACTAAGGTTAAACCTTAGACTTTTGGATTCTGTGAACTTGTTGACCCCTGCCTAGAAGTATTGTGTGGTGAAGAAGAAGGGAAGCTTGCACCATGGAACTTTAGTCCCATTTGTCAAAGTAAATCCGCCAATGCAAAAATGTTAGTATACTGTAAATTCTGCCTCTCCATCCATGAGTGTGAGAAAGTACTCTGGGATCCTCCACTCTGACCTAAATGTGTCACGCATTCATTTATACCATTTCTCTAGGAGTGCCTTGTGAGCGGCTGTCATGATTTCACAAGTGTATTTTTCAAATCTCTTTACAGCTGAGGGATCCTCATTTGGATACTTCCAAAAAAACTTTTATGGCCCATTTAGCACTCTAATTTCTAAAAAGAAAATGGTGAGGAGGACATTATTGAATAATATCTTGTCTCCCTCCTACACACTACTTGTGATCTCATCCGCGATGAAAGCATACAAGTTATAGATGGTTCCATCTTATATCTTTTTACATACATTTAGCCATGCCTTGTTCACTTGCGTCCATCATTCCTAATCATTAAGCTTGGTCACCAAGTGTGTGGCCATACTCTTAACAGGGTCTGGAATCTCAATGATGCCAAAGTATCGCGACCCCTAATTGTATTCGTATGCGACTACAGTCTCCTTGATAGCCTCCTTATCACTCAGATCATCATATATACTCTCTCCTTCACAAATAAGGCATGTGAACTTGGATATCAGTTATGGTGTTATGCGCATCTTGCGCCCTGCAAAATAAAAGTGATCCTCATGCATGCGCGACATCAACCATTGATAAAGGTGCTCAGGCTTACCAAAGTAAGGTAACTCATACAGTTGTAATAATCCTACCTCCTCTAATTCAACCTTCACCTTGTCACCATAAATAGGCATCCCATTTGGTGTCCTTTTTTTCGTTGGGCAAACCAACTCTAGCACCATTTATTTCTCAGTTGTGATCATGTGATGGTTATAATCACTCACATTCATTTGTCTTAGATGCGATACCCATTCCTTTCCTAGTAATACTCCATCTGGGTATTGCATTTTTACTTACCATTCTTCATTGGAGCTTGCAACAGTAATGGTTTGCTTTCATTTTCCCTTTCCCTTTAGTTTCTTTCGTGAAATGGTTGCTTTCTTTGGTGTTATTCTTCTGGTCAGGCCAAACTTAAAACTCCTTCCCCTTTCTCTGCTCTACTACTCAACTCAATCCCAAAGCTCACTCTTGTAAAGAAATCCTTTTTCCTTCATGCCCTAGCCACCAAACCCTAACTGGGAAATCCTTCCACAAGACGGCGTTCCTCAACCAAATTTCCCCACTCCCATGTACTCCTTCCACTTTGGTTTTCAGATCTGTTTTTGCTATTTATAAATGATATTGTATCTTTATACTTACTTTAAGGGGGTCAATTTGCAAGTATTTAGAGAGGAGGTTAGATTTGATTCTCTGTAGTTAAAGACATATGCCTCCTACCAGCCAGATTTAGAGCTTGAGAATGATTTCAATTTCAACTTAGACATTGAAATATTTGGCTATACTTTAAGACTTAGATCAAATCCTTGTATGTATGTGTTCGTTCTTTGACGTGGTTTCTTCCTTAGGGCATCATACTATAATAGTTGTAGTAGTTGTAATTATAACTAATAGTTTTTGGTACCTTGTTTTACTATACTATAAAGATATTCCATTTCAGAATTTAAATTGAGCACTAATAGGTGTTCATAATAATGTAGTGGTTTATAACTTGGTTATTATATTTAGAAACCTTATGCAGAATTTCCGTAAATACGGATATGAGGAAAATATGATAAAATATATAATAACAATAAGATGCCTGAAATATTATTTGTGGTAACAATGTTAAGTGGAATAAGATATAACTGGTATTATTATTATTCTATCTAAGTGTGAGTGAATGTCTTGTCATCATGATACTTTGGTATATTCTTTCATGTTATATTATTTCAATTACCTTACAAGAATTAAGGATATTGAACGTTTTTGTTTGGGTTGCAGTTGGGTATGCTCATTTTTCGTAAGTTGCCATTATGGCATTGTAACAAAAAGCATAAGACTTTTTTGTGAATAATACCCTAAGAATAAGATATTATGACTTGTTATATAAGTTCTGTTAGGGGCTTGCAATTTTTTACAATACATGAAATTATATTATTTATTATGGGTGATTTAACTTTGTATTTCTATAAGGTTTGTCTCTGTGAATTCCTTTATTAAAACACTTAGAAATTGAGATAGAGAATAGTTAGTTGTTAAAAAAAAGACTATTAAAAAGATATAAAATGTTTGAATATTTTCATTATTGTACTTAATTGTGTTTTAACTTTGCAACATTAATTTTATTCAAATATAAGAAGTCAAAAGATGCCATGTGGGTAAGAGGGCTATTCATGCCAATTCCAGTTGAACTGACCATGCGCTCTTGTGCATTAACATTATCAGTTGCAGGTCAAGGATCTTGGAATGTTAAAGGAAAAGAATGATTGGGATTCTTGATTATCATACCAAATTTTATGTATGAGAATACTGAAGATGTACTATATGTAATTTTGAATAGATGTGCTAACTATTGGGCATGATTGTGAAATAAGTATTTGACTTGTTAAGGAACACACTTGGTGACCAAGCTAATGATTGTTGTGGCTAAATGTATGTAACTATTGTTATTCAATGATGACTTGTAATAAGACCTATCTAAATTTGATATCTAAAGGTAAAGACATTGCATGTCAAAAGAATGTGTTTGTAGCATACTTGTAATAATTTTATGCAGTGAGGTATTATTGAGATTACTTATCATTAATATAAAAAAGTTATGATTTTGATGTACATTTTGTTATTACTGTATAAACAACCAAGTTATTATCATAATTTCATGAATGATCATGGTATTATAAGTAACTGTTAGTATGGTATAAAATAATAAGTACATCAAACAATATTTCAAGAAGGGAGTTATAAAAGTAACCAAAAAGATGAAAAGTAATTCCTAACATGAAGTATGTATCTTAAGACTTTATGTTGCTAATTTTATGATAAATTGATATTTTTCAAATCATAATACCATTTGGGGAATATCTTAAGATTCTAATGAGAGCAGTAGGGTCAGGTAGATAATTTACATCACCAAAGAGAAAAATAATTTTAATGGTATATCCATCAAACGAGGGTGATCAAGAAGGTATAAACCTACTTAAGTAAGAATTAAGCTTCCTAGGATTCTATTATATGATTAGGATTGAGGGACTTATTGAATATAAGTGTGAAATCAATTTATAATTTCCCACATTAGACAATCTATGAGGTTATAAGATGACAATTAGAAAGATATACTGAGATATCTAAGCAGCATCTTAAGCTTTTAATCTTGGGACCATCTGTCGTAAGATCTCTCAATTGTATCACTCATAACCAGAAATGGGATAATTACAACTAAATATCATGAGGCTATGGTGTCAAAGGAATTATAATGATATAAAAAAGAATTAAAAATGAATTTTATCAATGGATAAAGTAAGAAGAAGACTAATAAAATGGGTCTTTAGTTGTTTGCAAATAACTATAACCAATGAGGTTAGGACTTCATGAATAATACGAGCCATGTTAACAACACGGTAGTATGAAAGTTATATTCAAATGGTATAATTAAACATTTTGAAGATGTCCACTATGATTGTTGAAAGTATTCTAATCATTTAATATTGAGTTTTACTATTAGGTAGGCAATCTGAGTTTGTTGAGTATCCGAATGAAAGAGGATACAATGCTAAATAATCAAGTACTAAGGTATGTTGATACCTCAGTGAAGGATTAGGGTCCACAATTACATAAATATAAGTTTAATATAAATGTAAGAAAGTGGGAGGGTGTAGACTTATGCCAAATCATAAAAAGAGGGTGTTGGTCCTATAGCTGAGATATATTATCATATAACTATGGATGCCAAAGAAGTTCGCATGAATATCTATTAGTAGTAATTAATTGGCCTAGTTGGATGTAACCTTGAAAAGGGTTTAGAAAGTATCTCGAGAAATATACCCAAGTTGGGTATGGTCACTGGTACTAAAGTCATTAAAATAATTAGCATATCACTAACTTGAGTGACAACTATTGTAGATGAAGATACAAATGCATGTATGATAGATATTAATCGACTGAAAGGTGCAGAGGTACATCTGGGAAACTATATTCAGTATGGTTGATTTTATGATGATTAAATGGGATAATGAAAATGATGCAATCTATCATATCTAATAAATGATCTATTAACCTTGCATGTTATAGATATAGGAAAAATAAGCAACAATGATAACTACTAGCTTACTTGGTAAAAGGGACAGTCATTTTCACAATTTAGAAAGTATCATTGTTCGTGTAACATTAAAGATAGCAAGTACAACACTAAGGTAGTGAGTTAAACTTATATCTAAAATTTATAGGTAGAAAGGAATGTAAATTACTTAAAGAAAATTCATTCAACCTATTGGAATAACATGATGTAGGACCCTAGGTATGAATCATTCGTGATGGAACAGTCATGGAATCTAGGGTAACTTGTCATGTATAAACTAATTAAGATATAATTTACCAAGCCTATAACTCCATTGTGGAATGCTAATCCATATAAATGAATAAGTGATTAAGGTGAGATGAAAAATTTCTAATGATGAGTGTGCCTTCATGGAATTGAGCATGGCATACATGACTCTGAAACTTTGTGAAAAGTAGTGTAAGCTACTGATTACGCTATTGTGATTTCACTATGATCTAAGTTATGAGATGCCTCTGGAATTCCTAGGTGGAACCCAGGTAGACACTTAGGTATCTTCACTTAAATATCATATCCTGATAAAGGAAAACCAAAGGATACATTTGATGTATTGGCTCATACAGATCAATGGGGGAGAGTGAATAGTTTCAGTATTCCCTCATACAGTTATACATGGTTTATGATAGTTATCGGAAATGGATTACATTAAGGTTTATGTTGGATTTAAATAAATGGGTATTTAAATCGAGAAGCATAAAGTAAGAATAATATTTATAAAAAAAACTAGGATGTGAAGTAACAAAAAGTGGATGTTACAAAACATCTAGACGCACCACAAGAACTCTTGCCTTTATTACTTGATAATGGTGTATTATCACTACCTATTTTGCATCATCACATGGCTAGCCTATAATAAAAACCAAGTAAGTCCTTTTATTAATATCATCATGTTATTGGTCATTATGCTAATCATTTTCAAGAATTAATATTTAAGATTTATACATTAAAAGCTAGTGGTATTTCAATGATCCACAATGAATCAACACAGCTAAAATGATCATGCTCTATTAATGCAAGTGCGGTATGTAAGCACCTAGATTTGATATGTTTATGTTCTTACTTTATATACATGGAATTGTTTAGAATACATCCCATTGAATACAACTACATCTAATAATGTATGTACATTAGAAGCGTTACACACTCTCTATGTTAGTCCATCAAATATAATGTATTGTGCAAATCTTAGCATTATATTATGTTATTTTTAGCATATAATTTATATGTTATAGTATCAAACATATGGGTATCCCTCAACCCCAATCATATTCCTATTTGTTTGGAAAGATCATAGTTATTTTTTTTTAAAGGAATTATAGATAAGACCAATAACAATATTATTTCCTCTAGCTTCATACATTATTTATAACTAAGCATGATGGTTTTTTTGATTATCAGTGCAATATGACACATTGAAAGTCAAATGTGGTAGAATAGGGCCCAAAATATATTAATGAAGAATAAATCATGACTCTCTATCATCTTCAGGAAATTAAATAATTATGTTGTGCTTACCTTTATATGCTTCATCATGTGGTTGATTTGGGACTATTAGGTTACAATCCTAATATGGAATTCTAAATCAATGTTTAATAGAAAATTTTCAAGAATTTTCAATATTTCTATAAAAAAATAAGCATTCAAGTATTCTAATAATTCAAAAATATTTAAATATTCTTAAATATATAAAAATTAGGACCTAAACATGGTTTGGTTTACTGGCTCCCCACTTTACATTAGTTGTTTGTTACATGGTTTGATGGATAAAATATGTTATACACAATGCACATGTGTTTCATGAGGAATATGAGTATGATGTAGTATACACAAGACTCTGCAAGGCTTGTAGATGTTGGACCTTCCCTCTTACCTAGTGGTCCTACTAATGTAAGCGTGTTTTCTACACTTCCACGTGTTACTGTTTCATTAAATATTGATATTTAGCACATTAGTCATGTTTATATTCAAAGATAGTGATATATTTTATTCATCCAAATATTTGGGACTGAGAAATATGGATTATACAGGACTAGTATATCTCATTTCATACGCATATTGGGTCATGTTTACTTGTTTATCATGCATTCAATAGCTTATCTTCTCATATTGTGTGTGCGTGTGTGTCTTTTTTTCCTTCTCTATTTGTTTGAAATACATAGGTGTCCCTTGTTTACAACATCATTCAGCTTTCCCTATGTATCCATGGGACCCTTGTTTGTGTGAATGACACTATTGTATCCCTTTTATGTAGCTTTTGGCCTTCTTTATGATTATAAATGTGGTATCTATTTTTGTACTTGTTTGATTATTTACTTTGATGCTTGTATACTTGTATTTTTTGTATGCTACGGCATATTTTATACCATTTACTCTTATAAGTGTTGGTTCTAAATGGTGGCAACCTACGGATATCTTCTATGTGATCCAACAATGGCTATATGTTATATATGACATGGAAACACTTCAATTATTTTGATCCAAGTGATCTAATAAACATTTCAATTAACTAAAAATATGGGGAATTTAGTGGGGTTTTCACATGAATATCAATGAAATTCATGCATATAGAAAAAATACAAATTAGAGACTACAATGGAACAAAATTCAAGGGCACATAAATATGAATGAATGAAAACTATTCATAGATATTCAATTTGGATAAAACCATCCAAAAAAGGATATAACTAGTAGAAGTTACTATCCTAAATGGATAATATTGTTGTGGGTATATTTTTTATATCAAATTCAAAATCTTGTAGAACATAAAGCATTTAATACATCCCTAATATAGGCTCAAGGATAAATATATAGATTCAGAGTAGAGTTTGTTGCATTTTGGCAAAGAATGTGGTGGGGCATTGTTGTACTTAATTTCCTTATGAATTTTCACATTTGGAACCTAAGAAATTTTTTAACTGCACAGTGTAGAGGCATGATCTTAATTCATTCTTCTTCAACTTTGAACATTTATAACATTAACATCCATACAATACATAGTGAGGGGACAAAATTCATTCATTCCCTTTTGGATTTGTAATGGTTTTCACATTCAGGACTTAGATCCATTTTTTATGGTGTGGTTTTGTGGGTGGAAGGTTTTTAGAGTGTCTATATTCCCTA
The DNA here is from genome assembly GCA_019776745.2 of Taxus chinensis. Classification (NCBI taxonomy): domain Eukaryota; kingdom Viridiplantae; phylum Streptophyta; class Pinopsida; order Cupressales; family Taxaceae; genus Taxus; species Taxus chinensis. Next base: position 175,260,742 of record CM034157.1, on the reverse strand, counting down.
TGACACCCTTACCCTCACTCTCTTTTGAATGTTTTTAGGGTTTTTAAATACCCTATGACACCCTTCTTCTTAATCTCTTATAAATAAAGTTGGGGTACTCATATACTCAACATTATTCCATTATCTAGTCTATTAAGAAACCTAATTCACTTCTTGTTTAAAAATTCCCATACAAATTGGGGATTGATCACCCCCAATCCTCTAGTGACACAATTTCCATTCATATTTCAAAGTGTTTCAAACATGAATCTCCTTCTTCAATAAATAAAATGGGTGTACTCCTTTTATGATTGTTTCTCTTTCAGATTTAATTTCAATGTAGGTTTAAAGTTAAATTATTTCTATACAGACATTTAATATACTCTAAACTATAGGTTTTCAACTTTAGGATCATACAACCGTCCAAACATATAAATAAATTTAAAATTGAGAAAAGAAAAAGTGTTTTTATACACTCAAATATAATTTTCCTATAAGAAAGTAAATAAAAATCTATTGTAAATTTGGGGAGAAATGTTGACACCTAAATTTGGTAATTTATCAATTGTCAATGTCTGTATTGTCTTAATCCCTAAATCATAACTTGCATACCTACTATGAACCTAATATTTATATCCCTAGTCCTATCACAATAATTATCCCTTCAATTACAGTTTTTATTCATCTGCATAAATGCTTACATTAGTAAAGTAGTATACCTATCCTAATCATCATACATGAAGTTCTACAACACCATATTTCCCTATTAGACCAAATTGTTAAGTAGGATCAAATTGCTAAACAATTTGGTATGAAAATAACGGTTTGGTCTAAGGCCACCAAAAGGTCACTTTTTCAATTTAATATTTTTATTGGCTATTAATTTCCCTATGGGTTAGCCTTGATGTGAAATTATACCTATAAACCTTGTATAAACAAGTCAAATGCACTCATATTCTCACTTAGAACTTTCAAGATCTCCACTAGAAAATATCACTCAAAATTCAAATAAATATCTCCTAAATATTCCTAAAACAATATTAAATATTAATATTCTCCCCAACATAAATCTAAAGAACTCAAAACTAGGTTCAAGTGTCATGCTTCTCAATCTAATATCCCTCAAATCCAATCCAAGCCACTACAAAGAATATTCAAGTTATCAGACTATCAAATGTAGTTACATGAATTAAATATTATATCTCTAGGTGTAAAAACATGTGTGGTTTGAGGCCTTTTCAAAGTATTTCCAATATAGGTGGTGTACGGATTGCAATTTGACCTAAACACTAACATTTTTATACGGGATTCGACCATGGTTAGGGTTTTGGGTCAATTCATTTGATTTTAAAGTGTTTCACACATTTGTGAGACCTAATTTTCATAGAGAAGCATATTTCAATAATAATAGAAGTCCATAAAGAGTGTAATCTTCTACCTAGACCAATCCATCCAAAAGTACAAAATTGTTAAATGTTATCATCCCAAAGTAATAGTTTGGTTGTTGTTCACGATGCACTTCCAAAATCAAAGACGAAGAATTTAAAAAACATTTCAAACTAGTTCATCCTTCTCTCATACCTAGATCATCTTCCAAACTATTCTTAGAGCTAAGTGCACTCACATTCTCATGTTTTACTACATTTAGCACATGTTCTAATTAATTTATCTTACAACTTCTCTATATATTATGATATGAATATCAATCCTAGTTAACAATTTGAATATAAATCATGTTTCTTATCTTAATCTATATTTAAATAAGTAAAGGAGTTTCTTCCTCTTCCCCACACTTATTTATTTTTATGCATGTAATCAATGTTCTCATCATATACTGTAAGAGAAATTTTTCATGGGTATACTCAGAGAAAACTGAGATGTTCATCTAATTATTTCAAAGATACTTCAAGTTTTCTTATTACGTGTATTTTATTTCAAGAAAATAGCATTTCTTTTCGTATTCAATGGAATTTAAGATTTGTGTATTTATATTCTCAACAAAGGCTAATAATTCAAAGTAGTAACTGGTATAGAAATTAGATCATAAGGATTTGATTTCATCTTTAGTAAGTCCAAATCCTCTTTCACATTATGTGAAGCGATCTTAAGGAAATCCAAAGTGAAAAACATATATTGTCGATTTATGAAATATGTCTTCCTCTCTTACTTATATTAGAAAGTAGTTTTTAGTCCTTTGTGCATTGCGAGTATTAATTGAAAATATTTTTTCCTAAAAAAAATTGCTTAAATTTTGTTTCTGCTTAATTTTATGTAGTGGTTTTCATTTAAAAGAACCATGTGTTGGAGTTGTATCATTTATCCTATGTACTTCAACTAGTAATACTTTACATATAATTAAAGTTTAAATAAAATTATGATGTAGATTTTGAGTCAATATACTGGATCACTCCATGACTCACTTTATATCAACCTAATGAACTATGATCAATAATGCTAATTCATAATTTATGACATGATTTAATTCAAAATCATATTCACTAATGTGATGAACTATGAAAATATCCTCTTTAATAATGCATTAATTACCATGACCCTAATGTTACAAACTCTTTTACTAAAATTTACACCCACTTATTCAAATATGATACAATGTTTAAAAATTTATTTTTGGAGAAAATTCTACAGAAAATTTAGTATGAATCATGCATATAATTGTTGGTATATTAACATCTGTAGCAATATGATGGTATTCTCATGATTTTTGCAAACACCAATTGTACTTCTATAATCTAGACTTATAAATTTGAAGAGGAAAAAGGAGTAAAAGGTGATACAAAAAAAATTGTTACAAAAACATATAAATCTTTGTGTGAGTATGTTGTGTTTGTTAGGTGAGACTTCATCTTACATTCATCTTTTCTTTCCTCCCTACAAATGATTTTTTGATCGGTAAATGTTTCTGGCTAGAGAAATGAATAGGGATATTTTTATTAATTTCAAATAAATAATTACATCAATACTAATATTACATTGCATAGAAAATATATCCTCGCATCAAAGCAGAGTGAGACGAAAAATCCCAACTAGGTTCCTCAATCATGCCTCCCATAATTCACCTAAAGCCAAAAAGAGATCATCCGACACAAAAACAAATTACCCATAGAAAAATTGGAGCACCTATCTCTTGACATAATAAATCCTCATGTTAAAGAGTCATGAGCTAGGTAATTAACATCCAGGAGTATCCCAAACTAGAGGAAATAAACATGATAGAAAAACTACAGTAGTATCTACAAGCTAAACCAATATTGTAACCACCACAACAAGAAGGGAAATTTTATCTCAGCATACCAAACAATGCACAACTAAACTACAACTCCCCATCCATACGTAGAACATCCAAAGTAATACAACCTCATTATCAAATAGCCATCATAACCACATACCCAACAAAAAAATCTTGAATTCCAAAAATTAACCATCAGGAGATATAACCAAGCCAGTTCCATGCCTAAAATGACCCTTTATATCTAGATAAATACATAAGGGAAGCCAAGAAAAAATTCAAATCCAAACTAGATCATTTGTACCCCAACCCAGCTCCATCCTCCAAGTAAGTGAGTTAGTGTAATAACATCAACATCAGAGCTATTCAATGCCCAACAACCATCCAAACATAGTCCTTCCTTTGTGGATTCAGCATCCCCAACCCCCTTAGCCTCTTGACCTAACACAACCCTGGGTATCAATCTCAAGAATCATGGGGAGGTGATTCCAATCAAAAGGATCATTATTAATTACTAGAAAAAGTGGCCATAAATTCATGTCAATGATAGCAAGAATATTACATCTTTGAAGGATATTGAATCAAACTAAGAAGCCAAATTTAGGGCACATTTGTTATACATACTCCACTCCTAGCAGTAATTGTATCCCTTGGTCAATTCCTTAATAGTAAGAAATGATCCTCATTCCATAGATATCTTCTAAAAACCTTTATCTTTAGAAACCTTCACTCCTTCTAAAGTCATCATAGCTTCCACTTCATTATTTTTTTCCCTTGGCAAAAACATAAAACCCCTAGAGAAATATATCTTGACTATTTTTAATGAAAAAACCCACCGTACCTACTACACATTTGAATTGTTCTTTGAAGTACTATTAAAGTTGATCTTTATAAAATCCTCCATTGGTGGTATCCAAAAATCTAAACTCTGATCAAATCACCACACTTTCAGCCTAACTACCTAAATGGGAGTGATTCAAAGCCAATTTACTAGAACACATGTTTCCCATATATTCAATGCTTCCTTATTAATTATTCAACTCACTACAATATTTTCATAAATTACTAGTTCAATGTCAAATCTATCATTGTTTCTATGAATTTTCTTCATTTTTAAAAATTATCGTGTTTGTCTCTAACCAAATGTTCTCTAGAACATTTACTAGAGTCATAGCCCATAGAGGCTTGATATTTTTAAAGCCAATTGCTCAAGAACATAAAATACCTTTCATAGTTTTGGGGTGAATCTAACATGAATTCAAATTAGAGAACATATGCAACTAAATATTAAAAATATACTTACAATGCAAAAATATGCTTCATTAATTCACCATTCTCCTTATACATATTGTAACAAGAAGGCCCAAAAAACATCTTTTCTTTCACAATCCCAAGGAATTCATTCAAGCCAAGGCATTCACCTTGGGAGTAGAATCCTTATTCTAAATTAGGCCAATGAGCCAATTATCTTTTGTGGACATTCCTTTGGCAAAGATATTGTAACCCACACTAACATTATACCTACATGAAACATCTCCCAACTAATGTAATGAGTCCTCCATAGAATTAACAATCATTATAAACTACAATGATTCCACCAACGTACACTTATCCTATTTTGTAAAATCAAGCAAAGAAGAATCCTACCAAAGTCTAAATCCACCAATCAATTCCATTAATGGATGTCAATAATATTGCACCTTAGTTCTTATGTCGGTTGTAACACCATATGGATCTAATGTAGATCAAATAGAGTTCTAACTTATAGGTTCTCCCATCTAGAAGTCTAACCAAAGTTCACCTTTACACCAACCCCAATCTCCCAAGTGTTGTAAAAAATGATTCTCTTTGATGTAGAAAAAAAAATTCAAATGGAAGACCCAACTGGAAAATTCTCATAGGTGAAAATTATTTCTAGGTACTCCTCATCCATATATTTCTTCCACACCATCCTAATCTAAGACTTCTTACATTCCTCATAAATATGAATTACTATTTTTTCCCCAAATCCAAATTCTAAAATTGTATATTTTTAATTCCTTTTCCACCCACCATCTTCAATCTACACATTTTTTCCACTTCACCAAAATGAATCTTACATTTTACATCCTTCCCATGTAAGAGTAAGTTATAGACAATTTAATTTATTCTCTCCACTACCGCAACTAGCACCAATAGAATTGAAAAAATATAATTGGAATTCCTTGTAATATTGCTTTAATCAGAATTATTCTTCTAGTTATACTTATTGACATAGCTTTCCACACTTCCAACCTATGAATCCATTTAATGATATCCTCCCATATTTCATCCTTCACTCTTCAAGAAAATAGGGGAAACCTTAAATATTTACATGAACAATACCCAATATGGATTTCGATTGCCTCCAAAATATTTTCTTTCCTTTCCCAAGGAACATTCACAAATAAAATCCATGACTTCAATAAACTAATTATTTGTCCCAAAGCATCCTTATAATCCTACAAAATCAAATTTAGCTCCAAATCATCCTATTGTGGAAAAGAGAATAGTATCCTCAAAAAATTGTAGGTGGGCCATTGGCTCCATGTCATCACTTACCTGCAATCTTGTGATGTTACCATTCGTGTTATCTCTTCCTAACCCTCTTGTGATAATAAATTGATAAGCTAAAAGGGGTCCCCCTTCCTAATCCCCCTAAAATTCTAAACAAACTCACATGGTTGCCTTTAACCAAGACCAAGAAGAAGGCCCCATCCACACACTACATCACCTAATTAACCCAATCATATTCAAGCCTAATATCCACTAACACATTTTCTAAAAATGGCTAGCTCCCACAATCATAAACCTTTGTAATATCTATTTTAACAAACATACTAGATCTAACTTCCAAATTTAGTGAATGAAGGATCTCATGAGACATCACCACACCCATCAAGGATCTCTTTATCACTCACAAATACTCCATTTTCTATAGAATAAACTCCACGATATCTCATTTTAGTGATTCAAGCTAAAAATGAGATAACCATATGAAAATTTTAGGAAAATCCCTTTAAAATTCCCCTTTGAAGGAGATTTTTGGGTTTTCAGGTTTTCATTGCATGAAAGCATGTTTCTTGCATGTTACATGTCTGATGTTCCCTGAAACCTGAAACCTGATTGTCTTAGCAGTGTGTCAGGTTTTCAGAACTCCCAAGCATCAGAACATGCTTTATCCAATGCATGTTTCATGTCATTTGTTTCCCAAAACCTGAAACCCAAATGAAGCCTTTGTGTCAGGATTTCAGGACTTAGAAGCATCTAAACAAGGCATGCATCATGTCTTCATGTTTCCCGAAACCTAAAACCTAAATTGAAATCCTTTGTATCGGGTTTTCAGATGCTCCAAGCATGATGACATGTCATTAATGTCCAGTTTTCTGGTAGTTGGCACACATGTCAAGTGAGGTGTAATTAATGTTAGGGTATTATAAATAGTTGGTTTTCCACGTCATTTGTTACCTGGTATGTTTTTGCTGCGTTGGATTTCTGTGTGTGCTTCTTCTACCTCCAAACCTGATTGAGCTTCCTGGTCGATTTCGTCATCCGTCTTTGATCATTTTTTGAACTTGTTGAAGGTATTCTTCTCTTCTTTATATTTTGGAGCTTTTTGGGTTATTTATGAGGTGTTTTGTTTGGGTTTCCATTTCATTTCCTCTTCCATTACTGGTTTAGGGTTTTGGGTCTTTTTCCTTGGTTCTTGTCTTTTTCCCAGTAGGGTTCTTGTTTGAAATTCACTCCTTGGTTATTTACTTATTTTTACATAAGTTGTAGATTTCAAAAGAATCTAAAAATCAATAAGTGAAAAAGGTGGGAAATTCTCATATTCTAACATATCAAAAACCTGATATATTGATCTCGAGTTTTGGTAGGGTGTTGTACATCTCATTTATTCCACCTTGTGTCAGGTTTTGTAGGGTGCTCGACACCTATCAAGTTCCACCACGTATCAGGATCTTCCACCTGCTCAACATCCTCTTACTTCCGCAGTGTGTCAGGTTTTCATCAATGTGCAACATGCCCTAACTTCCAACATACACCCCACCAGTGTTTCAGGTTTCTCAAGGTGCTCGACATCCTCCAAAATCCGCCAGTGTTTTGGGTTTCCATTGGTGTTTGACACGGCCTAATTTCTGACATACAATCTAGTCTGTCAGGTTTCTGAAGGTGGTTTGCAAGTTTCAAAATCTGAATAGTGTGGCAGGTCTGTGCACTTGTCCAACAAGCTTTCACACCTGATTTCTCTCTTCCAGAAGTCATCAAGGCATTTTCTTCAAGACTCCTCATGTCAGACCCTAGCCAATCAAAGGATAAGTCAGATAAGTCAGGAAAGATGAAGTATAAGTATCAGAAGATGGAGTCTTCTTCTTATGTAAGCTGCAATTATGACATCCGGGACATAGAGCTCGAAATATAGATATGGAAGACTTCTGGAAAAGAATTGAGGATTCTTCTCAGAATTCATGGATGAAGTCAATAGCCGGCAGTGGTCTCCCTCTTGCAGTAGGATTTCCAATATCAGCTCAATGCCCTGAATTCATCCTGGCTTGTGCTTCCCACTATGACTCAGCCTCCCACTCAGTAAGAAATCAAGCAGGGGAATCTATAGTGAAATTGGATGGAGATTACTTTGATCAACTCCTAAAGTTTCCCAACTTTATGGAATATGTTGATTTAGACCTTAAATCAGCACAAAAGGCCTGGGACAAAGATCACGAAGATTGCATCAAGCGCGTAAATAAGAAGTTCTTGATCAAGGTTAAGCCAGTTGTTTCTAGGTTTCCCAAGTCGGTCCCTAGAAGTGATTTTATCCTTGAAGTCAGTGATATCATCACCCTACTGAGCCGGTTATTTGGGCTCCCAGATTCAAAGGAATTCCAAGGGTGGATGTACCAGTTCATGGTCATCATAAAGAAGAATGACCAAGGGATTGATTGGGGTAGCCTAATAAGTGATGAGATAGACTCCCAAATGAAAATGGTCTTGTCTACCGGCAAGTTCTATATGATGTCATACATCACCTATGCAGCAACAGGCATGAGGAACTACCCAGGGCTAGATGCAAAGGGAAACTGAGCAATGGAACACATATATCGGTTCTTCCCTCAGCTGACAATAAAAGGGTCTGAAGACCAATATAGAAGAGTGAATGATGCCTTCTTCTACGAAAACATTTGTAGATTGGATCCTGATCTGAGGAAGAGAAGGGTTTCCGATGAAGCATGGGCCGAAGTGTCAAAATGGGGTTGCGTTTTCTTGCAAATTCAAGAATTTTACTTATCCTTGGGTGGTAAGGTTCCATGGTAATCCTTTCCATTTTCCCAAGTTCCCAGGTGACAAACTGATCCTTATGGAGTTGGTCAGACAATTGTTGGATTTTCACAAATTCCAACAAAGCAGGCACAAAGTCGTCATCTCCTTCCCCATTTCCATTGGAAGGTATACATGTTCTACCATGGTTAAGGCCAAGAACATGGTGCATGAGCTTCAGGAAAAATTGAAGAAACATATGAAGCTCAGGGAGGGATTCGACATCTGAGGAGTCCTCAAGTCATATGGAACCTTGTACCTGCATGTGCCCACTATGGAAGATATCTGGGTTGATCTTCGGGATGAAGTTACCATCCAAAGAAATGACAACAGAAAACTGACACTTGAATAAATTCAGATGTTAGATCTAGCTGACATACCCGAAGGCACCATGGACAATGAAAGAGTTCTGGACACTAGGTACGAACAGTCAGATGGAGACCAACTCGGATTCCCAGCCATTGATTGGTCTGTTGCTGAAAAGGCTTCTATCACTGAAAGAGCTTCTCAGACTCTTATCCATACCAAGGCATGGCTCATTTCTTGGGGAATGAGTTATAAGGAAAAGAGATTTTTAAAAATAGCTACTTTAGAAGCAGGACCCTCCAACGGAGAGAAGGAAAAGGATAAAAGCCCTACCAAGAGGCAAATAAAGTTTAAGTTTGTCAGAAAAGGAGAAAATCAAGGGGCAAATCATCTGCTACTCCTACACAAATAGTTGAGATATTGGATTCACCTCCTCCACCAGAACAAGGAGAAATTCTTTCAGAAATCGAGGTTGGTCAACCTCTTGTTTCTCCTTTTGTTGATTGCTCATCAGAAGTAAGTCTTTCTCTTGCTTCTCAAGCTTTGGCTTTAGAGTCTTTACCTCCTCTCTCCCAACCTTCCTCATCTCATATTACTAGGCCACTTTCATCAGCCATGGCCAACATTTTCTATGATCTCTCACCTCTCTCTACTAAACCTATGATGGCCATAGATATGCCTCCTCCTTCCGCACCTTCATTCCCTGAATCTATCCCCACAGTCACCACACTTGCAGTCATCACTACTCCACAAGTAAACCTTCCTCCACCTACAGATACAACCATAACACCTCCAATTGGGGAAACTTCTTCCACTGTACCTCAATGGTTGGTTGATCAGACTCTGAGGAAGAGGAAGGTGGTAGTTCCCCTACCAGCCTTCGACTTCAGTTCACTCAAGGCCTCTCCTGCCAAATCTGCAAGAAACCCAAAATGGTTTCAAGGGTTTCAGTGGATGCCTCAGGGCATAAGTTTGTAGATATTTCCACTCCCACGGCTGATAAAACCAAGGAGGATATAGTGGTTACTGATTATCAGATTACAAGGGTTGATCTGGGAAAGGTAACAACAGAAGGAGCACAACAAGATGCACAGGATGCCATGAACATGTTATGCCAGAAGCTGAGGGAAACAAAGGTGAGAAGAGATGAGCTAAAGGAGAAAGTTGAACAGTTAACAGAAGTATTTCTCAAGCTCTCAAAGCCCTCTCAGTCAACACCATCATCTTCTACCCCTACTCCTATCAGGTTCGATTTCTCATCAGTACCTATGATTGAAAGATCAACGAGAAGGGGAGAATGGTTGAAGAATGGATAAAGAGGCTACTCCTACAAGGAAGAGAGGTCATTGATGACACAGTGGAGGTTTATAAATCCTTGGAGGAAATAAAGAAGGATGGCGAAAATGGATGATGAATTTTCACAGGAAGTCGGGAACCTTGAATTAACTTTAGAAGCTCTCAATGCACTGAAACAGGTTCCATCCCGGATCTTAATGGAAGAAGGAATCATTCCACATGGGGATAAGCATTTCCAGCTAGCCAAAGCTATCAGATTCAGGATAAATATTCTCAGTGAAGCTTGCAGCAAGTTGAGGGAATCTAGATATCAGTTGGTTGATGCCACCAATGACATAGAAGAGGAGCTTTCCAGGATCTTCGCCAAGGTGTTGGTTGAAAGATCAAAGATTCTACCTATTGACAATCTCTATAAACAAATTTAGGAATCAATTCAGCATGAACCAGCTTCCATCTTCGATCTGACAACCATTGATAAGTTCATAAGGATCGAGAATGTTTTGGAATCACTAAGGAAACTCAACAAGAGGTTGAAGAAACTTCCTGGTAACGCAAGTGACACTCAGGAAACTTGTGAGGTTCTAAGTGATTATTCTAGTGCACCAGATGAAGCTGAGATGTAGGGCATAATCTGGAAGTTCCAAGAATTTTGAGACAAGCAGGCTTCACTGGAAGAAGACAAGGACAATGAAGCAGAATAAACATAATGTTCCATGTCATTTCTATCAAGAAATTGTCATGTCTTTTTCATTTTCGTTTCGTCACATAGGAAGCAAATTTTGACTTGTTCTCCTGCGTGAGAGTCAAGCAAAATAGGACTCTCATTAAAAGACTATTTTCTAGGATTTATCCTATTTTCTCTCTGCTCTCTCTATTATAAATAAGGGATGCTTGTGCATTCAAAAAGGAGTGATTTTTTAGAATATTAAGAGCTATTGTGAAGAAGAAGAAAAACTTTGTATTTTCTTTTTAATCATTGAAGAATAGAAACAGGTGTTATTTTGCAAACTTTGTGTTGTGGGATTCATCTATCTTGAGAGATTGTTCTTACGTCCAAGATCTTAAGCTATTCTTTGTTTAGTGTTCTTGATTATTTTAATCATTTCAAATATTACACTCATTATCTAAAACTCGTATAAGTATTTCTTGATCTGTGTTTTCTTGAAAGAAAATACGTTCCTCTCATTCCCTTTCCACTTTGTTTCATCTATAATAGTTTCCTTTCTAATCCATTCCATTTCTAAAGTTGTAACATCTCCATCTCATGTTGATATGGATTTCGGGATTGTATCCCAACCCCAATGGTTAGAATAGTGTGGATATTGTATATATTATTTCTGTTGTGTTTTAGATTAGTAATAAATAGGCTACCTCACCTGTTTTTGAGGAGGGATTTAATTTGATTTACTATGGTTCAACCTCATATTTTGGTCTGAAAAAATATCCAACCAACAGTTTTTGGCGACTCCACTGGGGATATACGGATTGATAAGACTAAGCTTATCCTATTGGTGTCTGGCGACTCCGTATTTGCCTTATTTTCAGAAGATCCATTTTTCAGTTCAAGCTGGCCAGAAAGATCTTCACTCGGTCAAGCCGAGCCAGGGGTGAAACTGATCCATTCTTTGATCTGCTGCAACAACACAATTTCAGACTTTCCCCCAATAGTGTTGCATCTAGCCGAGCAAGAAGTTCTTCACCTATCCGAAGAACTCGGGTTCCTCAAGAACAAGAAGCTTCTGTAACCTGCCATGCACTATTTTTGTCTGATACTCAGATTCCTGTGCACACTTCATTCAGAAGGATGGTAGCACAACCTGTGCCTTGGGGTGCAGCTATTGGTCCTCTTTCCCTAACTCCTCCATTGCATGATCTACCACATGGGTCATGTAAGAATATTCCTAAGTTCAACGGTGATGGGAAGCAGCACCCTGATGAACACATTACTTCATTATTTGTCACATGCAGCATCCTAGGGGTTTCTCATGAAGATGTCTCTATTTGACTCTTCATTGAAACATTGCATGGTGTAGCAGCAGAATGGTTCTACCATCTTCTGAATGCATGCATTACCAACTGGGCTACCATGAGATCCATATTTGAAGCAAGGTTCAAACCAGCTGAAGATTCTCATGCCTTGTTAGCATAGCTTACACATATGAAGAAGGAGTCTTATGAACCCATGCGGGACTTCATAGCCAAATTCAACAAGCTGATTCGTAAGATTCTAGATCTAGCCATTCCCACTCTTGAAAATCAAAAGTGTTTCTTCATCAACGCTTAGCCCCCTGATGTGAGCTTCTTATTAAGAAGGTCTGTTATCCCGATTTGGCCACTGCTCAAGCTACAGCCACTGAAATAGAAGATGATCTCATTCTGGCTAGAAAGATCAGAAGAGAGTCATCTAAGCCTAAAAATTAGAGTTCTTCTCAGAGTACTACTGATCCTATGATTCAGAGGATGGCCAATGACTTGATCACTTTGAAGAAACAAATGTCTCAACAAGTGACCAACGTTCCTTATCGGGATATTCCTAGATGGAATTTCAACAATACCAATGGTGCCCCCAGCAAGAGATAGGAATTGATTGATTGCTACTCCCACCAGGCTGGCCATTGAAGCTCCTCCTGTCAACGCAATAGTAGAAATAGTTGAGGAAGATGAAGAACCAGAAGATCAAGATTCTCACAAAGCTTTTGAAGCTTCAGGATATGCTGATGAGTCTTTTGATGATTCAGCTGGTGACTCCAGCATTGGGTACTTGGAATACGAGGAAGATGAATGTGAGCATGATGGTCAGTCATTTGCAGTCTTCACTCGATCTCAATCCCAGAACCCCAGAAAGCCAGTTGAAGGCTCTAAGGAGAAAAGTAAAGAAGCTCCGTGGTTATGGCTAAAAGAGGCTCTCCTATCTCAGCACAAACTGAAAAGGAGACAACTAAAAAGGTAACTTCATCTTCTAACTCTCTTTCTCCTACCCCCAAGGCCAGTACCTCAGCTCAGACTAGTGTAACCAGAACTGAGCCCACCATCATTCCTTCATATACCACTTTTGACATTATTGATCATGCAAAGAAAACTAAAATCCAAATGTCGGAAGCTGAGTACCTCCAGTCAAATCCTGAGCAATTTGAGAAACTTTCCAAATTCATTAGAAGCAAGGCTGTTATCCCTTCATCTTCAAAAGGAATTTTTCCTAGTCCCACTCAGCCTTTACCTCAGAGTAATATGACCTTTGTTGCTTCTTTGGGAAAGATTGAACCATTTTATTTGTCCTTACTTATAAACGGTTTTAAACTCAGCAATTGCATAATTGACTCAGGAGCCTCTGATAATGTAATGCCCACAAAAGTAGCCCATGCCCTTGGACTTACCTTGACTAAATCTTATGGGTGGTGTTACTCCATGGAAACTAAACAAGTCCCCTTGATTGGCCAAATCAAGGATGCACAGTTTGCATTTGTTGCATTCCCTGAAAAGAGAGTAAAAATGACTATCCTGGTTGCTGATATCCCAGCTGCTTATGGTATTCTCTTAGGAAGAGGTTTTTGCAAAGATGTCAGAGGAGAAATCAATATGGACTGGACCAAAGCTAAAATTCCAGTAAATGGAGTTCCTCGTGTCCTCCACCCCGAAGCACAGGCAAAGTACCTGGTCACTAAATCAGATGATCCCAAGGCTCAAATTCTCTTCGAAGATGTAGGCTTGGGTAATTATTTCATGACATCTGAGGTGCCTTCTATAGAAGTCAAGGAAGAAGATCCTAATGTTGTTTGGACCCTCAAGTTTGACAAGAGTTGTTCAACTACTAGGTCAGGCGCTGGTGTGGTTCTTATCTCTCCAAATTTTGAGGTTTTTCCCTTCGCCTTCAAGCTTGCAGTTTGACAATACTAATAACAGGGCTGAATATGGAGCTTTGTTATTAGGATTAGAAATGGCAAGGAAAAAAGGAATCCGAAATCTCAAAGTGCAGGGAGATGCTGAGTTGATTGTGAATCAAGTAAGGGGGATCTATCAAGTGAAAAAATGATCACCTAAGGCATTACAGGAACAAGGTGTGGGACAACATAGAATGCTTTGATGCTTTTTCCATTAAGGTAGTTTTGAGAGATCACAACGATAAAGCTGATTCTTTAGCCATGTCTACATCTCTTCTCCTTCCTCACCCAAAGTTCAAACAGGACAAGTATACCATTGAAATTGTGTATCGTCCAAGTGTTCCAGATAATTCAGCACATTGGCAAGTGTTTAATGATGATCAACAGTTATTGTCTTTTCTTGAAAAATGATAATTTTAGCAAACTTTATTTTGAAGGATCAGAATCAGATTTCCATGAGTCCGTCTCGAATTCATATCAAGAGATTGATGGTGAATTCATCCAGCTCAAAGGCAATAAGATTCCGAAGGGATTAGTTTCTCTGGAAGGTCTGTTTGACAAGCATGACCATTTCATTCAGGATAAAAGGCAAGCTGAAGGTGCTTCCTCATCAGAGGTAGATCAAGTTAATCTAGGCTCTTCTGACCAACCATGGATGGTAAACATCAGGAAATGTTGTTCTCCTGAGGAGAAAGAAATATTCACTTCACTCCTGAAGAGATATATGGACGTCCTAGCATGGTCATATGTGGATCTGAAGTCTTTCAAGCCCAAGGATGTGCAACATAGCATCCCTTTGAAGTCTGAGGTTAAACCCTACATGCAGAAGCAAAGGCATTACAACCCAAAGATCTCAGGGACTATCCTTGCATAAATTCAAAAGATGTTAGATGCAAGGATTATCTTTCCAATCCATCATTCCACCTGGGTTGCTAACATTGTCCCCATCAGAAAGAAGAATGGTGAGATCCAGATTTGTGTTGACTTCCAAAACCTTAATCAGTCTTCATTGAAAGACAATTACCCATTTCCTATCATGGATCAAGTATTACAGATTGTCACTGGATCAGAAATGTTATCCATGCTTGACAGATTTTTAGGGTATAATCAGGTCGAGGTAGCCGCTAAGGATCAAAATAAAACAACATTCACCACCCTATAGGGGACCTTTGCTTACAGGAGGATGCCTTTTGGTTTGATTAACGCCAGAGCCACATTTCAAAGAGCTATGGACTTAGCTTTCAGAGATTTGATGGGAAAATTCATAGTTGTATATTTGGATGACTTGACGGTCTTCTCTAAGAAGTGAAGTGATCATTATGATCACCTGGAGCAGGTACTCTTAAGGTGCAGGCATCATGGGATTTCATTAAATCCTAAAAATTCCATGTTTAGAGTAACAGAAGGAAATTTTTTGGGTCATATCGTGACTAAAGAAGGAACCAAGATCGACCTAGAGCCGATGAAGGCCATCCAAAGCCTTACCCTGCCTACAATCAAAACTATGGTGCATTCCTTTTTAAGAAAGGTCAATTTCCTAAGAAGATTTGTACCTAATTTTTTTGATAAAACCAAGGATATCCTTGGGATGATGAAAGGTAAAACTCCATTTTGATGGAGCACTGAAGGGAAGCTTACTTTTGAAGAAGTCAAAAGAGTAATTGCTCATGCTCCTATTCTGGTATGCCCAGACTTCAAGAAATATTTCATCATGTACAGTTACGCTTCTGGATTAATGTATAATATATGATCTCATCATACTCTCCTTTTGATTAAGTTTGATTGCATTGTGTGACTTTTAGTTGATCTGATATGAGTTAGGATGTAACTGTCTGTCTTTTGATTGATTGTGATCCTAATGTTAAAAACTCTGAAATTCCTAACATAGTGTGTGTTTAAATTCAGTTTTGTAATAAAGCAGGTCTAATCAGTCGAGGAAATGAAGCAGGTGGCATTCAGTATGTTTTTGATAGCATCTGATCCTACACAGCTTAGTTCTGGAACTTCCAAGCTAGTTCTGGAACTCCATCACACAGTCATCATTTAGTTCCAGAACTTTCAGACTTAGTTCTGGAACTCCAGAATTTAGTTCCAGAATTTTCAGACTTAGTTCCGGAACTCCTGGTGACAGCTCCAGAACTCTCACAGGTTTTGGTTCTTAACAATTTCCTATGGTTCTGGAACTTCTCCAAAGTTCCAGAACCGATGGGAGTTATCTATTTTAAACCACATCCAGAAATTTTACATCTACAATCATGAAGGATGAGAAGATTTCTGAACGCAGATCCAGGAAGAGTTATCCTACAGCTATCTGATCAACTGCCATCTGACTCAACATCTATTCTGGGCAAGATTTGATTTCATCAGAATCATTGAGACAGCTGGGATTGTAAAATGTATATAAAAGCAGACCTGCATTAGATAGAAAAATAATTAGAGATATAGAACAGAGAAAAGAAATAGATTAAGTATCCAGATCCAGTACATTTTGTAATACTGAATGTTTTCATCAATAAAATAGCCATTCTGATTTGAGAGAATTCTGAGTTGTTAAAATCCTGATTCAAGGAGGAGCAAGGGCCCACTCCCCCAAGGACCAGGATATTCATTTATTTGGTATTTATATTTCTTCAGCAAATAGCTTAGATCTGTTAATTTTGTATTGCTTTAGTTCTTTCAGTTAAATTCTATTGCATACTTGTTCCTGCAGGTGTTTAGATAAATCTTTATATTTCTTGCAATTGTTTTCAAGCATTTTAATCTGAGTGTTTACTTTCAAAAGCAAGTGTGTTTATTTTCCAACAGCAAGTGTGTTTCCTTTTTGCACGGTGTGTTTCCTTTCAGCAAGCTTTCAGTGTGTTTTATTTTTAGCAAGTTTTCATAGTTTTATTTGAATAAGGTTTTACCAAGAAGTCCTTAAGACATTAAAGAGATCCCCCAGAAAATATAAAAATAGTTACAGTCAACTACTAGATCAGTTAAAGTACTCTTGTTGCATATATCTTTGGACACACCTCTGGTTTGATATGACATCAACAAGAAGTTGATTAAATGAAGGGAATGATGACACCCATCATTTTTGGCACCATTTCCGGGGAACACCAGTTGGAATTTTCTAATTAAGTGTTAGCAAGAGCAACAAAACATACATCTAGTAGTTGAAGAATCTTCCCTACTATATCACAAAATATATGAGTAGACCAAGAGACTCACAGGGTAGATTCCTTCCAAAAAAATCTTCACAAGAATTCATAACATCCTCTAGTCAAAGTAAGGAAATTGATCAAGAATTGGAGGCACCACCATCCCCTGTCAGACAAGAAACAAAATTGCCATTTTTGGAATTCTTAGATCAGTCACCTGAAGGGAGTAGAACTTTTAGGAGAAGGCTTATTACCCAAGATCCATTGAGGGTAAGTTTTGATTCTCAATTGAGTAGTCAACCTCCTACTCCTGATTTTTCACCTTCCCCAAAGCATACAACTTACCACATTGATTGGGAGGAAACTTCAGAAAATATTTTTGAAATGGCACGAGAAGCTGAGGGAGTACCTGATAGGACCTTTACCTATCCAATCCAATTGGGAGATGATGACACATCAATGAAAAATATCTCACCTGCACATTTACCCACCTTCAGAGGGATGTCATCTGAAGATCCTGACCAATTTCTGTTTGAATTCAAGGTGCTATGTCAGACCTATGATTATAAAATAGATAATCAAAAACTCAAGTTGTTTCCATCCACCTTGAAGGATGCAACAATGAGGTGGTTCATGGGATTAACATCCAACTCTATTAGCACTTGGGCACAAATGGAGACTGCCTTCCTAGATAAATACCAAGATTATTGCAGAGGGAGAAATAGGAAGGAAGAATTCTTCAAAATCAAGCAGGAAGAGGACGAAAACATAGAAGACTATTTAGACAGATTCCTCTTTGTTAGCAAAAGATGTGGATTTGTGCTTACAGAGGAATTAAGTAAAACCATTTTTCTCAAAGGTTTGGATGACGAATCTAGAGAAGCCCTTAACTTGATAGGAGGGGGAGACATTGATCAGATAAGAATGAATGGAATTAAAGAGATTTGTAGAAGCTATTCCAGAACAAGAGGTGGACCTAGAAAAGGAAAATCAGTAAAAAGTCTGAATCCAGATATGAACAAACTAATGGATGAGTTAGCAAACTTTAAAACAGACATTTTAGTGCAATTAACCTCTACTATGGATGGATTACAAGCTAAAGAAAATTCCAAAACTGAACCATTGGCTATGTATTGTCCTAGATGCAGGAAGAAGCATGCATTAAGAGATTGTCCTTTGGATAAAATAGAAATGTGTCTTATCTGTGAATCTAAAGAACATGATACTGATGTTTGTTCTTTGCTTCCTGTCATTAAAAATCAGCTTAAACAAACCAGTGCCACATCTACAACTGAAGAATTGAATTTTGTTCAGAGACAACCTAACCAAGGGTAGTTTATGCCAAGATCAGCTCCTAATCCATGGACAATGCCATGGGCTACTCAGGTAGTACCAAAAAATTGGGGACAACCACCTTGGGTACCTCAACCAACTTGGAACCCTCAAGATTGGGAAAATCAAGCCTGGTATGCTCAGGGACATCAACAACCATGGGCTAGTCAAGGAAATCCTTATGCTTGGTCACAACCTAGATGGAACCCTAATTATTCCCAAGGAAGAACATATCCAAATCAGAATCAATAGGCCATCATGGGATCCCTTGCACAAAATTCACAAACTGAGAATGCCAGCACAACCAGTAGCAAACCCAAAAAAAAAAACCAACTCATGTTTATGGAACAGAACCTGAAAAATCAGTTGATTTGCATGCTATGGATTGTAAGGATATTCAAACTAGATCTGGGAAAATCATTAACAGTCCACCCCTTATAATCACTGAAATGACAGAAGAAAATGAGAACCCTAGTATTGTTGTTCCAAAAGAGGATATAGAAAGAAAAGAAAAGGAGCCAGATAGCAACACTACTGAGACTCCATTTCCTGAAAGATTCAAAGAAGATATAGAGATCAAGGAGTCTGAATTGGTTCAGGAATTAAGGAAATTGAATATTGAAATACCACTGTTACAAGCAATTAAAGATATTCCAGAATTGAACAAATTGATCAAAATGTTATGCATGAAAAATCCTGGAAGAAAGAGACAGTATCCCAAGACTATCAAAGTAGATGGGAAACTTGCTGATTTATTAGCAGGAAAACTATTACTTCCCAAATACGGAGATCCTGGAAGTCCTGTTATTTATGTCTCTATAGGAAATAAGGATGTACATAATGTTTTGATAGATTTGGGAGCTGATATCAATGTAATGACAGTGGATACTCTGAAAACATTACCATTAACAGGTATACAACCTACTAATACCATATTGCAGATGGCAGATCAGTCTGTAGCAAAACCAGAAGGAATTATTGAAGACGTGGTGGTGATGGTAGAGTCATGGGAATATCCAGTTGACTTTCTTATATTGCAGCCAAAAGGTAAAACATTGGGTTATCCCATTATTTTGGGCAGACCATGGTTAGCTACAGTTGCTGCTTTGATAGATTGCAGGTCAGGTGATATGACAATCTCGAATGGTAAGAACTCTAAACAAATTTCCTTATATCCTACCACACAACCTTTTACTGACAGTCATGAACAATTGTGGGTTGATTCTCCTGAAACTAATAAGAAAAATTTGTCTTCTTTGGCTATGATCACATTGCAGGATCATGTAAGAGAAGTAGAAGAGATGATTAATCCACCATTGGATGAGAACCTGTTGTCTTCAGTGTAATCAGAAATAGTTCTGGAACCCGTGAACTTAGTTCTGGAACCCACAAACTTAGTTCTGGAACCCGTGAACTTAGTTCCGGAACATACGGCTATAGTTCTGGAACCACTACAGTTAGTTCCGGAACCACGACAAACAACAGTTCTCTTTGATTGAAAATGATTTCACTCCAGAGGAATGAGATTTCTCATGGGGAGAGGATGAATCAGTAGCTTCAGTTTCAAGTACATCAGGAAGTGGTGAAGAATTTCTGGAAAGTAGCAGTGACGAGGAATTTGGCCTGCAAAGAGATAAGTATCATAATTCTCATTACTGTCCTTTTTCCAGTATTCTGTCTCAAGGAACTTTTGGAGATGTTGCTACATACCATATGTTGTTACCACATGCATGTCCATTAAATACTTTAATGAAACCCTTTCCACAAATTAGTTCATCACATATTGGAACCAAACATGTTGAAATTCAACCAGGTAAAACTTTAAACATTAATAGCTGGTTGAAGGAGGATGAAGAAGCTAAATTGTTTGATGTTCTAAAAAATCATACTAAAGCTTTTTCTTGGGATTACAAAGATATGAAGGGGATTCATCCAAGTATCTGCACTCATCACATCTATACTGAAAACACTAAACCAGTTAGGCAGCCTCAAAGAAGGATTAACCCAGCTTTAAGGGATATAGTCAAACAAGAAATTGAAAAACTATTACAAGTAGGTTTCATCTACCCTATCTCAGATAGCCAGTGGGTATCTCCTCTTGTAATTGTTCCCAAAAAGAATGGAAAATGGAGAATATGTGTTGACTATAGGGAACTAAACAAAGCCACAATGAGAGATTATTTTCCCTTACCATTCATAGATCAAGTCCTAGATAACCTTTCAGGTAAACAATACTTTTCTTTCTTGGATGGCTTTAGTGGGTATAATCAGATTAGAGTTGCTGCTGAGGATCAGGACAAAACTACATTTACATGTCCATGGGGAACCTTTGCCTATAGAGTGTTACCATTTGGTTTATGCAATGCTCCTGCAACTTTCCAGAGAGTTGTACTTGCAATCTTTGTTGATCTAACAAATGATTGTGTTGAAGTATATATGGATGACTTCACTGTACATGGAGATACATTTGAAGATGCTTTGAGAAATCTGGACAGAGTGTTAACAAGATGTGAACAACACAACCTGTCTCTTAGTGATGAAAAATGTTTGATGATGGTGGATGAGGGAATTATATTAGGACACCATATTTCACAAAAAGGAATTCAGGTGGATCAAAAAAAAATAGGATCATTTCATATTTACCTATCCCTCATACTCCCACAAATATCAAATCATTTCTAAGACATGTTGGGTACTATAGACGCTTTATAAAATATTTCAGTAAAATTGTTGCCCCCATGTTTAATTTGCTAACCAAGGACTATGAATTTCTTTGGGATGAAAAGTGCCAGCATGCTTTTGAAGAAATTAAAAACAAATTAATCAGTGCCCCAATATTGAGAGGTCCTAATTGGGAAAATCCATTTCATATCCAAACAGATGCCTCAAATTATTCCATTGGTGCAGTATTGGGACAAAAAGATGAAGAAGGAAAGATGTATGCCATTTACTATCTTAGCAAGAATCTTACTCCCACTGAAAAGAATTACACCACCACTGAAAAGGAATTTCTTGCTGTAATTTATGCAATCAATAAATTCAGACATTATATTACAGGGTACAAGATATTTGTACACACAGATCATTCAACAATTAAGTATTTAATGAACAAACCAGTGGTTGGAGGAAGAGTCATTAGATGGTTATTACTTTTGCAAGAATTTGATATTACCATTGTGGACAATCCAGGTAAATCTAATGTGGTAGCTGATTTTCTGTCAAGACTAACCACCACAGGGGAACAAGATCCAGTCAAGGATAACTTTCCAGATGAACAACTATTTGCAATCTCAGCAAGTACACCATGGTTTGCTGATATGGAAAATTATCTTGCAACAGGGAAGTTCCCTCCTTCTTTCACTAAGAAACAAATAAAGAAGTTAATTAAAACCAGTGCACAATTCAAATGGTTAAATGGAATTCTATTTAAGTGTGGTCCTGATTTTGTCTTGCGCAGGTGTGTAAGAGAGGATGAAATCTTTGACATCCTCAGAGCATGTCATGATGAACCAAGTGGAGGACACTATTCAGTAAAAAGAACAACTCATAAGATACTTGGAACTGGGTATTATTGGCCATCTCTGTACAAGGATGTGAAAAGATATATCAAGAGGTGTGATCCTTGTCAAAGGATGGGACAACCAACTTTCACCAATGAAATGCCTCTTCAGCCTCAAGTTGTGGTTGAACCATTTGAGAGATGGGGATTGGATTTTGTTGGTCCCTTTAATCCTCCTTCACAAGGGAAGGAATATATTCTTGTATGTACTGACTATGTGACAAAATGGGTAGAAGTGCAGGCATTGACAAATGCCACTGAGGAAGCAGTTGTTGATTTCCTTTGGAACAAAATTATGATCAAGTTTGGAGCACCAAGGAGCATAGTTTCAGATCAGGGACCACAATTCATGTCTAATATGATCCAAGCTTTCACAAGGTATTACCAAATCAATCATCGGAAGTCATCTCCTTACCATCCACAGTCAAATGGACAAGCTGAAGTAACAAACAGAGAATTGGAGAACATCCTTACCAAAATGGTTGAAGCTGGGAGAAAAGATTGGGTAAAGAGACTACCTGAAGCTGTCTGGGCGTATAATACAACTTGGAAAACTACAACAGGGTTTTCACCATATGAATTAGTCTATGGGAAAAATCCCTTGTTGCCTATAGAATTTGAACTTCAGACATTGAGGACAGCAGTGAAGGTGGGAATTGAATTAAATGCAGCTCAAAAAGAAAGAATCCTTCAACTCAATGAGTTGGATGAATTAAGGTTGGAAGCACTTCAGCAGACAGAGATGATTCAAGAGCAAAGGAAGCAATGGCATGACATACATATCAAGAAAAGGAAATTCAAAGTAGGAGACTGGGCATTACTGTTTGACTCTAAGTACCAACAGTTCAAGGGAAAATTGAGAACCAGATGGTTGGGACCTTATCAGATTGATCATATTTTTGACAATGGTTCTATTCAGTTACTTCCCATTGATGGCAGTAGCAGAACACTCTTGGTCAATGGACATAGGCTGAAACTCTATAGGAAGCCTCCCACTAAGAATGAATTTTTGAGGAAGATTGAAGCAGACAAAGAATTTGATCATATGGAAGAACTCAGTTCTTCCAAAATGATCAAATAATCAGATGATAGATCCAGAATAAAGGGAAGAAGATGAAAACCAGCAAATGGCATCTTCTTCCCCAAAAAAAAAAAAAAAATCTCTCAAGGTCAATTGAAAACCAGCAAATGGCGGTTGACCTCTTTTTGGCTAGTTCAAATAAAGGAATTCTTTTGAATTCCAGTTGTCTTATCTAATCATGTTTTGTTCCACTTGTAGGAATGACGAGTCATCATAGCAAAAGGCTTACATCATCAAGGATGGTAATTATGTCTTTTAACTTATTTAGGGTTGATTAAATGTTTGCATGTGTGATGTGACTTAATTTAAAAGTAGGTATGATGAGTCATCTATTTATACATTATGATTACAAGTGTGTAATCATGAATATTGATTTGGATGGAATAAGTGGCAGCATGGTTATCATTAGTAATCATTATTACAAACATCAAGTGAGATAAAGATTGCAGAAGTATCTTGAGGAAGGAGCAATGAATTGAGTTGGTATTCCGCTACAAAGAACAGAGAATTTAGACATTCCATAGCTAAGAACTAAGGTTCCGCAGCTAAAAATAGAGGTTCCACAGCCAAGCCATTAGTTCCACAGCTAAGGAGAAGGCCTACAACCAATTCACATGAAATCAAGGAAGACAGAACTCAAGCCGATATGGGGATTAAGAAGAAATCAGAACCAGAGGATGATTCCCAGCTGCTTGCAGATGAAGAAGTAGCATCCATCTTTGAGCATGCAGGATGGCTTGAATTCCTGAAGAAATTTTCAAGGCATAATGATGAATTGGTAAGAGAATTCATCATAAATCTAGAACAGTCTAGAACAAAAGTAAGAAATGTCTTTATTCCTTTTTCTGTAAATACTGTAAGTAATGTGTCTGGAGTACCCATTGTTCATGTCCCACAACCTGTAAAGGGGACTTTGAAAGAACTGGTTGAAGTCTTGCTGCAAGAAGAAGAAGTTGAACCCCAGTATATCTATAATACAAAGAAAATCATAAAAGGGGTCAGAAGGGCCAGTTTTCCCAAACCCTTTGACAGGGTAGCATTTTGGATAGTAAAATATTTAACCTGTGATGGTCAGTTTGGGTCTGTGGGAAAATAGGTCTTAAAAATGCTCATATATCTGAAGTATGGAGCCACCAAGCCTGAATACATAATAAACCTCCCAGGGTTTCTTTTTTATTCCATTCAGACCATGGCTCAGAGATATTCCTGGGGTGTTGGAACAATTAGACATCATGGTCTAATTCACTTGATATGCCAGCACCATTTCCTGTCAAAAAAGAATGGAGAAGAAATTTGGGATAAGTTTCTTGGCAAGTTCAAGAAAAACCCTAATATTATCAGAAGGACAATTCCAGCCCCATTCTCTCCTTCAGCTAATCTAGAAATTGATGCCCCTGTAGAAGGACAGAGGGAAATGGAAAGAGAAAACATACCAAGGAAAAGAAGGTCGGTGAGGAAGATAAAAACAACAGAGCCTTCTGTACCTATGAAGGAAATTCCTCCTTCCACAACAGCTTCAGAAGAACCAATATCTGTCTCTGACGGTGATAGCTCACCCACACAAGAACCAGAAAGAACAGTAAGAAGAAGTTCTAGAGGGAAATTCACTACTGGGCATGTTGAACTTCCCCAGATAAGAAAAAGTCATAAGAGGTCAAGGGGAACTCCAGAAGTAAGGAGTGAGCAGGAAAGGATGGAAGAGGAAGCTGCTGACATTTTGGGCAGCATGGCCATGACTCCACCTGAGCCAAGTCATGTTGAAATGGACAGAGGAGAAGAAAGATTTGATGATCAAGATTTTCAGGAGTTGGCTGAACCTTCAGCAGTGCCACATGAAGAAGAAGAGTTGGCATCTAGGATAAGAAAAGGAAAATTTCCTTTAATAGAGGAAGAATGCCAAACTCCTCAAATAATTTCAGAAGAAGAGGAAAGACAACAAGTTAAACAGGCTCTGTTCTTGTCTAGAGCAGAGCTTATTATCAGAGAAAAAGATGAGGAATTGGACTTCCTCAAACTTAAATTGGAACAAAGGGAAACACTCATTAATGAGCTAACAACTCAGCTTGCAACCAGAACTGAAGAATTATCAGCAACCAAGAAGCAGCTGATAGAGAAAGAGGAAGAGTTCCAGACTTCCAGAAAATAGAGTGTTGTGTCCACAGCCTCTGCACAGACTGAGTTGACCTATTTTCCACTGAAACAACAATGGGATGATATTTGCAGAGAGCTCAGAGAAGCCAAAACATCAAATGAGGAATTAAAGACCAAGATGGAGGAAGAGATGAAGGCAAGAAAGGAATGGGAAGAAAACTTTTATAAGGAGGAAGGAAATAAATATAAATGTCTTGCCAAAATTCATATGGTCTGTATTATGAGTGAGAAATTGCTTGCCTGCAGGAGACCTTCTCCTGCATATAGTGTGTTTTTGGAAGAGCAGTTCATTCACTGGCAGTTGTCAAGAATTACATGTGGGCTTCCACATGAATTACAAGATGAATCTGAATTCATGGCAGCTTACTCTCTATCCAGCCCTGAACAGAAAAATCTCCTGTGTGAATTTTATCTTTGCAATTATATGCTACAGAAAAACATAGGATTTATGATTAACTTATATGTAGGGGAGAGCCAGCTCAATGCATTTGTCTCTCTTTTGCAAAACCAAATTGCATGGAAGGAAAGAGAATCTGAATTTTTATTGAAAGCCAGCTCAACAGGCCTCTGCATGAGAGCTCATTATGGTAAACCTTCTGCCTTCCTCACACATTTTAGAACTCATGCCTTTGATAAGAGATTCAAGACACATTACCCTGCTATTCTGCAAAAGAGTATTGATGCCTTCACCTCCTATGAGGAGAAAAAAATTGAAGATATTTATGAAGGATGCTCAAAAAGGTGGGAACTCCTTACTGTTGCTTTGAAAAGAAGGGAAGTAATTTCCCCTACAAATCTGATATGGAGTTTAGAGAGGGCCAAAGCATTATGCACAATAATTCCCCAAGTCAATGAAACCTACAGCCAAATATGGATGGGAATGTGAACGAGGCCACCTCTACTTCTCACCCCCATGTCTCCTTGGCAGAACAGAGAACCTCAAGACCCTGCTGAATTTGAAAAGTGGGAGAGGAAAATAAAAAAAGGAGCTGGGTACAGTACATCTGAGCTTAAGCATTGGAAAATTCAGTTTCAGCCATTTGATCTGAGCAATCAAATGGAATGCAGAACATATGATCCTACTTTTGAAGAATGAGTTTGTAAAGGGACTTACAAACAAGTAAGTCTAGGGGAAATGATGAGGCCAGTATATGTCTGATTAATGTATAATATATGATCTCATCATACTCTCCTTTTGATTAAGTTTGATTGCATTGTGTGACTTTTAGTTGATCTGATATGAGTTAGGATGTAACTATCTGTCTTTTGATTGATTGTGATCCTAATGTTAAAAACTCTGAAATTCCTAACATAGTGTGTGTTTAAATTCAGTTTTGTAATAAAGCAGGTCTAATCAGTCGAGGAAATGAAGTAGGTGGCATTCAGTATGTTTTTGATAGCGTTTGATCCTACACAACTTAGTTCTGGAACTTCCAAGCTAGTTATGGAACTCCATCACACAGTCATCATTTAGTTCCAGAACTTTCAGACTTAGTTCCAGAACTCCAGAATTTAGTTCCAGAATTTTTGGACTTAGTTCTGGAACTCCTGGTGATAGCTCTGGAACTCTCACAGGTTTTGGTTCTTAACAATTTCCTATGGTTCTGGAACTTCTCCAAAGTTTCGGAACCGATGGGAGTTATCTATTTTAAACCACATCCAGAAATTTTGCATCTACAATCATGAAGGATGAGAAGATTTCTAAACGCAGATCTAGGAAGAGTTATCCTACAGCTATCTGATCAACCACCATCCGACTCAGCATCTATTCTGGGAAAGATTTGATTTCATCAGAATCATTGAGACAACTGGGATTGTAAAATGTATATAAAAGCAGACCTGCATTAGATAGAAAAATAATGAGAGATATAGAACAGAGAAGAGAAATAGATTAAGTATCCAGATCCAGTACATTTTGTAATACTGAATGTTTTCATCAATAAAATAGCCATTCTGATTTGAGAGAATTCTGAGTTGTTAAAATCCTGATTCAAGGAGGAGCAAGGGCCCACTCCCCCAAGGACCAGGATATTCATTTATTTGGTATTTATATTTCTTCAGCAAATAGCTTAGATCTGTTAATTTTGTATTGCTTTAGTTCTTTCAGTTAAATTCTATTGCATACTTGTTCCTGCAGGTGTTTAGATAAATCTTTATATTTCTTGCAATTGTTTTCAAGCATTTTAATCTGAGTGTTTACCTTCAAAAGCAAGTGTGTTTATTTTCCAACAGCAAGTGTGTTTCCTTTTTGCACAATGTGTTTCCTTTCAGCAAGCTTTCAGTGTGTTTTATTTTTGGCAAGTTTTCATAGTTTGATTTGAATAAGGTTTTACCAAGAAGTCCTTAAGACATTAAAGAGATCCCCCAGAAAATATAAAAATAGTTACAGTCAACTACTAGATCAGTTAAAGTACTCTTGTTGCATATAGCTTTGGACACACCCCTGGTTTGATATGACATCAACAAGAAGTTGATTAAATGAGTTGGGAGAGACAAAAATACAGAGCTCACCACCTACAGGCTATTTCACCAAGTGGGTGGAAGCCACGCCAATCAAGCAGGTAACCTCCGAAGCTGTGTGCAATTTCTCAAGGAGAATATAATTGTTAGATTCGGCATTCCCCACAAGATTGTTGCTGATAATGCATTCGAAATTTCTCATCACATGAGTTGAGCATTTGTTTTTTATGGATTTAGGATCACATTGGTTCATTCATCTGATTATTACCCCTAAGGCAATGGTCAGGTTGAATCAAGTAACAAGAACCTAGTGACCATAATATTAGAAAGATGGTTGATGAGAATTTAGAGGACATGGCATAAAGCATTATATGAGGCATTATGGGCAGATTGGATTATTCCTAAGCGAGCTATTGGAATGTCCCCATTCCAAGTGTTGTATGGAATTGATGTTGAGATTCCTATCTCTGTAGAATTGCCAGCCTTATGGTTGGATAAAGCAATTGAGGATGAAACTTTTCAAAGTTCCATTGAGAAAAGGATAATATACCTAGCTAGGCTAGAAGAAGAATAGAGAAAGGTGGTGGATTGCATTGTATACCATCAGAGAAAAGACAAAAATATATTTGAAAAAAAATCAAAGCAATGTGATTTCTAATTGGAGATCTAGTACTTCTCTGGGATAAGAGAAGGGAACAGAAAGGGATGCATGGCAAGTTTTATTCTTTATGGAAAGTTCCTTTCAAAATCCATCAACTGAATGGTGAAAATAGCTTTTGTCTATAATACCTTGATGGAGAGCTACTCCCTCTACCTTTTATTGGCCAACATCTAAAGTTGTTTGTTCAGTAATGCAAGATGCTCTCTTACACTGTATTATAGTTTATTTTTTGTTGTGTTTTCTTTCTTTCTTTCTTTCTTTCTTTCTTTTTGTTTGTTTTTTGTTTTTCTTCTTCTGACTTTGTAGCCCAATGGATAAAGTTTTTTGGTTCTGAGTTCTCTTCCTTTGATGTCTCAAAGAAAGTCCCCAACTAGAGCCAGTTGTTATCTCATTTTAGTGATTCCAACTAAAAATGAGATAACCATATGAAAATTTTAGGAAAATCCCTTTAAAATTCCCCTTTGAAGGATATTTTTAGGTTTTCAGGTTTTCATTGCATGAAAGCATGTTTCTTGCATGTTACATGTCTGATGTTCCCTGAAACCTGAAACCTAATTGTCTTAGCAATGTGTTCGGGTTTTCAGAACTCCCAAGCATCGGAACATGCTTTATCCAATGCATGTTTCATGTCATTGTTTCCCAAAACCTGAAACTTGAATGAAGCCTTTGTGTCAAGATTTTGGGACTTAGAAGCATCTAAGGCATGCATCATGTCTGATGTTTCCTGAAACCTGAAACCCGAATTGAGTTTTTATCCTTTGTATCAGGTTTTTAGAAGCTCTGAGCATGATGACATGTCATTAATGTCCAGTTGTCTAGTAGTTGGCACACACGTCAAGTGAGGTGTAATTAATGTTAGGGTATTATAAATAGTTGGTTTTCCACGTCATTTGTTACCTGGTATGTTTTTGCTACGTTGGATTTCTTGTGTGTGCTTCTTCTACCTCCAAACCCGATTGAGCTTCCCGGTCGATTTTTTTGTCCATCTTTGATCATTTTTTGAACTTGTTGAAGGTATTCTTCTCTTCTTTATATTTTGGAGATTTTTGGGTTATTTATGAGGTGTTTTGTTTGGGTTTCCATTTCATTTCCTCTTCCATTACTAGTTTAGGGTTTTGGGTCTTTTTCCTTGGTTCTTGTCTTTTTCCCAGTAGGGTTCTTGTTTGAAATTCACTCCTTGGTTATTTACTTATTTTTACATAAGTTGTAGATTTCAAAAGAATCTAAAAATCAATAAGTGAAAAAGGTGGGAAATTCTCATATTCTGACATATCAGAAACCTGATATATTGATTTCAGGTTTTACAGGGTGTTGTACATCTTGTTTCTTCCACCTTGTGTCAGGTTTTGTAGGGTGCTCGACACCTATCAAGTTCCACCACATATTAGGATCTTCCACCTACTCAACATCCTCTTACTTCCACAGTGTGTCAGGTTTTCATCGATGCGCAACATGCCCTAACTTCTGACATACACCCCTCCAGTGTTTCAGGTTTCTCAAGGTGCTCAACATCCTCCAAACTCTACCAGTGTTTTGGGTTTCCATTGGTGTTTGACATGGCCTAATTTCTAACATACAATCTAGTCTGTTTTTCTGAAGGTGGTTTGCAAGTTTCAAAATCTGAATAGTGTGGCAGGTTTGTGCACTTGTCCAACAAGCTTTCACACCTGATTTCTCTTCAGAAATCATCAAGGCATTTTTCTTAAGACTCCTCATGTCAGACCCTGGCCAATCTAAGGATAAGTCAGATAAGTCAGGAAAGATGAAGTATAAGTATCAGAAGATGGAGTCTTCTTCTTATGTAAGCTGCAATTATGACATCTGGGACACAGAGCTCGGCAATATAGATATGGAAGACTTCTGGAAAAGAATTGAGGATTCTTCTCAAAATTCATGGATGAAGTCAATAGCTGGCAGTGGTCTCCCTCTTGCAGTAGGATTTCCAATATCAGCTCAATGCCCTGAATTCATCCTGGCTTGTGCTTCCCACTATGACTCAACCTCCCATTCAGTAAGAAATCAAGCAGGGAATCTATAGTGAAATTGACAGAGATTACTTTGATCAACTCCTAAAGTTGCCCAACTTTATGGAATATGTTGATTTAGACCTTAAATCAGCACAAAAGGCCTGGGACAAAGATCAGGAAGATTGCATCAAGCACGTAAACAAGAAGTTCTTGATCAAGGCTAAGCCAGTTGTTTCTAGGTTTCCCAAGTCAGTCCCTAGAAGTGATTTTATCCTTGAAGTCAGTGATATCATCACCCTGTTGAGCTAGTTATTTGGGCTCCCAGATTCAAAGGAATTCCAAGGGTGGATGTACCAGTTCATGGTCGTCATAAAGAAGAATGACCAAGGGATTGATTGGGGTAGCCTAATAAGTGATGAGATAGACTCCCAAATGAAAACAGTATTGTCTACCAAAGTTCTATATGATGTCATACATCACCTATGCAGTAGCAGGCATGAGGAACTACCCAAGGGCTAGATGCAAAGGGAAACCAAGCAATGGAACACATATATCGGTTCTTCCCTCAGGTGACAATAAAAGGGTCTGAAGACCAATATAGAAGAGTGAATGACACCTTCTTCTATGAAAACATTTGCAGATTGGATCTTGATCTGAGGAAGAGAAGGGTTTCTAATGAAGCATGGGCCAAAGTGTCAAAATGGGGTTGCATTTTCTTGTAATTCAAGAAGTTTACTTATCTTTGGGTGGTAAGGTTCCATGGTAATCCTTTCCATTTTCCCAGGTTCCCAGGTGACAAACTGATCCTTATGGAGTTGGTCAGACAATTGTTGGATTTTCACAAATTCCAACAAAGCAGGCACAAAGCCGTCATCTCCTTCCCCATTTCCATTGGAAGGTATACATGTTCTACCATGGTTAAGGCCAAGAACGTGGTACATGAGCTTTAGGAAAAATTGAAGAAACATATGAAGATCAGGGAGGGATTCGACATCTAAGGAGTCCTCAAGTCATATGGAACCTTGTACCTGCATGTGCCCACTGTGGAAGATATCTGGGTTGATCTTCGGGATGAAGTTTCCATCTGAAGAAAATACAACAACAGACTGACACTTGAATAAATTCAGATGTTAGATCTAGTTGATATCCCTGAAGGCACCATGGACAATGAAAGTGTTCTAGACACTAGGTACAAACAGTCAGATGGAGACCAACTCAGATTCCCAGCCATTGATTGGTCTGTTGCTAAAAAGGCTTCTATTGCTGAAAGAGTTGCTCAGACTCTTGTCCATACCAAGGCATGGCTCATTTCTTGGGGAATGAGTTATAAGGAAAAGATATTTTCAAAAATAGCTACTTTAGAAGTGGGACCCTCCAAGGGAGAGAAGGAAAAGGATAAAAGCCCTACCAAGAGGCAAATAAAGTTTAAGTTTGTCAGAAAAGGAGAAAAGCAAGGGGCCAAATCATCTGCTACTCCTACACAAATAGTTGAGATATTGGATTCACCTCCTCCACTAGAACAAGGAGAAATTCTTTCAGAAATCAAGGTTGGTCAACCTCTTGTTTCTCCTTTTGTTGATTGCTCGTCGGAAGTAAGTCTTTCTCTTGCTTCTCAAGCTTTGGCTTTAGAGTCTTTACCTCTTCTCTCCCAACCTTCCTCATCTCATATTTCGATGCCACTCTCATCAGCCATGGCCAGCATTTTCTCTGACCTCTCACCTCTCTCTGTTGGACCTACGATGGCCATAGATATGCCTCCTCCTTCC
Organism: Taxus chinensis; assembly: GCA_019776745.2. Taxonomy (NCBI): domain Eukaryota; kingdom Viridiplantae; phylum Streptophyta; class Pinopsida; order Cupressales; family Taxaceae; genus Taxus; species Taxus chinensis. The sequence continues at coordinate 175,228,582 of CM034157.1, read as the reverse complement.
ACACCTTCATTCCCTGAATCTATCCCCATAGTCACCACACTTGCAGTCATCACTACTCCACAAGTAAACCTTCCCCCACCTGCAGATACAACCATAACACCTCTGATTGGGGAAACTTCTTCCACTGTACCTCAATGGTTGGTTGATCAGACTCCAAGGAAGAGGAAGGTGGTAGTTCCCCTACCAGCCTTCGACTTCAGTTCACTCAAGGCCTCTCCTACCAAATCTACCAAGAAACCTAAAATAGTTTCAAGGGTTTCAGTGGATGCCTCAGGGCATAAGTTTGCAGAGATTTCCACTCCCATGGCCAAAAAAACCAAGGAGGATATAGTGATTACTGATTATCAGATTACTAGGGTTGATTTGGGAAAGGTAACAATAGAAGGAGCATGACAAGATGTGCAGGATGCCATGACCGTGCTATGCCAGAAGCTGAGGGAAACAAAGGTGAGAAGAGATGAGCTAAAGGAGAAAGTTGAACAGTTAACGAAAGTATTGCTCAAGCTCTCAAAGCCCTCTCAGTCAACACCATCATCTTCTACCCCTACTCCTATCAGGTTCGATTTCTCATCGGTACCTATGATTGAAAAGATCAACGAGAAGGGGAGAATGGTTGAAGAATGGATAAAGAGGCTACTCCTACAAGGAAGAGAGGTCATTGATGACACAGTGGAGGTTTATAAATCCTTGGAGGAAATAAAGAAGGATGGTGACAAAATGGATGATGAATTTTCACAGGAAGTTGGGAACCTTGAATTAACTTTAGAAGCTCTCAATGCACTGAAACAGGTTCCATCCCAGATCTTAATGGAAGAAGGAATCATTCCACATGGGGATAAGCATTTCCAGCTAGCCAAAGCCATCAGATTCAGGATAAATATTCTCAGTGAAGCTTGCAGCAAGTTGAGGGAATCTAGAGATCAGTTGGTTGATGCCACCAATGACATAGAAGAGGAGCTGTCTAGGATCTTCGCCAAGGTGTTGGATGAAAGCTCAGAGATTCTACCTACTGATGATCTCTATAAACAAATTCAGGAATCAATTCAGCATGAACCAGCTTCCATCTTTGATCTGACAGTCATTGATAAATTCATAAGGATCGAGAATGTTTTGGAATCACTAAGGAAACTCAACAAGAGGTTGAAGAAACTTCCTGGTAAATGCAAGTGACACTCAGGAAACTTGCGAGGTTCTAAGTGATTATTCTAGTGCACCAGATGAAGCTGAGATGTAGGGCATAATCTGGAAGTTCCAAGAATTTTGAGACAAGTAGGCTTCACTAGAAGAAGACAAGGATGACGAAGTAGAATAAACATAATGTTCCATGTCATTTCTATCAAGAAATTGTCATGTCTTTTTCATTTTCGTTTCATCACATAGGAAGCAAATTTTGACTTGTTCTCCTGCGTGAGAGTCAAGCAAAATAGGACTCTCATTAAATGACTATTTTCTAGGATTTATCCTATTTTCTCTCTACTCTCTCTATTATAAATAAGGGATGCTTGTGCATTCAAAAGGAGAGAGATTTTTAGAATATTAAGAGCTATTGTGAAGAAGAAGAAAAACTTTGTATTTTCTTTTTAATCATTGAAGAATAGAAACAGGTGTTATTTTGCAAACTTTGTGTTGTGGGATTCATCTATCTTGAGAGATTGTTCTTACGTCCAAGATCTTAAGCTATTCTTTGTTTAGTGTTCTTGATTATTTTAATCATTTCAAATATTACACTCATTATCTAAAACTCGTATAAGTATTTCTTGATCTGTGTTTGCTTGAAAGAAAATACATTCCTCTCATTCCCTTTCCACTTTGTTTCATCTATAATAGTTTCCTTTCTAATCCATTCTATTCCTAAAGCTGTAACATCTCCATCTTCGTGTTGATATGGATTTCGGGATTGTATCCCAACCCCAATGGTTAGAATAGTGTGGATATTGTATATATTATTTCTGTTGTGTTTTAGATTAGTAATAAACAGGTTGCCTCACCTGTCTTTGAGGAGGGATTTAATCCCATGTACTGTGGTTGAACCTCATATTTTGGTCTGAAAAAATATCCAACCAATGGTGAAAATTAATTATTCCTATTTCCCTCCTTTAACCATGAATCCTTTGATTTCTATTTCTAAAAAAGACCCTCTCTAAGATTGACTTCATTTAGTTATCCCAACAACATCTCTTTCTAAATAAATTATTCCTCTTTCATGGATTATTACCGATTAATCAACTTAATGGCCTCCATCTCATCCTCTAGCTATTTTTCTTAGCAAAAATATTCCCAAATACTAACCGAATCTAGTCCCATAGATTCCCTTTCAATTACATAAACTTATATGACATCTTATACATTGCATTATCATAGCTTGGTTCACATTCCTACCATCATTTATTTAAATTATCCTTAAATTCATTGTGTTTATACCAAATCAACTCATACTTTAATTGGAACTTTTTTGGGGCCTCATCCATCTTTATTGTTAGAAAAATTAAGGTATGGTCAGACCCAGATACATTTGAAATATCTTATTCCAACCTTTAATCCATATTCAAGTACTCTAAAGATGAAAAAATATCTATCCAATCTCTCGACAATATTATTTTTCCTATTCATCCATGTATACTTTCCCTCCTTAGAAAATAAGTCCATCAGCACATTGTCTGCAATAAACTCTAAATAAACTTTCTTTGATTAGCTTACCCTAAAATACCCTCCTTTTACTATCTTGTTAAAACATGACATTGAAATCACCTCTAAGAAACATGTGTTGATTCTCACATTGGCCCAAAAATTCAAAAATATCCTCCCATATTTCTTTATGCTTACATATATTATTTGTCCCACATACAATGACTATCACCCCCATAATATCTTCCTTAAAGTATCAGAGATCATAAGCCAACCAATTATCCCCTTTTCCTAAAAGCTTGAGTTTAATTGACCCCATATTTCAAAGTACCCCAAGACCCTCTGAATTCACCACCACACCATAAGAGAAACTCTTTGAGTATTTCCATTTAGAATTCAATTTCCCATCCATTTCTACCTTCGATATTTTTTCTTTAGGAAAAATATAGTAGTTGGCCTTCTTAGCTTCAACTATCACTTCACTAAGTGGTGTTTCATGTGGGCATTCATACTCCTAACATTATAAGAACAATAAATCATTTACACCATGGACAATATTCCCCCTATATAGAGAAAATGTGAAAGGGTTCGACACCAAGATCTTGTATAGAAAACCTCTAAGTAGCTCATCTTTAGTCCTTCTATTTCTCCTAATCATAGAAGCCCCAACACTTGTAGGTATTTTATCACTTCCCAACATCCTAAAATATTTTCCCACATTGTTTACCCATCTATCATTTTGTGAAGAAATTTTTCCAAACCAAAAAATCCTTGATTCACCACTCCCCCTCCACAACCTATCAAGCCTCTTTTAAAATTCAAGAAGGAATCCACCTTTATCTTAGAAAACTCTAGCAATTTCCCCCTAACCAGACCAAACCCCTCAAAAATATTCAATTCCTTCCCTTACCACTCTTAAGCACCATAAATTCCCTTCCAAAACTATAATAATGAACCCCACTCTATCATTCAATAGACTATCACCATCCTCTCACAGAGAATAATACCACTCTTGTAAACTCTCCATTCACCACCTAAAACATTATCCAAAGCTACATTGGACAGAACACCCAAAACCCAATGGATTTTATCCCAATTCACACTACCTAACACCACCCCATCATCACTCCTACAAAATCCATACTCAGGGGTCAACACCTTTAGATACTCCACCCATATATCCATTCCCTTCACCCCTAACATAATAGAATCCATAAGTAAATTAAACCTTGACTTGAGATTTACAACAGACTTATACATATCCTTAAAGGTAGATCATTCCCCAACCCATTTACTATAATATACATTTCCTTAATGATTCATTATGTTCTCATAACATCTACCTCTCTCCAAACTTAGATGGAATTGTTACTTGAATTGTATGATTATGTTTTATGATAATTGGCCATTTTATAGAGAAATAATTCATGTAATGCATTTCTTTTAAAAATTCCTAGCATGAGCGACAAGTGATGCCAAAATTAATTCCAATTATTGAAGTGGCTAAATAATTAGAAAGGTGCATCGCCAGTTGGGAATTCTCCATCTATTTCAACATGCATCATAATACACCCTTCTTCCTACTTGTTTTTTATTCAATATTATTGTGTTAGGGTCAAAAAAGTAAAACTTTATAATTACTATCTATTGTTGAAATATTGCATTCATAACCTTATATACCAACCCACATAACCTTCACATTATAATAGCTTTAAAGATATAAATCATTCTCTTCTTGAAAGATCAATGCCCCATGAATCATTTGCATTTTCATAAGGACATTATAAAATTAAAACTGATACATGGTTTTAGCTAAGTAACATGAAACTATTTCAATTTTAGGGGTTATTCCTCCACTACCCCATTACCTTGTCTAATAGATTTCTTTAAGGAAAATTATTTATCCTAATATAAAGCCAAAATATTAGTATCCAAACGGCATCTTCCATAACTTTTGTATGGTCTTAGTTGTTTCTTCCTAGTTTTACATCTAATTAATTACCTAGATCATTGGAATATTCAAACTATGGAAAAGAATTTGAATTTTTTATCTTATTTTTTTAGGATAACTCAAGTTTTTTCTCGAAGTATTGAAATACAACTATTTCCTAATGATTGCAACATTAGATCCAATGATTTTTAGCATATGAATCTTTTGTAACTTTCATATTTAATAATTGATATTGAGTCAATAGATATCTTTTTATATAAGTAATAATTTTCATAAAAGTAATTCCTCCTTATGCAACCTTTGTGATGTAATACATTTCTCAAAACTTAAAGAAATTCATAAATCTACTTCAGTGATTTTAGTTCATTTTCTTACTTCATGATTGATTTCTCTAGCTCCCGAGTCATTGTTCCATTTTTTAATAAAGGTACTTTTATTGTATGTTCCTTTCAACGTAGTTCTATAAAAGGATTTTAATGAGTAGTTCCATCTCCCTGATGACTGAGAAATGTATAATTGTTCATATAATTGAAATTTTAGAGTCATTTGTTAAATGGGATTTGATATGTATATATTTATCCTTAATATTTGTGAAAAATAAATGCTAAAATAGTTGAATTCATGTCTAGCTACACTACTAATGCTTGACTAGATAAGTTTTATAATCTCATGTGATTGAAACTTGGAAATGATATTAAGTTGCAATATAATTTGATATGTTAGTGTTCATATTGGTAAATCGGTATTAAATATACATCACATAATGTTTTTTTAGACAATTTTATTGTAACACAATAATTATTCTTCTCTTAATGGCCTAAAATGGGCCATATAAACTATTTTGTTGCATTATTATCCACAAAAATAATATTAGATTAGAGTAAAATTGAGTGTATAATCATCCAACTTAATATAAGTTATGGGTTATGGAAATGGGAACTCAGTTAAGTACCCTTGAAATTCTTCTAAATTTCTAGTAACCTAAATAAAAAATGGAAATATCCATCATATTATAGCATCCTATTAAAATTGATGTATTGTGATGTTTAAAAATGATCCATGAGTAAAGAGATGGAATTAACCTGACATTGGGTTGCATGAGTGTACTTGCAAATAAATTCAACCATCCTAGCATTTTCAACCTAAGCCTTGTGGATATAGTGGAATATTATTAAAAAGAAGAAGAAAAACGAAAAAGTAAAAACAAGCATACTCATTATCCATTCTCTTAATGGGACAAATGTTTGATCTCATAGTGGTTAGTTGTGATGTGTTATTTATTTCGTGGACAGATCCATTCAACCTCAACTTGAACCTTGACCCATTTTTATCTGTATCCTTCTCCTTATCCAATAAATCTTCCCCCACATTACCATTTCTTATACCATACTAATTTTAAGATGTGTTATAAATATCTTATAGTTTAACTATTTAAATTTCATTATATGTGTATAAGACATTTTCCATTAATAGACTAATATATAAAAATTTCCCACTAATAGATTGGTGTTAGTGCCTACTAAAATAAAAAATAAGAACATGGCTAAGACTATTCTTAACATTTTAGTTTTTATCATGGATAAAGGTAATTAGACTTATAAATTATGGGGGGAATATTTAAACAATTATTGGTCACTACATATGAGGTCAACATTATAATATGGATGGAATGCTTAGAACTAAAATGTTAGATTGAGGTTGGATAAACTATTTTATACACATAAGGTATAAGCAGTAAGGGGTGTCTAAGGATGAAGTGAGATATATAATGGAAATAGGGAAGGAAGTGTGGAAATATCATAAGGTAAGGAGGATATGAAATGAAAACACTAAAAAAACATAATGTACAAATAGAAAAGAATTACTTTCAAAAATGATTTTGGTAAGAACATATGATTAATTTTTTGTTTATTATCAAATGTTGAATTCAACATGAAAGAGGTAAAAATGTAAATAGGTATTAGAAATGTCACTAAAACAGGGTAAATAATTCATATGATAAAATAAGGGGTATTTTATAATTGGAAGGGTGTATCAGAAGAGGATATTAACAATAGATGATTGAAAGGTAAAACTAGAAATAGTGATATTATTTAATATCTTATGAATGAATTAGATATGTTACAAATTTTCTTAGGGAATCCCCCACTCCCCCTAGTAACACACCTCATTTTTGTAAGGTTTTGAAGGTATAATTAGGGATTTGAAGAAGGATATTAATATCCTAACCACTCGTAAGGATTCTAAGAAAAGTGAGTGATGTTTTTGAATACTAAGGTAGAGTGATTGTATTCTTAAAATCTATATTGTACCCTCTGAAAAAAATACAATTTTCATAAATATTATTTTTTAGTCAACCACTTTCATATCCATTATGAAATGGTCATTGTTTCCAAATTTAACCCCTTTGAATTTCCCAACTGTCACAAAGTACATACATGACAAAATAATGAAGTTTTCCCTTGAAACACTCAAATGACATCCAAATCTTTTGGATTTTCATTATTGTAAACCTTTCAAATTTAATTCAATGAAGTAGTGTTATGTTCCTCTCATAAACATCTCAAATATTTTGGAAGTTACTCAATTTCATTATTTTTTTGTGATTGAGGTGGGACTTTAACACATGGCACTCATTGCTTTATTTGTAATCCGTAAGTTTCTGAAATCAACCACTTTTCATATTTTTCACTATCTTTGATGGATGATTGAAAAGTGGCAACCATCGAAATTTTATGCATTTGTAAACTTGTAGTTTTATGTTTTTTCTAGCCTTTATGTAATATATTGATTGTTGATAAGTGGCATGAAGGTCACATGGAGGCAATCAACATACACAATTGTCTCAGTCCTTAGTCTTTATCTCTAAACCCTATAGAGTAGTGATGTATGAAAGGTGGCATGAAAGAAATCAGGATATCATCGGTGCACGAGACTATCTCAACATTGATTTTTTTCTCCAAACTTTTGGAACACCAATGGAGGACATGTGGAAATAAGTGACACATGGTAAAGATCAGCTTTTTGTGCATTATCAACCTTTGAACTCTTCGTGTTGAATGTTGAGGAACTAATGGATGACAAGATGCATGGTTTACATGTGGTGGAGGTGAGTGAGCTATGATATTTTTAATAGTAGCTACTCACGGGGTTAGATTTGGCATTTTTTCCTAGTGGAAAATGGATCACCTAAACATCAACTGAGACAAAGGTGGTTGAAAGAGATCTAGTTTTTTTATGATATCTTTTGATTGGGAGATCCAATTAATAAACAACTAGTACCGTTGGAAATGTTATTGAGAGATATACATATTGATCCTAATTTTGATAAGATTGGTTGAGTGATATGTAAGAAATTCATGAAATAGTTCCTGGGTATATTATCTCACACAAATAGATCAAATGGTTCTCCAAATCACTCTCATATGTTTCTCATTTGATCTTTCCGTTGTAAGCACAACCACTGAGAAGGGGGTGAATCATTGGTTTTTCTTCCAATAATTGGTATCATAACAGTTCCTATGAAGCAAGCTTAACAAGCTTGAGGTGATCTTAGAAGAAGAGATATGGCTACTTAGCAAGGTGGTTCCTTAACTAGAAAATATCCTTTGTTCAATGGGATAAATTATGTTTTTTGGAGCATCAGGATGAAGACTCGTATAATGTCATTGGGATGTGATATTTGGTAGTCATTTGCAGATGGGTACATTATTCCTCAAACTACTCCAACTGATACAACAAGAAAGAAGGAAAGTAATGATAACTCTAAAGTAATGAATGTCATTTTGTGTGGATTGGAAAAGTCACAATTTGTCAAGGTAATGCAATGTGCCACAATTAAGGCTATGTGGTATAAGCTACATTTCATATATGAAGGTGACACTAAGGTGAAGTTGGAAAAAAGTTAGACCTATAAGATTCAGTTTGAAAGTTTGAAGATATTGTTCTCTTCTTCTTCTTCACCTTCATTACGTCATGGATGAATAGATCTTTATAATCACACACAATTTCAATATTCAACTTGAATACATTCTTCATGGTCTTTATGACCCCATACACCTCACTCAATCCCTCATAGGTCACACTTTTCCTCCTCAAGACACTATGTTACCTCATCAATGGTAGACCAAGCAATTCAACTTGTTAAGACATCAATGAATGACACTACCAATCAACCTTCACATATGTTGCTACTTTATCCTTTTGACATCAATGACACTTATTAAAATCAATGAAAACACCACTTTTCAACAATATCCCCCTTTTTCATTGAAGGCAAACACATATAGCTCATCCTCTCAAGCCATCATCTCATTCTCCCCTTTTAACATTAATGAAAAAGAATCATGCCTACAACATCTTAGTTATTTTCTTCTGTCATCACATTAGGTCCCACCATTTTTTTGGAAACATCAACCAAACATAACAATGTCCATTTGACCTCTTCATCTATGTTTTGACTCTTTACAACATTATAGAAACATAGTTCCCCCTTAGCAAATGCATGCCTTCGAAGAACTTACTCACCTAACTTTTGAGTTGAGAACATACCTAATTGACTCCCCTTGAGTCCTTGACACCACTAAAATTACTTGATGCAACTTGAATAGATCCACCCAACTCCCCCTAAGACCAAGCACACCTACAAACCTTCATACAGCCTTCTTGATGTTCTTATTTACAGCATATCTTCATGGATGAACTGATCTCTACAAGCACACACACTTCAAATATTCAACTTGAATACATTCTTCATGGTATTTAGGACCCCATACACCTCATTCAAGCCCTTATAGGTCACACTTTTCCTCCTCAAGACACTCTGCCACCTCATCAATGGTAGACCAAATAACTCAAATTGTCATGAAATAAATGAATGACACTACCAATCAACTTTCACACATGTTGTTCCTTTCTCCTTTTGACATCAATGATACTTATTTACATAAATTACAATTCCACTTTCCAATAATCTCCCCCTTTTTCATTGATGGTAAACACATATAGCTCATTCTCTCAAGACATCAGCTCATTATCCACTTTTGACATTAATGACAAAGGGGAATACCTGTAACGTCTTAGTTATCTTCTTTTTCATAACATTAGGGCTTACCATTTAATTGGAAACATCAACCAAACATAACAAGGTTTGACTCTTTACAACATTAGATCAACATATCTCCCCCTTAGCAGATGCATGCCTTGAAAGAACTTACTTACCTACCTTTTGAGATGAGAACATACATGATTGACTCCATGTGAGTCCTTGACACTAATAACATTACTTGATGCAACTTGAACAAATCCACCCAACTCCTCCTAAGACCAAGCATGCCTACAAACCTTCACACACCCTTCTTGATGTTATTCTTTGCAACATATCTTCATGACTATAACAGATTTGATTAAGTTATCAAACATTTTTCATAATGTCAAGTTGCATCTTCAATTTACTCACCTTCTTATTACACTACTTCCATTCAAACTCCTCCTTACCACATGTTTCTTATAATTGATAAATACCTCTAAGAAGCTTAGTAGAGACATACCTAGCCATAGGGATCTAAAACAACAATTTTAGGAGATTCCAAGAACTCCTTAGCACCTGTGGATTGACCTCTTCAACCTTCTTCTAATCAGAAACATGTGAGAATTCTTGACTTACTCTAACTTCTATCTTATGCCCTATCATATCACACAGTCTACTTTGGTTCACCTCTAGTCTCTATACCTTGTTTTGTATTCTAGGAGATTCAACCTTCCTAATTTTTCTTGAGGTACCATGAAGACACAACTTTTCAATATGACCAACATTATGATAGTTACAGAAAATAAATCCATTCTTACCTCTTGCTTGGTGTGAACCGATACTTCTTCCATGGTTCCATGAATCCTCATTCTTGGAGGACCTTCTACACTCTTTTTCCCTATGACCAAACTCATTACATGTAAAAAATAAACCATTAAAGGATCTTGCATACCTCATGCAATTAGGTTTTCTGATAGGTTTAGTTCTCCTATTGTCCATGAATGCATCCTCCTTTCTCTAAACAATATCTTATTGTCTTTTGATTTGAGTCACCTTTTCATCCTTTAGGTCTTCCTTGGATACTAGATATGTCCTATCACCTAAAGTATTTTGACTATCTAGGAGATCATCTAGATCCTTGGAACTCTTCTCAAATTTTTAAAGAGTTCTTACTTTTTTTGTTTCTTCAGTCACTTCATCCTTTAGGGACTCCATTTCCTTTCCATACCTGATGCACTCTTCCTCCTTAGATTTTATGCTTGCAGCTACAGTATCCACTTAAGTTTATAAATGTTTGAAGATCTTATCATACTCGTGGGTGTCAATATTATGTCTTTCTTTAAGAAACTGAATCTTGTATTCATATTTCTTATATGGTGTCTTCATTTTATTATTCTTCTTCTTTGCATGCTTCAACTCTTTTAGGGTACTCATCAACACAGTTTCAAGTTCAGATTCCAACTCTTCTTCATCTGAAATCACACATGAACCTCTAAATATGGAATATTCTATTTTAGAGCTCCTAGATCCTTTGGATATAAATAGGGTTTCATTTTCAACATCATCAACATGTGATTTATTATCATCAGAATCATTAGTTTCACTGCTTACTTCAGATGAGCTGCAATCCTCCTTGGAATATAGGCTTCTCTTGAACTTCTTCTTGCCCCCAAAATTTCTAAACTTCTTCTTTCTCTTATCAAACCTATGGTACCTCATATCATCATCATGATTTTCATCATGTTCTTCATTATCTTCATCATTATGCTTGTGAGGAATCTTGTTTGCAGAATTCCCTATCTCACCACAGTTGAAGCACTTGATGGGAAACTTACCCTTATACCTACCTTAACTTGTCTTCAACTTCCTAGAAAACATAGCAATCAATTCATAATCATCTATATCTGAAACATCATTATTTTTTATCTTCCTACATTTTTACTTCCTTTCATATTTTAAAGTTTTTTCCTTCTTAGGAAGTTTGTCATCACATGTTCTCATCTCATAGACTGTAAAGATACCATGAAAACTAGTCAAGAAGACTTGATTATCTAACACGTGCACTGACCAATTAAAAGTATTTTGATGCATGCATATGGTCCTTAGAAAATGCCTTATCATCCTCATAAGGATAAGCAACATGGTATAATGGCCAATATTGGTCTTGCAGACCAATCTCTTCACCCTAACTGCCCAGTCTAGAACTATACAAAACTAGTCAACTTGTGGACACTACTTCACCTCATTTACTAGCTCACGGAGCTTCTCCAGAGCACATACTTGCCATAAAATTCATGAATTACACCTCTAAATTCATAAAATTCCATAACTCATGGTTTATATTCCCAAGAAAATATTTACAACTAGGTCACAAAAATTTGCCATTACACCCCAAAAACCAATCTTGCAAGAATGACTTCCACCGACCTTTTGAGTAAACCATGTCTAGAAACCATGATATACATGTAGTATGGATTTTTACTTCCTATAACATCAATTTTACCACCATGTCTAGAAACCATCATATACATGTAGTATGGCTTTTGTACTTCCTCTACCATCCATTTTCCCACCATGTCTAGTGCAAAATATGATATAAAACAAAACTTCTTCAGAAACATGAAATTTATTATGGGATCCACTTACTTTCATAACACATCAATACCACCTGGAGATACTTGAGATATCCCTTTACAATCTCTAATCATTAACCAAGGTCAACCAATCCTTTTTGGGCCATTTTGAGAAATATATTCTCCATCGCTACCTTAGTAGGGTTTTAGGAGGGTTATAGACCACCTTGCCTTCTTAACGATTATTTACAAATATCTACCCCTTAAACCACAAAATAATTCCAAAAAAATTGAGATAGTACCCTTTCACATCTACAATGAAGATATTATCATCCCATGCATAGGTTACATGTGCCAATGAGCACAAGAAAGTGCTTCTTAGGCTTGGTTTCTCAATTATGTGAGCTCGGTAGAGGATAAAACACATTTTAATGATAATTCTTACAAACCATGACCTAAAAATTTTCTCACACACTTAAAACAACATGAATTACCTCTATCCATTCCATTATTTTCATATTTACACTGAAAACATATTTGATCACCTCATTAGGCCAACTAGGGTCAAGAATAGGTCTAGGTGCAGACCTAGAAAGTAGGTCCAAAATCTGTATACACCCTCTGAGACACTTGTGAGTGTCTTAACACCTCATCATCATCATGTTCTCCATGCTCTCATAGTTCTTATCAAAATTTTACATACTTATGATCCAAAATGATATACCATCCTCCTTCATGTAGGATGACCAAGCCTCCTAGCTAGGCCTCTTGATCATGTTTGCACCTTCCATGTTGGACACCTTATGAATTTTTCACTCTTTCCCACCTACAACAAGCTTCATGACATCACTACACCATCCACCTATCACTGTTATACTTCTGTAATCCACTACACCTACTCAAGAAATGATGTCACCTCATCAATGGTAGACCAAGCAACTTAACTTATCATGATATCAATGGATGACACTACCAATCAGTCTTCACACATGTTGTTCCTTTCTCCTTTTGACATCAATTAAAACACCACTTACCAATACTTTACTCTTCTATAATATTCTTTCAAGATTAAATTCCCCTCATAGCCCGACCAAAACAAAAATGGAGTGAACAAAGTTGTTGATTAAAAGGATAATCTCTTAGAGTGGTTCCAAGGGTGAAATCATGATTCTCTCAACAAGTGATATTTCAACCTTCACTAAACCTCATGATCTTATGGGAATGAATTTTTTACTTTCTTAGAGATTAATTTAAAAACAAAATATTTTCTTTTTTCTTGCAAATTAAGACATATCATCATTAAAAAAGAAACATATGATTACAAACACATGAAGATTTTCTAGATAAGGTTTATCTCAAGCCTTCCCATATATATTCATGGTTATGAATAATTATTGTGCCAACAAATAATTTGAGAATATGCTTGGTAGTGGTATTTCTGTTTGGGAGAATTATTTCAACTAGACATATTTTGAGACCCATCTGAGATGTGTGGAATAGATAAGCATGAGAAAGGAGATATACCCTAACATATTCTTTATCATTTTTTCCTCTTTTATCTTATCTCTTCACTCTTTTGTATATTATCTAATAACTCTTGTAAAAATGGTTCCTCTTCCTTAATTAAAAATTTACCTTTCTCTTTTGAGTGCCTCTAACCTTTGGTTTTGAGCTTTGTAAATGCATAAATGGATTGAATCATATGTTGATAGCAAACTATGTATATTATAGCTCTTAATACATCTATGATTGTAGCTCATATCTACCTTTTGTCTATGTTAATCGTCCCTTGCCTCTCTGTTATATTCATTGTTTATTGTGTGAAGCATTTGTGAGTTTTTATTCACCGTGTCTTCTAAAGGTTGAGAGTGAGAGTTAGATTTAGATGCTAAAGGTCTAATTTTGGCTCATATCTGCCCTTTGGATCTGTGTTTTGTCCTCTCACTTGCTAACTCATATAGGGAGGGTGATCCCCTTTCTTCTTGGTGCATCACCATGTTTATGTTTCATGTTTTCTCATCCCTTTTCTCTTACAATTGGTATTTTAGAGTAAATTATTGGTAGCATAGAGTATATAGGATAAGAGACAACTTTCTCTGGAGGTCTGCCTCAAGGAGCCAAGTTTCCCACATCTTGGAGGCATTCCCATTGTTGCTGATGACATACCAAGCTCCTCAAATTGGTGATTTAACGTAGTGCACATCTCAGTTGGCCAATAATTTTTAGCATGCCTAGTGGGACTATGTGTGTTCTTGTTGAATATTTGTAGTATTTGTAGAAGCAATGATGCATTTTTATAATTTATAGCTAAGTTTTGGTGTGTTCTTAGCTCATTTAGTTTTTAAACCATGTTTTCAAGCACCTGACAACTACAATGATTCAAAGATCCATTTCTCTCATTTGTGGATCATTTCCATACATTGCATTTCTCCTTCTCATGAGTTTATTTTCCCATGGATCTTCAAAGAGCTCTTTCCTTCTCTCATTGGAACTCTATACCCCTCCATTTTCAATAGTTGGATGATACTCTAAAAAAATCCCTAAAAACCTTACCACTTTTTCATGGAAATGATGTTATAAGTCTTGTTGGATGATATCCAACATGTATCCAGGTCATTACTGGTGTATACATAATATCATATAAAATAATATATTCCTTAGATTATTTTCTTATTTTTTCAGAGTAAAATCTCAAGATTGGTATAGAATTTTGGCTACACAATCAATTTCCACATGAGACCAGATGGGAGAAAAATCAGAGAAGCATTCTATGAAGAACATATAAAACATAACTCTCTTAGAACACCTCAGCACCATAAAAAATATCCCCAATGGAGTATGTTTTGGAATTCAATATCATATTCAAAAGGACTTGGGAAATAATTCCTCAAGAATACAAAATCCAATTAGGTATAGAATTCTTGTTTTATTTAAGAGCCTTTGATCTTATTCTTGTTGTTATGATTTGGTATCTTGGGGGAAATTATCTTCCTTGCGCATATTTTTTTTCCAAGATGAGAAAATACTTATTCATGTTGGTAAAAGGAAACACATCCCCATTTCTCCCCTCTTTCCCCCATATTATGACTTACCTCTATCTCTCCTTGTAGTTTTTTAGCACCCTCTTAATCCACATCAAATATAAGATGCCCATATCATTCCCAATACTCCATTTTAAGCTTGAAAATGAATCTGTTTATATCCCAATCATCTCATATGCTCTGTAAAACTCCCTACCACATCCACCTACAACATTACCTAGCTTCCAAATTTTTATAATGAATCCTTAAGAATTTGTGGTATTTCACAAGTTGTTCCCATCTATTATCCAACATTAATCAAGCCTTATTACCCAACCATGATGGTGGATAGAGGTGTTTTCAAATTTTTAGTATGAAGAGCACAACTTTAAAAAATAAATACAATACTCCAAGCAACCCTTATACCCAACCATTCAATCACCTTGAATAATTATCGCGAGTAAAAGAAGATTGGGCATGATTTTCTAAATTTGCTTGAGTTGAAGAGATAGGAATCCATCATGGAGAGTCATTTTAAAGAATTAAAAGAAAAAATTATAGTAGTATCTTTGGGGATTAAACAAAATTTTCTTGAGAAGTTAAGTGATGGTCAGCTCCTTACAATTCTTTCATGCCTTGTTAAAACAATTTTCATTTGAGGATATCATGAGATAAAAGTATCAAAGTGGAATGACCTCCATTTTAACCCATTATCTATTCCCATGAAAGTATTTTTTTGCTTAGCCAAGAGGTGCTACACCTGAACCTAAGGTGATCAAACATAGTCAAAAACTTAATGGATGAAGTGTATTTTTAGATTAAGGTTGTGGGTGAGGAGGAAAGAGAGGCTGCAAATTCTGAATGTGAGGGACAGAATAGATGAAATTTCCATCATACTTGAAGAATTTAAGAGTTTCATGATTTCCATTAGGAGTAAATTTGATGATCAGAATTTGTCTTCACTTGTATAACCTACATGGGAGGATATTATGTGTTAGGCAGTGTTCAAAGTCAAGGAATATGTCCACAAGATCTGTCTATGGAGTTAAACACAAAGAAAAGGAGAAAATCAAAGAAGGTGGTCCATTAGTTTTAAAAATTGGGTGTCCTATTAAATACCTATCTAGATTAGATCATAAGCCAAAGTTTCCACCAATATTTATTATTTCATAGAATGAGGAAAAAAATCAAATCATCAAAATTTAGGCTAGATACCTCCAAAAATAAAGTGAAAATCAGACAAAGGTGTATTTGATGAGGACAACTGATATGTTGAAGGAGGAAGAGAATGCAGACCTTGTTTTCACTCTCTCACTTGCCATGGGAGTTTCAAAAAGCTGATCTCATGGACTCATTTCATCAAATAGGCAAGATACTTCTCCCATCTTGTTTATGGTTGTGTGTAATTTTTTTATGCACATTGTAGAGTAGGAGTAACTTAGGATTACTTTTAGCATAAACAAGCGCTTTGCACACTGCGTATTTTCCATTTGGGAAGTATGTATGATTTTCATTTTGTAAATAAGTTTTGTTGGGTCACTCTTGAGAGTTTTTCACAATTGGTAACCTTCATGATTTTTAAGCAAAATGCAGACTTTCTAAGTTTGTCAATGAGCAGACTCCATGCCCAATGGATGAAAATGCCACTCATCCTTACATTTAGTAGGCAAATGCCCCCTTGAATCGCCAAAATTGTTTTCAAAACTAAACCTTATGATAAATTTTAGGCACAATTGTGATTGAAACTCATAAAAATGTTACTTGCCCTCTTCTGTTCCATCTGCAAATAGACCAAATCAAAAAGAACTTAGAAGATTTTAATGGAGTTTGCCATTGAAACGTTCGAATGACGTTCAACTCATTTGATTTCTCATTGAAACAGGCCTGTCAACTTTAATTTAGCAAAACAGTCCCACGTGCCTCTCAACGGCATTCAAAGCTTTTAGACATTAGCTCAATTTTAATTTTTCAGTGCCTTTGATGGATCTGTAACACGTGGCACCTCATCAGTTTTCCCGTCTTCCACAAGGTTTCAAACTTGGTCGCTTTTTCAAAGTTTTCAGCGCCTATGATGGATCTTTGACGAGTGTCAAGTCATCGACTTTCTGCATTCTCAAAGACTTAAGTTTTTGCCTTAAAGTTTTAAACCCTGTAGAGTAAAGATGAGTGACAAGTGGCGTACTTGGACACATGGAAGGCAATCAGCATATCGAGAACTATCTCAAGATTAAAGTTTGTACCTCAAAACCCTACACAGCACAGATTAAAGTTTTACCTCAAAACCCTACGTGGCATTAGGACGCAAGTGGCAACCATCGGCGCATTGCATTCTCTCAATCCTAAGTCTCGCCTCCCAAACTTTGCAAAGCACTGATGGAGGAAACGTGGAAATAAGTGACACACGGCAAAGATCGGTGTCTTGCATCATCTAAAAATTTGGACCCTGCTTCCTCGCCCTACCGAGTGTCGAGGCACCAATTGAATGACAAGTGGCGTGGCACAAAAGAATGATTGTCTGAACAATTTGCTACAGTATAGATTTCATTGGCTTAAATTTTGACAATTTCACATACATGGAATATGAAGCACAGGGACACCAATTGAGATAGAGGGCAACAGATAGAGCTCTAGGTTTTCAATCATACTTTAAACTGAGAGCTCCAAATGATAAGTAGTTAGTACGGTTGCAAAGGTCTTTAATAGAGCTTCACAGTCGGTTCTGGTTTCAAGGAGAATGGCTGAGAGATTTGTCAATGGTGCATGACAAAGTCTTCGGGTATCTTTTGCTCACATTTTCAAATCTAATGCCTCTCAAATCACTCTATGATGCTTATGAAGTGTTTTATCCTCTTCTAGAAGATGTTTTAAGTTGATATTACCCTCATGGCCCTACCAAAACACAAAGGAAAGAGTTAAACAAGTTGTAGATCAAAAAGTTGAGCTTTCGTAGTGATCCCAAGGGTAAAATTGTGATCCTTGAACAAATGGCAGCTTAATCTCCACTTATCCCCCTATTCTCATGGGCTTGCATTGATGCTTTCTCAGAGATCAACTTTCAAACAAATATATGCTTGTTTCTTGCAGATGAAGGCATCAAATCAACAAAATCCATATTTGTCGGCGAACTCATGAAGGTTTTGTGGATAAGGTTGTTTCAAGCCATTCTCAAGCCTATCCCCAATAGTAGTGTATCATCATTGTGCGAGCAGAGATCATGAGAATATGCCTAAAGTGGTTTTGGGCAGATCTTTTCAGTTTGACGTCTTTTTCAGAACTCTATCAACTATGTGAAGAGATAAGGATGAGAGGAGATAAACTTCAGCATATTCTTCATCCTATAGTCTATTTCTTCCCCTTCAACCTTCTCTCTTCTTTTGTTATAAGTAACAATCAAATCTCTTGTAAAAAGGGGTTCTTCTTCCTTGAATGCAAGGTTACTCTACTCTTTTGGGTGCTAAGCTTCTGAAGAGATAAGGATGAGAGAAGGAGATGAACATCAGCATATTCTTCATCCTATACTCTATTTCTTCTTCTTCAACCTTATCTCTCCCCTTGTTATAAGTAGCAATCCAATCTCTTGTAAAAAGGGGTTCTTCTTCCTTGAATGCAAGGTTACTCAACTTTTTTGGGTGCTAAGCTTTTGAATGCCTCTTACCTCTAGTTTTGAGCTTTGTAAATGCATAAATGCCTTGAATCATGTTTATAATAGATTGTGTTTACTATTGATTTTAATACATCTATGATAGTGGATCATGTTATCACTTTTTTATGTGTTATTATTCCTTACCTTTTAATTCTTCATAGTTTATTGTGTGTGGCATTTACAAGGTTTTTATTCATTATGTGTTTTAAAGGTTGAGAGTGAGAGTTAGATTTATATGTTGGTATATTTGTTGCTCACATGTGCCCTTATGGATCTGTGTGTTATCCTCTCTCTTTATAACTAACATATGTATGGTGATCCCCAACTTGTTGGGGCATCACCATTCTTATAATTTATGTTTTTTCATCCCTTTTCTCCCACAATTAGTAGATTAGAGTAGTGTAGTGGTAGCATAGAGTATTTAGGATAAGATACAACTTTATCTAGAGGTATGCCTCAAGGAGCCAAGTTTCCCACACCTTAAAGGCATTCAAATTTTCCCTGATGATATACCAAGATTCAAATTGGTACTCTACGATTACACACCTCAGTCAGCCAACAGTCATTACATCTGCTTGATCTATGAGTTCAAATTTTGATTCCCCTCATTGTTTGGACATATTTTATACCATTACTCATTAGTGAATGTCTTCGCATTGATGTACTTCAATATTATGTTCTTCAAACCTTAATTTCTATGATAATTTGATTATTTTACATTTCCCATACTTTAGATAAGCTCAATTTATGATGCCCAAGTCAAATATGTCTCTTTAGTGCATCTCGGAATCGCTTATATGACACTAAAAATATGCATTCAATAAAAAATTAATCCCACATGGGTTGGTTGGCTTCATCCGTAGAAGCATATAATCCTCAATATATCATGATCCTTATGCCAATGGGGTGATGTCAAAATATAAATGATCCTCTTACTAGCGTAAGGGTTGATTTCTTATATGGCTCATTTATTCGTATAGGGTTGATAAAATTAATTAATTTTTATTATGAAATAACTTATATATTACCAAAAAATAATATAGTACAACTATTCACAAAAAATATGGCAATATGAAAGCATGTCATGGAAATTCCACACTAGGGCAACAATTTAGCCTCGGATCATGTTACAAAAAACACTATAACAACCAATTATAAGGAAAATACATTAAGTAAAAACCCTACAAAGAGGCTGAAAGAAGATGGTATCTATTATTTGGCTTGTCCCAAACATCATTTGGAAGGTTGGTCCCGTCAGGAATGAGCTCCCATCTAGTGGTAGCATTATTAGTGGCTTGTGTAGACTCCTCATTTTTGTGACCTTGGTCATGGGCCAACAAGGTAGTTAAATATAGTCAAGGAACCTTTTTCAATGTAGATGGGGGAGCCCTATTACTGTGGCATAGTGATGTAAATCCCTACCCTCGTGTTGAGCTAGTGGAAGAGATTGCCAGAAAGGTTACGAGCTCCACCTAGAGTGGCTAGGAGACTAAGTCCCAAGGCAGAAGGAGCGCGCACGCACAAAGCTAGCGAGTAGGAAGGCGCTCAAGGAAAGGCGTGGGAGAAGAGGTTGGCGCGTGGAAGTAGAAGAGACCACATTTTGAAGGTGGTATCACAGGAGAAACACGTGAAGGCCTCAGTAGGCATGATGAATGGATAAGGTGCCATCCTAGAGCCTTGGAGGTCAAGAAAAGAATATTCCACATAGGGAATATTCCCAGGAGGATCATTACAGTTAGTGGAGGCCTTTGCAAGCTGGCATAAGCACTCAATCATGGAGGACCACACTTCCACTTGGCATGTGATCTGCTCATGGGTGAAACTATGGTGGTGAATCCAGATTCTATTTAAAGGAGTGCTTGGGTCTAAAATAAAGAGAGTTGGAGAGGCAACAAAGTGCTACAAGAATGTTGTTACTAGGCATATATGTATGCACTTGGGTCTGAACAAGGGTTGTAATGGGAAATCATAGCTAGGATCTCTGTTCAGAGTAGTTTTGTAGGGTTGGAATGTTATTTCATGATGTATATGGTCTGAGATGACCCTGTTTGATGTAATATGGCTACTGTAAATGGATTTAATCAATATATGGAGCTTTTTTTGTATATTTGTGTCTATGGACTAAACCCTAGTGTGTTTTCATGTTATTCATGGTTTAGATCTATTTCCATTATGTTGTTGTGATGTTTATGTTTATCTCATGGAGCATTTATGCTTAGAACTAGATCCACTACCTTTGTATTAGATTAAATGCATGTGTTCTTATTCTGCAAACCTTTCCTCCATTAATGGTGGAAAATTCTTGCAAAGCTTACATAAAGGAGGGGCTCGGTGCCCACGCATGCCTCAGGTGAGTGCCCAACACTTGGGTGATAGGTCAGTGCTTGGGGTTAAAAGAAAGATTAGAGGATAGAGGTAAATGACTACATTTTGGTTCCATTTCGGGACCTCTTTTGAAGTTGTGTGAGAATGATGTGTGATGACAGAGCATCTGACCTTGGACAACATCGAGACCTGGCTTAAAATCATGGAGGATGAGTTTTCTCAGAGGTTCAACACTGGATCTAGTTTGATGCACGTAAATGGGTGGAGGAGAACCTGTATCATGAGCTCTATGAGACATTCTTCTTGTTGTTTCCCAGTAGAGTTGTATGAATGGCTCTCAACATATGCATCAAGGAAAAGTTGGTACTATAGACCTCATGTTTGGACCCAGGAGGAATATCAGTGGTTGCATGATGTTGATCTGACCTGGACTCATGTTGTTGATCACTGGTGGAGAGGTGTGTTGACTAGTTATACATTTGGAGTACATGTAATCTCAACTTATTCTTGTCCTAGAGGTTGCTGAGTTTGAGTTCTTATGGGAACCAAGAGGATCATTCTTGTGTGCTTACCATTAGCCATCAATATCCTGATTATTACTTTGAGTTTGGAAGATTTCCCATGGCTGGTCAAACTCTCGCTAGGCACGAGGGCGCAAAGCTGGTGTGGTGGAGGAAAGCAGACCTTGCGGTAGAAATGGAGAGAGAGAGAGGAGAGGTGGCTCAAGTATAATGAGGCTCTTGAGAAAGGGAGTTGGTGAGACAATGTGAAGTTTCCAGTGTGATGGACTTATGGAGGCAGATGTTGCGGGAAGGATTTGAGGTTAGTGCAGAGGAGGGCATGGACCTGAGTAGTCTATGCTACCCCATCTTGGCAAGCGTAGGAGAGAAACCCCCTCGACTTCTGGTGAGAGCTCGTTGTATGGAGAAAGGAGGAGAGCCATAGGCATGCATCTTAGCCCACATGGTGACCAAACCCTTGCACTTAGTTTTCCAGTATCTGAGATAAGTACTTCTAGTTCAGTTGGTATTGGTGTCAAGTAATACCTTCAGTAGATATCATTTTACATTACACCCATCTATGGCCACACAGACATTTCTGGTGTTTGGAGGTATTTTTCTGGCACATCATTTGGGCAAGGTGTGGGTTCACAAAGTTTGGGTATCAAATCTGGAAGTGGTGTGGGAAACACATCTGGGAGTGGTTTGGTATCACAGACTGTCGGTGTGTAGTTTAGCATGATGGTGGGTTCACAGAGTGCAACTACATTTAGCCCCTTGCCTGCTACAGGAGGAGGATCAGGTGGATCTGGAGGAATAGGAGCTAGTGGATCTAGTGGATCTAGTGGTGGAGGAAACACAGGAGGAATCAAGGTCCTGGATCTGGTGGGAAAGGTCCACAACACCATCAACATGTGTTTTATGAGATGTCACTCCACTTACCTAATTACAAGGGTGTTGAGATGTCGTGCAGAGCATGTACACAAGTGTGAGTTGCTATGGCACATGAAGGGAATCACTACCCCAGAACAAAAATCAAGTCAGTTTGTAACCACATTACAATGGCACATGCATAGCTGGTACCAGAAATATGATCCACATCAGGCGGTGGTGGATTATACTACATTGCATGATGACTTTTTGGCAGAGTTCCACATTCCTAAGTTTGAACAAAAGAGCATCAATGCATGTTGAAGGAGATCCAACAAGGTATGGTGGAGAGTGTGTGGGAGTATGACACATGTTTTAAAGACTCTCCTATCAAAGTTATCATATGATATTCATCCTTCACAACATGCTCAATGGTTCATTGGAGGACTTGATCACACCATTTAGGAGGGCGCTTTCACAAAAAAAATTCACAGATCCGCATGAGGCCTTGGATGATGCCTTGCACACTGAGGCAGTAGGAAGCACTGATACTGGAGTTAGTCCATTTTTAGAAGCCCAAATTACTTCCATGGCTAAACAACTAGAGAAATTGTCTACAAACTCAGCTCATGAGACTCGCAGTGGGACTATGGTGCATGGATTGTGAAGTAGAGAGGCACACGAAGGATAGTTTCCCTCGAAAGATGGTGTGTGCCATGTCAGTAGATTGTGAAATTTGTTACAGAGATCATGATGCAAGTAGATGCCCATTGTTGCAATGCATAATCCATAAGAATGTGTCTTTCTATTGTAATATTTACACATCCACTACTCATGATACAAAGGATTGTCGATTGATAGACCAAATCCATGACACATTGATCTCGGTGTGCACCAGACCAACATTGGGAGTAGTTCTAAGGCTGAGGATCATCAGTATGAAGGGCACACTGATGGAGGAGGTTGAGGAAGAGGTTTTTGTGGAGGCTTCAGAGGCCATAATGGTCATGGAGGAAGAAGTGAATTTCCTCATGGGACCTGTTACAATTGTGGATCGACTGAACACTACAAGTGAGAGTGCCCTGACTTGTTGCAGTGCTCATGGTGTGGAAAGAAGCACAAGTATGAAGAATTCCTAGAGTTGTATGACCACATGAGAAAGAATCAGAATAAGGAAAAAATATTGGGGATGGTGAGTGTAAAGAGGACCGACCCATAATGGATGTTGAGGGTAGTGCTTAAATTTGAGCTAGAGGTTGTTTTGGTCACTACATGCGTTGAGGTTGCACGCGCCTGAGAGGAACCAAAGTAGAGGCCTCTTATCACAAGAGAAGAAGTGATACATGGGAAATATCCTAATCCTACCCACCAGAAGGAGGTGTACCAAGAAACCATGGAGGTGATTAGGAGTTTGCAAGGAGAAATCCAGTGTCTGAAGGAGAAATCACACCAATTGGAGTAGAAGAAGAGCACTGAGGTTCCTCAGTAGGATATGGATGAGGTTAGGGAAGTGTGTCACATGTTGAGGAAGGAGAACATTATTCCCATGTTGGGAGAATGGCTGAGGGAAAGGTACCACGTGCTAGAGGAGGGCATGAGAGACAAGTCTTACATGCTAACCTACCTCCTCACAACATTGATTATGATAAGGAGATCACACTGAATGTAGTTGTTGATGGGTGGCTCCTGAGTAATATATTGATTGACACAGGTGCAGAGGTCAATGTCCTTACTCTAGATGCATGGAATCAAATGGGGAGGCCCCCATTGCAGCCATCTTTGAATGTGTTGTACATGGCTAACAGGACAAAGGCCATGCCTCTAGGGGTGTTGAAAGGTGCATCCATTACTATTCAAGGGGAAAATTTTACTAGAGACTTTGAGGTCCTAGAGCTTGTTGAGGCTGATAGTTTCCCAGCATTACTTGGGCACCCTTGGTGCTATGCAAACAATGTTGACTTGCATTTCAATAAGGGCTACATCAATTTTGAGAACAAGGAAGAGCATGTGATCATTCCACTGACTGATGGATGGTCTTGTATGTGGAGCCATTGGGTGAAGAAGACTTAAACAAGATATATGTGCACACCATCAAGGACCCGAAGTTCATTCAACCATCAAAGGAAGGGGTCATTCAATGGGATGATGCACAGTCCATAAGTGATACAACCAGGTTGCTTGTGACAATTGGGCACATGGGACATACGAGTTGGTTGGAAGGCATCTGAAGGATACTGAGACTCAAGTTGTCAAAACATGCTCAGTTAGGCACTTGGGAGGAAGGAAGTTGCCACGGTACACTGGGGAAGCCAACCCTGATGTCTTTTTGCATGAAATGGAGACCCAGTGGAAGTGTCAAGTGGAGAGAAGGAATATGCTTACCTATACTTTGCATGGGACAATGACACGTTGGTGGGTGACACATCGAGATAATCTTCTAGAGTGGCGCGAAGTGAGAATCACACTCTCTGTTAGGTTTCTCCAAAGCAATGCACCATCTCAAATTTGTGACTATGATGGGAAGGGATCCACCTCATGCCATGTTCAGGAGTGTGAGAAGACTTGGATGGGAGGCATGGAAGCTTTACCCCCTTCCCTATGGGTGCATAAGTTCTATTCCACCTTACAGGGTTACACACGTGCATGGTATATTCATTCAGAGTTGCAGCATCAGACAGGGAATTGGTAGGAGTTGACGGTGGACCTTGTTCAAACATTTGAATACCCAAGTACTAAGCCATCGGTGAATGAGGCATTGTAGGTAGTCAAGCACCTTACCTTGGGAGATAGTGCCATGGTGGAGGACAGGATTCTAGAGTTGTTAGGTGAACCAGAGTTGGGGGCACACTTCATGGAGGAAGAATAAGAGGAAGTACAACTTGAGCATGCCTTCCTGGAGAAGGAGAAAGGAAAGTTGGTCTACTTGATAGATGATGAAGAGGTGGAGAACTTGGATGTTAGCCATACAGAAGGTATGCATGAAGTGTTAGATAGTGTTGATGAGAAAGCACACATTTACCACAAGCCATTGAAGACAAAGAAGGTTAACATTGGTACCGAAGAGGTGCAAACTAAAGGAAGCTATTATTGGGGACTACTGGATAGACCAGGAGGTCTCAAAGATTATTGAGCTTCTACATAATTTTTAGGATTTGTTTCCACACGGGTACCATGAACTTAAAGGAGTTCACCCCTCACTAGGAGAAATGAGAATCAAGTTAAAGGATGGTGCATGCCCAATTCAGGAAGAGACCTTACAAGATGAATCTGAATCTATGCATCAAAGTTAAGGAGGAGATTGATAAGATGATAGCATCTAGATCATAGAATTCGTTGAAGAATCTGAGTGGGTACGCCTAATGGTCATCAGTATCAAAAAGGATGGGAGAATAAGGATTTGCATTGACTATAGGGATTTGAATGCAGTATGTGTAATTGATCCTTTCCCAACCCCATTCACTGAGGAGATCCTGGAAGGAGTAGCTGGGCAAGAGATCTATTCATTTACAGATGGGTTTTTGGGATATCACCAAGTTTGAATTGCAAAGGAAGACCAAGAGAAGACAACTTTCACCACTGAATGGGGAAGTTTTTCCTATACAATAATGTCTTTTGGACTGAAGAACATGCTTGTTGTGTTTTCACACATTGTGGTTCAGGCATTTCAGGACTTCATTCACAAGTTTCTTCAAGTCTACCTAGATGACTGGATGGTTTATGGATTAGTAAAAGACCATTGTGACAATCTACGGTTGATGTTTGAGAGATGCAGGTAGTTGAGCATCTCCCTGAATATTAAGAAGTGTGTTTTTGCCACTCCTTTTGGCACGTTGTTGGGACACATGATTTGCAAAGAAGGAGGCTTACTGGTAGACCCCACAAAATTTGTTGTTATAGTGGGATTAGAGGAGCCTACCAGTCAAAGCATGGTGCATGGGTTCCTAGGGCATACAGGGTACTATAGGAAATTCATCAAGGGATATGCCCAGATTTCCACACCCCTGGAAGAGTTATTGAAACATAAAAGTAAGTTCTATTGGGGAGAGGCACAACAGGTGGCATTTGACACATTGAAGGAAAAGCTTACCACCACACCCATTTTGCACTTTCCCTCTTGGGATAAGCCTTTTCATGTGCATGTTGATGCATCCAGGATGGTGATTGGAGAAGTCTTAGCACAACCTAGAGAGGGAATTGTTGACCATCCCTTGTGTTTTGCTAGTAGGAAGCTTACCCCAGTAGAACAAAATTATACCACCATAGAGCATGAGGCATTATCAATGATCTACGCACTGCACAAATTCAGGCAGTATTTGCTAGCAACTCCTTTTATTTTCTACACAGACCACATGGCATTAAAATACTTGGTGAACAAGCCCATTTTGCAAGGGTGCATATGCCATTGGGTACTATTGTTTCAGGAGTTTGAGTTTACAGTTGTGGTGAAACCAGGGAAAAGTAATTTGGGACCTGATCATTTGTCAAGAATTACTTCAGGTGAGGATGCACAAAGCATTGAGGATACGATGCCAGATGCACAGTTATTCAGGCTGCAGCGTACACCCTCTGACTTGGAAGATATTGCTTTGTTCCTACGAATGGGTGTGGTGCCAGAAGGGATGAAGGCATTAGAAAGGAAGCAGTTAGCCATAGTGTCACACCCTATATGTTAATTGGTGGAGACTTATACAAGCTAGGTCATGATGAGGTTTTGTGCTTGTGCATGCTAGAGCATGAGCGCACTGCAATCATGGAAGAGGCTCATGGTGGAATTGCAGGAGGACACTATGCGGGGAATGCGACCATGCGCACAAGATCCTTTTAGCTGGCCTTTGGTGGGAAACAATTTACAAGGATTGTATCGAGTATTGCAAGGCCTGTGACCATTTCAGTGCCTTGGTAAACCAGGGAAAAGAGATGAAATGCCATTAAGGCCTATCGCCAGTGCAGAACCATTCGAGAAGTGGGAAATTGACTTTGTAGGCCCTATTCCCCAGCCACACGAAGGACAAGTTCACGCTATATCATTACATGCAAAGACTATCTTACACGGTGGGTAGAAGCGGTGCCTACGAAGGATTGCACGATGCAACAACAGCTAGATTCTTGTGGGAGAATATAATCAGCAGGTATGGATGCCCACTTGAGTTTAACAAGTGATAGGGGTACTCATTTCCTAAATGAGACAGGTTAGAATCTTGTTGGCTGAGTTCATGGTGGATCATCACAAGACTACCCCTTATCACCCACAAGCTAATGGCACAATGGAAGCTTTTACCAAAATTTTGAGTCACATGTTGACCAAGATTTGTGATGTTGGGAGAAAGGATTGGGATGACAAAGTTTTCCATGTTATGGTCATATCAGACTACTTATAAAAGACTAAACAAGGCCACACCTTTTTAATTGGTGTTTGGCATGGAGGTTGTGTTACCTATTGAATTCATGTTACCATCACTGCGTATTGCACACGTAGGAGGTTTAGCTGATGAAAAATAACTTGAGGAAAGGATTGATAAGTTAATGCAGTTGGATGAAAGATGTACATAGCATGATGGAGTCAGAAAATGGAAAAAGCCATGTAGAAGGCATTGCATGATAGGCATATCAAGAATAAGAAGCTTGAGGTTGGGAAGATGGTCCTTCTTGTATGATTCTAAGTTTTTGTGCCATCCTGGGAAACTCAAAGTGCATTGGTTGGGGCCATACATTATATCTCATATACTTGATTCAGGCACTTGCCAGTTAGAAGCGCTGGATGGCACAAGGTTGCCCGGTTTATTTAACGGGAGTAGGTTGAAGCCCTACTATAAATAAGTCTTCAGTGTGTTTGTAAATAAGGCAGTATTTCCATTTAGCTTAGGATTTCCCTTAATGCAATTCCCTTTCTTTGTGTTTCCTTTTTTCGTCACTTTTATTTGTCTTTTGTTTTGGGCACGCTTTGCATGTCAGTAGCCTGTTACTTTCTAAAGGGTTTTTATGCATAGAGGACCACACATCTATTTAGTGTGGGGTGGAAGGTGTCAAAGAAGAAGTGTGCGGTAAGGAGTGTTGGGAATGTGTGCATAGGTGGCCCAAGTAAGAAAATCAAAAGCATGTGGGTTCAGAAAAGTGCACATAGCAGAGGTAATCATGAGAGAAGATTGGTGTCAAAAGGCTTTGAGAAAACCACGTACAAGGGTAAAAAGTGCAGAAGCAACATGAGGTAGGTAAAGATAAGAGCTTGGTAAAGGATGTAGAGGTTGACATACTTCGGCATAGGGAGGTGCATGCAAGTTAGTCTGTTGTCAAAGAAGTCTTGCACACCAGAAGGTTGCAAAATTTTCACGTAAGTTTGCATGCGGAGGGAAAGCGCTGGACAAAATGCGGAGGGATGTCATTGGAAAAAGCTGACTTTAATTGCATTCATACGTTGGTAGGTGGCATTGGAGTTTGTGCGGGAAAAACAAAAAGCTATAAATAGAAGGTCAGGGGTGAGTTATTCTTTTACCTTGCATTTGTGTTGAAGAGCTCTTGCGAACTAGGGCATCCTTGCAAAGAAATTATGGAGATTTGCATGTATAGCAGAAGGAATTCAACAGGATTTGTGAACCAGGTGGAGAGGGAGTACACAAGCGTGGGTGGAGAAGTGTGTTTGGAGGATTCCCGGGTGTTACATGTCTTGTGGAAGGAACACTTTCCAGGTTAGGGTTTACAAGCTAGGGCACAGGTTTTTGAGGAGATTTTGCACAGGAGTAAAGCCAAGGGTTTGAGAAGTGGTGAAACTGAAACAAGGAAGAAATTACAGAGGACCAAAGAGAAAAATGGCACCAAGGAAGGGATCTAATGTTTCACCAAAAAAGGGCAAAGGCAAGGGCAAAGCAAAACCAGCCATTTCGAGTGGTTTTAATGAAGAAGGGTATGTGGAGATGTAGTACCCAGATGGTGTGTTGTTAGGGAAGGAGTGGGTATCTCATGTATGCAAGATGGTCATGAGTGACTATAACCATCAGAAAAGCACCACTGAAAAAGAAATGACACTGGAGTTGGTTCACCCTATGGGAAGGAGGACACTGATGGAAAACCTATGTATGATGATGAGGTGAAACCAAGTTAGAGAAGGATAGACTCTTGCAACTCTATGAGTTTCCCTATTTTGGCAAGCCTGAAAGGTTATACCAATGGTTGATGTCGCACATGCATGAGGATCAATTTTATTTCACAGGATGGAGAATGCGCATAACTCCTCAGCTGATTTCCAAGTACACTGGCATTATCTGCAAAGGAGAGCCACTAGATGATGACTTGTGTGAAAAGGAGGTCATCAAGAAGAGAGTTGTGACATATGATTACAAGAAGGGTTCACACTATTTTGATATCTTCGCGATCACCGAACATGTCATGAGGATGGCCGCGCACCTAGTCATAAAGTTGAATGGGAAAGAGAGATGGACACATGTAAACAAGATTTGGTTGAATGTTGCCGCAAGATCTCAGAGGGAACAATTTACAACCTTTCAGCCTTTATCGCAGAGGAGATCATAGATACCACTGCGTGACAGAGAAAGATTATGTATGGTAACATCCTTCTCACCATTGTGTTTTTAGAAATTGGAGTGCCCGATGGGCCGGATAAATTTATTTGGGAGTACCCAGATGAGGACCCCTCCCCTGCTAAAAGATTTGAAGCCTACACTTGTGATACGATGATGGATTCTGCTCATAAGGTACACTTGGAGAAGTGGTACAAAAGGATACGTGATGCGTTTAGGGTAGAATGGAGGATTCCTGAACAGTTTCGGCATTGGTAGATGGAGAGGCTGAGTTTGCTATGTATCAACACTTTTGTATTGGTAAATTTACTTTGACTGATGGAAACAAGATCCCTTGGTGTAAGTTTCCCTTCTCTTTCACAACGCAATACTTTTAGAGCGCAGTCAATCATTTTAAATCAAAAGAAACTTAGATTTGATCTAAGTGTAGTATCAATACACTCCGGGATCAATAGGAAATAATGCAAATGCAACATTCTCTTCAATACACCAAGTCAACTGGAAATAGCAAACAATCTTTATCAATAAATGACTGACTTGATTTTAAATATATTTGATCTCAATAAACAAGAAAAGGGGTTTAATTCTAGAAATGACACAATTACAAATCCACTAAACTTAACTTGGACGAGATCTATGTGTGATTCACTGTTATTGATTTCAAACAAGATTGACAATAGGAATAATCAAATACTACTTCCAGACATTCTTCCTATAATTTCCAAGGTTGTGACACTAATTGCTTTGCTTGCAAAATTAAGTAAGCACAGCTTAAAGAAAACATTAGATATCATTAGTACTAGAAAATTTACTTTAATCATGGGAGAAGAAGACAATGGCTATACATATTCAACCAACTTGACAATCAAACAATGCTCAACATCAAATAGAAGAAATTAACAGACCATCTTACCATTGGTAGAGGAAGATATCTTCAAATTTTCATCCTTAAGAATTCAACCCTAACCCATTTGCAAGAGTATTCTCATTGATTTACAAATTTCAACTAAATTTCAATGCCAAAAGCACATTATTCGAGGAAGTTTAGGCATAAAGCAACCCATTTAACAAATTCACACATGGAAAGCTACCAATATGACCAATAATAACTGATCATAGTTTACTTCCAAGTAAGTCGACTAATGACTAGGATGCCATGCCACAAATCTTTTGGACAGTTGAATCATTTGTGTCCCTCTGTCATGAGCTCGAAATCAAAGGAATCAGAGTCTGAGGCTCTGTACAGCTGGATCTGAAATCAGATTTTCTCTCTGTAGATCCAAACACCACTTTTCAATATTTCACCTGTAACCCATGCACAATTTCATCCTTTTCCCATTCTTTCCTCTCCAACTCTGTCCACATACATAATGGTAATTCAATTTTTGTAAGTGCCCAGAAGGTTCCAACTTCAAAATATCATGCATTAACAATGTAAGTCATGTCACTCAACAAATTAAGTTCATAGAATCCATTCGCAATGGCACTTTAGAGAATTTGAAATAACAAGGAAATCATAAAAAAATGATGAAAAATAGTTTTATTCGCATCTCCAGGAGTCTGGAGTCACTGCAAAAAGGAGGCAAAACATCATGCAACCATGAGTTTCCCCTTTCCACCCAATAATGACCACAGTTTCAGTTGATAAATGCAAAGGAGAGTTCTAGGGCAAGTTTCCAAACAAGCCCAGGCCTTCCACGTGCCCTGGGCCCAAGAAAAATACCTTTTGGCCTTTGAAAAAGTCTAGTAAAAAAGGAGCTTAGTGGAAGATGATGTTGCATACAATGGCATCACCTTTGGTATGGTCCACAAAACTAGAGACCCCAAACATGAAGACATCACCACATGTCTCATTCTGGCAGACCTAGGGTCCGAGACAGTTTTCCTTGGACGTTGAAAAGTCCAAGCAAGGGAAGAGTGATTGGAAGCCTCCAAGTGTCCTCAATTCTTCAAAATAAACTTAGGGGCAAGAGGTCCCCAAATAAGCGTGTGTCCCAGGGAGAGAGAATAATTGGTTGAAATTTTAAGTATAGAGCTCCAGAGCATGGAAGAATCTACAATTATGTCTCCCTAACATAAATGTTCAAGGTCCTAGATGTCCCTGAGGAGATAAATCAAATGCAGTAAATTTCCACCATTATGTCCCTGGAGATTGGAAATCGATGGGCATGAAAAATATTGTTTAAGTCTAGGCAAGGCAGTGGAAACCTCCACCTGTCTAAAATAGGTGAACTCCAAGGTCAAACCAAAAGGCAATTTTAAGATGAGTAAATTAAATAATGCCCTCCACGTGGACAAGCTTTGAGTTAAATCAATTAAATAATTTCAAAGTTACCCCTCCAAGCCACATCTAACTAGAAAGGGCCACATTTCCATAGATGATGAGATGTAAATTTGATGGCAAAATACACTTATTCAAACCGTTCCCCTTGCAGGAAAATCACCATTTGAGCCCACGAAATGAATCTTTCTTTCAAGGAGGAAAGAATTTGGAAATGATATAAGTGTAGTAGATCAGGATTACCATGAGCATTGCATATCCCAAGAAGCATGTTTGTCACAAGTATGTCTCTTATGACAACATATGTTGAAACCGGTGAAATTCCTAACGTGACAAGTGGAAAACGGAAGGAAGGGTGTAACCTGAGTTTTAAGGCCCAAGTTACAAAAGGGCACATGGACAGAGGATGGCAAATTTATCCCAAGTGATCCTCACCGGGAGGACTGATCATGGCAACCAAATGAGGACAAAGCTTTTCATGCAGAAAAGGGAGTCGAAAAGCGACATAACCCACAAATTGAAGAATTTCAAGACTGTGGGGTGAGATCAAATTGAGCACCAACAAGAATCGCAGGAAGAAGTCCATTGGGAGAAGGAGTCTCTCAAGAAGGAAAGAGTTACTAGAAAAAGAAGAGTCCCCTGTGTTAGAGGAGTCGCCAGTGAAGAAGAAGCAGAAAGTGGTGCAAAACTCGGACTCTGAGGAGACAAAGAGCATGAAGAGTGATGACTCTGAAGTAGGAGATGAAGAGCACGATGAAGGTAAGAGTCCCCTTGTTCACAATATACACTATGTCTGATGAAGAAGGAGATGAAGAGAAGAATGAGTATGAGGAGGGCGCCATAACATAATTGAGGAAGTGAGGAAGTAGACATGCATGTTTAGAAGACCCCAACCCCGACCAGGGAACATATAGATGACACAGTAGAAATTGAGGTGGCATGTATTATACAACAGTTGGTGGAGCATGAGGTGGAGCGCAGTGCGCTGATGAAGTGCTAAAAGGAAGCAGAAGAGAGTGCAGTGTGGGAAAGAGTATGGAAGCATGGGCGGAGATCCAGCCTGGCAGTAAGTTTCCCCAAGGCAGTGTGCACAAGCGGTGAAAGGGCGCAATAGCGGCGCAGTAGGAACATGCCATGACTTACATCAATGATCTGAAAAAGGTGTTGCACGCGCGTTTCCAAAGCACAGTGCCCACAAACCAACTCCTCGCTTGGTCTTCTTTTGATGAAGAGGGTGCATACTCGTGCACTAGGAAAATGTTATCCTAGGCTTTTTAGTCCCACGTTGATGATGAGCCTGAGTTTGAGGTAAATAGTGATGCATTGATGAAGACACCAAATGCCAAGGGAATAAACCCTCTTGTGAATGCCCAACAACTGTTGGATGAGCAAGTTTGCAACGTGCTCAACAAAGTATCAATGGAGGTGGAAGCAATACTTTTCGGCAGAAATGATAGAATAAGAGTCTTGGAGGATGAGCTTGAGAAAAAGAATGAGGAGATCATTGAGAGGGATAAGGGAGATAAAACAAAAGGAATTGATCAATGCATGTTTAAGGCGTGAGTTGAGGGATGAAAAGGCGAAGGTGCGCAAAGTCTACAAAAAGATAGAGGTTATTTCAAATTCCTATGTACATTATCTTAAAGCACCCAGACCTAGCCCCTCCTGAGCAAGAAGTACAAGTCGACCATGCACTACCTGGAAGACTTGACGCATGCATACTCACCATGGAGAGGAAAACAGTTGCATTTGAGTCAGCAAAAGAGGTGATGGCGTGCCAGAAGGAAGAAAAAAAGTTGAAGATTAAGGAGACAATAACTCGGTACTCCGAGATCCTTACCTCAATGATGACCGTGGCGCAGATGGCCAAAGTTGTGTATGATAACTGTGGCGACAAAGATAGAGTAACAAGAATATTTTTTGCTAGGCATGAGGTGGATCTGAAGGAGTTCCAAGAGAAAAACAAGGGAAATAGGGAGGAGTAAGATAAAATCCTAGTAGAGGTTGAAGAAGAAGTCAGAGGTGATCGAAACCTTGAGGGTTTCGATTAAAAATAAATTAAAGGAATTGTACCCTCAAGTCACTCGCAGGATGGACGCGCTAGGAGACCTTAGCAAGCAGATGGAAAACATCACTAGATACGCTCAAGGCTAAGGGAGATGAACTAAGTTTTGAATAAGTTAGCGCGTTGGTGGGTGATTTACTTCAACATGCACAGGGTGAGGTAGATGCTTGGAATAAAATTGAAGCATCCGTGAAGAAAGACTTCCCACTCCTCATGCAACAATAACAGGATCCTTCTATTCTTCCATTCTTTATTCAACTGCAGATTATTTCATCTCTCAAGGATTCTTTATTCTTTGGTGAAAGAGCAGAGTGTTTCTTGGGGATGGATAACATGCAAGAGTGTGGGGTAATGATATTCAAGCCTAGACTAAGTTTTACCAAGGCAAGCGCACACACGCGTAAGGATGAGAAAGTTTAGGAAGGCGCTCAAAAAGGCGCATGGGAAAAGAGGTTGAACGCGCAAAAGCATAAGAAGGTTTGGGGACTTAGTCACATTTTGAAGGTGGTATCGCAGGAGAAACACATGAAGGGCCCGAGTAGGCATCATGATGAATGGATAAGGTGCCAGCCTGGCAGCCTTGAAGGTCAAGAAAAGAATATTCCACGTAGGGATATTCCCAAGAGGATTATTACAGTTAGTGGAGGCCTTTGCAAGCTGGCATAAGCACTCGATCGATCATGGAGGACCACACTTCCACTTGGCATGCGATCTTACTCATGGGTGAGACTATGGCAGTGGAACCAGATTCTATTTAAAAGGAGTGTTGGGGTCCTTAGAAATAAATAGGTAGCCGAAAGTAACAAGAGAAGGGTAATAAGAAGAGAGGAGATGTCATGCTAAAAGTGCTGCAAGAATGGATTACTAGGCATATATGGGAATTGCTCGTTAAACAAGGGTTGTAATGGGAAATCATAGTTAGATAAACTGTTCAGAGTAGTTTTAGCGGGTGGAATGTTATTTCAGGACGTGACTGGTCTAAGATGACCCTTTTGATGAAATATGGCTAAATCTATAAATGGTTATTTAATCAATATATGTCGATTTTGTTTTGTATAATTTGTGTCTATGGACTAAACCCTAGTGTGAGCCTTCATGTTATTCATGATGTAGATAAATGATAGTGAATATTGTTGTATGTAATGTTAATCTTAAAGGAACTAAGTAATAAATTTATGAAACCTTAGAAAGTAGAAAGATGGACTACTAATTTTGTATTAAATGAAATGCATGTAGTTCTTGTTCTGAAGAACCTTTGACTCCATTAATGGTGGAAGATTCTTGCACATATCTCACATAAATGGAGGGGCTCAGCTATGCAGTATACAGTGCACTCAGGAGTACCCAAGGGGTATTAGGATTTATGATGCCACATGATTGGGGTAGTGAGGTATTAGGGCATAGAGGTATTGTGAAAATGCTCTAATTTTATCTTTCACTGATCACAAGATGTTCACTATCCTTTCACATTGGTTTCTATGATTGTCTAAAACTCAATGTTCAGCCGAGCTCGCTAATGGAAACTGCAATGAAGTAAATGACCTGCAAAACCCTCAAATAAGATATCAAAACCCTAAAAAAGTAAAGATGTAAAATAAGGGTTGGAAATTGTCCTCAACTGTCATAATGGTGGACTTACTAATTGAGCATTGAAATACATCTCAGACCCAATGTAGTTCTCTGTGTGTGTGTGTGTGTGTGTGTGTAGTGTTGCTTGTTGTGTGCATAGTCATGCACTTTGGCGAAATGTAGCAGCAAATAACTAGTAAAGTATAGATGTAAAGCAATGTAATAGATGGTGTATGGAATAGAATATAACTCCCCTCCTATGAAGTGTGATGTAAATGAACAATATAGTCCCTTGCCTTTGAATGGATGCTTTGATGCATGTGAATAACCTTTGGATGCAACCTTAAGTGGAGATAGCTAGTATGCTTAGTGTTTGGTCCCTCATTATGGTCACATAACTTTATATTTATATGGTTCTCCTGTTAAATATTGTAATTAACCCCAAAAAGGTCAAGTACCAAAAATATAAGATGCTTAAATGGCTAGAAATGCCCCAAAATGACATGAACAAAGTATGAAAGAGGATAGGGCACCCTTAGAGGGGATGGGGCTGCTTGTACGCTAGTGAGGCTTGGTTGATGGGAAGAATGACAGGTCACTGGTGAAATATCCAGAGATCGAAGGTCAACTGAGTAAGACAAAAAGTATCAGTAAAAGAAAGTAAAGATGGCCAAAATGACATGGGTTAATTAGTACTTTCTTCCACTTAGGAAACCATATGAATAGTAGTATGATGATCGGACTAAATAATGTACCCAAATGTGTATGATTTTGTGTCTACATTTTCCCCAACTTTATGTTGGTGAGTGGAAAGCTCGGTAACATAAAGTAGATAGAGATGCATACTTAGCTCTCTTCTTGAAGAGTGAGGTTGAAAGCTAATGCCGAAGGACTAGAAAAACCCCACAGTCAAGACAAAACAAACAAGAAGGAAAATAGGAAAAAAATTCTTCAAAGATTTGATGAAAAGTGCATTAGAAAAAGTTATCGAAAAATGAAATGGGTATGAAGAAAACTAAAGAAAGGGCATCCAAATCACCAATAATCATTGTTGGGAGTTAAAGGCCTGCATAAACAGTACCGCATGTGTGTTGGTCCGAAAATCTGTCGTGGGAGCAGATCTATGGATAGACGATCCAATAGTGTGTAAGGCATAGCCCCTCTTTGAGACAGCAAAGCGAAACTAGTTTATTGCTATTCTACCAAAGGAATATTGTGCAAGTCTCACAATATTCTGTCTTCAGGGTTTTGGGATCTCATCCCAGTAGGGGTATTTCCAACTGCGAAAAGAAGGGAATGAAAGGAAGGGCGAAGAAAGATTAGATCCGAAGGGAGAAAAGAAATGAATTCCAAAGCAGAAGGATTAGAAGGATTATGTTTTGGGAGTTGGTAATGAGTGGAGCCAAACATACTTGCATAAACGAACAGAGCAATACTGATGGATAAATGACAAAAAGGTAGAGATAGATTTAACAGAATAAGCACATAAACCTGACGTAAGAAAGATTAAAATGTTCATAACACGCATATTCAGCACAAAGTCTTAATATTTGTATTAATATCTTTTCTGTTACAAAAAAGCTCAAAGTCTTTTCTTCCTACTTCTATTTTTCATCTGAAAGATATCCACCCTTTGAATACAACAAGCATTCAAGTATATATAGAAGAAGGAGAAGAGAGAAGACAAAAAGAAACCAACGACTTAATTACAAAGTATCTACAAAATATCTAAAAGTCAACTGTTGACTTTCGGCAACTTGGTGGATGACATCATCCCATGGTGCAACATGGATGATGTCATCGTTTGTGCCAACATACTCTTAGATATTTAAAAAAGAAGATCGGAGAGGAAGGAGACTATTCATCGTCGTCTCGCGGCCGAAAAGGGGTGTCTTGCTTCTACTATTGCTCAGGAGAGGTGATATGGAACTGGGCCCGATATTCCATGAACTTGCTGATCATGGGCTGAAGTGGATCCTGGGCAGGATCCTTGTGACGATCACTGATAACTTCGCAAGTTTCCCGCTCCTCTGTGAGCTTTTCCGGGAGCTTGGAATATTCGTTTCTTGCCTCTATCAGGTACCCTATGAAGTCACGACAGGCCAGAAGGTTATTGATGGATTCGGTGTCAAAGGTGACTTCTGGCCCCAGGCCCCTGCGAGACGATCTCCTTGAAGATCCAAATAGTTTCATCTGCCTTCCTCAAGGCGAAAGAAGGAGCGAGCAAGCCTAGGGACATTCTCAGGATGATCTGCTCCATCTGGTGCATAGCCTCCAAGGCCTCCTCCTTGACTTTATCTATTTTTTCTAGGACAAACTCCAACTGATCGACCCGGTAGTCCAGAGTAGAAAGGATTTTGTTGGGGGCTCTGGGGTGATTGAAGACGCCGAACTTGACCAGATCTTCGACTGAACAGTCGAGCATTTTCTGGAAGGTCTCATGCTGCAGCCTAGCATGGTCCAACTCTTTGGAGATGGGTCCCGCAATCGCCTGGAGTGCCTTGTTCCCCCGATCGATATTCTGATACAGTTTGGTGAACCTGACGATTACTCCCTCACTTTCCTTGAGGATTTGGTCTCTCCAGGCGGATACTGCCATACCCTGCTCGCCAATTTTGGCGTATTCATTTATCTTATCCTGGCTCAGGGGCTCAGGAGTTTCGGCGGCAGTTGTAGGAGGTGCACTGCCCATTTTCTGCAAGGCGTGGAGAAGATGTTTATTCTGCTCCTTTAATAGCCTCTTTTCTTCCTTTGCTTCCTGGAGCTTCTTGCAAAGGGCATCGATTGCAAATAGGGCCTCTCCCTGAAGGCTTTCAGAAGACGTTCCCATTGTGACTTGGGTCACTGTATAATCTGTCGGAGACAGATCTTCTTTACTCTTGGAAGGATCGGGATACGCAACCTCCATTACCCTCTCCCCTGATGCACTCTGAGAGAAGCGGGTTATGGGCTTTTGCTTCTTAGCCCCCTTTGATGGGATGACGGAGAAGTCCATCGGTGCGATAGGGACTTTCCTCTTATGTTGGCTCAGGTGCTGAGAGATCCAAGCTGGACCTATGGGAGTGGGACCAGAAGTGGAAGAGGGGGCAGCTGCAGTAGTGGAAGGGAAGTGCATAGAGACACTTGGTGGCGGCATTGACAGAGAGGCCAGCAAAGTGCTCACGGAAGGAGGAGACACTGCAGGGGAAGTAGATGTGGGGATGGAAGGGAGCTGAGAAATGAGAGAAGAAATGGTGGGGGACAGCTCCGCAAGGGAAGAGAAGATGGAGGAAGAGGCAAGGGGAATAGTGGAAGATGGGGAGGAAGAAACGACCAAAGGGATGGTCGTTTGAGCCACGAGAGGAGGGGGAAGAGGAGGAAAGAGAGAGGAACCTCGGTAGTTGTAGCAGTGGCAACACCCTGAGTGGATGTGCCCATCGGAACATCTTCGGCCGCTTCTTTCTCTGGAGATAACAGGCTCACAACCTGTTCTTGTGCGGCGGAAGGAGGGCTCTCAGGAGCTCCTTCTTGAGCAGAGCTTGGTTCTCCCTCTTTGTCCTTACCTTTGCCCTTTGGCAAATGTTTTGGCCTGACAGGTGCGTTGCCCAAAGGGGACGTGGTGAAATCCACCCCGAGGTAGATAAGGCCATTCATCCTGCACCAGTGCTCTGTCCGCCGCAATGTCTCCTTGACCCTTTCTTCAATAGTCTGGGGTGCTTTTGTTCTGTCGATTGCAGCAAACGGCTAGTTGTCCCCATCCGTGTCAAGATACACCTGATCAACTTCTTGATCGGTAGTTTGATAACCTTTTGGGACAATGGCCACGCCGTACTGAATGATCTCTGTCAGGGCCAGGCGAGAGTGGTCCTTTCTTCTGAGCTCGACCTCATGATACAGGTCGATATAAATGTCCTCGATCTGCGGAATGTGGATTGGATCGAGTTTTGCCTTGGGAAGGAAATTCCTTGGATCAAAAGTGGGCCTGGCCGGGAAGTTGTGCTTTAGATTGAGCAGTTCTAGCTCTGCAAACATTTCCCGGGCTTTGTGATGAGAAACGCAGGTGTATCTGCCCACTGTGAGGGGGAAAGGAGTTACACCCTTCTTCCTCTTCAAACATTTCTCATGATAGGTTATGAGCTGTCTGGACAGCTCTAACAGGATCAACTTGGGGCCGGCATATCTCGGCAATTTGGTGGGCTCCCCCAAGAAGTTGGCCGCTCTGAGATAGGTGAAGGTGGGGAATTGGGTAAACAGTGCTCCCCACTTCTCAGTTGCTGTGACAATGCTCTTGGTCGTTCGACCGTGAGTCATGTTTGGCCTCAAAAGGCAGACGACGTTGTAGAAGAAAGCGTCGTTAATCTTGGTAAACTGCGGGATGCTATTCTCCAGCTTCAGCTCTGGGTAGTACTCATATATTCTCACCTGGGGCCAAACCCCACATCGGCTCAATGCTGGATAATCCCTCTCCGAGGCTGCAGCATAAACTACGTAGGAGTTCATGTAGAACCTCCCCGTTGTGGTGAGTTGTTGGAGCTGCTCGGATATGGTGCTGCTTATGATCTCCGCCCACTCGAAGCGTTGATCTGGTACGTTCTTGTTCATAGTTTCAAAGTACCTGAGCATCCATTTGTGAAAGTAATGGGCGTCAGAAAGCCCAAATACTCTACTCAGGAACGTGATAGTGTCACTCAGTTCCTCGGAGAAGTCGCTACGGTGAATAACCTATGGCCATCTGGTTATCACCTTCTTGTTCTTTAGGTAGACCTCAT
Organism: Taxus chinensis; assembly: GCA_019776745.2. NCBI lineage: Eukaryota > Viridiplantae > Streptophyta > Pinopsida > Cupressales > Taxaceae > Taxus > Taxus chinensis. Next base: position 175,187,851 of record CM034157.1, on the reverse strand, counting down.
TCATGAGCTGCATGCACTGGTCTTCATTATCCTCCCATGCCTTAACGTAGTCTTCTTGGCTCACGGCCACGAAATGCCGGTGGTGAGGGATGCCAAGCATGATTTCGAAATGTCGGGTAGTAAGGTTGATTATAACCTCGCCCTTTTCATTTTCGACACATCTTGTGTCTTTATTGTAGCAGCGGGCCACTACCATCATGAATTCATTGTTTATTGTACTGACGGGGATCCCTCCGGCAAAATGCAGACCACTGCCCACCAGTTTGTCCATCCAAGGACTTCCTGTGACTCTTCTGGTTCTGGCCCAGAAATCTTCCATGTCAATGTGACCGAGCTCAGAGTCTCTTATATCCAGGTCACATTCTGCCTGGGACTCAGGCATTCTGACCCTCTGATACTTGTACTTCATCTCTTCCTCTGTAAGTTTAGCTTTGCCCTTTGATTTGGTCGGCCTCTTGCTTGATGTAGACATATGTGGATCAAAGTTCAGTTGTTGATCTGCAAGGAGGAGGGGCGAAGTCCAACGCAAAAGAGCCATGTTAGCCGTCAGATCTTCCATTAAAGCATTGACAGAATGAAGAGTTAGTAATTTTAAGGCCTCCGGGCGCAGGGCGCAAGGACACTGCAGGCTGCAGGGTTAATAGTATGGCACACAGAAAGAGGGTGTTACAAGGAACAAATTAGCGCCAAAGGGCGCAGGGCGCAAGGATGCTGCACATGACATTTTTGTTATTGTAAGCAGAAGTGCGCCTGCGCCATTCATATGTGTTTTATACTGGGCACAGATAATTTTCATGTTGCACGGGGACAGGATGCGCCAATGGCGCATATATTTTTCATGTTACATGGAACTTTGGTGTGCCGAAGGGCGCAGGGTTGATGTGTGTAACATAGGCTTTATGTGCGCAAAAGGGGAACTTGGCGCGGCGCAGGGAAGGCTTGCATGACATTGTGTTGCTGTAAGAGGGGATGCGCCTGCGCCATTGTTTGGTTTTACTCGGTTTCACATGGCGTGGGTAATTTTCATGTTGCAAGCAGGATCAGTGCGCCCTCTTGGCACGACTGTATTTTATGTAACAGGCATGGCGAATGCGCCAAGAGGAAAAAGCCGTCCAAAATGGGCTGTTAAGTTTTCTTCTCTCCCTGGTGGGTTTGAGTGTGTTTTTAGGCTAATTTCTTTCAGGGATTCAGATGGTGAAGGGGCGTAGTGAAGAGATCCAGGTCGACTTTTTGAGGCAGAGCCCTCTTTAACGACAGATCTGGAAAGAGGGATGGAAACAACTTGGGGAGAGAGATTGCAAGAACAGCAGGAAGGGGGAGGGTTTCATGGCCCTCCATAGATCCATTGTATCCTACCACACAAACAACCAAAAAGAAAAACACAAGAGAAACAAGGACCACTCACCCGAAATATATAGAATGTGAGAGACGAAGCAGGGTCCACGAACGTGACACGAGGACGACAGGCGTGCTGACAGGTGCAGAGGAATAAAATTATCACGTGTTTTCAATTGTGAAAGTGACAGGGCGGATGCGCCTATATATAGGCAAGGGTGTAATAAATGCGCCAACCACTTTTTCAATTGGCGCACCAAAACACGTGTCAACACGTAAAACTTTGCGCCCTTTGGCGCAGATAAACGCATGTCAACACGAAATTATGTGCGCCTTTGGCGCGTTTAAAGGACTGTCAGCACTAGATTTCGAGCACCGAGGCGCACCAAAACACGGCGCAACTTTTGTGTTGTTGACATGAAGGCGCATGCACCTTGGCGCAGGCAGGAAAGGCGCATCACGGGGAGGCGCAACAATTGTTGTGTCAACACCTCAAAGGGTGCGCCAAAGAAAATGATGAGGGCGCAGATAAATTCTGTGTTGCACAGACAAAAGGTGCGCCCAACCAAAAAAGGACAAAAAATGACTAAGTTCGGAAAACAGGATTTCCTGGAAGGGAGCTTAAGATCATTCCGAACACTTTCGGTCCCGTCACGGGACCGAAACAAAAATTTGGTAGGGTTACCTGTAGAATTTCCCTTGTCAATTTTACAGGATAACAGTGTGCTACAACAAAATGTTTTTTTTATCACCCCCATTTCTTGTAGTTGTTGATTATTTGCTTCTCATACGGTCAGACCTACAAGGAGAAGATGATCAAGTAGTCAAATACGTATTTATATATGTCAAAAACACATGTAAAAGATGCATATATATGTAATGAAAAGACTGAAATGAAAGTATAAAAAGTGTACAAGGAACATGTGCACCTGATCCATGATGAGAGAAAGTGTATAGAAGGATATCCTATACTGTTAGGGTTTTTTGGGTGATATGATGCCATAGGCTGAAGAATTATAGGGAGGAATTATGCTATATCCTCCAACCTTTGACTGCTACTGCTAAACATTTTTTGAAGATATCTATGTAGCTATCTTCGTTTGTTGGGAGATCATAACGCCAAGTGGTCGAAGAAGTATAGGGAGGAAATTATTTATGTCCTCTAACTTTTAATTTCTCCTCCATAATTTACTAAGGACGTAGTCATGTCCTTGTAAAATCCATTGTGCATGGAGCTTCATAGACTTGTCTTTTAACTCATTCACTATATATAAACCCACAATGCCAAGGGCAGAAACTGAACCTGAACTGAACCGATGTATAGAACACATTGTGTAGTATGTAAAAAAATGATTATTCCCCCCCTTTTAGAGGTGCATGCAACTTGTCTAATAGGAGAATGCAGGCCCTAAAAGAGGACCACCGCATCACTCTGTAACTTCTTCCCTACAAGGGGGAAGAGAAAGTGCTTGGTAGAAACCAAGGTGTGCACAAATAAAAGGCTATCCAAAGATAAGTGTTAGTTAAAAACATGCAATTCTACTGGTTTAATTATTAATGTGTAATATAAATTTTTCAATTGTTGTTATTGTTGGACTACCAACCACATTTAGTAATGTAAACATGTAATTTTTAAAGTAAGATTATTATCACAAAGTTGGGAGTGCAAACATGTGACACCAGTCATGAGTGTTTGGACACTAGGAATTTTATGGAAGCATGGACAATTTTAAAGTGTGCATATCCCCATAGGGCAACGCCCACATACAATGGAAAACAAAACAGCTTAATGTCCTAGATCAAATGAAATAAACCATATCTATTAAGCATTAATCATGCAAAATTCAACACTGTTGCACATGAAGCTCCAGTTAAGATGTTAGAAAGATAACTTATGTCAAAAGCATGTCCTTAATTTAGTAATGTAATTGTGTGAAGGAAAAAATGAAACATATAGCACATTGTGATCCATGTTTTGGATGCCCCTAGCGACCAATGTAGGGAGGAGTAGAAGGCGATGCATCCATGTACTATGAAGAAATGTGTGGTGTATCTGTTGGGTCACAACTATGAAAACTCCCTAATACCATGTGTTTATGGTATATATTAAAAGACATTGAAGAAATCTAACTATAATGTGTAATAAAATGAGTGTTATAGAACCAAGGAAAGCAAGAGTAAAACCAATCAAGATATTACATGATGTGGAAATATTTGGAATGGAATGCAAGATGGAACAACTTTATAGGAGTAGTTCATGCCCCCCCATAGTGCCATGGAAATGTATTTATGTGAGACATTTAGAATTTTCCCCCTCATATTTCAAGAATGAATTCGTAAATGGATGAGGGATCTTCCAAGAAATGGTTGAAGTGTAAATGTTGTTTTGATAACTAACATAGGTTCCTGAACGTTGTATGAGTAGCATAATTTTATTAGGACCCACAGAATATATGGTGGAGCTGATACCTTATATCCAAAGTGTATATCATGAGTAAACTGAACGATTGTGATATTTGAGTGTATAATATAGCCTAAAAGTGAATCACCATTGGATGAGGTAGTAGGAGTGGTGATGGGTCATACTGAAGAGGAGATGAACTAAACTTATGAGTGGGTTGGGCATAATCCTATAGATGTTGAGGAGTAATCCTGTACACATGAAAAAGAGGAATGTTGAATGTGTGATGAATATATTCTTGCAAATTTTAATTTGGTTTTGTCGGCCAGTCAGGTATGGACCCAGGATCTAAAGTTGTATCATAGGGTATGAGTACAACATGTTGTAGCAATTTCAAAGTAGTATGAAGTGGTGTTGATTTCAGTTTTATATGATGGTAAATGCAGTGCATATGTGTAAAATTCCTACTCATGTACTTGTAGTGTGTTGGTACTATGTGAAAGATATGTCATGTTTGGGTGTATCATGTAGTTGACAATAGAAGGGGTTTTGTGCGGAAATTATGATGTTTGAGTTATACATTTGTTTTCTTGATTGTATGTTGTGATGGCCAAAAAAATTTTGTTATGAAATAAGGCATTTTCTATGAACAATCTATTTAATGTGACTGGGTAGAGATGAGGTCTAGAAAGGAACCTGTTGTGTATGATGTTTAAAATGTAATGAATAGATTTGATTTATTGGAATGTATGATACCCCTTGATGTGTAATGTATTGGGGTTCATCGTTAGTTCCCCTTTTAGTCAAGGTGAACTTCAAGGTTTAAGAGTGTATCATTGGGAAGTGAATTTTTTTTACAAGATAGTTGTGCAATATACCTATGTAGTATATCTAGTGAATGTTTATGGTTATAATGCAAAGATGATTTGATCAAATACATGGGTGATATAGTTCATCATGGGGGATGTGTTACATATATAGCCTCCCAATGTGTATAAATATTGTCATGTGTAATTTGCGGAGATCATCATATCAAAACTTGTGGAAAATCTACTGGAGATCCCATTAGTAAATTTCATAAGTAATATAGTGAGGAGGGGTCATATGGAAGATCCATTGATAGCGATAAGTGTGTAATCAATCTCTGGCATATTCTTCATTAGAAAGGGTAAATGGACAGTCATTTGATACCAATGAGAAATTTACAGGTGGTAAGATGGTGAACAGTCTGTACAAATGGCAATATCAACCAATCCATATAAAAAAAGAGATAAATGGTTAGGGTGCATGTGACCATAATATAGCCTCAAGGCCAATATAGGCCTATCAAATTCCTAACCTGGAGAAGTATGAGGTGTACAGGAAAGAAAGAACAATAAATGAAAAACCATAGGCCATAATGGTAGTAATGTGAAAATGCCATGATAAAAGAACTAGAATATGAATGAAAGGTGGAAGAAACTAGTCATTCAATCTCATTCAAACCAATTTGTAAATGCCAAAAAGTGTACATTAGTATTTAAACATGCATATTAGAATTGGAATGTGTCCAAAAAGAATTGTTTGAATAGAGTGATGATAAATGTCATTGGAAAAATGATATAGATAATGACCTTAATATAGTGTGGGTAGATGGGGAATAGATAAGACATTTAAGGAATTTTGGTCTACTTCTAGCATTCAAGTAGAGCAATACTTTTGAAGTGATATTCACCTGGGTCACGCTTCTATAGACTTTTCTTAAGGTAAGGATAGTGAAATCTAAGAATGAGTAAAATGTTGGGTTTTCCTAATTTTATGTCATCAGTGATTGGATAACGTCAAGTTTGTATCAGGTCCTCAGAATTGTAAAACCTTAGATCCATCATGGTTGTTTAAGGATTTATTGGTATTTTGTAGGTGAAACATCATAGAAGGAAAATAGACAACAAGTGGGAGAGACTAGAAGGAAGATGATAATGTTAATCTAATTAGGAGGACTAAAACATTGTAATAAATGGACTAAAACAGTATGGAATAAATGTAAGTAAATTATTCTAAGTGAAATAAAACCCTAAATATGCAAGAGAAGGAAGAGAAATAGCTTAGCTGATTGGAAGTCGCAGGTTGTCACAGATCTGAAATGAAATCAGGAAGTGCAGACGAACACTCAGGGACCCTGCGAAGGGATAGATCTGGAGGATCTGAGATGACTGACCCTGGGGCATCCTGGGAGATGTACTGGGGCACCCCGGGGTGCCCTGGTCTAAATCTGGGTGCTCTGAACACTGAAAATGCTCAAAACCTGAATCTGGTATGGTCACAAGTGTCTTCAAATACTTCTTGTCTATCATGTTAGATCTGTCGGATGAGCTGTGTAATGACCTGCAATGCAAAAGGAAGTATCAAACCCTAGAAAAATAAAATATGCAAATGAATGGGTCAGACTGACCTCAGCCACCAAACTAGTGGTCTTATCACTGAGCGTTGCACTACATTTTGGACCCGGATGTAGTTCTGGTGAGTGTGTGCATGTCGTGCCCTAGGTGCTCTCGTGTCAGTCACACTTTGTGAAGTAGCAAGCAATAGTAACTATAGAAAATGTAAATAACATGTGTGCATGGAATAGAATATAGAATCCCTCCCCCTATGTAGTGTGTGTGATGCAGATCTCCTAGCCTTGATGCATGGCACTATGTGGATGCAAGTGATGCAATGGATGCAACTCTAGATGGAGTGATAGTAGTGTGTAATGTTATGACCTAGGACCCTTATTATGGTCTTATAACTTTATATTTATAGGGCTCTCAAGCTTAATTTCATAATTAATCCCGACAAGGCCGACTGGGAAAAAGATAAAGATGAACAAATGGCTAGAAAGGCCCCAAAAAGAAGTGGGAAAGGATGTGCATAGACCGGGGCACCCAAAAGTGGGACCAGGGCACCCCGGGGTGCCCCAGTATAGGCTGGGGCACCCTGATTTTGGGCTAGAATGATGGGGCAAGTTGCGAAATGGGTGGATAAGTGCAATAAAATATGTGGGAATGATGAAATAAAATATAAAATAAAGATGGCCAAAAGGTGGGATTAATTAGTACTTTATCCACTTGAGAACCTTCTAAATAGTAGTATAAGACCAGGCTAAATAATGTGTAAAGTGCATAATTTTGTGTCTACATTTTCCCCCACTTTATGTTGGTGAGCGAAATCTCGGTAACATAAAGTAGATAGAGATGCGTACCTGATATCCATGTAGAGTGTAGAAGAAGACATGTCGATGGACTAGACTCAAGCGTGGAATGACAAAAAATAAAAATGTGGAGGAGCGTGGATTCTAAAGATGAAAAATGTGCATAAAAAGTGATGAGAGTGAACCTAGGGTGGAACGCGTGTGTAGTTGTTGTTGTGTGTAGTGTACCTGCATGGTTAGTAAAGGAAAATGCATGTAGCGGTGTGTTGTCATTGTCATTGTTGTCCCCAATTTGACTGCTTGTTTCTCATACGGTGGACCTGCAAGGAGAAAATGATCAAGTAGTCAAATATGTATGTATGTAAAAATGTTGTGTAAAATACACATGTGTAAAGTATGTAAATGTAAAATACGCTAGAAAAGTGTAAATGGAACATGTGCACCTGATCCATGTCGAGAAAAAGGGTGTAGAAGGATATCATGTACTGTCGTGAGTTTTTTGGGTGATCTCACGCCACCCTGGCTGAAGAAGTATAGGGAGGAAATGCTTGTGTCCTCCAACTTTAACCACTTCTACTAAAATGTGTGAAGAGATCTTTGTACTGTCCTAGTTTTTTGGGTGATCTGACACCACTGGATGGAGAAGTGTAGAGAGGCACACCCACTGTAACCCCCAAGCCTGTAACTGCTCCACAGAATTTCCGAAGGACACCATGTCCTATTATGGCCATTGTGTATGGAGTTCGTAGACTGGTCTGAACTCACTCATTGTGTCTGAACCAATGTAAATACGTTGTGTTAGTAGAAAACCCTCAATGATGCCCCCCTCTTTGGGGGCGCATGCGACATCACCCTGGAAAGGAGAATGTGGCCCCAAAAGAGGACCAACCACACTCTGACCTGTAGAACTCTGCCCTGCAGGGGGAAAGGGAAACACTTGGTAGATACCAAGGTGCACACAAAAGGGGATGGCTAGCCAAAACAAGTGTTAGTCTGAAAACACATGCATGTAATAAGACAAGTGTAAAATACACAGACAATGTAGAAACTACCAAACAAAGTAGTGTAAACACACAAGAAAACAAGTAGACCACACAAAGTGGGTTTCAAACATGGGACATCACTCACGATGTCACAAGACACGCAAGGCCATCATGGCCACAAACAACAGAGAAAGTGTGCACACAAGCAAAGGGAAAAGCCCACATACAATGGAAAACAAAGAAGACAAGTAGAAACAAACAAGTAGTCATGGAAACATGTAATCCTGCAAAACAAGTGTTGCACATGGAACACCCATTAGCATGTTAGAGTGATAACCAATATGTCAAAGCATGTATGAACAAGTAGTATAAGATGCTAAGTACAAAATGAAACAATAACACCTGGATAAGATGAATGTGGATGCCCCCAGTGACCAGTATAGGAAGGGTAGAAGGTGAGCATCCATGCCACGTGTAGAGTCTTGTATCTACGATCACACTAAACAAAGGCATGAACATGCATGTGTGTATGATAATGACATATAAGAAAGCAAGCTAACATGTGTAATAAAGTGAGCATGCAAAACACTAGTAAGCAAGAGTAAATGCCCCCAAGACAATGCAGTATGTTGTGGATGGATGGAATGGAATGCAAGATGGAATGATAGGAGCAACGTGCCCCCCGAGTGGATGGAATGTGTATGCAGTGAGGTTCATTTTTTTTCCCCCTCAGTAGTCAAGAATGAACCGTAAATGAGAGTGCATCATCGGGAAATGGTCGAGTAGTGTTGGTTGTATCTAGCACATTGTGATGAGTGTGTATGTGTAGTGGTGATGAAATGTGACATGTGGAGAGATGTGCATGAACCCTATAGCCTAAGCATATATCATGACTTGTTGAATGGAGGAGTGATGATTTATCCCTAAGCGTATATCACTATAGAATGAGTGTATGTGGATCAGATATATCAGAAGATGTGCGTGGACCCTATAGCCTAAGCATATACCACAACATGTTGAATAGATGAGTGATAAATTATCCCTAAGCGTATATCACTATGAGATGAAAGGAGTGAAAATGGGTGACGATTTAGCCTAAAGTGTATGTCACTATGGGATGAATAAGAAGGGAGTGGTGATATAATCTAAGGTGTATGCCACTATAAGATGATAAAATGGGGGTGGCGATTTAGCCTAAAGCATATACCACTACAAGATGATAAGAAGGGGTGACAATTTAACCTAAGGTGTATGTCACTAACAATGAAATGTGGATGAGGAAAATGTCGCATTGGTGAATGTAAGGTCCATTTGATTGGTAAACCCTCGGTAGTCGAGTATGGACCGAGGAACTAGAGTGCGTCATAGGGTGGTGAGTGCAGCGCGTAGAAGACAACATAGTATAAATGACCAAGTGATGAATATGGTATGTAAATGCGCAGTGTGGGCAATGCAATGAAGGATGTGTAGTGTGTATAGGATATGTAATGTGTAAAGTGTATGGAATGCATAGGTGTATGTATAAAAATAGTAATGATGATAAATAAAACTAGACCCATATGTATGGAATCTAGTGTAGGATAGAATAATAGACCCATATATATGGATGGAATCTAGTGTAGTATAGAATGATATAGATGATGGATATGTGAATAAGATGTGATGAAAAGGTATGGTAATGTAAATGATAGATATAGGTATAGATAGAATATGTAGTGATGAGAGGTAAAGCTAGACCCATAGATAATGTGACCTAGCGTATAATATAGAATGTATGGATGAAATGCAAAACTAGACTCATATATAATGATGACTAGTGTAGCGTGTATGAGATAGATGATGTATAAATGACTAATAGATGAGGTATGTATAGGATAATGTAGGATGTAGAATATGTATAATGATGATATGATGTATAGAATATAAATGTGTAGAACCTATAGTGCAGTGTGTGGGGTTCAGTGTAATGGTAATCCCTCAACAGTCCAGTGTGAACCAAGCACAAGAGTGTGTCATCGGGTAACGAGGGTGATAGAATGTATGATGAGTGTGTATATATGTATGTGATGAATGAAGATGAATGTAGGATGTAAAGGGGTATGCATAATGCTAATATGAGGAAGGGGGAAGTATGTGTGATGTGATATGCCCCCCAAAGTGTGGGAAGAGGCTATGTGAACTCATCAAGGAGATCATCATCCTTCTGGGTCAAAATCAAATGGATCATTGGGGTTGGCAGACATGGTATGCTATAGTATGAGGTTGATCATGTAATGAGCCAGTAAGGCATAGATGATACATGCCCATAGCATATTCTTCATCAGTGAATGGGGGATGTGGGAAACCATGTGCATACCATCGAGTGTAGTTAGGTGAATAGCCAAGAAAGGAACTATTGCAAATGAAAACATGACCAAAAGGCATAGGGAATGAAATATCAGTGTGACTAGGGTCTAAGGTACCTCCAATGTAAGTAAGCCAAGAGTCCCCTAATGTGAGTAGAGAAGCACAAGGGGTACGTGGGAGATAGACTAAAATATCAAAGACATGCAAGCCATAAGCAACAGTGATAGTGACAAAACCATAATATAGATGAGAAGCATGAGTAGAAGGTTGAAGGTCATCAAAAGTAAATCTAAGACGAGCTAGACCAGCATGGGAGAACATATGGTTTCATCATCATGTGGGGATCAAAATGGAACATGTTCCCAATAAGACTGGATCGTTGTCATGTGAATGAAAAGTGTACATGTAAAAGGGGTGGGAGGTAACGATGATTTTGAAGAAGGAAGGATATTGTATGGATGGAACATGGCTGATGTGGAATAATAGCGGTAGTAGGAGATAGTGTAGAAGGGATAACATCTAGTAAACAAATAACACCCTCAAGTGGTGGTAAATGAGGTGATCATCCATAGGTTGAGGTTCATCTGTAGTATCAATGTGAGGATAGGATGACTAGTATGAGGGTCATGGACACAATATTGGAATGGATCACGATCTTGTAATATAGTATACTCAATACGCTCATGTAAGAATTTGATGCAACGATGGATGGTAGAAGCAACAACTTGCATGGCATGAAGCCATGGTCTACCTAACAAGAAATTATATGAGACAGGAAAATCAATGACAAAGAAAATAGTAGGGAGAGTCTTAGGACCTATGGTTAAAGGCAAGGTAACATGGCCTAGACATGGATGGACAGAACCATCATAAGCATGAAGTGAAATGGAAGAAGGGCTAATGTCATGAGTAGACAAACCTAAGGCTTGGAGAAAGGACATAGGGCACAAATTAAGCTCAGAGCCATTATCGATAAGAGTGTGCTTGATAACAACATTGTAGATGTGAGACATGATGTAAAGTGGTGGGTCATTGTCAAAGGGGTGAATGTCAGCTAGAGGATTGGCCCAGAATGCTATATGTTGGGAAAAGGCATCAACAAATGTGTCATACATGGAATCTGGATGCATGTCAACAGAAACATTGGTAGTAGCAAAGAGGGTTTGAACACGATGAAGCAAATCAGGATGGGTAAGTAGATATTCATTGATGGAGATATTCATGATGGTAGAATGAAAAAATCCTAGAAGGTGGTAGAAAGAGACATGTCAGGTTCACCAAAATGATTAACAAAAATAAGGATCTAGTTACCCTAAAAGGGGTAACTAGGGTATTAATGTTAATCTAATTAGGAGGACTAAAACATTGTAGTAAATGGACTAAAATAGTATGGAATAAATGTAAGTAAATTATTCTAAGTGAAATAAAACCCTAAATATGTAAGAGAAGGAAGAGAAATGACTTAGCTGATTGGAAGTGACTGTCACAGGTTGTTGCAGATCTGGAAATGAAATCTAGGAAGTGCAGACGAACACTCAGGGACCCTGCGAAGGACAGATCTGGAGGATCTGAGATGACTGGGGCACCTGGGAGTGTACTGGGGCACCCTGGGTGCCCTGGTCTACAATCTGGGCACTCTGAGAACTGTAAATGCTCAAAACTTGAATTTGATATGGTCACAAGGTGTCTTTGAATACTTCATCTATCATGTTGGATCTGCCAGATGAGCTGTGTAATGACCTGCAATGCAAAAGGAAGTATCAAACCCTAGAAAAATAAAAGATGTAAATGAATGGGTCAGAACTGACCTCAACCACCAAACTAGTGGTCTTATCACTGAGCATTGCACTACATTTTAGACCCAGATGACCCGGATGTAGTTTGTGTGTGTGTGTGTGTGTGTCATGTTGTGCCCTAGGTGCTCTCATGTCAGTCACACTTTGTGAAGTAGCGAGCAATAGTAACTATAGAAAATGTAAATAACATGTGTGCATGGAATAGAATAGAATCCCTCCCCCTATGTAGTGTGTGTGATGCAGATCTCCTAGCCTTGATGCATGGCACTATGTGGATGCAAGTGATGCAATGGATGCAACTCTAGATGGAGTGATAGTAGTATGTGATGTTATGACCTAGGACCCTTATTATGGTCTTATAACTTTATATTTATAGGGTTCTCAAGCTTAATTTCATAATTAATCCCGACAAGGCCACTGGGAAAAGGATAAAGATGAAAAATGGCTAGAAAGGCCCCAAAAAGAAGTGGGAAAGGATGTGCATAGACCGAGCACCTAAAAGAGGGACCAGGGCACCCCGGGTGCCCCAGTACAGGTTGGGGCACCCTGATTTTGGGCTAGAATGATGGGGAAGTTGTGAAATGGGTGGATAAGTGCAATAAAATATGTGGGAATGATGAAATAAAATATAAAATAAAGATGGCCAAAAGGTGGGATTAATTAGTACTTTATCCACTTGAGAACCTTCTAAATAGTAGTATAAGACCAGGGCTAAATAATGCCTAAATGTTTCTTAGAGATTATGACCATACATGAAAATCAATTAAGAAAGATCACTAATATAATCACATGTAGAAGATATCAAATGAAGATGGAATGTAGAAGGAGAACAAACATGATCTTGAGAAGCCATTCTTAAGTTGTCATTTCAGATATGAATATGATTGAATTACGAATTCTAGCCTGTTAACATTTGTCATTAAAATAAGTCAGAAAGTAAATCTTGCATTAAGACCAATTTATATTGATCAGATGTGGGATCCCTTAGACTAGTGGTCTATCAAGTAATGATCTAGTGAATAGCACTCATTGATGCATGGTGTATCACTAGACGAGTATGACATGTGTCTAATAATTTTTAGATCAGAATAACTTGAGGATAATTGAGTGTGCATTTGAATTAAATCATAGCAAATAGCATTTTATCAGAAACTTTAGGAGGCGCATGTTAGATAAGTTGATATGATGTGGGTAAAGACAGGATCTAGAAGAAGGGTTTCATGAGTGGGTTCACCAAAATGATTAACTAAAATGTGGATAGCTTATTAAGTTAATCTAAACTAGGAGTTCAACAGTAAAATAAATAAATAAACAAATAAAGTAACCCAAACAACTAAGTAAATGAAAATAAAACCCTAATGTGAAAAGAAGGGAAAGAGCTTAGCTGATTTTATGAAGTCCTAGACTGTGTCACAGAAATAGAACTGAAGAAATAGGAAGCAGGAACAACATGCAACTGGAGCCTATAAAAGGACATATCTAGAGGAATATGGCTGGACTGGGGCACCTGGAGAGGGATCAGGGCACTTGTGGGTGCCCTAGTCTGATTGGGAACCTGGGTCTGGTCTTTGTAATGGTCCAAAATCCAAATTCCAGGTCACAAGATGTCAAATACCTCACTTTCTATCGCATGTTTTCGCTGCACTATGCCGTCGAATGTCTAATAAGCCTGCAATGAAGAATAGACCTGTAAAACCCCAAAAGGAAGCATCAAACCCTAAAAAAGAAGATGCAAATGAAGGGGTCAGACTGTCCTCAGCCACCACAATGGTGGACTTACTAACTGAGTGTTGCACTACATCTCAGACCCAATGTAGTTTTGTGTGTGTGTAGTGTGTGTGCATCATTTCCTAGGTTCTCTTGTGTTAGTCGCACTTTGTGAAAGTAGTGAGAAATAACTATGTGTAGAAAATGTAATAGATGTGTGGATGGAATAAAATAAACTTCCCTCCTATGCAAGTGTGATGTAGATTACCCAGCCTTGTTCTTTGTGATGGTGCTAAATGTATGTAAATTATTAAGATGGATGTAACCTTAGATGATGATAGTAGTGCCTAGTGCTTGGTCCCTCATTATGGTCTCATAACTTTATATTTATATGGTTCTCTTGTTCTAATTTCGTAATTAACCCCGAAAAGGCTGACCACCAAAAAGATAGAATGTTCAAATGGCTAGAAAGTGCCCAAAAAGTGGTGGGAAAGTGTGAAAAGGATTAGGGCGTGCCTCGGCTGGGACCAGGGCACCTGGTACTGGTGCACCTAGGGTGCCCCTCATTCAAGGATAAAATGACACAAAACGACAAAAACAGGCTAGGCAAGTATGTGCTAAAGGTCGGTAATGACGAAAGAAAATAAAGTAAAATGGCCAAAAGACATGGGTTAATTAGTACTTTCTTCACTCAAAAACCATCATAAATAGTAGTATGAGATACGAGACTAAATAATGTCTAAAGTGCATGATTTTTTGTCTAGAGAGAAGGCCAGTCTCATAATAGGATATGCTACTAGATAAATGGTTTGAGCCTACAACGTTTGAAGAAATCATAGATATAAGACCATGTTATTTAAGATTTGTAGAAAAACCAAAAAAGGTGCATACGAGTCTTTACGTGACCACATTAAGGGTACTATGGCTGAGAGACTCCTAAATGGATAATCCTTTAGCCGAGAGAAAGGCCCTAATAAATCAAACACAAAGAAAAATGTGCCATCTTGGGTTGACTAATGGAATTCCATATTGTTTTAAACCCGTGAATCCGACAATGTGCATAAAAATGAATATACCAACGAACATTAATCTTGTCCACCACATGCAATATTGGTGAAAGTAATTCATAGTTCTTGTTAGGCGACTAAATTTGGAATTGTGTTTTAGGATACCATTTCCAGTATTTCCACAGTGAATGTGATGAAAGCACATTGATTTTATGTAGCATATCCATGTGGATGGCTTACAAGGTTTCCTACAAGGATTCTTGATCATTATTTATCAACAAAAAAATAGCTTTGGCCTTTGGCCAAGAAAGAAGACTCCTAAATTACTTGCGAAACACATCTTGTAGAGTGTGAATACCATGTTTGAAAAGCTTGAGGGCATTAACCCAAGGCACCTCAATAAGAGGACATTATGAAAATTGATAATTGGAGTCCACTAAATTGAACCGTGATTGATAGAAAGGCCATTTATGATTCTACCGCCATCCCACATAAGCCATGCTTTGATCATCTCCCACGCCTTCCAAATGCTATTGATGACAAAGGAGCCAACCACTTTCATTGGAGCTTTGAAAATGAGAAGGTTCTTAAAGTCAAGCTCTTGCCATGTTTTACGCCCTTACGGGTGTTCCTTTTGTGATGCAATTCCACAGTGGAGTTTTCAAGGCATCTTGTCCTTCACTACCTCGAATAATCCATTTTGCACATATGGTGGTGCCTTAACATCCAATGTTTAGTAATCCAAGGCCTACAAAATCCTTGGGGAGGCAACAAAATTCTCAAGCAACCTTGTAAAATCCTTTGCAGATTCATAACTAGCCAATAAAAAGTAGATTTTAGCAACTTTGCAAGATTTTTGTAAGAACCCTGACAAGGTGCCTAACAAGAAGAGTAACAAATGTGGGCGGCAAAAAGTACTTTAGAGACAATTTGGAATTTGTTAGCCATCAAAAGGGGCGTAATAATTGGGTACGAGAGCTTCTTCTCAACTCCATTAACCACATACTGCCATGAGCATGTGGAATTTGCTTGGAATGCAAAAGAGATGTCTAAGAATCAGAAGATTTCACCATGTTGAATCCACTTCCATTGAAAGGTGGTGGGGGGAGAGTTCCCTATATAACATTGCGTTTTTCACCATTAGATGTTAGATTCGAAAACTAAGCAACAAACATCAAGGCAATACATAACTCGATGGATATTGTCCTCACCTTAAATTAAAAAGAAGAACGGATAATTAACAAAGTGCCCATATTATATAAATTTCAATATGTGATGGTTAGTATAAGACACAATTTTAAAATGTAAAACCACTTGTTTTTAAAATAATTACAAATGGAGGGACCACAAAACACATGAACACACTTAATTATTTGGGAAAGGACCGACGAAGATGAACGGTTATGGGGAAACGAAGATGCGTTTAAATTGTGGGACAAACGTAGTTACCGTAAATCTAATTATTATATATGCCCTTATGAAGAGATCAATTTTCTGTTCCAAGATACTGCGTTGAATGGCGGTCAGTGGTCAGAGAGCATAATAATACGAAGCTGGAGACGGATAAGGATAAATAATTTGTTGGGTAGCTACAGCTACAGCTACAGCTACTGCTACTGCTACTGCTACTGCTCTTGCCATTGCTATTGCCAGTATAAGTAAAGGCGAGACATATTCTCAGTTTTCACCCTGAGCGAGAAGCCATTTTTGAAAATGACATAAAATGCTGCCGGTTATATTAAAAACATTGGTTGTACGCGACACTGTTTCACTCGCCGATAAAGTCATAGGTTTCACTGTCGAAGCCTAATATTCTTGTGCAATAAGGTCAGGCGATAATAGAATAAAATAAGGGAGGCCCACGAGCGATGGGAAAATATAAGGAATGAGTTTTTCATGTGTTGGGAAGCTGCGTTACTTTAGCTCGTGTTTGGGTTTCCGAGGATGGTAAAAATATTAAGCTGCATTCACATGTCGATGTTGCTGTGGGTGTGAACAGTGGCGTGATCGATCTCTCTCTGTGTTCTTGATTTTTATTACTGTTACGAGACGCAGACACGTACATACTGTGTGTGTTATTGGGGGGTAGAAAACTTATTCCTCCTGTATACATAATAAGTAGGTGCATTACGGCCACCGGGCTAGCGATGGTGTTGAAGCTGTAATGGTTCTTCGCCGATTGTGAAGAACCGGGATCTGTGAGCAGATTTCTTAGGGTTTTTGTTTTTGGAACAAGAAAAAATTCGTTTTTTTTTGGTTTGGGGTTGAGGAATTCTGGTTCTGATGAGCCTGAAAGAATTAGATGGGACGGTTTGTCTTTTACCTCAGTGGTTTCAGCGGAGCGGCAGCTCCGCCGCGGCAGGTTTTGAACCCGTGACGTTTGAGCTTTTGAGGAAGGATGGGGGTTTTGAAGGATCTGTGTCTGGTGAAAGCCAATGCAGAAGCGAGATTGCCTTTCAGCAGGTGCTCAGCCCGACCTCGGAACGACAACGCATGACGATGATGCAGAAGGAGGAGGAGAAAGAGGAGGAGGCCTGGGCTGTGGAGAGCAGTTCCAGAGCGGAGAACTGGTCGAGCCAAGAGGATTATTGCACCAAGGAGAAGGAAAGCGAGGAGATGGAGAATTCGAACGCGAAAGAAGTGTTGGATTCCTGCGGGCAATCGAAGTTATGTGCTAGAGGCCACTGGAGGCCCGCGGAGGATGCGAAGCTTAAGGAGCTTGTGACTAAATACGGCCCGCAGAACTGGAATCTCATTGCAGAGAAACTCCATGGGAGATCTGGTAAGAAAATTACTCTTTTTATGTTTACACTCGCTTTGTTTAAAATACGGTAGGGTTTTAACTTTTAAGATTACGAAGACATAGAAATATTGTCATGCTGATGCAACATCTCTGTGCTTCTGCGCATCAATGAGTTTATTTATTTAAAGGTCCGAGTTTTGGTGCCTAAGACCATATTCCATACTGTTTGGTCGATCAATGGACTGTTTTTTAGGGTTTTGAAATAGTATGTTTTCAATTGCAGAATTTTAAGGGTTTTGGAGGTGCTATCTTTGATGTTTTTAGGTGTATGTATTTGTTCACAGGCAAAAGTTGCAGACTGCGCTGGTTTAACCAGCTCGATCCGAGAATCAACCGCAGGCCTTTCAGCGAGGAGGAAGAAGACCGTCTTCTCGCTGCCCATCGACTGTACGGCAACAAATGGGCCATGATCGCCCGTTTGTTTCCTGGTCGAACCGATAACGCGGTCAAGAATCACTGGCATGTCATCATGGCCAGAAAATACAGAGAGCACTCTTCCGCCTACAGACGAAGAAAACCGCAACAACATCAACAATACCTGCAGCAGCACAGAAAAGAAAATAACAAGGCATTCAATATTGAGGTCAATTCCCAATACGAATACAGTACTATCCCTAAAACGACTGGTTCTTGTCTTAATCTTGTTAACCCGATCTCAGGGTTCACCAGCAACAACGAAATACACTTCACATCTTACTCTACTGCAAATAATAAAGAGTTTTCAGTAACCACTAGAGTCCCGGACTATAGCAGCATCAAATCCTTTGGTGCAGTACAATCCCTCCATTATCTGGCTGGTAATTTTATTTTGGCCCTCTCTGAAAATTACTGCTTTAGTGTATTTTTTTTTTCCGCTTACTTTGCATTGTTGAATGAATATGTTCCCTTGAGAACTTAGGCAAAGAAGCCATTAAACTATGTAATCCAGTATCCAATTCCACCAGGTCTGGTTTATTAACGCTGCTTTCCTTTCCTGTTTTTTTTTTCAGGTTCCAAGGATGCTGTGATACCATTTGAAAGAACGAATGCATTAGGTTCTGAGGTCGATAAATTTCGTCTCTCTGCTGATCAGGTGCCAGAAAGTGCAAACACCAACAATTCCATCCACAAATTTCCACTCCATGTTGATTCCTATGGCCTCCTAGTTGAGAAAAATTACATGGAATCTTCATTTTCTTCTTCTTCTGCATTGGCATCATCTGTACGTGACAACAGCTACTCCAATTCAGATTCGCACGAGTACAGCAAATCCTCGATTTTCAACAAAAGTGTTGAGAAGGATATGACTGTGAACATGCATTTCATTGACTTTTTAGGAGTAGGTGCCTCATAGAATAACACCCATTTTCCTATAGAGGAAGACATCAAAATTTCTCGTTTTATGTACAGAAAAGGGAAAATCACACGGAACTGCACACCCACTATAAGCAATTTTGTCAGCGGTTAGAATCTGCTCATGTGTCTGCAAGTAGATGAAGTTGCAACTACTTTTATGCAAAATCTCATGCTCCTAGTCTGTATTATGGAGTAGAAATTTGTGCATAGTATAGCTAAAACTAAAAATTTCTTATACATATTGTTTCATTAAAATGGGCATGGATGATTTTGCTTCTAACTACAAAAAAATCTGATTTGTTTGAGTAAATGTGATATCATGGGAAGTTTTCTCATTCTGATGATAGATCATGAAAAATGATTCGAAACATCGAAACAGAAAAATCTCTAACAACAGTTTTATTCAAAAAATTAATTTTTTGACATGAACTCAAAGCTTAAAATCTCTGAAATATGATATCACTTAATAGCTGTTGCATCATCTTCTGTTGTTATTAAAGAAGACAGTCCGAAATACATTTTTAAATCTGTGTTATCATAAAAAGCTTAAACCTGCCACACACGGCTGCATTAAATAGTCGGCCTTTATCACTTTTACCAGGTTCGTCTGCATTCATGGCTGCCAGATGAATTGAATGAGTGTTCAGTTATGATAACTTTGTTTTTATCTGCTTTACACAGCCCACCGTGCAATCAGAAGCTCTCTTTAGTGTGAACCGTTGTTATTTGCTGGCCATAACTCCATTATATATAGCATTGCAAGGATTTTTGCTATATGTTTTAAGTTTCCAACGTCCCCGCTGAATTTCTTTTTGGAGCCCTGGATTGTTCGCTCAGTCTGTAACAAATTCCTTCACCGATTTGCAGAAGCTTACAAAGTAGTACAAGATCTTTTGCAACTGTGAGATGAGAAATTCTCTCTCGTTGTCATGAATTTGAAGACTATCCACATTGAAGCAAATATCTATTTTTTTCAGAGTCCGATCCATCAGAAAAGTGATTGTGGATTGCTGGTTTTGTTTGGATCTCTTCTGTCAAGTGTTTTTCTTGAAAAGAACATAGGCAAGAGTTAGTTACAAGCGATTAATATTTTGACCTTGGTTACGATTTTGATATTTACTATTGAACCTGGTTACAATTGTAATACATATTCTTTTTAAATGGACTTAGTTACCATTTTTTAATGATTTCGATGTTTGTTTTTTACAATTTAATGCCGTATCATTACATAAATGCAATATATTGCTCTATTTGCATGATGATCTGGTTGAGTGTAAAAATTATGTTACTGGTAATGTTTGGTCAAATGCAATAATGATTTTATTAGTGAAACATTTTATAGCTTTGAAGAATTTTATTCCATTCTAATGGTGTTTTTAAGTAACACTAGGTATCAAATTTAGATCACACGAGGCCATTCTTTCACTACTAAATCACCCCCACAAAGTCCTAAAATTTTATATAAAATGTGAGATTGAGCCCATGGTTAATGAATCAAGTATATAGATTTTAAAGTTTTATGAAGAAGCAATTTTAAGACTATCATATACAATTGTATCTGGTGCATGTGTACATATAAATTGTATTTTCAAGATTATTTTTTCAATTACATATATGTATTTGTAAATTAGTAAAACAATTAACACAAATATGTTAAGGTAGAATGACAACTATAAATTAGTAAAACAATTAACACAAATATGTTAAAGGTAGAATGACAACTAAACTCATATATGTGGGAGGGTTAAAAGACATGAAAAATACAATTCATTTTTTTTCCACTTAATCAATCTTACACCCTAGTACTCTATCCCTCTTATATAAATATGAGAGGAGGCTAGGTTTAGGGTTTTGGAGAGTTATCTCCTTTTAATTAAGAAGTGTATTATGAAATGAGAAGATGAATAAAGTTATATTAATTTAAGTGTGCTTAGTCAAAGAAAAGAGTTATTGAGTTGTTAAGAAATAAATAGGCATGCTCAAATACAACATCAACACCTCCCTTAAGAGCAACTTAGAAAAGTGAACAAAGAAAAAACTTATGATATGAGTCTCTACAAATTGACGTGCTATATTAAGTACCCATGTATGATAAAAATAAAAATGATCATTAATGATTGAGTTCGAAGATGATGTCTTGCAAGTAGTACTTCACAAAAGTTCTTATGTCTAATTGTACCTAAACGAGTGTAGCAAACTGACAAGACATAGACTCAATTATCTAGATGATGATGAATAACAAATAGTATTAAAGTCCTTATGGACAACATTCCATCCTATCAGGATACATGCATGTCAACCCTGTAACTAGGTGTTGAATATGAGGATCTCTTTGAAATTGTATAATGTCAGACACAAACGAGATGCTTATGTGTCTAGGTAGTATATATTAGATGATCATAAGAATGAACCCTTTCCCACGATGCTAAATAATCACTCTCCAAGTTTTCAACAAGCATAGGCCTAAGGAAGCTGACCTTAATACAAATCCCATAAAATTGGCTTGCCAATGTGTATCACATGTAGAGGTACTAAATATTGATTGGAAAATGCTAAGAAACACTTAAAGAAAAGACAATAGATAAGTTATTGTATTGACATAAAATAATAAGTTCGAATTCCCCTTGTGTTCTTGCAAAAAACATAGTTTCACAAAAAAAAAGCCATGATGAAAATCTTCCATACAAAAAGGATATGACATTGGAAAAGAATTGCTATTGTGACACCACACTCCTTGCTTCAACTAGATGAAACATGCATGATGTTAGGGGTATGAGATCTTGTTGTTGGGAAACACCCATAATAAACTAAACACAAAAGAAGATATATGCTATAAGAAACTAAACAACACAACATAAAATGGCATGCATGTAGAGCACAAGATTTCTCCTAGGAATACCCTTTTGGGTATAAATTAAACCCAACACAGTAACCTTCCTTAGATTATATCAACTTAAATATTTACAATAGAATAATGTACTTCAAGGTTATGCAATTTATCATACAAATTTATTGTATCTACATTTTATTATATATAGTACAACAATACACTTTATTGCGAATGTTTTGCATCATAATATTCAAATAAGTCAAAAATATTACTTTGTAAGACTCGTGCATAAGGGGAATTTGTAAAGTCACACCAACTAATGACCAAAGTGATAATTAAATAATGCTTCTCAACAAACCTATATCAAATCATCATAAAGACACTGCTCTCAAATATCCATTTGACAAATACAATTTGAAAAATGTAGGATAATACTTAATTATAAACTTGGGGTGCTTTACCATGTCGCATAGCTCCTCGCAACACCATACTACATAACCAATTGCTACACAATACCACACACTATTTTTGGAAACAACCTTCCCTGTGTGTTTAGACATCCCAAAGTATTTCACAAGTTCTACGCAATATCATTGTAAACATCTTTCTTACACAAACATATTGCACAAGCATCATGTACGTCAAAAATCATGTACACACCATTCTTGCACATTCTAATACTAAAAATGACCAAAAAGTGAATTTTGGGACCTCTTCCTTAGTTTTATGGTCAAAGGAAGGAAGGAAGAAAGAGATCACATAATTCCCTTTTGTCCATGAGAGGAGTGCTAGTAGAAGTACATATTAATTAGATTCATCTCATAATGAAATGGGTCGTGTACTTGTTAGAACTTTGTTTAATGTGAAGGAAATATTATATTCCTATGCGAAGTAATTTATTGATATCAAAGGCCTTCACAAAATCAACAATGAGTTGTGTATATGACTGAATGGAGGCGTCAAGAATAAAATAATACCAAATCTAGGGTCAGAGGAGTTAGCTAAGTAGTTGTATAGGGGTCAACATCCCCATGAAAATGTGGTGGGTAACAAGACAATGTTTAATAATGTGATTGAGTGGATTTGGGGTACATTTGAGCATGTATGATATATTAGAGTTAGATGGAGTTGTGTTGCTTAACATATAAATGGGAGCAATATAGGAATGAAGCATGCCAATAGGCATATAACTAGGAGAAGTGTAAGTAGGAGGTGCATTGACAATCATATAAATTGATAGTAGTGTAAGAAGGAAGGCCACTTGGATTTTGACAAGGTAGACAATAATTCAGAGGTAGATTGGCCCGAATCAATGGGAGTTGATAGGAAGCCGTCGAATTT
This sequence comes from Taxus chinensis, assembly GCA_019776745.2. NCBI lineage: Eukaryota > Viridiplantae > Streptophyta > Pinopsida > Cupressales > Taxaceae > Taxus > Taxus chinensis. The sequence goes on along the minus strand of CM034157.1, from coordinate 175,164,798 downwards.
TGAACAAGAGTGTTGTTTTGATTAGTCAAAAAATTGACCTTTGGCGTAGCTCCTGGATTCAAGTGATCTAGTTGAGGAGAAGCTTGATTATTTTCTAAAGTCCCAACTTCACCCTACAAAGGTAAATATGAGGGTATTCGCATCAGTGGCAACAACACTTGGTTTGGACACTCCCCTTGTAGGATGTTTAGGGGGAGTGGGACAATGTCCTAAAATGAGTTGATTGATCCTAAGTCATTCAAGAGGACTCATCTTAGGTTTCTCAAGAGGTGTTAAATTAGAAGGAAACATATTAAGAAAAAGTTGGTAACTGTATCCTAGTTAGTCCCTCTTCCATGATTTTAATCCTTTTATTATACTAATCGAATCTCGATTCCCTATCGAGCTCAAGCTTTTACAAGCTAATATGGGAGTTAGTTAAAAAATGTGGATATAAACCCTCACATGTAAAAGTTAATCATTGAAGCCATGTTGGCTATGAGGATTTTGAGAAGTAGTTTGTGATTCTTCTAAGGCCACGTAGGATTTGAGGCATAGTAAAAGAAAAGAAAAACTAAAAGGTGTTGGATTGTTCATGCACTCATTATTTTGTTGTTGAAAATAGCTCATCTAGACAATGAAAGGTCATCTTGAGTTCAAACTTGGCCATTGAATACACCCATGTCTAGAGGTATCTCTTCACCTAACATATTCAAGAGGTGTATAAACACATGTAGAATAAGATGGGAAGAGAGAGAAGGGTGTATGAAAGAAATAGGATAACAAGGACTAGCCTTGACATTGAGTTCACTAAAATTGTACAAAAGGTAAAAGGCATGTTCACCTTGGTACTCAAGTTCTTAGGGTCTAGTTTTGATGACTAGAGAAAGATTGATCATGTTTGTGTTATTGATCTAGTTGGGAAAATATGCCCGATTAAACTTTTAACTATTGAAATTAATGAAATATTACTAACCTATCTCTATTTGTGTTTTCAAATGATATGAAGGGCAATAAATATAAGATTAAGCACACTAGATGTCTTTTGTAGATTTTTACATGTCATATAATATTACTAAAATAAACTAAACTAAAAAATGAATAGATGACATATCAAGGTGGATAGGATCACTATTACAAATGGAAATAAAACAAATGTTTGAAGTTATAAATAATGAAATAAGATTACTTTTACAAACAACCATAAAGGAAATACACACTATTGTAGATGGATACATGCGTGTGTACAACAATATGTAAGTATTTATCCAACAATGAACAATATACATGACTTAATAGATAGATAAATCCTAAACTTATCAATAAAATACTATGAATTACTTTTAAATGATTGCAAGCTACTGTGAGTAATCATTTTCAACACTCCAATGGATAAAGCCAACAATAGTTATTTATCTCGATGGAAACAAATATTTCAATAATGAATACAAATAGAATAGATCCAACCTTTAATTTATGTCTCATTTGTTATCAAAACCACACTTATAACTATTGTGAAACCATTGGTTTCAACAAACCAATGATTTTTCATTAACACCTTGGGGTCAAACCACCATAGTAGTTTTCTCAAAGGAAATTAACAAAAAGGAGTTGAAAGTCAAAACTTTAAGTGTTTTAAAATTTTGAAAAAGAAAAGAAATTTTATGAGGACAAAAAGAATTAGAAAAAGAGGATATAAGCTTCTCATATTTATTTTTTGGTTTTTGTGCATTTACCATTGGATATTGCAATGTGTAAAATTAGGGCGCATATAGTGGCCCTTTTTAAATAAGTGCACTTCATAATACCTCTCCATTATTTACATTTACTTTTTTTTCCTATATTTAAGTCCCAACCATTACATAGATGTCCATATCGTTTAATTTAATTTTTTTTTTAATAATTGAAGAGCGTATTTTTATTGATAAAACAGATAATTACAACGGTGATTGTATAAAAGATGGGTGGATACAATCACACTCTAGAATGCAAATCATATCGAGTTAGCATGCCTCGAGAAAGAGGCCAATCAAAACATTATAAAAGTGTGAACCTCAATAAAAAAAAAAGAGCAAACAAAAAAAGGAACCGGAAAACAAGGTCGAACTAAAAACTAACTAGTTTATTTGAAAAAAAAAGTAAGATAAAGTCTATGGAGAATTCATATTTTATGTATATGATTCTATTGATAATCTTGTAAAAATTCTTAAGAAAATTGAACATTTATTTTAACATTATAACTGAAGTGCGATATAATTTATTTTGATTAATTGGTAGAATTGACAATAAACGACTAACAAACTTTTATAATCACAAAAAGATGCACAAATACCATATTTTTTATATTTTAAATAAATCAAAGATTAAACTGTATAATTAAATGTGGCTAAATTATGTATATACTTTATCAACTACTTTCTAGACTTTGAAATATAAGGGCCTAATAATAATAGAGATGTTTTTTTTTAACATATAATGTCTTCTAGGGATAATCTTTATGTGTAATCGTGGCAGGGGAGATGGTCGAGTTTGATGTTCTATTTTGCCATCGTGTTTATAAAGACTTGTGGTATTTTTTAATCTACATATATTTTACCACACCTACATTGTAAAATAAATATTATGGTTCAAATAAAAAGGTATTTAAAAAATAAATTTCTATCATATGGTCTGTGGCTGGGTGTGGCTTTGAGAGAATCTTCCTAATATATTTTAGGATAGGATATTATTAAAGGGGGTAAGATCAAAATATAAGATAAAGAAGTTGGACTATAGAGACTATCATTATCACCCCAAATATAAAATGCTAAAATTGACAAATGCTTTGAACTTGGAAAAGGTCCAATCAATCCAATGTACATGATTCTAAGTTGGAAAGTGAGATTGGGTGTACTTCCTTGCCTAAAATGTGTCAAACATCTATTGGCTAATAATAATGAAAGAGAGCTTTCACCCTTTAGTTCAATGTGGTCCAAATGCAATGTGATATAAAATAAGCATTTGAGTGATATAAAAGTACATATACCTTAAATATAGTTATCTGAAATAGTTCCAGAAATATCAACTTGAATGTTGGTATATTGATGTTTTTTGACTTATTACATTGATTAATAATTCTATAATAGAATTTTCCATAGCGAATAAAAATATCAATCTAACTACACCATTACGATAGTCTCAAAATAATCTATCCACGAAAAAGAGGGACCTCAAACTCTTCTATATCTACTGCTACTTGGGTTGTCACTTCACATGCTTTACCCCTATTGCATATAATTCCTCTTCCCATATCTCATCCCTTGCAGTGTTGGGCCCACACCCATAACGCTTGTTTTGTTCAGCAAGCTGCCAGAGCGTTTCAATTTTGTCGTGAGCAGAGACGGAAACGATTCTTGTTTCCTTTCGAGTTCCGTTAGAGATTACAACACTGAGCGCAAGATCCTCGCAGACTGTCACCCAGATTCGAGAATAAGTATAACAATACCTAATCAATGCGGGTTGTTAAGTGTTCGGACCCGTGGGACCCACACCTTCCCCCTCGATAACGATATATTCATTATTTGTTCGCGCCACATATACAATGTGTATGTATATCACATATATAATTTTGCTCTTTGGAAAAAAAAAAAAAATACAGTAAAAGCATTATCGTACCAACCCCGCTGACGCCAACCGCCGTCTCAATCTTAACAAAAAAAATGAAAATAAAAAAAACTTGGCCGATAATGTTGTTTTAAAAATAGGATTAGCAGAGGAGGACAAGCTCTGTCGTACTCGTCGCATGGTAAAAAACGTAATGTGTGTTTTCAAGGTAGGGAATTTTCTGCGGTCTTTAACGGGGCGGTTGAGGTTGACTCGCACACATTTTATATTGGTTCCATATGGGTATATATACATTGTGTATGTGTTTCTGCACCACCGACAGATTATTTTCAGGCGCCCGCCCGCACAATGCCATCTTTTCTGGGCCCCAACAGATCTGTGGATATCTCCTCCTGCGACCTGTGCTGCACACTCTTTGTCAGTTTTCGTTTTTTTTTTTTGGGTTTTACTAGCACGAAAATCTCGTTTTTCCGCAAAATATCTGGGACTTTTGTAGGGCGATCTCCCGACGAAATGGCGAATCTCGCAGAAGAAACGTTACTAATTTGGACTCTCCTTCGAACACACAAATAAAAAATAAAAACAAATTATATATATAATGTATATACACAGTTGTGTTTGTATATGATTATACCCTTACCTACTTCCTGTATATTGACCAGTGACGCCCGAGTCCGGACTAAAATAGGGTAGGTGTCCGTGTGACGAAGACAGGAAGTGGTCGGTCTGCTAAACCAGGAATGGTTCCACTTCCACTTCCATAATTCCGTTCAAAGTAGGTATAGTTTAGAAAGGACACGGGTACATTGTTATTGCTAATTTGGATGGGAAAGACAGAGAGGAAAAAAAAATTTAAACGGAAAGGAACACTGTACAGTGTACGCCGTTCTTTTTTTAATATGTAGGTATGCATATTTGACCCGGAACTAGTTAAGCCAAGCCTGGAAAGCGTCGGGTGACGGGTCGACTTCAAACATGCGCGTTTTTCCTAACCATATTGTTGTCTTATAATGAAAGCAAATAAGTATGTAGACGTCGCGTGGGATATTAGAATGGAAAGGAATGTTTGGAAATTGGGCAGGTTTTTATTGTCCAACCTTTTTTAAAAGTCTTTTTGAATGTTCTTTTGTGCACGTCCCTTTTGGTTTGGGTGTGTTGATGTAATATGTTTTCAGGGCCTCAGCAACTTCCTCATATTCAAACGAGGGAAGGTCTAGGTTTCATGATGTCATGTGCTCTGTTCTAGGTCTGTAAGGTAGCTTATTGTGCGTGGAATCTTTTCGTAGTTTGAGTGTGCAGAAGATATTCGGCTCAGGAGTCCTAGATCCCACAAAGTGGTGTAATCTAGTGTCCTGTGGGTCATGAGGAGGAAGGTATACGAGGAGCTGACGAGGTTATTAAGTTCACATTGAGGATCTCCTCCATTGCACCTCGTGCTGCCATCCCTTGAACTTAGAGCAGATGGTGCTTGGGAGACTGAAGGGAGTGGCATAACCATCCGAGTTTCCTGGATTGTGTTACGTGTCACAATTTTAGGAACCTTTTGAGGTTTGTACGAATAATTCACTCCACACACATGAAAATCTGTCTGAGACAAAGATACCTCAAATGGCACTGTGTAGATCAAGATCGACGTTGGATGTTAAATTTCATAAAAGATTGGTGGGAAAGGTTTGAGACACTTGGGCTCAACCAAAATGGAACATACACTTGCCACACAACACTAATCAACCAATATGAGTATGCCCCATGGCCGAATGGAAAAAATGTAAATGGACTATAGTTTTAAAATTAATATTTTTGCACAATTTTAAGTGTATAGGCTGAGTTGAAGAATTGTGGTTTATTGACCATAACTTTTAATTTAACGCCCTGATTTTTGTAAGTTATCATGGTGATTATTTTTCATAATGTTGTAACTGCTGAAATGAAGGCAAACATGTTAAGATATATTTTTGATCTTAAAGGAATGTGTTGCTAATCTGGATTCTTGCATACTGTAATTTGTTTACATGGGACAGCAGTTATTATTGCTTGTATGTTTGCTGATGTGACGACAAATTTGTCGTATGCTTGCTGAACTCTATTCGCTGATTGACAGCACACCTTGAATCAATTCCATTGATCCAAGGTATGTTGTGGCCTTCTTGTAATCGCTTTGTCGATTTACTTTTAAACCAGACTGAAGGTTGATATAAATGTGCAGCACCTGATTTCAGGTATGAATAGCTGGCACGTAGATGCCAACGAAAAAGGTTCGATTCTCGAACCATACACTGTGTAACGCCAGACCCCGTAAGGCGATAAATGCCTGGATGCGGGTGGCTCAGGTATGTAGAACGTGGGACGAAATGTCCTGCACAGTGTTGAAATTGGATGTCAGTCGGAAGACTTGATTGGAAATTGATTAATTAGTGTTAGGGGGATTAGACCCTAATCTAACCCTAAGTTCTACCTTATATCCTAACTACTATCCTAAGTGGATTTTTAAATTCTAAAATGGTGAAAATAGATCTAAGTCCTATTAACCTATGACCTAGGTATGAACACTATTATAAATCCTAAACTAATCCTAACCTAAGGAAGGGGACGCACAGACCCATGGGGGGATGGAAAGGATAAGGATGGAAGGAAATTTAAGGGCATTGAATGTAGGTCCTTGCACGGATAGCGCCAAGTTTGGCGGGAACAGGAAAAAGGTAGAGGAATTCAGTTAGCCATGAGACTAAACTTGGTTTGCATGCAAAATTTGAATTTGGTAATTCGCCAACCCGAGTCGGCGGTGGCGTGAGGAAATAGGAAAAAGGCAGAGCCTTTAATGCATTTAATTTTCTTGGTCTTTGCGACCAGCCCGCCTTGGAAAGAGTATGGAGGAATTTTTGGTTGTTCATTGTGTTTGTTCAGATTTTTGGGAAGTTGCTCTGCATTTGGTTTTTCTTGGTTCAGTCGAACCAGTTGTGTTTGGTTGCTATCTCTGTTTCTTTGGAAATCGAAGGCTATTTTCGAGCCTGTAGCAGAAGGTGATTGTTGGGAAGCTTGTTGCTGTCGCCGTGGAAGGAAATACCTCCTGTAGACGCGGTTTTCTTCGAGCTTCGAGGAAGAATACCAGGCATGTTAAGCCCTTCTCTTTAAAACTACTTGCTTTGCTTAAACGTCTCATTAAAACAACCCTGCTCTTCTGATGAAGGGGGTTTTGGGTTTATTTGATTGCTGTCACGATTGAGATGATTTGGGTTTAGTCGATTTTGCTGTCATGTTGGAAATGATTCTGGGTAGAGTCGTTTTGTCTTGCTGTTGTGATTTGAACTGTCTTTGCATATTTATTGAGTTGGAAATACAGTCTATGCTGTGTTGATTTGTTCGAAAGGGGAATTGGGGTATTCGTTCTTTATGGAATGAAACTATGATATTGTTTTTCATTGTGCCTGCTGTGCGAGTTGTTTGACATTGTTTCTTTACTGAAATTTCTAAAGGAAATGAGTTCCTCCTCCTTCTGCTGTTTTAGATATTGAAAGAAACAGTAATTGGGTTTTATTGAGCATTATGAGCTCAGTTTGAAGGAAGTGATAGTAATATTCTGTTGTTGTGCTTTTCTTTTGTAAAAAAAATGGACAAATACGACTTGGGTATTCATGGGAGTTGGAGAAAGTAACTGTTTTTTTCTGAAATTATTAATGAGCTATGTTTTCTCTTGCTGTGATGGAAAGTTGATTTTGTTGTGTTTTATTGATGCGGTTTGATCTTCCAGTTCGAACTGTAGTCGTGAATACAAACTTGGCTTTGTATTTCTGTGCAAATAAATGAAATATATGGGAATTAGCTTGCTGTTTGAGACTGTTTCTTGACTGTACCATGCTTGCGCATTTAATACCCTATGCGGGTTTGCCTTGATAGAGGTATTGATATATGAATATTGTATTTTGAGTTCTGCACATCATTGTGAAATAGAAGAATGGATTTCGGGTTTAAATGTTTGATCGAGAAGGAACTCGAACTGGGTATTCATTGCATATGGTATATTGAATGGAAATTGTACAGGCTATGTGAGTTTGTTTTTCATTGTTGAACAATTGTTCTATTGTCAATATGGGTTGAGCTGTCATGATAAAATAAACATCGGGTGTTCTTATTACATTTTGAAGAAGATGATTGTTTCTTTACTGAAAGTAGAAGGAAACGAGTTCTTCTTTTTCTGCTGTTTTAGATTTTGAAAGAAATGGTAATTGGGTTTTATTGAGCATTATAGGTTCAGCTTGATGGAAGTGACAGTGGTATTTAAATTTTTTTTTAGTGCTATTTTCTTTCTGTACAAACGGAAGGTTGAAATGTTTCGTGTGATCTCTGATTTTGCACTGTCATTCAAAAAAAAAAAATGAACTCGACTTGAGTGATTCTTGTTGTGTTTGAAGAAAATGGATGTTTTCTTATTGAAATAGTTAAAGGAATGAATATTTCTCTTCTTGCTGTTTGAGTTCTGGAAATAGCAATAATAGAGCTTCACTGTACACCCGGATTAGACTTGCTGTAGGTAACAACAATGTGTAAATGGTTATTTATGAACTGTGTGCGTTCATGGATATAGAAAGTCATGTGAATAATTGATTAAGTGACTGTATAACTGTTTATTTGGTTAAAATACAGTGAAAGAAGTATGAATTCTTCTAGTACAGTAAGTACATAGTATGCATTCTTTATATTGCTTGTTCTATGATGGATACGATGTTTTACCAACTTGTTTTTGGTATTCGTATGTGCCTGATTTAAAAGGAAGTATTGATAAGGATGATAAATTCTTCCTTGTTTTCATTTAAAGCTGAATATGAATGGAATTATTCTTGCTGTTGGAAAGTGAATTCTGAATGGATTTTGTAAGTTTCACTCTGAACTGTTATCTTGATTTGATGTCTCGTTTGGATTCAATTTTCAGTACAGTCATGAGGAAAGGAATAGGAATGTGGATGGATAACTTGGAATAATGATCATTTCTTCTCTCATACAGTTGGAAATCTGTAATCGTTTAGGAACGAATTTTGTATTGCTTGGGTTTAAGCATCTATATTTATTGTTGTTTACTTTTCTCATCTGTACTTGATTGCTTGAAATCAAATGAGATGCATGAACTGAAAGGAAAGTAATTGGTTTACATTTCAGTTAGATTTTATCCTTTGAATTTATTACTAATGTAAGGAAAGGAAAGGGATAACAGTTATGTTATAACAGCAGTATGCATACTTGTATTCCTAGTTTTTACAGATGTTGTAATCTGGAACTGTTGAAGGAAATTACTTTTTGTAATGATCATTTGGGAAAAAGGACAGTAGTTCTTTGATTGATTGGGATGGTATTTAGATGGTTCAGTTGTCATGATGTTCATTCGTTTTGATACTTAATTCTTGATTGATGTTCATATTAACGTTTCATAAAAGCAGGGTTCTTTTATTGAGACAGTTAATTAGAAGCACCTCATTTTAATGACAAGTGCTTAATATGCTCAGTTCAATGAACTGACCCGTGCAAGTAATTTTGCAGATGGAACTTGAGTAAAATGAAGACATGGCTTGTTTTCTGATACTTCTTTTGATTGTCTGAAGATGAATTGTATTTGATAGTTATTATTCCTCTACGAGGAATTGTGAAAAGAAGAAAGTACATTCTTCTATCTATGAGTTGTAACGTTGTTTAATATAAACAAAGTCCAGTCATTTGGACTGGCAAATGTATGGATTATGAAATGGATTGATGAATACAAATACAAGTGTGATATTTTAATGACTATATCAGTTTGATATTGTTGATTAAATTGGAAATATAATGTTATTTCTTGATTTGGAATTATTCAATTGTCCTTGGATGGATTTAAAAGGAACTGATATCTATTCTTACCTAAATGCAACTTTTACGTTGAAATGTGCAATTAGTTCATACTTGGGTTAAGATGAATTTTTAATTGACATTAAAAAGGATTAGGAAGAACATGATCTCATAACTGATAGGTATTCGGGATTAGCTTGAAAGCTAAGGAATATCAAATAACTTAGGAGCAACCGAACTTCGTATTCGGACTCCGTTAATAGCCTCGAATGTTAAATTCAGAAAGTAAGGATATGGAAAAATATATCCAGGGCTAATAGACCTTAACTATGTAAGGTTAAGGAGAATAAATGAATATATTTATTGAGAATTAGACCTCGTTTAAATGACGTCTAATAAGCTGGAATTCTGAATTTGTTTACAGTTGTGGAAAACTTGGTTAAGTTTAATAGGTTAAACTTATTAAGTCTGTCGGTAATGGGCTGCTTAATCCAAGGATTAAGAAAAGAACCAAGTAGAGAAAATGCAACCCTTCGGTACGAAGGAGAAGATGCATAGTAAGCTAGAAGACGGATTTAGTCTCTCTTAGCTACATACAACTGTAACAAGAACGAGGCTAAAGGATCAGCATGGCTGCTGAAAGTTGATCTTAAATATTAAGATCATAACCAAATCACTTGAGCTGGATGTGTACTCTCGATGGGAGGATTCCGTAGGACATTGACATACGCCAGCTACAGCACGGTGTCTTCATGAAGGCGGGGTCTTCATGACGACACAATGTTATAGCTGACATATTACAATGCCCTCCCGAATTAAATCATCAAGATTACATAAGCTGAATATTAAGTTCTTGGCTGGGGATAGGAGTATGATCACGTATACGGAGTGACTCCGGAGGACTAAAGATAACTAGACACACGGAGTCGTTTAGGGACGACACCGTATGTCTGCGTATCTTTAGTTACCATGAGTGCCTTCCTATACTCGTTCATATTGCTAGTTGGAGTTAGAGTTTGACCTTAAATTGGAAGGACTGGTAGGAACCAGGAAAGACCATTCTAGATAACAGGTGAAGTGAGGTGAAGGACGTATTCCATTGGTGTGTATCACATCCAGGAATATGATCATGCAAAGCATGTGAAAATCTTTGGCCAAAGTATCGCAAGTGCTGGTTGCGTTGTCCTGATCACCTAATTTAAGATGCAGGATGTCAGATGAATATCAGTAACAGATATTCAGATAGGCTTCTTAAATGGATCACTTCGATAACCGGAAACGGTAAGAGAACCTTGTATATATATTATACTATGCATGAATGAACATGAAGGATCGGTAGTTGCCGAGTCATGAAATGAGAGATCGTTGAAACTCCGAGCCATGAAAATGGGAGATCGGTAGTTCTTCGAGTCATTTACAGCAGCATATGGAATCTGTTATATGATTGAATGGCACTGAATGTGTGTTCCATATTGCAAATATGTGAACAGAGAACATTAGTTTTAAAAGGAAATTGTGTGTTCCAAACTGCATTGTTTGGGCAGAGAACAATTATTAAAACTTGAACGTGTGTTTGAATTATATAATTCATAACAGAGAACGTTTTATAAAAAAAAAAATTTCCCTTGTTCTAGTATCTTAAAATGGGGATGTTACATCTTGGTATCAGAGCTGAAGGTTGCAGCTCTTGGACCTAATGAGTCCACAATATTAATAAGGTTTACATTTTCTTATTGAACAGAAAATGGTCAGAACAAGAGGGAATGCTGCGAATAACCCGTTACTGGGTGGAGAAGCAGCTACTGCTCAAAAGCTGGATGAAATCCTTGCTGCCCTACTAGATACGAGAGATCGTTTGACTGTTCTGGAACAACAGTCAATGGGCAATGAAGAGGAGGAAGAAGAAGCTGATATAAATGATCAGCCGCCTCCTGTGGACAACATCAATGGAGGGAATCCGGGTGTTGATAATAATAATGTAATTGCTCCTAATCATCCTGAAAATAAAAGGGCAAGATTAGCAGCTGAACTTACAAATGACATAAAGAGAATAAGTCCTCCAAAGTTTGATGGAACAACCCTTGGGGACGGAGCTGAGAATTGGCTCAGTGAAATGGAGAAATACTTTGCAATAAGAAACTTCTCCGAAGAGACCAAAGCGATATGGGGAGCATATCAGCTTTCTCATGAAGCATCATCATGGTGGGACAACCGTAAGGTTGAGTTGAATATTGTCGAATCAGACATAACTTGGGATCAATTTAAGGGTTACTTTAGGCAACGATGGCTGCCTCAACTCTATTTTGATAGGAAAATGACTGAATTTCAGAACTGGTCGCAAGGAAGGCTGACGGTGACAGAATACTGGGAAGGGTTTACTAAACTCCTTAAGTATGTGCCGCAGTACCAAGCTGACGAGAAGTTCAGAATACGGAAATTCATAATGGGACTGAATCCCATCATTGGTGGCGAAGTGGATGTCCACGGCCCAACCACCATGGAAGGAGTTGTCGAAAAGGCAATTAGACAGGAACAGAAATTGAGAGCAATTTCTGCTCACAGGGAAGAGATAAGGAAGAAGATTCCCAATTCTTCTTCATCTCTCGCACCAAAAAGGGGGCCTTGGAAAAGGTTTGGTGTGAAAAACAAAATTGTTGTGGATAACAACAAGAAATCTGTGATGAACAAACCTGTAAATAGTGTGCGGAACAGCTTCACAAAAGTTAGTGGCAATGGACAGAAGTCCTATGGGAGCCAGAATGATAACTTCAAAGCTGGTAACAAATTTGAGCCTAGAAAAGGGCCAGTTGGAGGATGCTTCAACTGTGGAAAGGACCACTACGTGAATCACTGTCCTCTGAAGAAGGATGATCGCAATCAGCAGCATAGGATACACGCTGCAGTGGCTAACAGACAAGCTGAAAAGCAAGTTACGCCTATAGAAGTTCCGGGTAAGTTATTCGGTACACCTGTAGTCATACTTTTTGATACTGGAGCTACTGAATGCTTTATTTCTGCTAAACTTGCAATGAAATTAAAAAGAAAGGCTGAACGAATGGATAAAACATGGACAGTGCATTATGGGAATAATGTTGTCCATACAGTCGAAATGTGCCTTTTTGGGGCAATTCTTGACTTGCCTAGTTTCTCCACCGAAGTTGACCTGTATGTCACTCCTTTAGGATCATATGATATCATTATTGGAGTTAACTGGTTGGCAGAACATAAGGCAAAGGTCGACTGTTATGAAAAACAAATTTGTTGTTTTGATGACCTGCAGAAAGCAGCAATCATTCAAGGTGTAAAACGTGAAGTTGTAGTTAGGAAACTGACAGCTATGCAACTAAAAAGGGCTAAAAACAGAGGCTGCACCTTGTATGCAGTAAAAATGACAGAAAATGCTGAGGAAGATAATGATTTCATGGAAAGATATCCATTGTTAAGGGGTTTCAGTGATGTGTTTCCGGAGGAATTGCCAGGTCTTCCACCCAAACGAGAGTTTGACTTTGCAATAGAAATCAAACCGGGAACTGAACCCATATCTAAGGCACCTTATAGAATGACCACCATCGAGTTGGTAGAGCTAAAGGCTCAGTTACAAGAACTTTTGACTAAGGGGCTGATAAGACCGAGCGTCTCACCTTGGGGAGCGCCGGTAATTTTTGTAAAGAAAAAGGATGGCACATTGAGGCTGTGCATTGATTACAGAATGCTGAACAAGGCAACTATTAAAAATCGATACCCACTTCCTAGGATTGATGATCTGTTCGATCAGATGCGAGGAGCATCAGTCTATTCAAAAATAGATCTTCGATCTGGGTATCATCAGCTGAGAATAAAGGAAGAAGATATTCATAAAACAACTTTTAGAACAAGGTACGGGCATTATGAGTTCACGGTGTTACCTTTTGGGTTGACCAATGCACCTGCCGCCTTCATGAATCTGATGAACAATATTTTTCAAGAATACTTAGACAAGTTTGTGCTTGTATTCTTAGACGACATTCTTATATACTCTAAAAATGTCGAAGAGCACCAAGAACATCTCAGGATAGTGCTGGAAATTTTAAGAAAGAGGAAGTTGTATGGTAAACTGTCTAAATGTTCCTTTTATGATGCAGAGGTGCATTATTTGGGACACGTTATAAGCAAGAATGGAATAGCTGTTGACCCTTCAAAGATCACAGCTATAACCGAGTGGCCTGCGCCTAAGAACGTGCACGAAGTGAGGAGCTTCATGGGCTTGGCAGGATATTATCGAAAGTTCGTTAAGGACTTTTCAAAAATTGCTGCCCCAATCACTTCACTGCAAAAGAAGGATAAGAAATTTGTCTGGACGGACAAATGTGAATCTGCCTTTAAAAATTTAAAGGAACAGTTAACTACAACACCTATTTTGACTGTACCTGATCCAAATGGAAATTTTATGGTTGTAACGGATGCTTCAGGAGAAGGCCTTGGAGGTATTCTGTTACAGAATAACCATGTTATAGCTTATGAAAGCAGAAAGCTTAAGTTACATGAACAGAATTATGCTCCACACGACCTAGAGCTCGCTGCCATTGTTCATGCACTTCAAATGTGGAGGCATTACCTTTTAGGCAAGCCTTTTGAGTTAAAAACAGACCATCTGGGGTTGAAGTATATTTTTACTCAGCCAAATCTGAATGCAAGGCAGCGAAGATGGTTAGAATTTCTGTCTCAGTATGATTTTGATATAAGCTACATCAAAGGCAAGGAAAATAGAGTGGCAGATGCTCTGAGTCGAAGGAAGCATATCTCTGCTCTTATAACGTTAAGAACTCAGTTTAAGGATGAGGTGAAAGATGCCTTGGAATCAGATCCTTATTTCCAGCAAGTCAAAACAGCACTTGCTGCAGATCCAAAGGATGTCAGGTATAAAGGATTTCATTTTCGACAATGAAGGAATTCTGAGGTTCGAAAACAGGGTATATATACCTTTGGCAAATGACTTAAGAAGGAAATTGTTAACTGAATTTCATAATTCACCTTTTTCTGGACACCCTGGCATTACGAAAATGCTTGCTGATCTTAAGCAGCAATACTTCTGGAAGGGAATGAAAAAGGATGTGGTGGAATTTGTAACACACTGCTTAGAATGTCAGCATGTTAAGGCGGAACATATGCATCCCGCTGGATTATTGTATCCCCATAGCATTCCACAGTACAAATGGCAAGTGATAACGATGGATTTCGTTCAAGGATTGCCTATGTCAAGAAATAAGCATGATATTATCCTGGTTGTAGTCGACAAATTGACCAAAGTGGCACACTTCATTGCTGGTAATTTGAAAGACGATGCACCAGTGTTAGCAAGAAGATTTGTACATGAAATTTTCAGATTGCATGGAATACCGGAATTAATCATATCGGACAGAGATCCGAGGATGACATCAAGGTTTTGGCAAACGCTTAATGCGGCCTTGGGAACTAAATTAAACTTCAGCTCTGCATATCATCCGGAGACGGATGGACAGACTGAGAGAGTTAATCAAGTTTTAGAGGACATGTTAAGGATGTATTGCATGGACCAGCAGTATAAATGGGAGGAATACCTTCCGCTGGTAGAATTTTCCTACAATAATACATACCATGCCTCTTTAAAAATGGCGCCCTTTGAAGCATTGTATGGAAGAAAATGCAGAACCCCTGTCAGCTGGGACAACGTAGAGGACAGAGAGGTAATTGGGCCAGAAATCCTTACGGAAATGGAACAGCAAATCAAAATGATTCGGGAACATCTAAAGCAGGCTGCCAATAGGCAAAAGAGTTATGCAGACTTAAAGTGGGTTGATAGGAATTATAAACTGGGAGAGAAGGTCTTTCTTCGGGTGAAGCCGAAAAAGAGCTCAATAACTTTTGGCAAGGCTGCCAAGTTGTCGCCACGATACGTGGGACCTTTTGAAATTGTTGAAATAATCAACCCTGTAGCTTATCGTCTAGCATTACCTCCTGCTTTGTCTCAAATGCATGATGTTTTTCATATTTCTTTGCTTAAGAAATACGTGACAGATTTATCACATGTGCTGAATTGGAATTCCTTGCAGGTCCAAGACCCAGGAATAATCGTGGTTAAGCCCATTCGAGTGCTGGGAACTCGCCAGTTGTACTTAAGAAATCGCGAAGTGAATCAATGTAAGGTCCAGTGGGACCAGTTCAGCGAAGAAAGTGCAACTTGGGAAAATCTCGAAGAAATGAGATCTGCTTTTCCATACTTGTTTGATCGAAATTGAAATTCGAAAAACTGATAATTCTACCAAATTTAGACAATTATTAGTCTATTTTACAGTTGTCTTAAAACACTGTTTTTAAGAGTGAATCTGTTTTTGGTATGAACTTATAAATGGAAGGACAATAACTGAACTTTGTCCTAGAAACTCCTTGATTTGGTTAATTTGATCATCGGGACGATGATTCTTTAAGGAGGGAGGAATGTAACGCCCTGATTTTTGTAAGTTATCATGGTGATTATTTTTCATAATGTTGTAACTGCTGAAATGAAGGCAAACATGTTAAGATATATTTTTGATCTTAAAGGAATGTGTTGCTAATCTGGATTCTTGCATACTGTAATTTGTTTACATGGGACAACAGTTATTATTGCTTGTATGTTTGCTGATGTGACGACAAATTTGTCGTATGCTTGCTGAACTCTATTCGCTGATTGACAGCACACCTTGAATCAATTCCATTGATCCAAGGTATGTTGTGGCCTTCTTGTAATCGCTTTGTCGATTTACTTTTAAACCAGACTGAAGGTTGATATAAATGTGCAGCACCTAATTTCAGGTATGAATAGCTGGCACGTAGATGCCAACGGAAAAAGGTTCGATTCTCAAACCATGCACTGTGTAATGCCAGATCCCGTAAGGTGATAAAGGCTTGGATGCGGGTGGCTCAGGTATGTATAATGTGGGACGAAACGTCCTGCACATCATTGAATTGGATGTCAGTCGGAAGACTTGATTGGAAATTGATTAATTAGTGTTAGGGGATTAGACCCTAATCTAACCCTAAGTTCTACCTTATATCCTAACTACTATCCTATGTGGATTTTTAAATTCTAAGGGTGAAAATAGATCTAAGTCCTATTAACCTATGACCTAGGTATGAACACTATTGTAAATCCTAAACTAATCCTAACCTAAGGAAGGGGACGCACAGACCCATGGGGGATGGAAAGGATAAGGATGGAAGGAAATTTAATGGCATTGAATGTAGGTCCTTGCGTGGACAGCGCCAAGTTTGGCGGGAACAGGAAAAAGGTAGAGGTATTCAGTTAGTCATGAGACTAAACTCTGTTTGCATGCAAAATTTGAAATTGGTAATTCGCCAACCCGAGTCGGCGGTGGCGTGAGGAAATAGGAAAAAGGCAGAGCCTTTAATGCATTTAATTTTCTTGGTCTTCGCGACCAGCCCGCCTTGGAAAGAGTATGGAGGAATTTTTGGTTGTTCATTGTGTTGTTCGGATTTTTGGGAAGTTGCTCTGCATTTGGTTTTTCTTGGTTCAGTCGAACCAGTTGTGTTTGGTTGCTATCTCTGTTTCTTTGGAAATCGAAGGCTATTTTCGAGCCTGTAGCAGAAGGTGATTGTTGGTAAGCTTGTTGTTGTCGCCGTGGAAGGAAATACCTCCTGTAGACGCGGTTTTCTTCGAGCTTCGAGGAAGAATTGCAGGCATGTTAAGCCCTTCTCTTTAAAACACTTGCTTTGCTTAAACGTCTCATTAAAACAACCCTGCTCTTCTGATGAAGGGGGTTTTGGGTTTATTTGATTGCTGTCATGACTGAGATGATTTGGGTTTAGTCAATTTTTACTGTCATGTTGAAATGATTCTGGGTAGAGCCGTTTAGTCTTGTTGTTGCGATTTGAACTGTCTTTGCATATTTATTAGTTGGAAATACAGTCTATGCTGTGTTGATTTGTTCGACAGTATTGGGGAATTCGTTCTTTATGTTATGAAATTGTACAGCTGTATGAGTTGTTTTTCATTGTGCGAGTTGTTTTGCATTGAACTTTCTTTACTGAAATTTGTTTCTTTACTAAAATTTTTAGAAATGAGTTCCTCTTCCTTCTGCTGTTTTAGATTTTGAAGGAAATAGTAATTGGGTTTTATTGAGCATTATGAGCTCGGTTTGATGGAAGTGATAGTAATATTCTTATTGCTGTGCTTTTCTTTTGTAAAAAAAATGGACAAATACGACTTGGGTATTCGTGGGAGTTGGAGAAAGTAACTGTTTTCTTCTGAAATTATTGATGAGCTATGTTTTCTCTTGCTGTGGTGGAAAGTTGATTTTGTTGTGTTTTATTGATGCGGTTTGATCTTCCAGTTCAGACTGTAGTCGTGAATACAAACTTGGCTTTGTATTTCTGTGCAATGAATGAAATATATGGGAACTGGCTTGCTGTTTGAGACTGTTTCGTCTGTACCATGCTTGCGCATTTAATACCCTATGCGGGTTTGCCTTGATATAGGTATTGATAAATGATTATTGTATTCTGAGTTCTGCATATCATTATGAAATAGAAAAATGGATTTCGGGTAGAAATGTTTGTTGGCAAGGAACTCGAATTGGGTATTCATTGCATATGGTATATTGAATGGAAACTGTACAGGCTATGTGAGTTTGTTTTTCATTGTTGAACAATTGTTCTATTGTCAATATGGGTTGAGCTGTCATGATAAAATAAACACGATTTGGGTGTTTTTATTACATTTTGAAGAAGATGATTGTTTCTTTACTGAAAGTAGAAGGAAACGAGTTCTTCCTTTTTCTGTTGTTTTAGATTTTGAAAGAAACGGTAATTGGGTTTTATTGAGCATTATAGGTTCAGCTTGATGGAAGTGACAGTGGTATTTAGATTATTTTTCTGAGTGTTGTTTTCTTTCTGTACAAACGGAAGGTTGAAATGTTTCGTGTGATCTCTGATTGCACTGTTATTCAAAAAAAAATGGACTCGACTTGAGTGATTCTTGTTGTGTTTGAAGAAAATGGATGTTTTCTTATTGAAATAGTTAAAGGAATGAATATTTCTCTTCTTGTTGTTTGAGTTCTGGAAATAGCAATAATAGAGCATCACTGTACACCCGGATTGGGCTTGCTGTAGGTAACAACAATGTGCAAATGGTTATTTATGAACTGTGTGCGTTCATGGATATAGAAAGTCATGTGAATAATTGATTAAGTGACTGTATAACTGTTTATTTGGTTAAAATACAGTGAAAGAAGTATGAATTCTTCTAGTACAGTAAGTACATAGTATGCATTCTTTATATTGCTTGTTCTATGATGGATACGATGTTTTACCAACCTGTTTTTGGTATTCGTATGTGCCTGATTTAAAGGAAGTATTGATATGGATAATAAATTCTTCCTTGTTTTCATTTAAAGCTGAATATGAATGGAATTATTCTTGCTGTTGGAAAGTGAATTCTGAATGGATTTTGTAAGTTTCACTCTGAACTGTTATCTTGATTTGTGTCTCGTTTGGATTCAATTTTCAGTACAGTCATGAGGAAAGGAATAGGAATGTGGATGGATAACTGGGAATAATGATCATTTCTTCTCTCATACAATTGGGAATCTGTAATCGTTAAGGAACGAATTTTGTATTGCTTGGGTTTAGGCATCTATATTTTATTGCTGTTTACTTTTCTCATCTGTACTTGATTGCTTGAAATCAAATGAGATGCATGAACTGAAAGGAAAGTAATTGGTTTACATTTCAGTTAGATTTTATCCTTGAGTTTATTACTAATGAAAGGAAATGGAATTGATAGCAGTTATGTTATAACAGCAGTATACATACTTGTATTCCTAGTTTTTACAGATGTTGTAATCTGGAACTGTTGAAGGAAATTACTTTTTGTAATGATCATTTGGGAAAAAGGACAGTAGTTCTTTGATTGATTGGGATGGTATTTAGATGGTTCAGTTGTCATGCTGTTCATTCTTTTTGATACTTAATTCTTGATTGATGTTTATATTAACGTTTCATAAAAGCAGGGTTCTTTTATTGAGACAGTTAATTAGAAGCACCTCATTTTAATGACAAGTGCTTAATATGCTCAGTTCAATGAACTGACCCGTGCAAGTAATTTTGCAGATGGAACTTGAGTAAAATGAAGACATGGCTGTTTTCTGATACTTCTTTTGATTGTCTGAAGATGAATTGTATTTGATAGTTATTATTCCTCTACGAAGAATTGTGAAAAGAAGAAAGTACATTCTTCTATCTATGAGTTGTAACGTTGTTTAATATAAACAAAGTCCAGTCATTTGGACTGGCAAATGTATGGATTATGAAATGGATTGATGAATACAAATACAAGTGTGATATTTTAATGACTATATCAGTTTGATATTGTTGAATAAATTGGAAATATAATGTTATTTCTTGATTTGGAATTATTCAATTGTCCTTGGATGGATTTAAAAGGAACTGATATCTATTCTTACCTAAATGCAACTTTTACGTTGAAATGTGCAATTAGTTCATACTTGGGTTAAGATGAATTTTTAATTGACATTAAAAAGGATTAGGAAGAACATGATCTCATAACTGAAAGGTATTCGGGATTAGCTTGAAAGCTAAGGAATATCAAATAACTTAGGAGCAACCGAACTTCGTATTCGGACTCCGTTAATAGCCTCGAATGTTAAATTCAGAAAGTAAGGATATGGGATAAATATATCCAGGGCTAATAGACCTTAACTATGTAAGGTTAAGGAGAATAAATGAATATATTTATTGAGAATTAGACCTCGTTTAAATGACGTCTAATAAGCTGGAATTCTGAATTTGGTTACAGTTGTGGAAAACTTGGTTAAGTTTAATAGGTTAAACTTATTAAGTCTGTCGGTAATGGGCTGCTTAATCCAAGGATTAAGAAAAGAACCAAGTAGAGAAAATGCAACCCTTCGGTACGAAGGAGAAGATGCATAGTAAGCTAGAAGACTGATTTAGTCTTTCTTAGCTACATACAACTGTAACAAGAACGAGGATAAAGGATCAGCATGGCTGCTGAAAGTTGATCTTAAATATTAAGATCATAACCAAATCACTTGAGCTGGATGTGTACTCTCGATGAGAGGATTCCGTAGGACATTGACATACGCCAGCTACAGCACTGTGTCTTCATGAAGGCGAGGTCTTCATGACGACACAATGTTATAGCTGACATATTACAATGCCCTCCCGAATTAAATCATCAAGAATACATAAGCTGAATATTAAGTTCTTGGCTGGGGATAGGAGTGTGATCACGTATACGGAGTGACTCCGGAGGACTAAAGATAACTAGACACACGGAGTCGTTTAGGGACGACACCGTATGTCTGCGTATCTTTAGTTACCATGAGTGCCTTCCTATACTCGTTCATATTGCTAGTTGGAGTTAGAATTTGACCTTAAATTAGAAGGACTGGTAGGAACCAGGAAAGACCATTCTAGATAACAGGTGAAGTGAGGTGAAGGACGTATTCCATTGGTGTGTATCACATCCAGGAATATGATCATGCAAAGCATGTGAAAATCTTTGGCCAAAGTATCGCAAGTGCTGGTTGCGTTGTCCTAATCACCTAATTTAAGATGCAGGATGTCAGATGAATATCAGTAACAGATATTCAGATAGGCTTCTTAAATGGATCACTTCGATAACCGGAAACGGTAAGAGAACCTTGTATATATATTATACTATGCATGAATGAACATGAAGGATCGGTAGTTGCCGAGTCATGAAATGAGAGATCGTTGAAACTCCGAGCCATGAAAATGGGAGATCGGTAGTTCTTCGAGTCATTTACAGCAGCATATGGAATCTGTTATATGATTGAATGGCACTGAATGTGTGTTCCATATTGCAAATATGTGAACAGGGAACATTAGTTTTAAAAGGAAATTGTGTGTTCCAAACTGCATTGTTTGGGCAGAGAACAATTATTAAAACTTGAACGTGTGTTTGAATTATATAATTCATAACAGAGAACGTTATATAAAAAAAAAAAAAATTCCCTTGTTCTAGTATCTTAAAATGGGGATGGAGGTATTAAGATTACACTCTCTTCAATTTCTCTACCTCTATAAAAGCCAAACTTGTTTCATTTTGTAAAGGATGTCTTTCTTGAAATTCTAATTACACTCCCTTTCAAGTTGAAATTGCTATTTGAACCTATGATATTAAGAAAATGATGGAGTGCCTATCATTTTATTTTTGTGGGATGCATAATCATGTGTAATTCCAGAATTGGAACATTGAAAGGCCCCTTTAATTGGTGAATTTTTCACTGTTTGTTAAGAATAAGGTGAACTGGGAAGACCATATTCGTGTAGTCAGGAATAGAAAGTGTAAGTTTTAATTCAACTTTGTTGTTAAGAATTTTAGTAGCCAAGTCATGATGACCCCTTCCTTGCATTGGGTGCAACACATGTTCATTTTCAATTTCATTCCCTCTCACCATCTCTGATTAGTGGAATAGAAAAAGATTAGTTAGGATCAGACCTACTTGCAAAGGAAAAAGAAGTTTCACTTAATACACCTTCAATTGAAATTATGTGACCCTTCAGATTAGGTTATACCTACAAATAAAAATCCGTTGGCATGGGTTGGTAAACAATTTTTCAACTTTATATTGCATGGAACGAGATTTGATTGTTTATCAAATGCAATTAATCCAGGGCTTTTGTTATGGGATTCTGATTGTTTTTTGCATGGAATTGTTTATCTCATTTAGCTTTGAATGGTTATTGGAGTTCAAATTTGGTGAGCAAAGATGGGGGATAGGTTTACCATACTCAATTGGTTTCTTACTTTTGAAAATTTGATTCATACTCTTTGTAAAACATCTCCTTAATTCATATTATGAGCTTGTGTTAAACAATTGGGTACAACTCATTTTTTAACCTGCTTGGTGAGATTTCTAAGATCAACAATATGTAGGTTCAATGGGCATGGCCCTCCTAAATTAATCTAATTTTTAATAGAACTTCAAAGGAAATTCATCATTTTGGTATGTATTCTTGGGTCTTATTAACTATTTTGCAAAGTGTACCTGGTGATCTTTTTGAACTTCAAACAGTTGATGACAACTCACTATTTTTTAGTATTTCAGCATTGTGCAAATTTAATTTTCTTCCATCCTATTTATAGAGAAAATTTTGGGGAATCTCTTGTTTTCACTGGTAGTTCACTTGGTTCAGTTTGTGTATATTTTTCACATGTTTATTTTGAGATCATATTGGTGACATTTCTGCAATGGTTTTTGAGTTTCACACAGATAGTGGACACTAGCCTGTTGTGTGTATTTAGATGTCTTTTATACTAATCCAAGTTGTTTGCAGAGTTGACAGGGTCGCAGAGTATTAGTGGATAGTTGCCATAGAAATAATGTGAAGCTTATGATTTTTTATTTTGACTGATAAATTTTGTGGCTAGCTAATCAAAATCCTTCTTGGATCTTTATTTAACCCATATAATTATTCCTACCATTGTTATGCATGTGTCTCTGAGAAATGCAAGAATTAGGGATCAGAAATTTTTGGTGGGTTGAAAACAACTTTTGTGGACAAAATCCTTCCTTAGTAGGGAGGTGTGCCAAATAGCGGATCATTTCAGGAATGAAGGACATTTCCTAATTATCCCTAAACTTCTATAGTGGATAAGATCTTTTGCATATATATTTCCATTGAATGTTTGAACACAGAAAATGGGGTTCATACGCTCAAGTTATGGTCTAGTCAGATTTTTAGTGAAATATTGGTCAACATTGGGTTGGACAAGTTAATTAATTTTTTTCGTGTTGACACTTAGCATATTAGACAAAAATAGAATGTTGATCGTGTGAATTTTTTTTACGCCACAGTATAATTTGATGGTCAAGATAAAAATTTGGAGGTCCCCACTATTTTCTGGCTGGGGACCCACAGTCAGGTTCGACACACTCTTTTCCCGGAGGGGTGCCTTGGTCGTCGGGTTCCATTATTGCCTTATATTACACACGAAGACAACCTGGTTCATTATCAAATCGAATGATCACATTACTTGCATTAGAAGAGATTACATTTTTATTTGCATTGCAGACCAAGCTCATGGGAGTTTGTGAGTGATTTAATTACATCGGAACTATCCATTAATCTCCATAGCTCAAGATTTATAGCTTTAATGGAGGACCAATTCTTCACATGATTTGGTCGGGAAATGAGTTGTTTATTGAATTTTAACGTAGGTCGGTTTAACCGATAAGAGGTTCGTATTGATGAAATAGTAGAGATGGAAGAGTTAATTCATTACAATGACTTAATCAATTAATTAATTCAGGATTACAACTACCGCATTTACGTGGCCTCCAAGATGAGTATGAAGCTAGTTCATAAGCACTGCTGACATCGTTATTGACCGATACAATCAACTGTCACCTACCATTAAGCCAATCCGTTACTAATTATAAAAAAGGATATTTAATTCACGAAGATAATTAGTGCAAACTTAACATCTAAACCTTCCATGGCCAACCGTTACACGGTCAACATTTGATATTTTAACGTGGTGTAGCCGAAGCCATAAAGTTTTAGAAATTTCACTCTTGAAGCCTATTTAAAGGTTTAGGATGGAAACATACCCCCTCGAGTGCCGATGGGATGATAGGGATCATTGACACTCACTAAAGGATGAAACATACCAATGTAGAAAATCTCATCGCGACGTCAACAAGTCAAACTTGCCTCGGTTGGCCATTCTTATTTGAAATTGGTTGGTACCTCTATTTAAAGCAGGTCTATGCAGACCAATAGGGAGACAGCTTGATAGGCAGTTTTGGAGCCTTTGTGGAAAACCTTGTTTTGGAAAGCCTTAGTAAGAAAACCAAGACTTGGGGTAAAAAGATAGATTATTCAAGGAAAAATCCAAGCGTAGCTTATGCACAACGGTCTTTTTTTTTTTTTTTTAGGATTTTTATTTGATCGTTAGATGCTATCAAATTCACTTCATGTTGAATTTCCAAAGAATGCATATTATCGAAAACCATTCTTTTGAGTCCGTTAGAGTTAATTATTATTTACCTAATATGCTAATTATGCATTAACTATAATTAATTGACTATTAATTAATTATTGTTGTTATATGGTTTTTATTAACCATATTTGTCTTTTATTTCCACATGATATAATTGTTATAATTGTTATAATAATTATATGTTTCCCGGATGTAATATTGGAAGCTGTTGTATTTTTGTTGTACCTGTGCAACCCATTTATTTATTTGTATATTGCTGTCCAATATGTATAAGATATTGTAGCCTCACTATTGTAATGGTTAGATTTTCACATTAATAAAATTACAGGCTTCTCCCTGTTTGTGAATTTACATTTGGTACCAGAGTGGTTGAAGCTCCTGACAAGGTTGGAGAAGGTTGCAGAGGAAGAAGAAAGATATGGAGAAGAAATCTGCACTTCACACGGAGAGCCTGTGTTGCCTCCAGCAGCTTCCCAAACACACCCTGCAGTCCCACAACCTCCTGTGATTCTCCAGGTAAATGTAAAGCAATTTTTTTTGCCTTGGTGCCTCTCTGCACCAGGAAAAATTTGTCTCCCTGGATAGTTAAAATTTTAAAAAAAATTATTATATTTTTCCCCCATTAGGGGTTTTGTCTCTAATATTAGAGTGCAATAGTGTTAGTTGTAACTAACACTAGTGGTACATCACAAAATTTAGAGGACTCTTGCATTCCCCATGTTGAGCCACTTGCATTGGCTCATTCACCGTTTGTGACCGAAAGCTTATTACTCATTGGTGAAACCATGTCTTTTTCTCAAACCAATCCTGAGTTATGTCTACTACATTGGAGTCGAGTTACCATTGCATCGGACCTTTTTATTGAATCGTTACAAGTTTTAAAGCCTCTGCCAAGACTTGTTGAAGCCAAACATCATATTGGTGTGTCATTGCATGTTGTAATCGAGTGTCGTCAAACCGAGCACCATCCCTGATTTACATTGCCTGAGCTCCCTCACATTAAGTATGATGCTATCTCCCACATCCAAGATCATGACCTCTTGAGTTCAAATAGCATTGGCTGTGAGCATCCACAAACAGCCCAAGTGGCACAGCGTTAGTATTGAAAAAATGCAAAACCTGCAAAAACTGGACATGCCATTACAATAACAACAAACAATATAAATTGAGTGGAGCAGTCCACATATCTCCATGCACCTGACCTGCACATAAACACACAAACATGTGGAAGTGGTTAAAGAAACTCCTACATGCAGTGGCCAGTATCAACAAAAATCCCTGCAGAAACAAGCAAAAAATTGGTAAGAAAAATCAAAGAACAACAAAAGTGAATAATAAAAAAAGCGGCTGAAAAACAATACAAAGAGGCGTGAAGGAAATAAAAAGTTTCAGAAGCTTCAGGATCCATATTTGCACACACGTAGATCCAAACCGTCCTCCAGTGGTGCTCACAAGCCAAATTCGCCCTCCACATGGTCATCTCTGCCAGGTCACTTTTTAAAAAAATGGTTAGTCAATTTTACTCTTTATTTAAATACAAGTTTGTTCATTTCATATCAAAGCTCTTAAGTGGCTAGGGATTAGAGTGAAAGACTTAGGGTGGGAGGTTTGGGGTTTGAATCCCACCCCCACAACATTTTTTTTAAAACCATTTTGAAAATTAGTGGAAAAAGTTGGCAAAACCACCAACAGTTAGAGGCAAATTTAGTAGGAAAAACCTTCTAAACACTGTAGTTATAACTAAACAGGATACTAATTTTTTAGCGAGAAAAACCCTAATTTAGGGTAAAAAAATTTCTCCTATTAGGCCTATTTTTTGATTCTAGACAACATTTGCCAAAGGAAGACTATCCTGAAAACTTCATTTTCAGCTACTTTTTAATTTTTTTTAGCATAGAGGGTTGTATTGGGCTCCGGAGGCCATCAGGGCCTGCAAAACAAAAAAAATTGCCTGCCATTCAATTTTTTCATATTTTTGAATGTAATTGTATACTTCAATATATTGTACTAATTTGCAGGTTGCCATAGTCAACTGCAAACTTTGTAATTGATCAGAAACTGGCAGAATTGTAATAAAAAATAGTAAAAAAATTGGTTCTGTAACACTCACGAGATCCTAGATCTCATTCGCAGCATTCGGTATATACAGTGCCTCTGGGAAGTGCTTACGGGTAAAGCCATCATGACTACTACTGCACTTAACGCCTAATATAGTTGTAACAACGTCGTCTGGGCATCGACCCTTTAAATCAACGGGGAGTAATAAGGTCACAATGCACACACTATGAGCCATCCCATCCGTCTATGAACGATTGCACGACATAAATCTGGACTGAGAAATTATCCGAGTATATAGCGAAGTTACGCACGCGTATGAGGATATTTCTTTGAGCCGGTGTCAATAATCACACAGACCCCTTTCAGTACTGTCTTGGTACCACGTATTGAATTCTTTCACGTACGTTAACGCCTCTTTCACGTACCACCGGGTATATAGAAAGGGTGAGCTTCTTCCACGTACCACCGGGTATATCGGAAGGGCACATATATAGAAAGGTTTGGTATATCAGACTGATGGTATATAGATTGGGAGACCTTATACCTGGAGTGATAAGAGCCAAACCCTATCAGTGATTTCTACAAAATGGGCACCAATGCCCCCAAATTTTTTCTTCCAGATTCAAAACTACTTAGAGGAAACAACTATGCTGCATGGAAGACAAAAATCAAGACACAACTTGAGTTTGAAGAGATCTGGCCTGCTGTGAATGGTACTCTGACCAGATCAACTACTGATACAACACAACAATGACAATTTGATAAAGCAGATCAGAAGGCCAAACTCATCATCTTGTTTGGAGTGTCCGATGATGTGCAACCCCACATTCGAGATGCCAAAACAACCAAAGAAGCGTGGGATAAGTTGAGCATAGTATACGAGGCCAAGAACAAGAATGTTATACTGAATTTGCAGAGTCAGTTACACACACTGAAGTTCAAACAGAATGAAAAAATTAAAGCTTTCTTAAGAAGAGTTACAGAATTGAGGGCTTCACTTCTAGCCCTGGGAGAAGTGGTCACAGATGATGCTCTCATTCCCATTGTTCTGAGAGCACTCCCCTCTTCTTACCGCATTTTTGTCACAACACTAAACATGTCAGATACGACAGTTAGTTTTGACAAACTGGTAAACCTACTGCAACAAGAGGAAGCCATGCACAATAAGGATGATGAAGAGGAGCAGGCACTTTCTTCACATCAAAAATGGAAAGGAAAAGGTAAAGGAAAACCTAATTCCTATCAAAAGTCCCAAAATCAAAATCAGTATCAAGGGGACAGACAACAGAAGAAGCAATGTCCAATTTGTAAAAGAGGACATAACTTACAAGATTGTTGGTATAATACTTACAAGAAAGGTTCATCAAGTGACTCTGGACCTCCAACAACAATCTCACAAGGGACATTCTAACTACAATCAAGGGCAAAAAAAGGGGAACTGGAAAAGAAGACCCCATCAGTAAGGAAATATTGTTGAGCAACAAGAACAGTCAGATA
This sequence comes from Taxus chinensis, assembly GCA_019776745.2. Classification (NCBI taxonomy): domain Eukaryota; kingdom Viridiplantae; phylum Streptophyta; class Pinopsida; order Cupressales; family Taxaceae; genus Taxus; species Taxus chinensis. Next base: position 175,136,822 of record CM034157.1, on the reverse strand, counting down.
ATGAAGACTTCTTGTTCACTGCTCGATCAAGTGAACCATCCACGTCATCTAGTGATGTTTGGTATGTTGATTCGGGAGCCACTCGACACATGACCAGCCACAGAGACTGGTTTATTTCAATGAGGGACACACCATCGAAAAATCATGTTTCGTTGGGAGATGATTCTTCATATACAGTTCAGGGGATTGGGAACATTTCTCTACCCCTTGGTTCACACAAATGCAGACTATCAGATGTCCTTATATGTCCCTGGGTTGACAAAGAATATACTTTCAGTCAGTCAACTCCTAGATCACAACCTAAAAATTGACTTTGATAGTCATTTCAACAAGAAAATGTGTTTAATTCAAGATAAATCAAGAGGCTCGAAAATAGTTGCAAAATCCTCCAATGTGGGACGCATGTTCCAACTTGATTTTGTTCACAGAGATGATCAAGCACTTGTGGCTAAGATCTCCACCTCAGCATAGTTGTGGCATCAGAGATTTGGTCATGTTAGTTTCAAATATCTTGAAACACTTTTCGCCGGTGTAATATGGTACATGGGCTACCATCTCTTCAGAAGGATACAAACAAGTGTCCTCACTGCCTAGCAGGAAAACAACACAGAGCTTCATTCCAGAGGAGTACATTTTGAGCTCATGGTAAACTTGACCTGGTTCATACTGATCTTTGCAGTCCAATGCAGCCAAGTCATTCTAGGTTCCAGTACTTCATGCTTTGTGTTGATGACTATTCAAGAAAAATGTGGATTTTTTGTCTTCGTAAGAAAAGTGAAGCGTTTGAAACCTTCAAAAAGTTCAAAGTAGCAGTTGAGAATGAAACTGGTCATCACATCAGAACTCTCCGCTCAGATCGAGGGGGGAATTCACCAGTGATGAGTTCAAAGACTACCTACAAACTCACGGGATTCATCGACAAATGCCTCCTCCACACACACTGCAGCAAAATGGTGTTGTTGAGAGAAGAAATCGTACTATCATGGAAATGGTATGATGCATGATCAATGACTCTGGACTTGCAAAGACATTCTGGGTAGAAGAAACAAAGACATCAGTGTATTTGTTGAACAGAAAGTTGATGGACAAATATAGGGTCATCCGTGGATGTCATATTGCAAAAAACAACAAAATCTCAACTTGTAGGGATTATTAGCAATACGCACACTCAAAATTAGAAAAAATTATATAAATATGAATCGTAGCATTCAGAATCTAGTTTCTAAAATACTATTTTTTTTTAAAAACGGACAAGTTTAGCTATATTAAACACTTAAAATTATATGACTTAGTTTTTTTTTTTTTAAAAACTTATAAGATTGTAGTCCGTTTGCCCGCATTTTGGATGACCAAATCTTGTTATTTTTTTTTTCCTTTGGTGAAACGTTAGATGTAGTTGTCTATCTTGGGATGGATTTTATTTTGTATTTTTTTGAGCAATATTTTTTTTAATGATTTTTTCCATGAAAGTGGTCTGAAAATATTTAGAAAACGGAGCGCTTTCCGTTTGCCCGCCATAACTATATCAAAAAATATCGAAATCAAATATTTTTTTTAACGTGTATAGAATTTGTCCACGCTTGGGATGGTATAATTTTTATCACATTTTGATAAGCGAAACAAAAGTTACAGTCTTAAACGTAGACATGAACATTCACGGGAAAAAATGTCTTAAAGACCTATTGTTAGTAAAAAATTATAAAATGATATTTATCTTATTCTATTCACTTTAAAATCAATATTTCTACGAAGCTAACAGTCTCCCCTACGCGATGGCACCATTTTTGTGAAATGTTTTCAGTTTTTTAGCATGGTTCAAGTCTTTGGAAGAGCAGATTTGAGGTTTTTTGACCTTTTACACTTCATAATGACCTTCCATAGCTTTGGTTGGGGAAAAACAAAGATTTCCCGAGGCTTAGGTTCGCAGATAGATCCGTGATCGGTTTATAAAGCGCGATCACAGGTTTTTTAACACAAACCGTGAGCACACTTTATAAACCGCGATCGCTCGCGGTTCATAAATCATATTTACACACATCCCAATGTCTGAATTACCATGTGATTTTTACTCTCTGACCTTACCGTATGAATTACTGTGAAATTCTGTCTTTTTCTACACATTTTTCTTATCACCGGAAGCAAAACATCATGGGAGACAAGAAACGAAGTCAAAAAAGGAAGTCATTAAGTAAAAAAACACCAAACGAATTAGAGGCCAACAAAATTCAAAATGCTGAGCGAATGCGGAATCTTCGTGAATCAAGAAGAGGTTCATCTTCAACCCCAACTATTGTAAGCAATGAAGAACCAGGTAATGTTTCTACTGTCAATGTTGAAGTTGAATTAAATACTCGTGATGAAGATGTTTTTACTGTCAATGTTGAAGAAGAATTAAATACTCATGATGTAGCAAATGTTGAAATTGAAGGAGACAATGAAAATGTGAATAAGGAAATTCATGTTGAAACTGTAGACAGGCAAAATTTGACAAAAACACCTCCTAGGATTTTACGTAAGAAACCTAATTTTTTTATTGAAATTGATGAAAACATTTTGAAACCAATGTCTGACAAACTTTCTGAATGACAAATCAGAAGAAAAGCCACTGAAATTTGGGATAATCATTTTGAAATTTTAAATGATTCCCAAAGATGTCAGTTGTTGGTTAGTTTGATGAAATTGATTAAAATGAGACCTACATTAAACACCTTAGGATTGACAACATCTAATATACGTGGTCAAACCTCTACAATTGTTGAAAACCTTCATGATGCATATCACACTGTTGGTGTCAAGAGACGCACTAGGGATAGTAATATTGTGCGTCGTGTACTTGCTACTAGTGTTGTAAGTGAATCAATAAAAAAACAACGTTTGATTACGCAAACAAGTCGAATGTTGCAAGTTAATCGAAAAACTCTAATGAAAGCAATTGAAAGACGTAATATCCTTCAATCACTCAATAACACGATTTTTGGGCATTTTCTGCTAGAGCACCGCGTAAGGACAAAAATAATTCTGATGCTATAAGAGAAGTTGTTATTAAATTTTGGCATGATAACACTAGAGTTTCACCTAATACAAGAGATGTTATAAAACAGAGAGTTGGTTCTACTAATCGTGAACCACATCCAAAGCATTTCTTAGATATGACTCAAACTCAATTTTTTCGTAAGTTTGAACAAGAGAATCTGGAAATTAAAATTAGTCAACATTTTTTTGAAATGTTGAAACCATTCTATGTGAAAATCAACCACGCTCGCACCACTTGTTGTTGTAGGCAACATGTTGAATTTGCGATGCATTATGCTAAATTTTTACGTATTCGTTCTAATTTTCATTCTGAAACTATGTTATCGGAATGTGGTGTTCAAGTTCCACCAATATCTTCCAGGGATTTCATTCCTACTATATTTTGTGAAAAAGAAGTTGGACAATTTTTTTATAGTCAGGATTGTTTAGATGGAAGTTGTAGTACATGCGGCGGATTACCTAAATTGGAAAGTTACATCCATGAGAAAATTGAAGGTACAATAGGACATAATTTAGTTGAGTTTGATAAATATAAATCAGTTGCATACCAGTTGAAAGATGGAAAAGAGTCTAAACGGTGTGAGCTAGTTACAGAACAAATGCCTGTTTTCTAATTTTTGAGAAAATTTAAGGATGAAATTGTTTATGAGTATGCTAGGCATACACATAGAGCTCGATGGTTGGATGAACAGTTCAAGCTATGCAAGGACACATTTCCTATTGGTACTATTGTTTCAGTGGTCGATTTTGCAGAGAATTACACATTGCAACCACAAATGGAGGTTCAATCGCAATATTACAACTCAGTACAAGTTGCCATTTTTGTGCATATAGCATTTCTACATTCTCCTGACAGTACAGAGAATGATCAATTTTTTTTAAGAGAGTACCACTTTTATATCAGTGATGATCGTACTCATTCTACTGAATTTGTGCAAGGGTGTTTCCAGTTATTTTATGGAAACTTGTCTGATAGGGACATCCACTTCAAACAACATTATATATGGTCAGATAATTACACGTCTCAGTTTAAGAATGCACGAATGTTTTATTGGATGAGCAGAATGCATGTCAAGATGGGTGTGCAACATATTTGGAGTTTCACTGAGGCTGGACATGGAAAAGGAGAGCATGACGGTGCAGGGGCATGTGTGAAAAGAGCTCTTGCAAGAGAAGAGTTGAAGTACAAAGATGGTGCTAAATTAAAAGATGCAAAGAGCATAGTGGAATGGTGTATTGACAACATGGCCCGAGGTTCTCAAGAAAATTCCACAGTTCACAGATATTTTTGGTTGATAGAGGAACAACAAATTGCTAACTACGAGGATTGTATGACACTCACTGGGTCCAGTGATATGCACTCATTTTGTAGCTCAGACGCTACTTCGTGGGCCGTATGGACAAGAAAGTTGACATGTTTTTGTGCATCTTGTATCGAATTTGTCACTGCTGAGTGTGATTCACAAGAATGGGTGGATGGATGGATTTGTAGGCCTCTAACTCCGCTTCCTAGTTATCAACCTCCACAAGCATTACGACTTGTTTCTGCAGATGAAGTTGCAACATCCAAGGACTTTGACGAAATTTTGATTTTGGTGCGACAAGGTATTTATGGTTATTTATTTAATTTTTGTATTGAGTTATGTCCATTGAAATTTTAATATGTAATTTAAATTTGAGTTGTTCAACCTTTGTTTTTTTGTAGGACATGTGTTTGCAGTTATTGCGACAGAAGACAATGAAGAAGGAACAGAATATTTCTTATGTGATTGCATCAAGGTAAGAAAGAAGTTGACTTCTCCTATTATAGATGACGAAGATATTGAGTATCCTACAGGGTCAGTGGTAGTTACTGGAACTTGGCTTCGACGGTATCCATTAAAAAACTCCTCTGTTTGGGTGTTTGAAGACTTTGAGACACACAGGAAAATACTCTTATATTCGCATCTAGTTCTAGCGACAAATATTCAGCTGTATAGATATCGAGGAAGGCCTAATAACAAGATTCTTTGGAAGGTTCGAGAGTCAGATCATGAAGCAATCTTGTCTGCTATTCAGAGTAGATCCGATCCTGATGGTTCATTGGAATGAATTTACAATGCTCATGTCTGGTATATATAATTTCTTTGATATATATATATAATTTGTTAGTTAGATCTAGATTTAAGTTTGAATATATTTTATTTTAAATTTGTGTATTTTCTATCTATAGATAGTATATGGTTTTGATTTGAAACTTAAATTTCTTTGACTAACACTCTTATGTTTAGGTTAGCGGTGCCAGAAAAGCTTCCACCTTCACGTGGTTGGCACTGTTAGTAGAGAATTTTAAATTCTCGAAGCTAAGAGAAGCTTTCATTGTTTGAAAAAGTTGTAAATTTGTAAAAATTTTGAAAAAGTTGTAAATTTTGAAAAAGTTGTAAATTTTGAAAAATTTGTAAATTTTGAAAAAGTTGTTTAAAAGTTGTAAATTAGTTGAAAATGTTGTAAATTTTGCCACAAAGTTGTAAAATTTGAAAACTGGCTAAACTGCACTATTTCAAACGTCCTCCCCAAGTGTTTACAAGACCATACCTACAGCGTGTGCACCGATCTGGGAAGGAAAAAACTGAGAGAGGCTATTGTAGAGGGTCCCTACACCAGGTGTCAGATCAGACGAGATCTCTAGGTGCCACAGGAGTCTGAGTAGTCACCCGTCGAAGTTGAACGATATTTTGGTCTCAGGGCTCTTAAGGGACTACGCCCGAACGAAGTAGCCCGGAAGCAACGACCTTGTCGCGCACCAAAACACCACCTCCTCTAGCATTCACCTGGCCACCCAGACATGTCGGCATAGTCGGTTTGGTGCCACGACCCACCGTTTGCAAAATATAGCATTTGACAACCTTACACTGGCTCCAACTGCACTATTTCACGCATTTGCAAACAATAGGGCAGCGAGAGCACCGATATGAGAAGGAAAAAACTGAGAGAGGCTATTGTAGAGGGTCCCTACACCAGGTGTCAGATTAGACGAGGTCCTCTAGGTGCCACAGAGTCTGAGTAGTCACCCGTCAAAGTTGAACGATATTTTGGTCTCAGGGCTCTTAAGGGACTACGCCCAAACGAAGTAGCCCAGAAGCAACGACCTTGTCACACACCAAAAAACCACCTCCTCTAGCATTCACCTAGCCACCCAGATGTGTCCAAGTCAGGTTTGGTGCCACGACCCACCATTTGCAAAATATAGCTGACAACCTTACACTGGCTCCAACTGCACTATTTCACACGTTTGCAAACAATAGGGCAGCGAGAGCACCGATCCTGAGAAGGAAAAAAATAAGAGATGATTTTTTAGAGGGTTTCTACACTGAGGTGTTGGATCAGACGAGGCATCTCTAGGTTCCACGGAGTCTGAGTAGACACCCGTCGAAGTTGAACGATATTTTGGTCTCAGGGCTCTTAAGGGACTACGCCCGAACGAAGTAGCCCGGAAGCAACGACCTTGTCACGCACCAAAACACCACCTCCTCTAGCATTCACCTAGCCACCTAGATGTGTCGGTGTAGTCGGTTTGGTGCCACGACCCACCGTTTGCAAAATATAGCATTTGACAACCTTACACTGGCTCAAACTGCACTATTTTACACGTTTGTAAACAATAGGGTAGCGAGAGTACCGATATGAGAAGGAAAAAACTAAGAGAGATATTGTAGAGGGTCCCTACACTGAGGTGTTGGATCAGACGAGGCATCTCTAGGTGCCACGGAGTCCGAGTAGTCACCCGTCGAAGTTGAACGATATTTTGGTCTCAGGGCTCTTAAGGGACTACGCCCGAACGAAGTAGCCCGGAAGCAACGACCTTGTCACGCACCAAAACACCACCTCCTCTAGCATTCACCTAGCCACCTAGATGTGTCGGCACAGTCAGTTTTGGTGCCATGACCCACCGTTTGCAAAATATAGCATTTGACAACCTTACACTGGCTCAAACTGCACTATTTCACGCGTTTGCAAACAATAGGGCAGCGAGAGCACCGATATGAGAAGGAAAAAACTGAGAGAGGCTATTGTAGAGGGTCCCTATGCCAAGGTGTTGGATTAGATGAGGCATCTCTAGGTGCCACAGAGTCTGAGTAGTCACCCGTCGAAGTTGAACGATATTTTGGTCTCAGGGCTCTTAAGGGACTACGCCCGAACGAAGTAGCCCGGAAGCAACGACCTTGTCACACACCAAAACACCACCTCCTCTAGCATTCACCTAGCCACCCATGTTTGTAGTCGGTTTGGTGCCACGACCCACCGTTTGCAAAATATAGCATTTGACAACCTTACACTGGCTCAAACTGCACTATTTCACGCGTTTGCAAACAATAGGGCAGCGAGAGCACCGATATGAGAAGGAAAAAACTGAGAGAGGCTATTGTAGAGGGTCCCTACACTGAGGTGTTGGATCAGACGAGGTGTCTCTAGGTGCCACGGAGTCTGAGTAGTCACCCGTCGAAGTTGAACGATATTTTGGTCTCAGGGCTCTTAAGGGACTACGCCCGAACGAAGTAGCCCGGAAGCAACGACCTTGTCGCACACCAAAACACCACCTCCTCTAGTGTTCACCTAGCCACCCAGATGTGTCAGCATAGTCGGTTCGGTGCCACGACCCACCGTTTGCAAAATATAGCGTTTGACAACCTTACACTGGCTCAAACTGCACTATTTCACGCGTTTGCAAACAATAGGGCAGCGAGAGCACCGATATGAGAAGGAAAAAACTGAGAGAGGCTATTGTAGAGGGTCCCTATGCTGAGGTGTCAGATCAGATAGAGAGGCATCTCTAGGTGCCACGGAGTCTGAGTAGTCACCCGTCGAAGTTGAACGATATTTTGGTCTCAGGGCTCTTAAGGGACTACGCCCGAACGAAGTAGCCCGGAAGCAACGATGACCTTGTCGCGCACCAAAACACCACCTCCTCTAGCATTCACCTAGCCACCCAGACATGTCATGTGTCAATAGTCGGTTTGGTGCCACGACCCACCGTTTGCAAAATATAGCATTTGACAACCTTACATTGGCTCCAACTGCACTATTTCACGCGTTTACAAACAATAGGGCAGTGAGAGCACCGATATGAGAAGGAAAAAACTGAGAGAGGCTATTGTAGAGGGTCCCTACACTGAGGTGTTGGATCAGATGAGGCATCTCTAGGTGCCACGGAGTCTGAGTAGTCACCCGTCGAAGTTGAACGATATTTTGGTCTCAGGCTCTTAAGGGACTACGCCCGAATGAAGTAGCCCGGAAGCAACGACCTTGTCGCGCACCAAAACACCACCTCCTCTAGCATTCACCTAGCCACCTAGATGTGTCAGCACAGTCAGTTTGGTGCCACGACCCACCGTTTGCAAAATATAGCATTTGACAACCTTACACTGGCTCCAACTGCACTATTTCACGCGTTTGCAAACAATAGGGCAGCGAGAGCACCGATATGAGAAGGAAAAAACTGAGAGAGGCTATTGTAGAGGGTCCCTACACTGAGGTGTTGGATTAGATGAGGCATCTCTAGGTGCCACGGAGTCCGAGTAGTCACCCGTCGAAGTTGAACGATATTTTGGTCTCAGGGCTCTTAAGGGACTACGCCCGAACGAAGTAGCCCGGAAGCAACGACCTTGTCGCGCACCAAAACACCACCTCCTCTAGCATTCACCTAGCCACCCAGATGTGCCGGTGTAGTCAGGTTTGGTGCCATGACATCCTGACTTCTCACTCCTCACCTCCGTTCATTTCCTAGGACTCAAAACATTCAATGTCACTTGTTTACCTTCCATCTCTCTTGTTCTCTTTGGACTTGCCTCTATCCTCTTAGGTGCTTCATCACTTCCTTGCTTTTCTCTCTTGAGCTATGTTGTTGTGGTGATCTCTCTCCATCCTCTGCTGCCCCAGCTATGTGCTTACATGCTCATTATTTTTGCATTGTAATAGGATTCTTCATCACAGATCACTACACAGAATTAGGAGTATAAGTAAATCATCAAACAATTAAGGGAACACATGTGTGAGGACCTTTTATTCATAAGTGCCATCATTGATTGCATGAGATTAATCATCTCTGCCTCAAATTGAAGCAATGTCTCCCATCTGAAACTTCAACCCCCCAGTCCATCAAGCAAGATCAAGCATTCATACTGCAAAGAAGGACATGTGACCATTGGGTGAGCATGATCCTTGAAAAAGGGAATGATCTATTTCCTGAGATTATCTCTTTGTTTAGATTGTTCTTGGTCATATATTTGAAAATCAATAGGAATAGAGTTGAGATCAAGAAAGAGAAATTCCATTGGGAAAATAATCTCCCATTTGCGAGTGAGATGAATAATTTTGATTCTCATTCCTTGGTGAGCTCAGGTGTGTTTTCATCTGACTCAGAGAACTTGTATGACATTTTGTCCCATACCATCACCTAGAGGTTTGATGCTCTAAAAGAAGCCATTTCTGATTTTGAATCCCATGAGGAGAATGTATCAAAATTTTTGGAAGATCTTGGCACAAGAATGCATGAGCTTGGTACTCCTCTCAGGGAGAATAATTCCACATGAAGAATCTTCAGGATTCAAATTTTAAGAATTGGTTCAGGAAAATATTTGTGACCCTTTCCTTCAATAGTCAATACTTTAGAAGCCCTTGTAGAGATCATAGGTTATATCTCTAGAATCCTATGAAGAGTTAAATGAAAAATATTTTAGTCAATGTGGAAATATCAATGCCATTCCTGAGAATTGACTCAACACATTGGAGCATGTGAACATCTTGGAAGATGAGAAAGTTTCATTTGTAGTTTCCAGATTCAACAAGATGGTCTATGGAAAAGCCTCATCATTCAAGATCTTCCGCGGAGGAAGACATGAGTTGATTCTTCATTAGAGGAGGATTCTTCATGTGATGGGTGGAACCTAAGAATACTAATAAGGGCTTACTGTCAAATTTTTACCCTTTTCAACTTGGGACATCAGAATGCACCACCACATGAAATCTCTCCCTTTCGTCACTTAAGGCTTGTAACATTCTCACTAGGTATGATTCCTCAGCACCCCAACTTGATTATGTTGCCCCCTCTCATGAATACTTAACCCCTTCACACATTATCACCCCTTTAAGTCCCTTTGTCACTTAAGGCTTGTAACCCTACCCTGTCATGCCATGTAACCCGGGTTAATCCAGAATGGTCAAGGATGAGTTAGAAGGTGAGTTAGCTAGGTTAATGTTAAGAGGTGAGTATAAACATACACTTAGCCATTTTTTTAATCCCTTTTTAATATTTCCTTTTCCTTCATTGCTGCTAGTATTTAGTTATGCTACTAAATTTTCAAGAAACCCTATTGCAAAAATCACATTTTTGCTCATATCTCCTTCATTTTTGCTCCATTTCCCCTGCAATTTTTCCCGTAACTTCTACTCATGAACTCCTTGAAGATGATCTAAAAATATTTTCCATTGGTACCCTAAATTTTTATAGCATCCCATTTAAAATTTCAGAGAAAAAACTTGCCTTTTTAGATCCTTGCAATTCTGGAGATCGAAAACACTTGAAATTTGAAGCAGGAAACCATATGAAAATACCTAATCTAATGAAAAAATTTCATCTCAATCCAAATACAAGAAGACATGATTAAATATTTATTATTAAATTGGCATATGAGCCTTACTAAAAATAATAAGTTTTGATAACAAAGAAAAAAATTTGAAACCTCTGTGTAATCTTCAATTCTAGAAATATGAAAATTGTAAAACTTGAAAATCAGGAAAATTGTAAAATCTTCAATGTTGCACCATAAGTAACGTTAAATATTCATATAGTTCAAGATGAACTCTACCTCACTTATTTCTATCAATGTTCACATTAGTTGATATGCAACAGATTGAGTGTTAGCTTTAAAAAAAAAAGTAATTGTACGTATTGCCCTTTTGTAGTTCACCTAGCATGGTTTTGCTTAATGGAATAGGTTTGCTTAACAATTGTACCATGTAGTGCTCCGGGACATGGTTTTTTAATTTTAAATCAAACATACATATCTAGAACTAATTTAAATGGTTATGAAAACATACATAGAAGGATATCATACATGCAATGAAATCAAATCAAACATATAGTTCAGTAATATCGTTATGAAAACCAACACACATGGATATATAAGAATCAAACAAAGTGTGCTCCAGACGCACGTCTCTGAAAATATATGTAAGTTCATAACATGTGTACATCTCGAACTAAGTGTGTCATAATGTATATAGGACCACATGCGGTCGCAAAAGGCTATATATATACAATGGACTATATGAAGAAACATGTTCACTAGGACCAGATGGCCCATATATATATCTATGTACATCCAGGTGGACTATGAATCTACTCATGAAACATCTTCCCTCTCTTCGCCCTGCTAGAAGTAGCACGTCCACGACCTGGGGATGTAGTGGAGGGAGATGCCACTACGGATTTCATCCATGTGGTCCTAGGTGTCTCTAAGCATGCCTGCAACCTAACCTGCACATTCATAAACAACAAGTTTTTAACACCCAAAATTTTAAAATACATTCAAAATTTAGAAACTTGTACAATTTAGTTAAAATGCATGTGAAATCTTACCGCAATGTCATGATCCCTATCAATTTGTTGTTGACGCATCGCAGGGACAACAATAGACTCACGAGGGGTAAGCTACATACAAATAATTAATTTTCAAATTAAATATTTCACATACATACAAAATTTGATATTGTAGATTTAAGTAATAAGAAATAATGAACCTCCAAAATTTAACAAATTTGAAAAATTGTACCTCAGTTAGTGGATCTGCAGATGCTATGGCAGTATCTACAGCAGCCTCCACAGTCTGCATATATGGAGGAGTCTCTCTAGCAGTCATAAGCTATACAAAAAACATGTACAAATCAATATTAAAATCTACATGACTGTGCACCACATAACAGAGGTCCAAAGCATGTAATCCACGTGAACTTCCACAATTAGAAACAAAGTGTAAAGAGATTTACTAACCTGCGTAAAACTCATGTGAGGCATGCCAGTAGCCTCAGTTCCCAGAGCAGATGATGACCCGCCAGGCTCCTGTGTATAAAAGACAAACATATTAATATGTACAACATACACGTGAAACATTATAATAATAATCTAGTGCAATCAAATGAAATTAAAAATGTAAGTTTGTACAACTTGAAACTTACGTTTGAAACACGCCCAGCTGCAGTAGCTAGCATGTCGACGCCGGATGTTTCCTTCACCGGCTCTTGCTATTTAAAATAAAATAAAAAATTAGTTTTTTACATGTATGTACATGACGTACAATCAAATACATATATATTAAAATCTCAAACATGTGAATTAAACTATTGTATATATATATATTTATATTTATTTGAAATTTACCTGTGAAAGACCAATATCAGTGGCACCAGTTCCAAAAACATTCCCCTGCATCTCATCTATAGAAAAGAAATCCTGTGAACCAGCAAATGATGTCTCACCCGCAGTGCATACGGCACCACATGATCCACAGTGGTGTGGTGCGCTAGAACTGGCACCTCCACCAACATCACCAGATGCAATCTGGTCACTATGTTGGGTCAGAGTGTCAGTGAGCTCCCTCAATGCATGCAGTGTATCAATCTCCACAACCTCCTTCACTGTAGGAGGGATAACTGAAGGCAGTGGGGGTTTTGGGGCATGGGGGATCCTAGGTTGACCTATGCGTGCACCAGGTCTACTCTATGAAGAGCCACCTCCTCGACCAAAAAAGTCAGAAAACTCAAAATATTTCGAGACCTCATTAAGAACGAACTCGCAATATAATTTCTTTAAAAAATAAAGAGGAACCTCATTGTTGTTGCATGGTGGATAATCAAAAACCATCCACCATCGGTCCCAAAAATTGTTTTTGATTCGGTCATCGTGGCACCAATGGATTGGGAACCATTTGCAAGTAACTGCGGGGGGGCATTGGTTCTAGGGTCGGTAAATAATGCACAAATGAGGTCTTTTCCAATTTTTTTGTCTTTTACGGCCGCATGGGATAGTTTATCCACATACCACCACCTACAGTCACCTCTAAAGGTATTCCATCTATGTATTTGGTTGGTTGCGGAGTCGACTTCACCAATCAATGTTTGCAATGTATTGGCTAAAGTCATGCGGGATGGATTTGTGGCATGATTTTGTCTTATAGTCTGAATAAGGTTCTCAATGACAATTTTATTTTCTCAGATTCTTCCAATGATATTATCTTGTGTTCCTGCTGGCTCAGTGGGGACAGAAGGAGCCACAGGAGGCGGATCTATGTTTGGAGGAGGGTTTTGAGGAATGTTCGGAGGGTTTTGAGGAATGTTTTGAGGGTTTTGAGGAATGTTTTGATGGTTTACATGATTTCGAGCTTGCCAACCAACTGATAAAACAAGAAAATTGTATACATAAACAAACATTTCAAAAAACCCATGAAAATGCAAAAAAAAACCTAAAATGCAAAAAAAATGATTAAAATCGGGGGCTTACCTCCTCGTCTTGGTGGCATGGTTGAATCTATCGTGATCCAGAAGTCTGATGAGCAATTTTGAGGTGGTATTCAAAGCTCGAGTGAAAAACGTCTAGGAGAAATCACGGTTTGAAATGAAAAATGGGGAAAATAAGGACTCGCGGGACTGCTAATTTTTGTCTCAGAGTTCCACGATCGCGGTTTATAACCACGCTCGCGGTTCTAAACCACGATCATGGTTTTAGGTTCGGTAATTGCCGAACCTGAAATTCAGGAACCACGATCACGAAAAACCGTGATCGCGGTATATAAACCGTGATCGCGGTTCCTGAATTTCAGGTTTTTATGTCCACGGAATTGTCCACCAAAGCCCTACAGTCAAAAGACTTGGAAAGATGCCATGGATTCTGAATATCAATCAGTGATGAAAAATAACACTTGGCAGATTTGTTCGATCTTCCACTAGGGAAGAAACCCATTGGATGCAGATGGATATTTAAAACAAAGTACAAATTTCAGATGGGACAGTGGACAAGTATAAAGACAAGACTTAACTAGCAAAGGGGTATGCACAAAAAGAAGGCATTGACTATGAGGAGACATTTGTTCCCACAGCTAAGATCAAAACGATCAGGATGATCTTTGCTCTAGCTGCACAGTTTGGATGGAAAGTCCACCAAATGGATGTAAAAAGTGCCTTCCTAAATGGATATTTACAAGAAGAAGTCTACATGACTCAACCTGAGGGATATGTAGTACCTGGTCAAGAAGCAAAGGTATGCAGACTCAGGAAATCTCTGTATGGCCTCAAACAAGAACTCCGGGCATGGTACATCAAGATTGATGAGCATCTCATACAACATGGATTTGTTAGAAATCCATATGATCCCAATCTCTACCTCAAAAACATGAAAGGGGGGAGATGGTGATTGTTTTTGTTCATGTCGACGATCTAGTCATCACTGAAAGTTCAATGAGGATGATCAATGCAACAAAGAAAGATATTAATCGATCATTCGACATGGCCATCTCAGGCTGATGCATTACTACTCTTGGATTGGAAGTATGGTAGAAATAGAATCACATTTTTAAGCTTTCTCAGATGAAATATACAAAGACTATACTCAAGAAGTTTAGGATGATGGATTGCACACATATTGCTACACCTATGGAGAACAGATTGCATTTATCTCGTTCAGATCCATCTCTTGAGGTAAGTGTCACTCTCTATCGACAGTTGATTGGGAGTCTCATTTACCTAACCTACACTAGACTAGATATCAACTTTGTAGTGAGCTATTAATATCTAGGTTCATGCAATAACCCAAAGTTTGTCATTAGAAAGCAGCAAGGCATTTTGAGATATCTTAAAGGATCAGTGGATCTTGGTCTAGAATACAAGAAGAACAACAACTTCTTCTTGACTGGATATTCGTTATTCAGATCATGCAACAAACATTGATGATAGAAAATCCACTTCTAATTTGTATTCTTTATGGGATCTGGACCAATATCATGGGGAAGCAAGAAACAACACTTTGTTTCTCACTCTTCCATAGAAGCCGAGTATCGTTCTGTAGGAGAAGCTGTCTGTGAAGTGATTTGGCTACGTCGCATACTGGAAGGACTTGGAATACCACATGACAAACTGACCACCATGTATGTTGACAATGAAGGTGTTCTCAAACTTGTTCGCAATCAAGTTTTTCATGAGAGAAAAAAGCACATTGAGGTTCAAGTTCATTTCATACTGCGAACATGTGTTGAAGCACAACATGACAGCTTCAATTTTGTCCAAAGAGCTGAACAATAGAAGCAGATATCTTCACAAAGTCACTTGCATGTGACAAGTTCAAGTTGTTCAGAGAGTTCCTCTCCTCATCTCTTGAGACAATGCAAAATTAAGGGGGGGGATGTTAGGTTAGATTATTATTTATGAGAATATTCTAATTATGCATTTTATAATTAATTAACCCAGATTAATTAATTATTTATTGTTATATGGTTTTTAAAATATTTGTCTTTTATTTCCATGTTTATTTGTTGGTAATTGTTGGAATCAATATTAGAGTAGGATCTCATTATGTGCTTCCCAGATGTAAGGGATTGGAAGCAGTTTGGGGTAGAAAGTTGTACCTATGTAACCCATTTAGAATGTTTGTATATTGCTGTCCAATATCATAAATATTGCAGCACTCCATTGTAATGGTTACCATTCATTTGACATTAATAAAACAACAAAAGGCTTCCGTCCCATGTTTGTGAAATTACATGTATGTTCATGCTAAAGGATTAAATTAAATTAAAATACAAGAAGCAATGCAGTATGAGAAAATAAATTAAGTATACCAACAAACAAATAAGCACAAACAAATAAACATAAACATGTAATTCTTAAGACAAGTTATACCAATGTTTTTGTTATCCAAATTCAAGTTCCCAAATGTTTGAATTATACAACAAGGGTTAAAATGATGCCCCAAGCAAGGATACATGCAAGGGGATTGGATGTAGGACATAAAAGTCTCATGAAAAGTAGCAATGATGCACTATGAAACTGCCTCTGAGAAATGATATATGCAAGGAAGAAGACATAATGGCAAGAAAACAAGCTTTGTTGATGAAAGAAGATCACAATATGATCCGCATGTTGTGCGCTAGAACGACAAAACATTGAAGGAAGATTTTTTTCGGTATAGTTTCCAATGTTTAGTGTTTTCATGTGAATGTTTAGGATTTTTGATGCACTAATGTTTTGGGATTTTGAAGGTTTTACTAATTTTTTGAGATTTTGTTTTGCCAATGTTTTTGATTTTCAAAGTTTTACTAATGTTTTTGGAATGTTTTTTTATTTTTGAAGATGTTTTGAATTTTTTAGGATTTTTGAAGGTTTTACCAATGTTTTTGGATTTTGAGATTTTCTGAAAGGCTATGTAAGTTTTAAACAAATGCCAAAGATGCCCCCAATAAGAGGTGAAAATATACAAGGGCGAAGTTCACACATATATACAAGAATATGATAAGCCAAATCAAGGCCAAGAGGGATAGGTTCAACAAATATTAAGAAACCCATGGACAACAGCTAGTCAACAAGATCGATCATGCCCAATGTGAAGATGATTGTGAACAATAAAATCCTCCTAAAGTGTTGGAAAAGGTTTTCACCAAACCTGACCTTTCCAAAGTGCCATAATTGCGTGGTTTTCACATTTGAATGAATTTATTTCTCTTGACACACTAATTTTGATTTTTGAATGTTTTTTTAATAATTCCTCTGAGATCAGTTATAAACACGCTTGAGATGCATGATGTTCGTGGGATCCCAGAGCTTATCACCATTAGGATACACAAGTTTATAGGCCCTTGAACCAAATTATGTGACTACAATGTATGGCCCTAACTAGTTAGGCTCAAAATTTTCTCTCTTTTGACACTCTTTAGAAGTATTAAACTAGTTTTGTTTTAGAACAAGATCGAAAACCTCAAATTCATCAGAGATAAGGAACTTGTTGTAGCTAGCACGAATTTGATTCTTATACACTTTGAGGTGGTTTAAGGCATGGAGGTGCTTTTCATCAAGTAGTTTAATCTCTGCTAGTCTAGCCATTATGTAGTCCTCTTCATTATCCAGTCAGGCTTTCGAGGATATTCATAAAGATGGAAGCTCGATCTCTAAGGGGATGACAGCTTTAGTGCCAAATAGAAGGGAATATAGGGTTGTACATGTGGGTGTGTGGATAGAAGTTTTGGTAGGCCTATAAGGTAGGATGACATTTGGAGATGTCAATTATCAACCTATTTTTGACTAACCAGTTTCTCCATAACCTATGAATTTTAAGCATTTTATTGACTTTAGCCTCAATAGGAGCTTTCCCATTACATTGAGGGTAATAGTGGCAATATTCAGACCAATAATTTTGGTGCTAATTTTAAAGGCAAATTTGGCATAATAGCCTTCACTTGTTTGTTTACTTGAATTTTTTTTATTCGGCTTAGATACAATGACAGAATATGCCGTAATGAAAACATAGATTGTGGTTTATGATGAACTTCTTAGATAATGTACACTTTTTAACATATGTTAGAGGAACAACCTCTACCCATTTGGTAAAGTACTCGTGGCAAAAATGATAATGTTTGCAGACAAGGAGATGAGGTGGAGTCAGTAGATTTCATATAGAGATCGAGACCCCATTTTGTTGACGAGACCATGGCATTAGTGATAGAAAGAATGAGGGCAGAGATGGCTGCATGATTAAGTTAGGATGCTTTGCTGGCGCATGTCAAGAAATTTCTTAACGCACTGAAACAATCTATGATCCATAGTAGATGCCACTTACTAGGTCCCATGCGCGCCACTAGAAGTTTCTTGACGCGGACAGAACTCATGACCACTAGTATGAGCCCCACAAATGACCTTCATGTCACCTCTTTGATGCGATTCACAGATAGTGACGCTCTTCATACAGACCTAAGTGACAACGTCAAACAATGACACGCGTCCCAAGGTCTATACGCCTCAATATAGAGAGTGCCCCCAAGTGAGGCGTATAAACCGTGATGATTGGATAACTGGTTCTTTTTGGGAATGGGAAATGTTGGGTGGGAATGAGTTACCATTCTAAGTAATTAAGGATATCAACGTACAAGGGGGTAAAAGATATTGACCATACAACTTCACATACCAAACATGATTCTGACATGTCATTTTTTGTTGAGGCAGCAGAGATTGAGGCTGCAGAAGCATAAGGACAATTAAAATGCTGTATCGCGTAAAATATTAGCAATGATCCAATAGTAAGCTCAGTGACACGCATGATACAACCTGTAATGACAGGACGTCACTGAAGGTCTGTTAAAATACGTCACTTTAGGGGGCTAGCCACCATGCATTTATTTGACGGGAACAGCTTCTCATCTTTGACTTTGTATTCATCATTCACTTATTTCATGAAATTTTTTGGGAGTCACCAATAACCTCAAACTTGTTTGATATTCCATTTGATAGTGATTTTAAACCTTGTAATGAGAGCTTCATACTCAACAATGTTGTTTGTACATGGAAAGCCGAGTTTGAAAGCTTACAAAATAAGATCACCTGTAGGGGTGATGAGAACAAATCCTACCCCTGAGCCATTGAATGTGAATGACCACCCATAAAATTATATTTTCTAGGTGGAAGATTCTTCAATGTACAAAATAGAAGCATTAGGCAGATCCAAACTTAGTGGTTCTATTTTTGGTAAGGGAACTTTTGACAGTTGATTGACAATCACTTGTACTTTTACTAATTTTTGATGGACATACTCACTACCAAAATCACTTAGTAAAATGATCTAGTTGGTCATCCTCCTAGTGAGTGTGGGTTTTGATAATAGGTACTTAAGTAGGCCAAATTAGATATGAGATTGGTTTTTTTATTCAGGAGATAGTGGTGAAGCTTATGGAAAGTGAAAACAATGATTGGACATGTTTCTTCAATCTGCAGATAATTAAGTACATAGGAGATCAAGGTGTGTTTGAGGTAATAAACGACTCTTTCTTTGTGTTGGAAATCATACTATGCCAAGAGTGTGCTAATAGAAAATAGGGGTTCACATGGGGTAGGTGATACTAGAATAGGTAGGTTAGCAAAGCATTATTTCAATTAGGTAAAGACCTGTTGAGAATTAGGATCCTAGTAGAAATCAACATCCTTTTTCAGCAGATGGGTGAAGGAATGACACTTGTCTGCAAGCTGGGAGATGAATATGAAAATATCCTTAATTTTGCCTTGTAAGATACTGATTCAATAAAATTTTTATATTTTATTAAAATTTAAGTTTAGAAACCGCTGCAATGATATATAATAAGATACAAATTCTGATCAATTTTTGTAGATGTAACTATGAAAGAAATTGACAAAGATAGGGCACGTATTTTGTTTTCACTTATCCTGAAGTATATCTAAACTAGACTAATTGATAAAATAGTAACTTAGAGTGTAGCAACTGTTGTCACTTACCCAAAATATGTGCAAATTTGCCAAATTTTTAAAATTTTGAGTAATTCCTCCATTTTGAAGTTCTTGTTTTCCTTTGTGAAGTATAAGGGTAAGGGAAAAAAGTCTTAACAGTTAGCCATTTTCATCAAA
Organism: Taxus chinensis; assembly: GCA_019776745.2. Lineage (NCBI taxonomy): Eukaryota > Viridiplantae > Streptophyta > Pinopsida > Cupressales > Taxaceae > Taxus > Taxus chinensis. The sequence continues at coordinate 175,117,142 of CM034157.1, read as the reverse complement.
ATTTAAGTTTTGGGATCTTGCTTTGTTTTGCAGGTATTGTGAGTATTTCAGGTCCTTTTGTCCCACATGTCCCATGTTCCTTTGGAATCTTTCTTCTATGATTCCCCACTTCTCCCACAGTAAGATAATCTTTGTTGATCTTGCATATGCATCGATCTTTTTGTGAACCTCCAACCCTTCGTGCTGCTCTCGACTGCCAAAAATTCCTCTGGGCCCCTTGGGACACTGTAAGCCTATGCCGACCTTGGTTCAACCTATTAATCCCATTTTTTTAATCTCCCATTTGTGTTGTAGATCTTCGGGCCGGTAGATAACTTGTGTCCCATGGGTTGTTTATGCATCTTCAACTCGATTTCACGCCAGTGTAGTGCAGATATTTCAACTTCTTTTGTCCCGGATGTCCCAAGTGTGGTCTGGCCTCTAGTTCTCCACAAACCCACATTTTCCACATTAAGGCCATCATCTATGTTGTGGAAAATTTTTCCCTTTATGTCCCAAATGTCCCATGCAACATTGGGCCTCATGTGCTTCATTTCTCCATCATTTACGCATTGTGTAAGCGCATGTCAGAATCCAGTGTTTTAAGTTCCCCGTTCCCCGTGGACCATTAATGTCTTTATTAAAAATCCCCACCGACCTTCTCCAAATGGAATAAATATAAAATGGGAAGAGTTATTCATTATTTCCATTGTAACCATAGTCCAAGCTTTGTGTATTCTGTTCCAAAGAATTTCTATCTATAGCGCAACCCTGCCTTAACCATTTTCAAAAATTCTAAGTGCGTCTTGTCCCTGAGAAGGTCATCATTCATTTGATAGAAGGTTTTTCATAGCCTTTGTGAGAATTTCTGAGCTAATTTGGTCTTGTGTCCCTACCTGGACATTGCCATTTTTAGAACAATCATTCTCTCCTCTAAATCATTGTTTCTCAGCTCCTTTTGCCATAATGAAGATTCATTTCAAAGGTCATGAGCATATTTCTTCTCTCAAGACCTCCATACCCAACATAGGGGACACCGATGTGGAACATCTGGATTTTAATGACTTCTAGGCATGAATTAATGATGAAAATCCTTTTCCTATGGCTCAATTCATCAAGGATTGTGGGATAGTGTACACTGGAGGATTCCCTATCTTAGTCTGATGTGTAGATACAGATCTAGCCTATGGTTCTCATTTTGACCCCAACACAAAATAAATGAAAGACCCCAAGGTCAAGTAATTACCAAATTAGATGTGGGATGTATCAATACTACCCTTGGGATTCCAGTGTTTGAAGATTCAAATGTTCTCACTTTGGCACAAGCCCAACAATTGTTTGACCAAGAACCTGACAAGTACAAACACATGGTGGCTAAATCTTGGTTCAAGGTCCCAAAGAAAGGAGCTTCCAGGTTGCCTAAAGCTTTGTATAGAAGTGATTTCAAGGAAGATATATTTAAGACATCATCACTCTCTTGGCCAGGATAATGGGGCTTCTTATAAGAAACAAGTTTAACTTTTGGATGTGCCCATACATAAATATCATATGTGAAGGAAAACACAATTTGAATTGGGAAGAAATCATTTGTAACAATCTCAGTGAGAAACTGGCTAATGTGTAGAGGACCAATGTCTTCTACATGACCTCTTGTTTGATGTATACTATTTGGGCATATAGAGAATGGTTAGGTCTCTCTCCAGAAGACAATAAAAAGAATGCCCCAGTATATGAGTACTACTCAAAATTGACCCTAAAGAACAAAAATCATCATTTTAGAAGGGTCAATGATGCCTTCACAATGTACATTGTCAGGATTTTGGAGAGTTATATAGCTAAAAGATTTTTTGATGAAGCCAAATAGTTGATATCTACCTATGGCAGCTACTACATTCAGTTCAGGAAGTTATCCTATATCAGGTTAGCATGTTTTGAAGATTCCCCCTTTAAGCTCCCAATGTTTTGTAGTGATAAGATTGTTGTAGTAGAAATTTGTAGGCAGCTTGATAAGTTGCACAGAACCTGCAAAGACAAGAAGATAGCTGGTGTTCAATTCCCTATCACTCTGGGTAATTATACTTGTAAGACTTCCCTGGATGCTCAAAATATTGAAAGGACAGTTGTTGTTTCCAATTTTCATTTCTTTCAGAAAATAACTTGCTTTGATCTCAAAGGCTTCATCACCAATAATGTCAGAATGTCCTTTTATCACCTCCCTGATGTAGAAGACTATTGGGAAGATTTCTTAGATGACTATGAAGCAAGAAGAAGGTACTATGGCAGACTCTCTTTGCAACAAATCAAAGATTTTGGCATCTTCAAAGTACCAGAGGACCTGCAAGATGATGATGATGATCTACAATCTCTTAAGTATAACAAAACTATAAGGCACACTCCTCTTGACACCATTGACTGGTTCAAGAAGGAAAAAGATAATTTGCAAGAAATCATCAACCCAGTCTTGGTCAGAACCAAGGTTTGGTTTGATAGGAAAATGAAAATGTATAAAGTAGGTAGACTGTGGTCACCTTCCCAAGAAGTTTCTACATCCCACAGAGAATCTCTAGCTTCAACATCTAAAGCACACACTCAATCAGCCCCTTCTCCTCTTGAATCTTCAACTTGGGTATATACTAAGAAAGGGAAGTCTAAAAAGGCTGAGAAGGAAGAAGAAGAAATTGAAGAAGAAAACACTTGCCCTTCTCCCAAGCAATTAGAGACAGTCCATGGTGTCAAACAAGATTGTTGATCTTTCAAGTGATGATGAAAGAAACAAAAGAGCATGAAGAAGAATCGTAAAAGAAGGAGGAAGCACAAAAAAAGAAGAAGAAGTAGAAGACAAGCAAAAGATGTGAAATCAAAGCTGAAACAGTGGTCATTCTAGAGCCACAGAAACTCCTGCCAAGGAAATGCATGTTTCTAGTATTGGGACATCTGTCATGGAAGTGTCGACTGCACAAACCCTGGGTTCAATGAGTACTCTTGCATTAGGCCCTCTTGTTCCTCCTCCTTCTAGTACTACTTTTACTTGGGTCCAACCATTCATTGATAGTAAGAAAAGGAAGGCCTCATCCCAAATAGTTTCCCCCAAGTTTGATGTTGTAGTTGCCTTATTGGGCACAACTCCTGCCCCATCTGCCAAGAAGGCCAAAACCACATCTAGGTTAGTGTATTATTCTAAAGGCCATCAATTTTTAGAGAATGCCAAACCTAAATTGAGAAAGAGGAGAAATATTTGGCTTTGAATGATTTGGAGTTAACAAGCATACCATTGGGTGAGTCCACTCTTAAAAGCGAAGTTCATAATTTGAAGGAAACTGTATCAAAGGTAATTGAAAGAGTGGAAAAAGGAAAAAAAACACATAGAACAGTTGGAAGAACATGTGCAAATTCTCTCTGACTTCATCAGGTCTCTTGTTGGCAAGTGATAAGGTGTTAGACCCAACTCCTCTTACTTCAATGCCACCTCCTGTTGTACTGACTAATGAGGAGGTACAAAGCATCAAGGACATTCACAAGCATGCCTCTTATGGAAAAGCAACAGAATCTATGGTGGAGGATATGTTAATATCTGGCCTAAATTTCATAGAAGAAACATGTAAAGCCTATGATAACATTTGTTCAGTTCAATAGAGGCTCACCTCAACCACTACAAGCCTAGAGAAGGAACTCAAATTGTGGATATAATGCATACATGACCTAAGATTGATGAATACCACTGATGCATTGATTCTAATTGCCACTGGAATTTTTGATGACCCAAAGAATAACCTATCCAAGAAATGGGTTTATAGTGTAGATTGGAAAATAAGGGTCCTTAGAAGAGGCAAATTTTGAATTAAAGAACTCATTTCAAAAGGGAGAGGCCTTTAAAACTTGTGTGTTGGATGGCTTTTGAGATCTTCATTTTCAGTTCCTTAAGGAAGACTCTATTCAGAGAAATACAGTGCAAGATATCAAGGCAGAGTTCAAAACACTTGTCAAAGAAAATTATTCAAAAATGATAGTATCACTAAAGAAAAGATGAAAGAATTTTGTGCATTACAAGCTGCACTCATTGAGGTAAACAAAGGTTTCTTACAAATTTCAAACTTCAGGGAAGGAATGGAAGGTTTCCTGAATAGCTGGACAAATGCTACTACAAATACTACTATTCCCCAAGGCATGGAGATTGTTGGAGCACTGGTCAAGTTCAGAAACCAATACTCAAGATGAAGACTTGGTGACATCCTTCCTCAAATGTTCCCTCGACTAGTGCATGAACTTTCTTTTAATTTCCTTATATTTCAAGTTGGCATTATTGTAATGATGTAATTTGTAATTAGGACCAACTTAAGATATACTTTTGATTAAAGTATTAATGATTAATTAAAAGAAAGGAAACTGAAAGACTCAATTTGTAACTGCCTGAGTGGCTATAAAAGAACTCATCTTTCATTGTGAAAAGGGGTTGGATCTTGATGTTTTGGATGTAAAAGTACAGCTATTGAAGTATCAATACAGAAGAAGTTCTTTCCCTTTTTTCCTGTGTTCCCTCTATTTCTGCTCTCTATCTAATGAATGTGGATTTTATATATTTGGATATGAAACTTTGTGTTCACTCAGTTGATGTTATGCTTTGAACTTTGTGTCTATTGCATATATGTCATGTATTCAGATATATATAGATTCATGTGTTCTTGAAATTTCATGCATGCATAAGTAGGATGTTACTCTACAACCTATTCATCTGAAAGTGTTGTCATCTCTATTCCCAAGATCATTAATTCTTTGGCATCCTTTTCTTTTGTATTGAGAATTATTAAATATGGATACATTTAATACATCAAGATCCTCATTCAAATATTGGTAGTTTATATATTTGTAAATAAATAGGTTTTTATTTTGTTTAGTAAATAAGGGAACCTCTCCCATAAAGAGGAGGGATTGTTGTCCCATGAACTGTTGCTTGTCCATTAAGATTCAAATTTCCCAACCAGTTTTTTGGCACCCACCGTGGGGCACATTTAGTGCATCCCACCAAAATATCTTCAAATAGATCAACAATAATAACACACTGGTGGAGAGAAGGATATATACATGAGGTCAAAGAGCACAAGGTGTTGAAGATCCTGATTTTCAGTTGCTGGAATAAGAAATCTTTTACCTGACTACAGAAAGAAGAGCTAGGGGGAAAAGATCCACAAGTACTCCTCCTACAAAGGATAGGACTTCTTCATCTTCAAAACAGTGAATATCCAAAACTCAATCAAGTCCTAGTGCTCAATCCCTTGGTATTAGCTAGAGTTACAATCCCTTTAAAACCATTTTTCCCAGAATGGTTTTGTGACCTTTGCCTTGGGGTCAATGAGTTGGGCCTTTGGCTCTTTCCCAACCTTTGCATGATTTTCCAAAGGGAAATAGAAAGATTTTTCCCAAATTTCAGAGGAGATGGAAAAGTGCATCCAGATGAGCACATTGTTGCATTTATTGTGGCTTGTGGAGTGCTTGGAGTTGAGCATGAAGATGTCTCTTTCAGGATCTTTGTGGAGACACTACAGAACAATGTTGCAGATTGGTTTTATCACCTCCCAGCTGGTGTCATCACTAACTGGGATAATATGAAAAATCAATTTGAAAATCAATTCAAACCTGTAAAAGATGTGCATGCCCTTTTGGCTCAACTTTCTCAGATAAAAAAGGAGCCTTATTAGCCCATGCGTGAGTTCATGGAAAATTTTAAAAAGTTGGTGAATAAAATCCCAATGGCTACTCATCATGTAGATCAAATTCAAAAGTGTTTTTTCTAAATGCTCAACTACTAGAGGTAAGCTATGCATTGAGAAGAGATAACCTTGCCACCTTGGATGATGGAAAATGCTTGGCCATAAGTGTTGAAGATGATTTAATAATGTCAGGCAAGTTACAGAAGGAACTACCTAAAGCTAAGTCCTTTTCTTCTACTACCACGAGTTCTGAAAAATTAGTTCAGAAGATGGAAAATAATATGATTTCCATCAAGAAACAATTGGCCCAAAATGCTCCTTATAAAGATATTCCGAGAGGAATTTTCAACCTCGAAATCATTTTCATCCCACTCAGCCTAAGTTGGCAATTGAGGCACCACCTCTCAATGTCCCAGTCAATACAAAGTGTGAAGTTCAAGAACCAAAAGATGAGGTATAAGTTGAGGAATTTGAGGATCCTGAAGAGGAACTTGAAGAGGTGTAGAATAAGTGAATGATTCTCAAGTCAATTTCCTTACCACATAAGGAGTTGATGATGATGATTATGATGAATTGGTGGCAAAGATGAACAACGAAACATATGTTGTCATGACAAGAGAACAAATGAATAAGAAGAAGGAAGTGATTCAGCCAACAAAGAAATCTAAAGAAGTTCCAGTTACTATTCTGGTTGTTGTAAGAAGATAAGCTCCTATCCCTACTACTGCCACTCAAAAGGTAAGTAATGCTAATACTCCCACTTCTTCATCTTCTGTACCTAAGGCTAATACATCTTCAACTCCTATGTCCAAAACTTCTTCATCTACAAAAGTTGATAAGCCTAAGGCTTCTACTTCTTCAAGTTGGATTCTCCATCCACTTCAGGATCTTTTGACATAATTGATCATATTAAAAAGACCAAGATCCAAATCTCCAAAGTTGAATTCTATCAAACTCACCTAGATGCCTTTTCCCAGGTTGTCAAGTTTGTCAAGTCCAAACCTAGTCCATCATCCACCACTTCTAAAGGCTTGTTACCCACTCCTACCTCTCCACCTCCACAAAATTTTATGGCTTCAGCACCTTCTACAACTGAAAATATTGAGCCCTTCTATGTCACCCTGCTCATAACCAGTCCTAAGCTTAGCAATTGTGTCATTGACTCAGGAGCATCAAATAATGTGATGCCTGCTAAAGTTTCTCATGCCCTTGGCCTTACATTGACATGCACATTTGGTTCATATTATTCTATGGAAAGTAAGGAGGTGCCTCTTATTGGAAGGATCAAAGATGCCCAAGTTTCTTTTGTTGCCTTTCCCAGAGAAAAGGGTCAAAGGCTACCATTTTAGTTGCAGACATTCCACCATCATATGGTATGTTGTTGAGTAGGAATTTTTGTAGAGAAGTGGGAGGAGAGATTCAAATGGATTGGTCACATGCCCTCATTCCAGTTAATGGAAAAATGAAGAAATTGTTACCTGAGAGACAGGAAGAGTATATTGTGCAGAAAATTGATGATCCTAAAGCACAAATTCTCTATGAGGACATTGGCCATGGTAACTATATGATCATGTCTGAAGATGAAGTAAAATCTCCTAAGGGAGTGATTAATGATCCTAATGGTGTCTGGGTACTAGAGTTTGATGGTAGTTGTTCTTTGGTTGGATTTGGAGATGGTGTGGTTCTAACCTCTCTTGAAGGAAAATCTCACCCATTCTCTTATAATCTCTAGTTTGAAAACATAAATAATACAGGTGAATATGAGGCCCTTCTTCTCAGCCTGGTAATAGCAAGAGAAATGGGGATTAAGAATCTTTGTGCTCGAGGGGATGTTGAACTCATTTTCAAGCAGGTCAGAGGGGTATTCCAAGTAAAAAATGGAAGACTGAAGCATTATAGAAATCTGGTCTGGGATTCAATTGAATTTCTAGATGCCTTTTCTATTAAAGTTTTGCCTAGAGAGAAAAATACTAGAGCTGATGCTTTAGATGTGTCTAGATCTTTGCTAATCCCTCACCCATATTTCACTTAAGATAAGTTCATGATTGAGATGATACATATAACAAGTGTGCCAGATAATGTGAACCATTGGAAGGTGTTTAATGATGATCAAAAACTGATCTCCTTCCTTGAGCTCCAAGATAATTTTAGTCAACTATATTTTGAGGGAAGTGAAGTTGTTCATCATGAGTTTGTTTCATCTTCAGTGTTTGAAGAAGGAGTGGAGGAAGAATCTGATAAAGATGGTTGCATAAGATTGAAAGGTAATAAGATACCTAGAGGACTGGTAAGACTAGAAGATTTATTTGACAAGCATGATAGATATATCAAATCCAAGGTATCACATGAGGCCCATCAATCAACTGAATATGAAAAAATCAATATAGGGAGTGAAGAAAAGCCTAAATTGGTCAATATTGGAAAATGTTGTACTAAGGATGAAAAGAAGAAAATGATTGAATTGTTAAGAAAATATATTGATGTGTTGGCTTATTCATATGATGATCTAAAATCTTTCAAACCAAGGGAAATGCAGGATTATATTCCTTTAAAACCAAGGATTAAGCCATTCCACCAAAAGAAAAGGCAATATAACCCCAAAAAATTGCAGATACAATTCATCAAGAGATTCAGAAGTTGCTAAATGCCAGAATAATATTTCCTATTCATCATTCTACTTGGGTAGACAATATTGTACCGGTAAGGAAAAAGAGTGGAGAAATCTAGATTTGTGTGGATTTCATAAATTTAAATCAGGCCTCTCTCAAGGATAATTATCAACTCCCTATGTTGGATCAAATTTTACAAGTTGTCACTAGTTTGGAAATGTTATCCATGCCTGATGGATTCTCATGGTATAACCAAATTGAAGTGGATGTTCAAGATCAGCACAAGACATCCTTCACAACCCCCTGGGGAACTTTTTTATAGGAAGATGTCATTTGGTCTCATCAATGTTGGTGTAACTTTTCAGAGGGAAATGGATTTAGCTTTTGGGAATTTAAAAGGAAAGTGCATTGTGATTTACCTCGATGATTTGACCGTATTTTCTCTAAAAAAAGAGGATCATTTTCAACATCTTGAAGTTGTCCTTCAGAAGTGTAGGGATCATGGAATTTATTTAAATCCAAAGAAATCCATCTTTGGTGTCACAGAAGGAAAATTTCTCGGGCACATTGTTTCCAAAGAAGGCATCAAGATTGATCCAGAAAGAGTCTAGGCTATTCAGAAAATTCCTCCCAACAAGCAAGAAAGGTGTGTATTCTTTCTTTGGAAAAATAAATTTTCTAAGAAGATTTATACCTGATTTTGCAGAATTAACTAAGAGCATAGCTCAGATGATGAAAGAGAAGCAATCCTTTAGTTGGACATATGAGGGAAATGGTTCTTTTGAAAATATCAAGAAGACTATTGCCAAATACCCTGTTCTTTCCTATGTCTTGATTTTGAAAAGGATTTCATAATCTATTGTTATGCCACTGAGCACACCTTGGTAACCATTTTGATGCAGAAGAATTATGAAGGATGTAAAATACCTATAGCCTTCATGAGTTATGTTTTTAAGGCTCATGAATTAAAATACACACAAATGGATAAACATGTTTTTGATGTAGTAAAAGAAGTTAAGAAATCTTGTTTCTATATCCTCAATTCTCACTCAATTGTCTTTGTGCCTGATACAACTATCAAGTCAATCCTTACACAACAAGAGTTTGGGTCAAAAAGAGGAAATTGGGTGGAAAATGTCAAATAATATGACCTGGATATCAGGCCAACTAAGTTGGTTCAAGGTAGAGGCCTTTGTGAATTAATTGATAATAGTGCTCAAAGTGAATCATCCAAAGAAGAAGATGATTGATATCCCAACTGTCCTTTTCTTGAGTTCAATAGATGAATGGTATGCTGACATTGCTCACTTTTTGACTTATGGAGAATGTCCAACACACTTGAATGCTAAAGAAAAGAGAGTTGTTAAATTGTGATATGCACAATATGTACTTTGGGACAATTCATTGTTCAAGAGAGGAATTGATGGAAGATTTTTGAGATGTGTGGATAGAGAACAACAGAAAAATATTGTTGAGAGCTTTCCATGATCAGGCCTTGTGGAGGTCATTTTTCATCTGTTGTAACAACTCACAAGATTCTCCGTGTAGGTTACTATTGGCCAACATTGTTCAAGGATGCAACAAAGTGGGTCACAAAATGTGAAGCATGTCAAACCTTTGTGGGCAGACCCAAATTGGCCACCCTACCTCTCAAACCAGTGGTAATTGAGGAGCCATTTCAACAATGGGGGTTAGATTTTATAGGCACTCTTAATCCTAATTCTAGTGTGGACATGCATGTCTTGACAGCCACTGACTACTTCACCAAGTGGGTAGAAGCAATTCCAGTCAAAAGAACCACTTTAGAAGTAGTATGTAATTTTATTAAGGAGAACATTTTGGTCAGGTTTGGAGTCCCAAACAAAATTGTTACTGATAATGCCCCAAATTTCTCTTCTTATGAGTTGATTGATTTCTGCTATGGTTATGGAATCTCCCTAGCACACTCTTCTGATTACTATCCTCAAGGGAATGGGTAAGAAAAATCAACTAACAAAAATTTGGTGACAATCGTCAGAAAGCTTGTGGATGAATCTCAGAGAAATTGGCACAAAAATATTTATGATGCACTTTGGGAAGACAAGATCACACCCAAAAGAGCAATTGGAATGTCACCATTTCAGGTTGTATATGGAAAAAAAGCTCAGTTACCAGTGATAGTGGAGTTTCAACATTACAATTAATGAAATCCATTGAAGATGAAAATTTTACTAGCTCTATGGAGAAGAGGATTATGTATTTGCAAAATTTGGATGAAGATAGGTTACAGGTGGTGGATAGAATTGTTGCACACCAATAGAAAGTGAAGCAACTCTTTGACAAGAAATCCAGATCCAGAGACTTCCAGGTTGGAGATATTGTCCTACTCTGGGACAAACAATGTGAACCTCGAGGAAGTCATGGTAAGTTTGATTCTCTCTGGCTTGGTCCTTTCAAAATCAGACATTTTGCTGGTGAAAACTCTTATTACTTGAGCTATATGGATGGAACTTCCCTTCCATTTCCATATAGTGGTCAATATTTGAAGTTGTTTTAGTCCTAGGTGAATAGGTAGTCCCTTGTATAGTCTTGTATAGTTCTTGTTTTTGGCTTGTGTTTTCCTTCCTTGTTTTGCTTGTCTTTTGTATTGTCTTGTCTTGGGCTCTATTGCCCAATGGAAATTTCAAATTTTGAGTAATTCTTCCCTTTTTAAGTCCTTGTTTTCCTTTGTGAAGTATAAGAGTAAGGGAAAAAATTCTTAGCAGCTATCCATTTTCTTCAAAATTGAATTTTTGGGCTTTTTTTTTTAATTTTGTGGGTGTTTTAGGTCCTTTTTTCCTGCATGTCCCACGTTCCTTCGGGATATTTGTTCTCTGATTCCCCACTTCTCCCGTAGCAAGCTAATATTCCTTGGTCTTGTAGATGTATCAATATTTATATGAACTCATATCACTTTTTCTTCCCGACTGCCAGTTCCTTGCATCCCCGCAGGACCCACAACCTATTGATCAATTTTTTAAAGTTCCCTTTGTGTTGTGGATCTTTGGACCAATGGAAACTTGTGTCCCATGTCCCATGGACTGTTGTGTGTATCTTCTACTTACCCACTTTCCATTACTACTAGTGTAGTGCGAAGCTTTCGACTTCTTTTGTCCCAGATGTCCTAGGTGTGGTTTGGCCTCTAGTTCCCCGTAAACCCACATTTTCCACATTAAAGCCATCATCTATGTGTTGCGGAAACTTTGGCCCTTTGTGTCCCAAACTTCCAATGTAACTTTGGGCCTCCCATGCTTCATTTCTCCATCATATCTACACTATGTAAGTGCATGTCAGCATTTGGTGTTTTAAGTTCCCCAATCCCCATAGACCATTAATGCTTTCATTAAAAACCTCCACCGACCTTCTCCAAATGATATATATAATAGGTTAGGCTTGTCATTTCTACCATAAGACAGGTTAAAATAATTTCCACAGTCCTGTATCCCGCATACTCCTGAGCTGTTTAACTAGCTCAAATAACAATAATCATCAACCATTTATGAAAATTAAGTGATGCCTTCTCTATGTATCATTCATTAGGCTTCAAGAGGGTAATACAAATAAAAGGTTTTTTGATGAAGTGAAGCAATTGATTTCTACATATGGCAGCTACTACATTCAATTAAGGAAGTTTTCCTATATTGGGTTGACATGTTTTGAAGGGGCCCCTTTTAAGCTCCCAATGTTTTGTAGTGACAAAATTTCTCTAGTGGAGATTTATAGGAAACTTGATAAGTTTTACAAAACCTATAAAGACAAGAAGATAAATGGTGTTCATTTCCCAATCACTCTAGGTAATTATACCTACAAGACTTCCGTGGATGCTCAGAATGTTGAAAGGAAAGTTGCTGCTTCCAATTTTCATTTATTTTAGAAAATAACTTGCTTTGATATCAAAGGATTTATTGCCAATAATGTCAGAATTCCCTTTTCTCACCTCCCTGATGTAGAAGACTATTGGGTAGATTTCTCAGATGACTACCTTTGGGATTCAAGAAGAAGAAGGTACTATGGCCGGCTCTCTTTACAACAAATCAAAGATTTTGGCATCTACAAAGTACTAGAGGACCTACAAGATGATGATGATGACCTACAATCTCTCGAGTATAACAATACTATAAGGCACACTCCTCTTAACACCATTGAATGGCTTAAGAAGGAAAAGATTAATTTTTAAGAAATCATCAACATAGTATTCATAAGAACCAAGGTCTGGTTTGATAGGAAAATGAAAATATATAAAGTAGGAAGATTGTGGTCATCTTTCCAATAAGTTTCTACATCCCACAGAGATTCTCTTGCTTCAACATCTAAAGCACACACTTAATCAGACCCTTATCCTCTCAAATCTTTATCTCTGGTGTATACCAAGAAAGGGAAATCTAAAAAGGCTGAGAAGGAAGAAGAATTAATTGAAGAAGAAGATACTAAAATCCCTTCTCCTAAGAAGATAGAGGTAACCATAGTGGTTGAACAAATAATTTACCTATTTCTATTAGTTGTTATTTTATGAAGGAAAAACTAATTTCTACAGGTAGCTTCTTCTTCGAAGAAGAAGAAAGTAATCAAGAAGGAATCCAAGGCTTTAAAAAGGAAGAGGAGGTGGAATAAAAGACAGAGGTGATACATCAAAGGATTGGGTTTTTGTGGTTACCCTTGAGACATTGAACAGATTTACCTATTTCTAGAATTGGAGACATCTATAGTGGAAGTGTCAATTCTATTTCTACAATTGCCCTGGGCCGCGAATGAGTACCCATTGCTTTTTAGGCACCTCTTGCTCTCACCATCCATTTCCAGTACTAATACTTTTACTTGGGTACAACCATTCATTGATAGTAAGAAAAGGAATGCCTCATCCCAAATAGTTTCCCCAAAGTTTTATGTTGTAGCTGCCTTATTAGGCACAAAGCCCTGTATTCCATGTTGTCTACAATGAAAGTGAAAACCACATCTAGGTTAGTGTCTGATTCTAAAGGCAACAGTTTTTAGAGATTGCCAAACGCTAGGGAATGAGACTTCTAGAGAAATAATGGTGGCATTGAATAACTTGAAGTTGACAAGGATACCATTGCAATGAGCCCAGCTCCTGAGAAGTGAAGGTCCACAACCTAAAGGAAATTTTCGGTCAGGACGTGATTGACGACCACTGGAGAAAGGTAAGTAAACACATGATCAGTTAGAAGAACTGGTGTAGATCCTCTCTAACTTCATTAGATCCCTGTTGGCAAATGATAAGGGTTTAGATCATACCACTCTATTTTCAATGCCAACTCCTATTATACTGAACAATGAGGAGGTACAAAACATTAAGGAAATTCACAAGCATGCCTCTTATGGAAAAGCAATAGAAGCTATGGTAGAGGATATGTTGGGGCACGGACATCATTGTAAATTTCATATGCAGAATGATGGTGAAGCATATGACTAAGGATGTGTTCAGTCCAGTAGAAGCTCACCTTAACGCCCTGCAAAGGGGTAGAAAGACAACTAAAACTTATGGACAGAGTGCTATCACAAGCTTGAAGAGATTGTACTACTAGATGAAAAAATTCTCATTGCCATCAAAGATATTTAATGACGCGAAAGAAAAGGTGTCGCAAAAAATGGGTTTATATGTGGAGATTGGAAGATAAGTGCCTCTAGAAGAGGAATTTTTGAATGGCACCACTCATTCCAAAAGCTTGAATTTTCTTTAAAACTCTGCCATGTATTTGACATGACATAATGAGATTCTTCGTTCAACGAGTTCCTTCAAGAAGACTTGGTTCTATTTCAGAATTAAACTACAAGACAGGAATTAAACTTCTTGTTCCAAATATATTTTAATAGTTTTTAGGGAAAATATTTTGAAAAGACTTGTTATTGGTATCAAAGTTAGTTGTTATATTGTCAATTTACTTATGCTTTGTTACAACTTACATGTTCCTTGAAGAAAATAAATCAGTTTTCCATTTTTTTAATTTTTGGGATACAAACGGAAGTCATTTTCTTTATTTTTGGGATTTCCTTCTACTTTTACTAATGTTTTCTCAAAGGCATGGAAATTCCTTTTATTTGTTTCACTGTTTTTCAAGAGATGTCAAAACAATAACTTTATTGTATGGTATATTGTTCAAAACCCTCATATCTTCTAATCCTTTCTGTTATTTTGACCTTATGATTTCCAAAGTATGGTCTTGAGATTTGTGACCTTTCTTTGTTAATTATGTTTGCTTGTTGTATGTACGATTTGTATAAATAAGTTTCTAATATTAATGAGAAGTACTACTAATATAAGTGGCAAAATGTATCTCGGTGAGTGGCTATATTTCTCCTACATTTCAATTTTGTCAAGTTTTGGATCCCTGATGTTTTCCATGTATGTGTCTACATACACAACAATAAGGCTCAAATTTTAATTCAAGAAGTTATCTCTCTCATAATTTCATAAGAATGCACTAGTGCATCTGACCTATGTGTAAAGAAAATTTTCTAAATGTTACGAGTATGTATAACTTTGTGTTCATTGAAATTGTAAAGAAAGAACTTTCTATTTCTAAAACACTTCTATACAAAAAGTAATCTTAAGGAAAAATAAAGCATAAGTAATTAGAGACGTATGGAAATCTCATTACATCCTAAGAATATTTCATTCAAGTCCATAATTATCCATAATGGAGTGGGTGTAAATGCCAAATCATTTTTTAGAAACAAAGAGCTCTTTCTTCATATAGGTTGGTTTATCTTGTCCAAAGTGTTGATACATATATTGACATCAGGATCCTATTCAATAAGGAGTTAGTAAATCTGCATGTCACAGGTCTCCCATTCTCCCCGTCCCCCCCAAACCTATCCCAAAAAGAGATAATCATTGATTTAATAAAATCTAGATTTATTTTATTAAAATATGAAAGTAATGTTTGGTATAAATGATATACAATGAAATATATATGCTAAGGCAATTTATCCAATCTTAATTATGAAAGTAAATGGAAGAGATAGGGCACTTACCTTGATTTCTCTTATCCCGAAGTGTGCCCGAGCTGAAGAATGTGATGAAACAAAAATAAAAATCGTTGCAATGAACCTTAGAAAAATGTAGAGGAGGTGGAAATGCTTAGACACAGGTGCCTGGGCAAGAATAGGGGCACCAGCGGGTCGCCCAAGACCTCTGTGGAGGCGTATGGAGTCTGCAAAACAAGGTAGGAACTCTGGTAAAACTGATATTGTCATCTAGGGTCTTCACACTTGTTTGCAATCTTGGGTCGCCTGTATGTCACACTTGGATCATTGAAGTGAACTTATGACGATTGAGCGTTGCACTACATCTCAGACCCCATGTAGTTCTATGTGCTTGTGTGTGCAATAGTGCTCCTAGGTTGCCCTTGCGCTGATGATGCCAAGATAGGGGCGATAGCTAGATAGAATGCAAATGTGTGGATGGAAAAATGAACTTCCCTTTCCTATGCAGCGTGTATACAGAATAATAAGCCCAAGAAGCAGTCCCTTTGATATATATATAGATATCCCTTGATAGAAATTGCCCGCCTTTATAATGGTATGTATGTTGTGTTTATATAGGGATCTCTTGCTTGAATTTCGACACTAGTGACCTGACATGCCAACTAGGACATTGGATAGGAGTAAGAAAACCGAAAACGCTGACCACAAATGTTAAAAATGTGAACAAGAAAAAAGAGGATAGGAGCACCTGGGTGCCAGTGTCCAGTGGGCCTAGTATCCTGAGACAACTAATGACAAATGTGAGAATACTGACGGACAGGGATCCCTGTGACTTGACCAGAATTGGGTGTTTGAGTGAAAGATGTGAGAGATAAAAATAATTAAAACAAGTAGATGTACTAGGAAGTGTGTCACCAATGAATACTTTTCTTACTCAATATCCATACATAAAACAACATACTTGGTGGTATAGTAAAATAGTAGTAGTGCGTGTGATTTTGTGTCTACATTTTCCCCCCCCTTATGCTATTTCAATGAAATTCAAGTAGTGTAAAGGAAGTAAGGAATATACCTGTGAGAAGTCCTGAGAAGCCTTGTTGCAGAAGTACACGCAAAATTAAAACATATATCGTGGCTAACCATGGATCAACAGTGTCGATCCATGTGGCGTAAATAGAGATAACGAACCATTGTAAGGAGCACTTGAAGAAATTGATGCTTTGATTTCAAGTGATTTGGAGATTTTTGAATTTCGCTTGATGGAGATTTGAGGGGGGTAGGGAGTGATCAATTCCCAACCTGATTTTTGTATGCGTGAAAAACTGATGGATTTGGGCTGTCCTGCCGCTATTGAGGAAGAGTGTTAGGGAAAGTGGTCTAGTTTTACCCTCCAACTATGACTACATACTCAAAATTTCTAGCCACTGCAGACAGACAAAAGAATTTTTTTTTTCATTTCGATCTAACGAGAATAATCCATATAGGAGTAGTATAGGAAAGGAAATGACGTCTCATTACCCCCACTCCAAGGGTGTCACGATGTATATGATGCTAGATGGCTTCCATGTTAGGTCATCTAGAAGTGATAAATTATAAAGTACCTTCCCATGTTAGGTCATCTGGGAAAGTAGTGATGCAACTCCCAAGTTAGGTCATCTAGGAGGAGTAGTAAAATACATGGTATGTTGTGTCAATTGATTGATTTGATTCGAGTAGTAGAAAATTGGTTTGAGATCGAGTATATATGATAGATTACTCATGGGGATATTTTTCACTTTTTACACCCAGATTAGGTCATTAGGGGGAGTCGACAGACGGTGATAGAAAATATCACATGATAATGATGACTTAGAAATGTACAATGATTGTGTAGTAGTGCAAGGGAGCATCATAGAGTGATCCTGATTGTATGCCCCCCTTTCGGCCAAAAGGGAGGGATAGTAAGAACGAACATTGAGCCAAAAGTAGATGTGCAATGATGTGATGAAGAGTAAAGTGAAGTGTAGTAGATGTCATAAGCTAGTGTGTTTATCGAGTTAGAGATGGGCCTAGTAAGAATAAAGTTCTATAAAAGGTGTACGATACTATAGTAAGAGAAATTCTGAACCGAATGGCGAAGATGGGGAAGAAAATGGAGTAGTGCAGCTCAAGATATGAGCGAAAATGTGTAACGTGTATTAGTTGGAAGAATATACCCAAATAATAACTATAGCCAAGTGAGAAATTAAACTTTCTATAAATAGTAATAGTAAAAGGTGAATAATAACCGCATTTGAACCATGAGTGAGTGTGATTTTGAGTTTTGAGCTTGTGAAGATGCCTCAAATTAGAGCAGTGAGATCAAGTCGATTCGAGATGGTGGTGGTGGCCCTAACGTTGCACACGACAACTGAGTTGGTAAGCATGGGATAATTTTCAAAAAATGTGTACAGAATTGAGCTCGTTTTTGTAAATTTTTACAAATATTTGAGTTTTTGATTTTGTAGGTGTCTTTGACCTATGGTAAGAGCAGAACAAGGTGCTAACTTTCTTCGGGATGCCAACGCCCAAATCGAGGCGTTGGTGACCTACTCCTAGGTGCTCGCGACCTGCTCATGGGCAATGGCGACCTAGGAGGTTGCTTTGACCCCAGAACGTGATGAATGAAAAAATTTATGCTTTGTGATGTTATTAGTAGCTACTTTTTGTGTACATATGAGGTGTTAATGTCTTGTTTTTGTTGTTGTTTTGTGTTATACAAAGGGATATCCATTTGAGGGAGTTCCACGAAGATCAAAATTTGGGTACGTTGTTAGGAATAGGCCAATCTGATGCAGATTTGGATATACTAGACCATGTCGGCTTGTGACACATAACAAGATTAGGGGAGATACCTCATAACATGACTATGATTACTGAATTGTGTGAGAGGTGGTGCGAAGACACTGGTACTTTTTGGTTTTCTATTGGGGAGATGACTGTGACCTCGGATGATGTATATCGCATATTATGACTACCAGTTATGGGGGAGAGAGTCTAGGTGATGGCAGTAGAGGATGCTCAGAGGAAAATGAGAGTAGCTAGATGGTATTTTATAGGGACACATGTACATATTGAGAACCACATTATCTTGGATGCCATATTGAGATTGGGTGTTTTGTGGTTGTGGAAATTTATTATAGTTGGGATTTCTTTCATGGGCAGTATTGGAGGGTGGAGGTGTGGGAATCTTGTATAATATGTATGATATCTGTCAATGTATAAAGGAGGATGTCATGAGGTATGCGTGGGCGCAATGTGTATTAGCACACTTGTACAAGGACTTATAAAAGTTCACATAGGAGGACCACAGGGGTGGATCCGGTGTTTCGCAAATAAGTTATGTACGCATGAGTAAAACAGATAGGGTAAGGGTGAGGAGGAATACCTATGAATGAAGGTGGAAGTTAGAGTGCGCGCGTTCTGATTTATTGATCCAGTGCTGATTGCGAGAACTTCCTTTTTGCTAGGAGGAACTACCTATGAATGCAAAACAAGACCACAAGAGGAATATTAAACAATATATGTCAGTGGACTGCCTTACGTGTGCTAGATCAAGGAAGTGTGATACTTCCTAGATGGATGTCAATCCACTGTTTAATATAATTTAATGCAAGAAATAACATAAACAAACAACATCCTACTATAGTTAATATAATTTAGGTATCTCATTCAAATATAATAAGAAAATTTAATCTAACGGGTAAGGTTATGATCAGATCTGGAGGTTGGGCAGGTAGCCAAGGTGATTAGGACAAGTCAGGATCAGATTTTGGGTGGTTTGGTTTATTTGGGTGAATGTTATGAGGTTGCTGTTATAGGAAGAATTACCAGATACAGAGACCGACATCAGTCTGATATGACCAATGCCGGTTGAGAGGAAACTGATGACGGTTTGGGTTAACCGGTGTTAGTAGGGGTAAACTAATAGAAACTCAATAAAACTTGGTTTTGAAGATTCTCTATGATTATACAGAGAATGGGAGAATGAGGGTTAGGTTGCCAAAGACACTGAGAATTCTCAGAGACGTCTGTAGTTAGGTATAGAGAGTTGGGAGGTTGTAGGTGGTTAGGAGGAGGGATTTACAGGAAGGTGGGAGGTGATGAGATGCAAAGGAGACTAGGAATATCCAATAGAGATAAAGAAACTGATCTAAATAAGTATGGAAAGATGTAGATCCAAATGCACTTACTTGTATTTACAGACTGATGGTTGGATGAGGGTGACAGTTGATATATAAAACTGGTGGTTAGGTCCATGAAGTGCTTCCTGGAATGTTACCATGAATTCTTAAGCTTCAGATCAGTCTTGGTGCTGGTTCAAGATGTGGGTAAGTGCAACAAGTTGGGGGACATTTAAGTGGACATCAAATCCTGAATTTTACATCAAAAACAACAAAACATCAAAATTAGTCTTCCGCGACTTGAACCATGCCAAAAAGTCAAAAATATGTCATAAAAATGGTACCATCGTGTAGGGGAGACTATTAGCTTTGTATAAATACTGATTTTAAAGTGAATAGAATCTTGGATAAATATCATTTTATAATTTTTTACTAATAGTAGGTCTTTAAGACACTTTTTCCTGTGAATGTTTATGTCTACGTTTAAGACTGCAAAATTTGTTTCACTTATCAGAATGTGATAAAACTTATACCATCCCAACCATGGTGAAATTATATACATATTCAAAAAAAAAATTATTTGATTTCAATATTTTTTGATGAAGTTATGGTGGGCAAACGGAAAGTGCTCTGTTTTCTTTATGTTTTGAGACCACTTTCACAAAAAATTCATAAAAAATAAAAGATTTCTCAAAAAAATACAAAATAAAATCTATCCCAAGGTAGATAGTGGCATCTAAATTCTCACAAAAGGAAAAATTTATATATCAATTTTTTTTGGTCATCCAAATTGTCAGGCAAACAGACTATAATCTTATAGGCATTTTTAAAAAAAAATACCAAGTCATTGAATTTTGAGTGTTTAATATAGCTAAACTTGTCCATTTTTTACAAAAATGATAGTAGTTTAGAAACTAGATTCCAGATGCTACGATTCATATTGATATAATATTTGTTCTAATTTTGAGTGTATGTATTGCTAATAATCCCTACAAGTTGATATTATGTTTTTATTTGCAATATGACGTATACTTATGACCCCTTTTCTGTCCCCCAACTTGATGCACTTACTCATGTATGGGTGTGAAAGAGGGCTCTAGTGCGTGCTTACATGCAAATCTCTCTCTTCTCAGAATCAAATAATTCTTCCAACCCTTGTAACAAGGTTACCAAAATGAATATATGGTAACCGACTATGGTTTAGGTTAACCGGTGTCGGTTTAGGGTTAACTGACGTCAGTTACGATGGGATATCCTAGGTTGCCAAAATAACAAATCTTGACTATCATTTTACTAGTTCTACCCGTTGGTTCGGGTCAAAAATGGTATTTTCTGCATAAGTAAATGGGCATACTATTAGAGAAAGAATAGACATCTAGTGTTAGGGTTAGACTAAGTCTCAGTTAGTTATGGTAAGTAGAGATTGAGTCCTAGTTAAAAGGAAACATACTAAGAATAGGTCTATGATGAGGTGTCTAGGTGAGGTGGTGGGTGTCTAGGTGAGGTGGAAATTAATTTAATTAAGGTATTTATTAATGAATATTGTGAGAATGGGCATTAATTTAATTATAGGTAATTAAATTAATATACATGTGGGGTAAAGGGGGAGTGTGACCCAAATTTGGTGTCTACATTTTTCCCCTTTTTTTGCGTAGCTTGTATTGGTAAGTGATGCTAAAAAAACAAGAAGTGATTGCCCCATGTGTGAGTGAGAGCGGGGTTGTCCCATAGTGTGGGTGAAAGTGATCCCCCTCAAACCAGGAACTGATGAGGGGGTATACGGAATCAGTAAGTGGTTTGATAAATGTGTATGTGGTGGAAGTGAATGTAGGTTGGGAAGGGTAGGAGTATGATGGGAAAGGGTGAAGGTCAATTTGGGTAATAGGTAATAGGTCGGGGTCAAATCGAGAAATTGGTAATGTCAATCAAATCGGGTAATAGGTAATAGGCTAGGGTCAAATTGGGTAATGGGTAATGGAAATCAAATGCACACACATGTATAGACTGCAACATGGTACCAGGTTGAAGAGCTTGCAAACTCTACATCATCCAAGGTTGATAGGTTTATCCAAACAAGGGTGAAGTGATTTAGGTATCCAAAGCATATGATATGGTCCGGAAACATAACGTAGGTCATGTGTAGGAACATTTAGGTATGTTCCGGTACACCAAATGTTTGGTTGGGATAAATGGCATGACAATAGGAATGGTATGGTTGTTAGGTTAAAACAACATGGGTAAAATCATTGCAAGGTATACCGAGTACAAAAGTTCAAGGTCTCACCAAATTAAGTAGGTTTCAGGTCCAGGTAAATAGGTCATGGCATGGGTACGGCCAAGGTATAGGTAAATAACAAATCCTAAGACGTAGTTAAGGAACTATAGGGGTAGTTTGGGCATGTAGGTAGGTTTCCATAAGTGTGGGTGAGGTCAAAGGGTTTTGGTCAATGAGGAGTGGAGGTCAAAGTGGACAAAATGGGGTAAAAATGAGAGTAGCAGGAAACCGATGCCGGTTATAAAGTAACTGATATCGGTTTATTATGACCGACATCAGTCATGTCAGGTTAGGGTTGATAAAAATAAAAATCCATATTTTATGGATTCATTTTAACTTTTAATTATTTGTGAAAATGAAAGAGCGTGGTCCATAAGTGGAAAGTGATGGTACGAGGTGTTTGAGTTGAGTGGGTGAGTCTCTTAGAGGGTGATTGGCATTCGGTAGGCAGGTCCACAAGATCAATTGGGGCCATTTGATTGGTTGTGAAGGTGAGGAGTGGATTTGGTGATGGCGGAAGTGGGAGAGGGTTCGGGTCGCCCACCGGCATAACGGCCAGGTGTACCATTATGCCAATGACACTGAGATGAGGTAGGATTCAATCCTCTTTTGTCATTTGATTGAAAATGATGTTTTTAAATTGGTTTGGGTAAAAAAGGGGGGTTTGGGTGGAAAATGAAGTTTGCATTTGTAGGTAAAAATGCATGAAATGAGGGAGGGGGGTCCAATATAGTGTAAATAGGGGTGGGAATGAAGTTAGGGTAGGTTTGGTTAGGGTATATTGGGTGTTTTTTAGGGTGTTTTTGAGAAACATTTTGGATAGGCAAAGGGGTTTTAAGTTTTTTATTGCAGGGGACATTTGTGGTTTTTGAGGAGCCAACTGACATGACCTTGGTTGACATGTCAAGGTTTTAGTCAGGCACCAGTTGAAATTCTGGTCAGCATAAAGTAGATTGACATCAAGTAAAAATTAAGATGACCGATATAGGTCAGGTTTAACGTTGGGCTGTGAGGGCTATACCTAGGTCTAGGGAAAAATTGTCAAGTATCTCTTAAAGGAGACTAAGGTGATGTAATTACGACCAAGGGAAATGTGAAATAAAAACCAGGGTAGAATTTTGAGGGAAATGAATGGTAGATTGATAATGCATAAATTAATAAAAGTGAGGGATTTGGGATGGTTGGCGTATCGGTTAGGGTAAAATGATTCCCTTCTAGGGTGTGGATGGGATGAGGTTAGAAAGTAGTCGGTGAAGCCTGGAAAAGGGGATGTATGTTATGGCTCCACAAAAAAAATCTTGTTGGAGACTGTTGTTGTAAGCTAACCACTACAGCTGTTGGATAGAGGAAAAGATGAGTTATTCTTAATAGGCTTGTTTCTGATTGGAGTTCAAGATCAATTTTGAAAAAATGTTTTGAGTTGGAAGGATACAACTTCTCCTTTGATTGGGTTAGCACTCATATCAGAGGAGTTAGGAATCAGAGTATGAATCTTCACATTCAGTGGAGGCATCCTCACATACACCTGTCGTATAGAAGTGATATCTTATGCTGAATGTGTTTAGTTCATAGAATGGAAGGCTGAGTTTTTTGGTGAAATTTCATTTGATAGATTGGGATTAGGGTAATAGGGTCAATAGTTCTCCTTACCTAACGATGGGTGAACATGCTACCATGGCTCACAGTACTAAGGGATTATGTGACCCATCCGGTGAAATTGATCTGACGTTATGTTGATGAAATAACTGGTGAATGGTTAAAGGTGTATTGATTCTAGTTAGGATGATGAGAAATAAGGGGAAGGATGGGTAGGGGGAAGGAAATTATGGAGGGAGGAGTTAATAGAAGGTGTATGTACGGAAAAGAAGGGAAAGTGGGTGTTTGGGTGATGGTGGGGGATGACAAGTAGAATAAGGGAGTGTAGGTGTAACAATACACTAAGAAAAAGGGGTAGTTAGTAGGGTTGTGATTTGGGTAGGGTGTGGTGGGAAATAATTATGTCATGTAATAGGTGTGTTAGGTAAAAGGTATGTTGGGTATGGTCAAGGCTAAACAATGTTGTGGTTTGTTAGATGCAGGCTAGGGACCAACTGCGGATGAGGGATAGAGTAATGCCTTTGTTGTTAGTGGTATGATCGAGCATGACTGCAAAGGAGTGGAGGCATGTGAAAGATGTTGTCTTGATTGGGATCCAAAGCTAAAAACATATAGTTCAAGATCTGAGTTTGATGGTTGCACTATTCGATAGATGGGATTCAATGACCAATACATTCTACCTACCGATGGGTGAGATCACTGTCACCTTTGGATGATGTATATAGGATTCTGCGACTACCTATAGTGGGAGAGCAGGTTTATTCTATTTCATTAGAGGCATCAGAGGAGATGATAGTGGTAGTGTTTGGATAGGTGATAGTGGAGTTGAGATACCATAGTGTGAGCTTGAACTATGGAGACATGTACGCATTCCATCCTCAAGAGATGAGGTTGGTTGTCCTGATCATGGAGGTAGTGTGTTGCTTTGCGTTGCCAGATGCAGAGGGTGGGAGATTCCCATGAGTGCTAATGGGGGTTCTCCATGACATGATGGAGGATAGGACCTATTTTTCTTGGGCACCAACATTCTTGGTGTAGTTATATAGAGAGTTGTGGGCCTATGGGAGGCTACCAAGGTTTAGTTTGTGTTGTACCTTTCTTCTTCAATACTGGGAATACGAGCACATCGTATGTTTGCGTCCAGTTAGTTTGCACTGGCTTGATGCATTCAATACGGGCTTGGTCTGAGTTGGTTATAGGAATTGGGTACATGTTAGGGGAGAGTGTAGGGCTACTAGGTATATACATGATATACGATACTACAGGTGCGTGCTAGAGGGATTGACATCTGGTTGACATCATTTGGAGGCCATATATTGGCTTCCCTTCTTACAGACACATGGCAGTGGGATTGGATGAGCTACAACTACTTAGATGGATAGAGGGACGTTGTGTTGGCGAGCATGAGATGATACCCATTGATAGGGTCAGATGACAGTTTGGGCTGCCCTAGGACATGCCTCCACCATTCCCACAGTATATGAGAGATGATGTGGAGAGGCCTTCCTCTACCATAATTGATAGTGTACCAACAGGGTAGGAGGAGCAAGATGGTGGATAGGAGGATTGATGATGCCAGGGTTATTGACAGATATAGCAGTGGTGGGTAGGCAACTATGGGAAGCACCACCAAGGCTAGGGAAGCCTGACCTAGCCACTATTATAGTTCAGAGGGACACATTACAGGGGTAGGTGGCCACCCTTTTGACACAGCTGGGAGTATTGTAGGGGCAACTTACAGGCTCAAAGGCATAGTTTCCACTGTTACAGGCATAGGTGGTAGCCCTGCAAGGCCCAGGTTGCATAGGGACAGGTACCCGCATAGAAACATGGGTGGGGATGGTGATGGGGGACAGGTGGCCTCCTTACAAGTGTAGATAACAGGTTTGTAGGGTCAGTTGGCCACTGCACATGCTCAGATTGTGGCCCTACAAGCCTAGGTCACAGCACAGGCACCCTCACAGGCCCAGGGACAGGGTCCCATATTATAGGAAGCAATGGGACAGGGTCCCATGGTATAGGGAGGAGGGAAGGGTTCACATGTATAGGGGTTGAGGCCATCATTATCAGGATAGAGCTCGTAGATTGCTACGAGACCTATGACACCACCATAGATAGTGCCGATGGCGAGATTTAGGGATGCCTTGAATGAGGCTAGATATTACCAGGATCACTTGATGACCGATGGGATAGATGTCCCCTCTTATGTAGATTACAGAGTATAAATGCCTCGAGTGAGACGAAGAGATCCCGTACGCATAGTGCAGAGATTATAGGGGGCCGACGAGCCCCGAGACAGGGTCAGGGTGAGGCCACTAGTTCATGGAGGCATGACCTAGCTACAGGCCAGGAAGAGGCTAGACCAAGACCCATGGAGGGTGGAGAGATGCTGGTAGGGTGCCAGGATGGAGGAGAGGAGGAGGAGATAGATGAGACTGGCATGGATATCAGGTGGGGTGATGATTAGTCATCTGTATGGTTATTTATTTTGATTATTTTTTTGATATATACTAGCCTACGTACTGATGATAGTGAGGTTGTACATGAGAGTTTTTATGAGT
Organism: Taxus chinensis; assembly: GCA_019776745.2. Lineage (NCBI taxonomy): Eukaryota > Viridiplantae > Streptophyta > Pinopsida > Cupressales > Taxaceae > Taxus > Taxus chinensis. The sequence continues at coordinate 175,091,312 of CM034157.1, read as the reverse complement.
TGATTTTTATACCAGCCTGCGTGTCAAAGATTTTGAGGTTGTACCTAAGAGATACTTGTATTATTTTGTATCAAGTGTATATTTGATGGATACACAAACTTTCATTTATAGATGGTGATGTATTGATGGTATGGATGATGTACTTGTGTTTTGAAATTTCTATTGTTATTTGTGTATGGATGGAAACTAGGTGGATTAGGCATGGTGGAGTCAGGGCATGGTGGAGTTCAGGGCATGGTGGAGTTAGGTCAAGTTAGGCATGGTTGAGTTAGGTTGGTTTAGTTAGGCAGGTGTTTTAGGCATGATGGAGTTAGTTGGTTTAGGCATGGTTGAGTTAGGTCATTTAGGCATGGTGGAGTTAGGTCAGTTTAGGCATGGTTGAGTTAGGTCAGTTTAGGCATGGTTGAGTCTTATTTTAAGTTTTGATTTAATTTCCAAGTTATTGGTAACATGGGAAATAAATGATGAGTTATATGTATGTTATGGTGTAAATTTCAAAAATCTTTGATATTATGGAAATGTGAAATGATTGATTGGATGTTTTGATGATGTGATAAAATGGTAGATATGTATGTGTGGTAATTTTCCAAGTGTTATAAAAAATGGAAATTAATTAAGGGTAGAATGTTAATAGAAAACATGTGGGAAAAATGGGTTAGGGTAAGAGTGAATGAGCTAACCTCCAAGGGCCCCATGCCCTCGAAGTGCTGCCTACATAGCCCCGTGAAAAGGGGCCTCAGGCCGATGTAGTTATCCCATAAGCTAGGGAAGAATATGATGAGGTAGAGGAATGGGTTGGTAGGTTTCAGGCATGATTGAGTCTAGGTCATAAGCATGGTTGAGGTCACTAGGCATCTTAGGTGAAAGTGGAAATCTTTAAAATGTAGATATCGATGGTCTGGTCCTGTATAGGGTAATCAATAAGTAATGAAGAAGGTGAATGGTAAGAGGTGACAAAAAGAGCCACCTAATTGATAAGAACCATAATGATTCTTCCATACCAGAGATTGGCTTATGAACATAAGACCCTAAAGGTGTTGCATGTTTGACTATGCTAAGGGTGAAGAAAGTCACATGATCACAAAATGTCATGTTTGCGGAAAGTCCCTTGAGAAGATAGAAAATTAGGGTGAAAAGGAAATGAGGTGAAAATGGGTGGTTTTAGCGTAACTTAGTGTACGAAGGACATGTTTACCTGGCAAGAAACCCATGATCAAAAATAGGAAAGTCCATGACGAAAAAGTTATCATTTTCTTCTTTTGTTTTTATTTTTGATAGAATGATTGATGCAGGAAGTCTATGTGGGATGATTATATTATCTCCTTGAGGTCTTCATGAAGCTGATCAATGCGGGAAGCTTCTGAGTATTTTTATTTTGTTTGTGCAAGGATAGTCCTCTTTTTATGATAGACTATGTGCAGTATGGTAAGCTTTGTATAGTTGTCCTTTGAGGGAGCAGTCTATTTATAGTGGCGAGATAGAGAGAAGATATGTCCCTTTTGAGGGAGTCATCTTTTTGCTGGAATTTTGACTCAAGGAGTTGAATCCCATTTTACTTTTGGACGTTTAAGTCATGGACAAGACTATAGAGGAATATTAGGTTCTTGTTTAGAAGACAAAACCATAGCACACAAGGTTAACTATGAAAGAGATGGTTTCAAGTGATGAATGACCATGGGATTCCATCTTTGAAAAAGATGAAAAGTATCCATGAGAATCATGCCATGAGTAGAGCCATGGTACTCATATTGAAGATAAAGATGAAAGGTGACGGGTAGTCAAAATATTCTTGTTTAGTCATTGATCCTCAAAACAGGTTACATGGAAGGTGAATGCTGCTCAAGGGATGAGCGCTCAATAAAGAGAAGGTGATATAGGACTAGATTTCAACAATAAAATGGTCAAAGATGCAAGGCATTGAGGGGCTCAGGTTCGGGTTTACCTTTGAGTGAAGACAAATGATAAGCACCTGATCCATAGGTATGAGTAACGATATAGGGTCCAAGCCAATTAGGAGAAAATTTGCCCTATTTACTTTTTTCTTCTTTGGTTACGTGTTGATTTTCCTTTAGAACGAGGTCACCAAACTGGAAAGTTTGTTCATGGACATTTTTATCATAGGCACGTTTGATACGTTTTTGGTAGATTTGGTAAATAGTTTTTTGAAAGGGACTATACCCTTGTATACAAAAAGGGGGGCCTAGAAGCCAGAATAGGAGTGAAAAACATTATAAGAAGGATCAAGATCTAGATAAGACATAAAAATCCAAGTGTAACCAAAGAGTAGTTACCCCAAAACATCCAACCAGTTCGAAAACTGCAAAAGAGCAGCAAAAAAAATAGCAACAAAACAGCAAAAAACACGACAGAAGTCAGCAAGAACAGCGCAGATCCACAATTACTTCTTGGCAGCTTTGGCAATTTTGGATTTGATAGTCTACCAGGAGGTGAACATAGCCAATGCCATCATGTGAGTAGGGTCAGTAGTATCCAGCTGTTGAATGGTTTGTTTGCTTTCTTTTTCCATGTCCCCAAAGAGTAGCTGGTATGCCGCTGAGATTAGAGACGCAGCGGACATGCTGCTCAATAAACTCCTCAATTGCACTAAATATAGCCATATTATGATCATGGTGAGTCTTGGTTTTTCCAAGTCAGTTGTCCAGGGAGTAAAGTTTTTTGTAGATATCTTCAACCTGATTGTTGTCAATATCAGCCTCCTCCTCCTTCATTCTCTTACCTTTTTGCTTAGACAAGTTTTTTACTTCTTCTTTCAGCAGCAACATGTCAGTTTCTAAAGCTTCCAGCCTTTTAGTGGAGCTCTCAGCATGTGTCTCCTGAGAACATGTACTGCTAATGTGTAGGAGATTATGGGCAACCTCCAAGTCCCGAGGCACGTTCCCTGAAACAGGGGTATCCAGGTTCAGCCTTTTAGAAGATCTAGTTATAGGCCTGTTTCGAGGTGGAGGTGAAAGGGGTGGGAGCAGAGGTGGGGGGGATGATAGGGGGAGCCGAGAAGGAAGGTCAAAGGGGTAGCAGCAGTGGTGATGGGGATAGAAGGAGTGGTATCGGCAGCGGTGGTGGGAAAAGAAGGAACAGAGATGGGGGAGGTTGGAATGCCGGGAAGCTTAAGAAGACACAGTTTATGCAACAAGAAAATGAGACCTTGATGCAAAGGGACCACACGAGCATGTTTTTGGAATTCCAAGATGGAGCACTCAAGAGAATTAAGTAAATAATGAGGGAAGCATACCGTGTAATTTCTGCGGAAGTGATTGAGGAACACAAGATGCTTTAAGGGCACTGTGACAAATCTCCCCTCTAAAGAAATGTATCTCACCATCATACGGGTGACCTCGTCAAAAGGTGGAGGGATAGAGCTGACTTGCAGACCCACTGTGACAAAAACTAGTTTCTCATTGCCCTCCACAAATTTCCTCTCCTCAGCCGGCCTGTCAATCCTTTTATTGAAAAATCGGTACCCATCCATTCCAAGGCCAGTAGCTTCGGCGATTAACTCTTCATTGATCAAAATTTTCTGTCCTCCATATTCAACTTTGTGGTCTTTCCAGTCCTTCACAAATTGAATGGAGATGCTTTGGTCATGACCCTGTATCTTCTCAATGAAATTAGTGATGCCTCCCTGGTTGAGAAGATTCCAAAGCTCTTCATTATTTTTCCACTCCGGGTCCGCGCTGGGCTCGATCTGACAAGGGGCTCCTCCCATTTTCACCGGGCTTAAGTGATTGACAGTGTAAACTTCAAAATCCCTATGAGAAATTCGACAGAGCCATAGTTTCCAACCCACCTTTCTCTATTTTTTCTCACGCTATGGGAATGATGAATAGTGTAGTCGTTGCTGTCATAACACTTCCCACGAATGCCTGCATTATTGCTGCTCTGTACCTGTGAGATCCCACATGCGCGAGCATCAGTCCCCTTTGAAATCCACTCCAGATCATCATCAGCCTTACCACAGACTTGAAAATCCATAAAAAACTGTTTAATAGCTGTTATAGGCATAATATTTCCCGCATGTGTGGCTTTAATCTTTAGATAAATCCACTTTAAATCATCATTATACTTTATATAACCTTGATTGCCCATCAATATCTGTTTAAGCACTGTTTTAAACTTATCCGTGCGTGTGAAAGTCTTATTCATAAAGACCCACTCCAAATGCTCATTAATCTTATCCCAAATTTGTATGCCCATAAGTATCCGCTTGTATGCTGTTTTGAATCTGCTCAGGGATGTGATCACTATTATCCCAAATAATGTGATTAACATTTATGCCATAGTTAGCCAATGCATCTGCCACCTTGTTACCCTCCCGGTAAGTATGCTTGATCTGAATATTATTGAAGGTTTGGAAAATACTTATGGACTCCAAGATGAAGTCTTTGATGTTCCAACTTGGGGGCGAACACTGATTAAGATGATTGATTATATTGAGTGAGTCTCCTTCCAGAATGAGATTTTGGATATTATGAGTCTGAGCAATTCTAAGGCCCCATAAAGTAGATAATGCTTCAGCAAAATGATTAGTTTGTATTCCCATTTTACCAGCATAAGCAGCCACCAAACTACCTTTATGATCCCTGATCACTCCTCCCCCCACTGCAATTCCAGGGTTACCCTTAGAGGCCCCATCAAAGTTCAACTTATACCAGTTAAGATCAGGAGGATGCCAGTGTATCAAAGATCTATCAATATTATTACCTGAATTATTTCAGATATTATCAGCTCCAATCTGCCATTGGGACAAGATATGCTCTTCATTTTCTGGATAACTCTTGTTCTTGGGGGGTTTAAATCTAGCAATATTCTCTTTAATAGCATTAGAAATTTTCCCAATACTGAGCTTATAATTCTGTTTACTATTTCTAAAGATAATATCATTTCTATCTTTCCATATCCTCCAAATAATATGAGGCATTACCAAATTCCAGAGCCTTCTCACAACACAATGTTTGTAGGGTGGGCTCCATTGTGTCCAGAGCTGACTGAAATCCCTCGGAACCACCCAGGAAGCTTTAAAATTAGAAAGGGAAAAACTCCACATTTTGGTAGCATATTCACAATGGATAAGCAAATGACTGATATCCTCAGAGTCTTTTTTACACAGATGACACCTATTAGGCATTATAAAACCTTTTCTTATCAGGTTGTCAGTGGTAAGAATTCTGCCCCTGAGAGCAAGCCAAAAGAAAAAGTTAATTTTAGGTGTTAGCTCCTTCATCCAAATTCTATTCCAATTAAACTCAGTTTGATTATTGTCAAAGAAAGTATTATAGCCAGTTTTAACAGAGTAGTTCCCATCAATAGAACTACTCCAGACCAACTCATCCTTAACTTCGAGCTGACTTAAGGGGATAAGGTCCAACTGATCTTGCAGGGAGGAAATAGTTTGGGTCAGATCATCTCTATCCACAGTAAGTTTTTTCCATTTCTTCTTGTTTCCCTTTCTTACAATATAATCCTTGATTCTAGTGCCATACTTGCTTTCAAGGATGTCTTTGACTACTCCAAATCTGTCCATGAGGCTGCCATTAAACCAGTTATCGTCCCAGAATTTTATATCACAACCATCTCCCACTTTCCACTTACTTCCTTGTTTTATGAAATTTCTACTCTTCACTAAGTTATTCCAAAAAATGGAACCATAAGGAAGATGCTCATCTTGAAGAAAATAAGAAACAACTTGTTGATTAAGGTATTTAGCCTTAATTAATTCTATCCAAGGTTACTTCTCAGTTAGCACTCTCCAGCTTATTTTCACAATAAGAGCCTCATTCATTTTCTTGATGTCTTTTATGCCCAGGCCTCCTATAGATTTTGGAGTACAAACCTTATCCCAAGCAACTAAGTGATATTTAAACTTCTCCTCCATGCCCTGCCATAAGAAGTTTTTTTGAATCCTCTCAATTTTTTCTCTGAAGGTAGCAGGGATCTTATAAAGAGACATTATATAGATAGGCAGGTTTTGAAGAGTGCTTTTGATGAGCAGGCATTTACCAGCACTAGAAAGAATGGCTCCTTTCCATCCAGCCATTTTTTTTTGAAATCTCTCCAACAAATCATTCCACACCTTGGTAGAAACTTTTTTAGTGCCCAGAGGGAGTCCTAAGTAAGTGGCTGGAAGTGCACTTATTTTACATCCCAGAATTTTTGCAATTTTAAGTTGTCTTTCCTCAGGCGTATTGAAGAAGAAAATGGAGCTTTTATCATAATTGATCTCTTGCCCAGAAGCAGCTTCATAGAGTTGCAGAATAGCTTTGGTAGCCTTAGCTTCAAGGACATATGCCATTAAGAGAATAATTGTATCATCCACAAATTGCTGATGAGAAGCTGCGTGGCTAATGGAAGTGGGCTTTGAACCTTTCAGGAGACCATCAATAATTGCTTGACCAATTGATCTACTAAGACTGTCTGCCATAAGAATGAAGAGTAGGGGGGATATGGGGTCCCCTTTTCTTAGCCCTCTGCTACTTGTGAAAAATCCCACCGGCTCACCATTAACCACTACTGAGAATCTGACCGTAGTGATGCAAGCCTTAATATTTTTTTTGAATTTAGTAGGGAAGCCAAATTTAATTAGAAACTTTGTCTAAAAAAACCCAAGAGACCTTATCAAAGGCTTTATTCATATCAAGCTTAAGGACCATATTCACTTTTTTGTTATTTTCCATAGAGTGTATGGTTTCATGTACCATAATCACTCCATCTTGGATAATCCTGCCTTTAATGAATCCACTCTGCTACCTTGAGATTAAATCATTCATAATAAATTGAAGCCTGGTAGCAATGATTTTGGTAAAAATTCTATAGATAACATTCACAAGGCTGATGGGTCTGAAATCTTTGAAGTCCTTAGCATCCATTTTTTTTGGAGCAAGCACAATGTGGGTGTTATTCAGCTCTTTCAAAAGGTCACCAGTTCTATAGAATTCATTCACCGCTCTGAGAAGATCATCCGAGCATATTTCCCAAAATTTCTGAAAAAAGTTAATAGAAAATCCATCCGGGCCCGGAGCCTTGTCGCCTTCTAAAGTAAACATAGCTTTTTGTAGTTCTTCAAGTGTGACAGCTTTAGTGATATCTTTAAATCTCTGCTCCTCAATTTTGTTTGGGGAATAGCCTCCAACATGAATGAAATTGCCTCATCAGTAATGATACTCCTCTCATTAAGAATTTTTTTATAGAAATTGAGAGCTTCCTCTTTAATACTGTTGGGATCTTTTATAATAGTGCCATTACTTTTAGCCACTTCCATAATCCTATTACAAGCTTTGTGCTTCAAAGTGGTCATATGAAAAAACTTTGTATTTCTATCTCCTTCTTTTAGCCAGATAGCCCTAGATTTTAGTCTCCATAAGGATTCTTCTCTACTACAAATCGTATGCAGCTCTGCAAGAATGTTCTTTTCCTCAGTTTGGTCTTCAAAAGATCTCCCCATTGTATTCATTTTGATTTCCAGATCTTGGAGCTTTTGTTTTAACTTCTTTTTTTTTCAAACACATTACCAAAAACTCTTTTATTCCAAATTTTAACTTGTTTTTTAACATTTTTGAGCTTCTGAATCAATCTATATTGAGCAGTGCCTTCACCATTCCAAACCCACCATTCTTTAATTTTGTCATAAATGTCATCATGCTCCATCCACATCTTTTCAAATTTGAATGAGCTTCTGATGGGCTTAGTCCAATTGAGAAGATTTAAGGCAATCGGATTGTGGTCTGATCCAATTCTGGGAAGTGAAGAGAGATGGAAGTCCTGACTGAGAATCCAACTAGCAGAAATCAGGGCTCTATCTAGTCTAACTTGGATAAGATCTTTTCCCAACCTTCTATTGTTCCAGGTGTATTTATTTCCATGGAGATCCACATCCAAGAGATTGAGATCAGCGACAAAATCAGCAAATTCCTCCATACTTGTGGAAAAGCTGGAGATTCCTCCATATTTTTCACCTGGGTTTAGAGGAGAATTAAAGTCACCCATAATAAGCCAGTTGGTTGTAGTATGTTGGGTTCTAAAGATCTTAAGATCAGTCCAAAGTTTACGTCTCCCACTAACCGTATTAGGGGCATAGATATTAGAAAGGATCCATTCACTATTGTTCTCAATAGCATGAAATTTAATAGCAAGATGATTAGTGCTAGCATTAAGAATCATACCAGTACAGTGTCTTTTATCCCAAAGAGTAGCCAGACCTCCAGAGGCTCCCTGAGAGTCCACCGCAGCCATGTCAGAGTTTTCCCAGAATTTTTTTTACTAATTTCAAGGATCTTAGCTTTCATCTTAGTTTCCTGCAAAATCAAAATACTAGGACTACTAGATTCCCGTAACTCCTTAATGATTCTCTGTTTGGAGTTTCCATTTAGACCACGGATGTTCCAAGAGTTAATCTTCATTAAATAGGAATGGGAGCTAGTATTGCCTGATGGTTCAATTGACGTTGAATTCCATCTGCAATGTCTCTCTCTGTTCTCTTGGATCTAAGAGTCTTCTTTGAGGGTCTTCCTCTTTTAGAGCTACTTCCAAAATCTACTAGTCTTCTAGCAGAAGATCTAGTAGTTCTGGATGTTGAAGTTTCCCAATTGTCAAGTTTCTTTTTCTTTTCACTATATAGCGATTCTGGGATCATTTCAAATCCTTTCATTCTTTTTTTTTTTTTGAAATGACCTCTCTGAATCCAGAAGTTAGTTCCTCATCTTCTTTAACTGGCGTTACTTCTCCCTCCTCTTTCTCTTTCTATTTACTGTCAATCAAGTGCATATCTGCTGATCTGTTGCTGAAGCAAGGAGGTAGATCTACAGATCTGTTGCTGAAATAAGAGTTTCCCTTTGTGGTTGATATTTTACTTTCACCCCTTGGAGTGTGTAATGCTTCTTCTGAACTCATGTTGTTCTTTTCCAACACTTCCTCAATGAAGTCTAGAGAATTATCTATCTCAGCTTCCTTAGTGTCATTTGGGATCTTAGCTAGATCCTTAGGAATGATATTCACCTTTACAGTTCCTTCTTGTTCATCCACCTCCAAAGTCACCTTTACTGTATTTTGCATTTATAAGTCTTCTCTGTTTCTAATTAGTGCTCCAAGAAATGTTGTCATTGGGGTTTTAGGATGCCAGACCAGGTGTTTCCTTATTGAAGTTCTGAACCCCCCCTTTTTTTCCTTTTTATTGTAGTTCAGCTCAGGCTGGTTAGGGGATTTTTCTTCTCTCCAGCTTTCACTATCTAGAACCCTGCTTTCCTTTGACATTTCTAAAACACCCTCATGTTGTTCTTTCTTTTTGTGTTTATCTTCCTCTGTGGAGATCTCCTTATTAGGACATTTTTTGGTGAAATGTCCTATACGATGACATTGCTTACATCTTAAATGGAAGGTTTCAAATTCAATTTTTTGGGTCCACATTCCATACTTAGATTTTAAGATGATGTGCTCCGGTAACTCCTGCTCCATTTCAGAAGAGATGCAGAATCGAGCAAAAGCAAGTCTGGATCTGTTTCTCGTGGGTCCGTCCAGCCCGATCGGAGCACCTATGGATTTAGCAATGTTTAGCAAGATTTCATCATCCCAGAATTGCAATGGTAGCCCAGGGAGTCTACACCAGATTGGAATGGTGTTTATATTTTCAATGTTCGGGTTGAACCCTGGATACCATTTTTTCAAAAAGAGGCCCATATTACCCAGCCACCATGGTCCCTCCTAGAAGCACCGATTCCAAATCAGACTGTTGATTAAATTTTTCCAAAAAAAACCCCGTGGCATGATGGTATTACTTAGATCCCCCTTAGGTTTCCACTTTCTAATAGCCCATTTTCTAATAAAATCAATATTAGGTCTGGAGCCTAGAAACTTACCAATAAGGGAGAGATTCACTTTGTCCAAATCCCTATTCACGCATCCATCTGGGACCATTAGACAGGTAGCACCTTCATTGTCCTTTTCCCACGTGAACTGTCCTCTTACAGTTCACGTGAAATTCAAGTTGTGCTAAATGGTCTTGGTAAAATTCATCGTCGTTGAGCATGTCTTGTAGTGAGATGCAGAGATATGGAATCTGGACTTCAAGAGGCAAGATAGCCTCGGTATCATAGACTAGAGAGAAAGGTGTGGCAACAATCAAAGTGCAAATACTAGTTCAGTGAGCCCACAAGGTGAACAAAATGCATGTATGCCAATCCTTCCCATTATTGTCAACTACTTTCATAAGAATTTTGTTCAAGGTTTTATTGGTTGATTCTGCTTGGCCATTTGTTTGTGGGTAGTAAGGTGATGAGAAACTGAGTTGAATGCCAAAATCATCACAAATATTTCATAGGGTTTTATTTTTGAATTGCTTTCTGTTATCAGTGATGAGGTGATGAGGGACACCAAAGCGAAAAATGATGTGATGGTTGATGAATTCAAAAATTTTCTTAGATTTTGTAAAAATGAGGGGGATGACTTCTACCCATTCCATGTAGCATTCAGTAGTGGTTATAATTCATTTTGATGGTGTAATGAAGAATGAGGATTGATCTCTCTAATAAGATCCAAACCCCATTGAGAGAAAGGCCAAAGGTCTCGTGTAACCTGTAAGGCATGACTAGGCATGTGATGAAGATTAACATGTTGCTAGAATTTCACACAACATTTGACATAGTCACAACAGTTCAAAAACTTTAGGGTTGGCCAATAATATCCTAGGAGAAGAATGCGTTTAGCGACAACTAAGCCACTAAAGTGAACTCCACAAATTCTGTCATGAACTTCCTTGATGGTGTAGGGAATTATAGAACTTGTAAGGCATCGTAAGAGAATACCGTCGAAGCCATGTTTATAAGGAAGACCACCCATGATAACATAGCGAGAGACACCATTAAGAAAGGAAAGTTTCCATTATGAGTAAGATCAGGAAGAAGAATGGAAAGGAAAAGGTAGTCTGCAAATTGCTTATACCAAAGGTCATGTGGTTCAGGTGTAATGGTTCTGACAGAGTTGACCTCTCGAGATAAATAAGAAGGTGATTACAACCTTTGTATTGTGACAAAGATTTTGGAGTCGGAAGATGAAGCTAGTATCAAAGAAGCCAGGAAACCCATGGTATCCGTAAATTTATTACTAGAACGTGGGGTGGTTTAAAGTTCATAACGGTCAAAGGTAGTCAAAAGTATGTCGACATGATGTTTGTACTTTTGGAGTATTTCGTTACGACACTGGTATATACCATTGATTTTGTTTACAACCAGTTAGGAATCACCAAAATTTTTAATTGATTTAACATCTAGGGAGATGGTGGTTTAAAGGCTTGATACGAGTGCTTCATATTTGGCGATGTTCTTAGTATAATCAAAATCTAGTTTGAAAGATAAATGCATTGGTTCACCATCAAGAGGAATGAGAATAACACCTGTACCGCATCCATGTTGACATTTGGAACCATCAAAGAATAAGGTCATATGGTAAGTGACATCGTCCAAAGAGAGGGAAAAAATGGATTCATCTAGAAAATCAAAGTTAGAGTGTTGATCTCCAGAAAGAGGTGCGTCTGCAAGTTGGTCAATGATGGTTTGGCCCTTGATATATTTTTGTGGATGAATTTGAGGTCAAGATCTGCAAGAAGCATGAGCCAACGTGCAACACATTGATGTTGGTAGGGTTTGGCATATGTGTAATGTAGGGGGTCAGTGTTAGTGAAGACAAATGTTTTTTGGTTGAGTAGGTAATGAATAAGTTTAGTGGCGACAAAAACTAAAGTTAAACAAAGTTTTTCAGCATGGGTGTACCTAGTTTCGTAGTCCAAAAGGATACGGATTATGTAATAAATCACTTACTCTTTGTGTTGTTTGTCATGATGAGTGAGTATGACACATAAGGAATGATCAGTAGCAGAAATGTATAGGTAAAAGGGTTGGTAATATTTAGGGGGAATGAGCATTGGTGGTTGAATAAGGTATTGTTTTAAGGTGTCAAAGGATTTTTGGCATTCATCATCCCATTTGAAGGAGATGCCCTTTTTGAGGAGATGATGAAATGGTTGACAACAGTCATAAATTAGTGAAATAAACCGAAGAATAGATTGTAACTTACCTTGCAAACTTTGAAGTTGACAGAGATTAGTAGATGGAGGCATTTCAATAATAACCTTTACTTTATTAGGATTGACTTCTATGCCACACAAAGAAATGTAACACATGGATGAAGTCTAAGAAAGATGATTTCTTGAAAACACTACGAAGACAACACTTCTTTCATGTTAAAGGTTAGAACAAATGGTCAATGGTGATGACATTTTTCAAAGGCTGACCTTAAGGAATGTCAAGGTGTTTAACCCTATGTGTTGTATTTGGAAGAATGTTGACATCTAATAATTTCCAATATGAGATATGATTATGTCATGGAAGATATAAGTCATAGCTTGCTGACCATTGTTACAGTCCTTCGCCACATTTTTAAGATTAAGGTAACATTACTGTAATAACAGGAGGTCCCACAACAAAGACAAGATGAAAAAGGTTTTGTTGATCCATCATGGAGTGAGTAATATTTTATTATAACTTGAGTACTTGAACCATCCATGAGTGACTATCACATCTCATGGTTGGATTTGAAGAGATCAACTAGTAATGGTCAACATGGTTGGAGAAGGAAGGTCAATGTTAGTGCAAATTCACAGCACCCCAAATGAGTGATGGATATGATTTTCTAAGGCAATGTCATTTGGTGTGAATGCACAACATTGAGCTTTCCCAAAGTGTGGGACCTTTGCAAATGGGGAAAGCTCTCCAGAGAAGGTTGGTTCCTCTTCCTAAACTACCTGCCACAAGCTATTCCAGTGCAGGCAAGCTAATCTAATCCTAATCTAACTTCCAAGGAGACAGGGAGAGAGAGAAAAGAGGAAAAATAGAAAACACTAAAACGGTGATACACCAGAGAAGGAAAATGTGAACATCTATCAAAACTGCCATGGAACAAGAAGAGGTGAGCAATGGGAAGGATGGACAAGTGCATCACAGGCCCAAGGATAGATTTCACACAAAAAATGTCCCAAAACTCCATGAACACAGCTCCAAAACCTGCAATGAACATTCAAACATGCACAAATACCTGCAATGAAGAGAGGCAAGAAGAAAATAAGAAAAAATGAGCAAGGATGGACAAATGCATCACAAAACACATGTTTTTATTGCTCAGAAGTTTGCACAAAACATCATTTCAATGGTAAAAGGAAAAAAACACCATTACAGAGTAGGGGAGGAGGTTCAAACTCCATTTTCAACCCTAGGGAAGAAAAGAAGGGAGGGCAGAGCAGAAAGAATGAACAACCTTTACAAATGAGCCAAATCTGGCTTTTAACCATCGAACAAAATGAAAGAAATGTGGAAAACGTGGGAAAATCAAATTGAAACTCCAACCACCAAAAAATCCCTCCAATCTCAATGCCTAAAAGTGATGGGTTTCATGGAAAAACCCATACGCCAAAGTACATTGCTCTTGCAGAGCAAGAAAGAGGCCCATACTTCATTAATTTTGGTGGTTGGGGGCGTTTTCCACATTTTTTGCATGCCAGAGACGTTTTCCTATTTTTCTCCCACAAATATCCATCAAAATACAAAATTGAACCCTCCATCATGTAGAGAATTTCACCAGCTTTCCAATGACACCAAGAACGCAAAAATCTGAGCTCTGGATCAAAAGTTATGCCCCTCTGAAGATTTAGGGCAAAAATCAGGCAAAAATGGATTGGCGGGCCGAAACTTTAAAATTTTCCCTTTTTTGAATTTGGGAAAATTTTCCCAAAAATTGGCGTGCCCACTGCTCTGAAACATGGCACTTCTCCCTGGTTGATGCGATTTGGGGCCCAAACCTGGAATTTTGGGAAAATTTTCCCAAAAATTCTTTTCCTGCCGCTCCTCTGTCCACGAACACGTGCCTCTGATTCCATGGGGCTGCGCCTCGAATTCTTCCTTTGATTTTTCATTTGGAAAAATTTCCCAACTTTTCCCGCGCCCCGACCTCCACCCCGACTAGACACGTGGCATCCCCTCATTGGTCCGCGGGCATGCGCTTCAAAATTTTCCTTTGGGCCGCTAGCCACTTTGGCAAAATTTTCCATTTCCTTCCGCGCCTCCGACCCCCCACCATAACACATGGCATCACCTTCATTGGCCATAGGACACATGGCATCCTCAAATTGGTCCGCGGGCCTTCGGGCCAAAATTTTCCTTTGTGCCCCGCTACCCTTTTGGAAAATTTCCAACTTGTCTCCGCTTCCCCAACCTCCGCTGCCACGTGGCACTTTCTATTGGCCGCGGGCCTTCAATGGAAATTTTCCCCCAAAAACTCTGCCAAGCCATAACTTGAAAATTATAAGGAGTTAGGAGGAAAATTTTACCTTTCTGGAAAGATGAGAAAAAATCCTATCTGATGGAACCATTTCCAGAATCCCTTGAGTGCCTGAAGCATGTGTAAAATTTAATATTGAAGCACAAGGAAGAAAGAATGAAGGAAGTTAGCCAAAAATAAGCAGGGGGCTTATTTTGGATAACAATTTTGGCGACTCAGAGGGGTCATCTGCCTGCTAGATGAATGATCAGTAGCCTTTGAAGCATCCATTGGGCATGGAGTCATGAGTAGTAGCCTGCAAACTGATCTGAACTTTGAAAACTTCCTCTCTGAGCCACTTGGAAACCCACTGAACTGGAGTTGTTTTCACCAAAATGCCACTGAAATGGACTGTGCAAGAGCAAAACCAGCAGCACCAAAAACTATGTACAAAACTGAAAATCATACATGCTCCAAATGGAACATGCAGAGTGTGCACAAGCACTTCTTCTACTGAAAGAAAACCTACCTACTCTACTCTAACTGGAAGCAAAGGTGAGCTAAACAAACCCTGCAACTGGTTGTGCAAAATAGCTTCCTTTCTTCAAAATGGGCAGCCATGCAACTGATTTGGCACTGAACATGGCTGGTTGGATGAGTGGAAAATCAACAAGAAGCTGGTCTTCTACCCAAATCAGCAAGGTGTCAACTGAAAACAAATCCAATACCTCTTTTAGTTGCTCTGCATTTGGATTGAAGAGGTATGGCAGCTGATCCTTGGTACTTTGTAGCTCATCCTCATGCTTAGAAGCAAGCATGACTGGTTGTGGCTTCTCCTTTGGCTCCAATGAAGCCAAATACCTTATTGGGCAAGGTCTGATCCATTTGATATGCCCATAGCTCTGAAATTCAACTCCAAGAATGGAGCCTTCTTGTAGACCTCTTTGGATGGATGGTGTGGAAGAGGTGATGGAATTCTTCTGTTGTTTTCCTTCTTCCTCCAATGAAGAACATGGAAGATTTAAAGCTTCCAATCTTGATCCCAAAGAGCTGCTATAAGATGCAGGCTGCTGCAAATGAATGCTCTCCTCCATGACAGCAGGTTCTTGTGTTTGGAATGTGGATGATGAAAGAGAGAATGGTGGAAACTCAACCGGTTCTTCTCCATCAAAACAGTCCTCCAAATCTGACAGATAAACTACCTCATTGTTGTCCTGCTGCAAATGCTCAACTTCCTCCATGGTGTCCTCTTGATCAGCAACTTGTTCACCATGGTTCTCCTCATCTTCAATCATTGAGTTTGAAAGATCAAACTCTTCTTCAACAATAGAACTCGAGAGAGATGAAGTAGAAAGAAGAACTGAAGGTTCTTCTATAGCCTGCTTTGTGCTCAAAGCCTTTGGATCTACACTTTTCTCCTCCACAGCTGGAATGTGCTCCTCTTCTTTTGGATTTGGAGCAGCTTCTCCTTCCTCTGCTGCTTGAAGACAATCTTGCTCTTGATTGAACTCTTCCTCTAGCATGAAGTTTGTCAAGTCAAACTCTTCAATCTGCTGCTCTAGAGGACAAGTTGGGACTGCAAGATCTTCTTCAGAGCTTTCTTCCTCCATGGCTGATTGTGCAACTTGAATTGGATCAGCATTCTCTTTGGGCAAAGTGCCAACATGGACACTCAACTCTTCACAAACAAACTGTTGTTTTTCTTGCTTCACTGCTGCTATAAAATCAGCCTTGTTTGCCACTTGTTCTCCAACTCCAACCTCTTCTGAAGGCTTAACCATCAAGGGGATCTTTGTTATCCCAAATTTGAGAGCCAAGCTTACCAAACTTTTGATTTTTTCTTCTTTGTTTAGCTCTTCTTCTTGCTGTCCTTGATGACTGATTTTCTGATTTTCATTCTCCCAACATGGATTTGGGAATGCAAGAGGAGGGGTGGGTTGTAACTCAATTGATTTTGCAATTTTTTGTGGTGGTGGAGGAGGTGAAACCTCTTGTTTCTTTGGAGGAGAGGGTGTTTCATTTAGCTCTTGTGGAGGGGATGACTGTTTGGAAGGAAAAAGGACAGAAGAATTGAGATGAGGTGGAAGACTAGGGAATGGAGAAATGGATTCAACACTTGGGGCAGCATTCAATGGGAAGCTTGAAAATTGAAGCCCAAATTGAGATGGTGCTGCTTGAGGAATGGAAAGAGAAGAACCAGATGATGGTGTAGAACTTACCCATTGACAAGGTTGTTCAACACCAAGTTTATAGGCCTCTATCTCTGCTGTCCATTGTGCAAGTTGGGGCAGCATCTCCATCATGAAGTCCAGCTTCTCCTGAGGGCTGAAGTGTCTTGGAAAAGGGCCTCCCCATGGACAAGGAGTCCTGCAACCAATTCTGAAAGCCTTCATTTGAGCTGTTGCTCTTGATTGCACCATTTTTGCCTCCATCTTTTGGATTTTCTCCACAAAATCAGCATCTTCCATTTGATTGTCTTCATTGCATGCGTACCCTTGCTCTTGATATGCTTCACAACCAAACTGATTTTAATATTGCTCATATGGGTAAGCATGCTGATCTTGAATTTGATCAAAATGCTGATTTGAAGGAGTTGTAAAACATGTTGGAGGTGAAATATATTGTTGCTGTTGTAAATGTGAATTCCATGATGGAAATGAAGTCATGATTGCACAACTTCATGGAATGAAAGAAGATGGAAGAGATGGAAAGAAGAATGGATGAAAATGGATGGAAAACAGGTCTGCAACTCAGAGAATGAGTTATTTACCAGATGGAGTCGCCAGATGTGCTTTTGAATATGCCTCCAAAGGCTGAATCCTTAACAGGAACACACCAACCTGTCAAAAATAAAGTGGAAGACCTCTAAGGTCCCACCGGGCGTGCCAAAACTGTTAGTGCAAATTCACAGCACCCCCAAAATGACCTATGGATCTACTTTTCTAAGGCAATGTCATTTGGTGTGAATGCACAACATTGAGCTTTCCCAAAGTGTGGGACCTTTGCAAATGGGGAAAGCTCTCCAGAGAAGGCTGGTTCCTCTTCCTAAACTACCTGCCACAAGCTATTCCAGTGCAGGCAAGCTAATCTAATCCTAATCTAACTTCCAAGGAGACAGGGAGAGAGAGAAAAGAGGAAAAATAAAGCCTACACTAAAATGGTGATACACCAGAGAAGGAAAATGCTGAACATCTATCAAAACTGCCATGGAACAAGAAGAGGTGAGCAATGGGAAGGATGGACAAGTGCATCACAGGCCCAAGAATATATTTCACACATAAATGTCCCAAAACTCCATGAACACAGCTCCAAAACCTGCAATGAACATTCAAACATGCACAAATACCTGCAATGAAGAGAGGCAAGAAGAAAACAAAAAAAAACAAGCAAGGATGGACAAAAGCATCACAAAACACATTTTTTTATTATATAGAAGTTTGCATGGAACATCATTTCATTGGTAAGAGGAAAAACACCATTACAGAGCAGGGGAGGAGGTTCAAACTCCATTTTCAACCCTGGGGAAGAAAATAAGGGAGGGTAGAGCAGAAAAAATGAACAACCTTTACAAATGAGCCAAATCTGGCTTTTAACCATCGAACAAAATGAAAGAAATGTGGAAAACGTGGGAAAATCAAATTGAAACTCCAACCACCGACAAATCCCTCCAATCTCTCTTGCAAAGTGATGGGCTTCATGGAAAAACCCATACGCCAAAGTACATTGCTCTGCAGAGCAAGAAAGAGGCCCATACTTCATTAATTTTGGTGGTTGGGGTCGTTTTCTGTGTTTTTTTGCATGCCAGAGACGTTTTCCTATTTTTCTCCCACAAATCTCCATCAAAATACAAAATTGAACCCTCCATCATGTAGAGAATTTCACCAACTTTCCAATGACACCAAGAACGCAAAAATCCGAGCTCTGGATCAAAAGTTATGCCCCTCTGAAGATTTAGGGAAAAATTAGGGCAAAAATGGATTGGCGGGCCGAAACTTTAAAATTTTCCCTTTTTTGAATTTGGGAAAATTTCCCCAAAAATCCCCGTGCCCCACTGCCGCTCTACTTCCATGTGGCACTTCCCTATTCACCGATGGAAACGCAGGCCCAAACCTGCTTCTATCCTTTGATTTTTCATTGGGAAAATTTCCCAACTTTTCCTCCGCGCTCCGCTGTCCCTTGGGACACGTGTCACCCTCTCATTGGCCACGGGCATGCGCTTCAAAATTTTCCTTTTGGCCGCTAGCCACTTTGGAAAAATTTTTCCATTTGGCCTTGACCGCTGCCTCCGACCCCCCTATTGGTCCACGCGGGCCGACAGGAAAAAGTTTGCCCATTGCACCCTTGGCCTTTTGGAAAAAAAATCTAATTTACGCTCCGCAAGCCTTCGCTGGCCAAAATTTTCCTATTGCTCCCCGGTCTTCCCTCTTTGGCCTTTGTTTTCCAACCTTTGGAAAATTTCCGCTTCCCCCACCTTCCCCTACCTCCACTGCCACGTGGCACTTCCTCATTGGCCGTGGGCCTTCTCAAGGGAAAATTTCCCCCAAAAACTCCGCCGAGCCATAACTTGAGAAATACTTGGAGTTAGGAGGAAAATTTTACCTTTCTGGAAAGGTGAGGAAAAATCCTATCTGATGGAAGCCATTTCCAGAATCCCTTGAGTTCCCTGAAGCATGCCAAAAATTCATTTGAAGTACAAGGAAAGGCAAGAAGAAGGCAGGAGTTAGCCAAAAATAACCCCCTGTCGGGTTTGTGACAAGAATGATATTAGAAATCCACTGGGGATATTCAATGGGCATGATGAAGGAAACTGAGAGAAGGCATTGAAGTTATTCTTTGACAAGAAGGGCAATGCGAGGATTTATTTTCCGCAACTTCTGTTTTATGGGTTTGGCATCAAGAATGGTTACAATATTGTGAACCAAAATGTTTGGGTCAATACCAGACATATCGGCATAGGACTAAGAAAAAGTGTTGCTATGGTCTTGAAGGAAAGAAGTAAAATCTTCCTGTTCAATAACATCTAAAGATTGACCTATCTTTAAGATGTGTGGGTCATCCTGAGTGTGAATGTTGATTTTGATTGTCGATTCATTCAACATGGTTTACATCTCAGACGGTAACGACCAGTGAATATAAGAATCTTCTGCACCAAGGTAGGTGAGGATGGACTCATCGTCTCAATATTGAACAATGTTAATAAAAGGTGTATCATCATCGATCATGTTAGGATACAGGAAGGGAGGAGAAGAGGGATTCTCACCATCACGTTAATAAGTTAGAGGTCCCAGGGAAATCATGTTCATGAAAAAAAAAGTTAGGAGGAATAGATTTGGGATCTATGAACTCCGTGGGTGAAGGTGGTGATGTTGGCGAATGGGGTGGAGACGGTTTGTCATCCTTAATGGGGTCGATGTGGGCATTCTTGGAAGATGGTGCGGTAAAGACAATGCCATTGGGATCTTTGTGTTTATGGGTGGTACATTTTATGATGGCCTTGTTTGTAATAACGGAAGCTAAAGCCTTTCCATGCGCAATGGTGAAGGAAAGTGTGGGAGAAGTGGCGGTTAGTGAGAGATTAAAGGTTAGCTGAAAAGAGTCATGTTTGGGATGGAGGTTCGGGTGAATAGATGGAAGTATCAAGTCTCCCATACATTAAGTTAGTGCAAAGGGTGGGAAGACCATAAGGGAAAACCTCTCCTATGTGATAGTCATAACATGGATGTTGGCGTAGGTTTCCATACTCTTGCAGAGTGAAGAATCTGTTGATATTGTAGAGGTGGTACTCCCCCAGAGTGAGGCATTGAAAAACACCTTCTAAGAAATCGGTAGTAGATATGTGGGTAGCGGGGATAGATGAACTACTAGGCGATTGGGAAGGAGGGATATCGGCTGGTTGGGAAGTATATGGGCTAGCTGCAGAGGCTGTAAAAATAGTAGCAATATAAGAGTTAGGTGTGGGAGAGGTGGTGGAAGCATTGGTGGATGGGGCTATGGGTGATGGAGAAGTGGGGTAAGTGGCAGATGCCTTAATTAGTATAAGGACATCGTTAGGTTGGTATAACATGTTACAATTTTTGAATGGTGATGGGTCAGATGGGATAATATAGTTATGCCCCTCATGTTCAAATTTTACACAACAGTGTAAAGTTAAAGGGCCACAACGCATGACGCAAATCTAAGGTCAGAAAAGCAATATGTTATACTGGAACTCCCCCTCTAAGACATAGAATAATTTTGGGACAGTGCGAGGGCCTGCAAGAACATGAAGAATAATGGTGCCAAGGGTGGAGGTGATGGCGTCATTGAAGGAACAAGGGATGATGATGTGTTGTGATAGGAAAAGGTGGAACATGGTCCTCATAAAGAAGATCATCGTCATCAAAATTTTCCTCAGGAGGACATAGTTAGAGAAGAACGGTCTTGAGGGCCTTATAACCTTTTACATCATGTCCTGAGACACAATGGTAGGAAATTTTTTTAGTTTTATCAAACCCTTTTGGTTTGGGTTTGAGGGGGTCGTAAGGTCAAAGTGGCGATAATGTGATGACTAAGGTCTCTAAGAGGTTGGCTAGAATGTTGGCATAGGACCCTGCCAACAGATCACAATGGGAAGTGAGTGTGGGTCTGGGTAACGATGAGGATGATTTTGAGTGAAGAGGCATTATAGGTTGAAGAATGGGTTGGACCACTAGTTTGGTAAGTGGTACTGTCTTAGGTTTTTTTGGCATCTACTTGGGTAAAGGTGTGGTAGAAGAGCTAGCAATGAAAGGTTTTGTTGGTTTAAATACCTTATTAGAGGGTAACATGTTATTGTCTTTGGGTTACACCTTCTTGGGTAAAGGTGAGATGGGAGTACATGATGTAGAAGGGAAAAAAGATGGTATAAGAGGATGAGTTACCCATGGGGACAATAGAGTTATGGTGGAAGTGGTTGGTAGAGGCTGGGTGGATGGTATGAGTTGAAGTCGTATAGGAAACGTTGGGGTTATAGTAACTAGTGGAGGTATAGGTGGTAAGAAATGTACATGTGAGAACGAGGGTAATTTTCATGTAGGTAAATGAGGTATAATGAAGGATCATGATGAAGAAGTAGGTTTCTTAGCTTTTGACTAGTCTTGGGTAGGAGACTATTTGGCCAGGGTTGATGGGTGAGGCCCTAGGATGGATGAAAGGGGTGAAGGTGACAAAGGTGTGGTAGGTGAGACTGACGTATGTGGCTTAGAAGGTTGGGTATTCCTTTTAGGTGGAGGAATAATTTTGGTGTGGGTTTGGGAAGACGTGTCTAGGTCCAATTTGACAAGTGAATGGGTAAGGCTTGACGTCGGCATGACACCCAAGGTAGTGATGGGTCTAGATACAGATGAAGATATAGGTGTGGGTAGGTTCTTAGGAATTGGAATGGTTTTAGTTATGGGTAAAGGTTCAGATGTAGGTAGAGGTGATGAAGAAGAAACCATTTTGACAGGCATGGTCAGGGTTGATCTGGTTGCTGGAAGTACCTTCAGATAGATCATGGAAGTATCTGTAGGAAACATTTGCATTTGAGTCAAAAAAGGGAGCCGAAGACGTCCCTAGAGCATGAAATTATCAAAGTAATCCAAGCAATCAACCAGTTGTGAAAATTAGATTGTTGTCAGAGGAGATGTAGTTGGTTTGGTGGAAATCCCTGTAAAATATGTCTGTGAGATAGGGAATCGATTAGCCTTATACTCTATGGGTAAAAGAGCCAAGATTATGCCAACGGGATACTAGGATGCTGAGGGAGAATTTTCCCCTATAGGTTTTGGTGTGTCTAAATAATTTCCCATGGGTAGGAGATATGTTAGGTGGGGTGAGGTAGACTTATCCTTTGGTGGAGGAGAAGGTGATGATGATTCTCTTATGGATGGGAGAGTTAATACTATTGACAATTCGGTAGGTTGCGAGGTAGATGGTGAAATGACATCAATAGAAATCATGGACTCCCCCGTGGGTGAAGGAGGATATGAAGGGGACTCCTCTAAGGGTGAAGTAGTGGAATAGGTATGATCCTCTATGGGTAGAGAAGCTCGTTCCATTTTTTCCTTGATAGATGAAATAGGTGGAAATTGAGGAACGACGGGTACGATATCAAAAACTGTGTGGACTTCACGGACATTACTGTCATTTTTGAAGGTTCACTATTTTGATTAGATGATGGTTTATGGTTAGGGAATGAATTCTTAAAGATGTGTAAATTTTAATTTTCCGATGCGTTCAGGTTGTCCATGACATGGTCTCCATTATCTATCATCTCTTGGACAATGTTCTTAAAAGTTATACAATTACCGTCACTATGGCCTTTGACATGATGATAATTACAGTAGTCATGTTCCTTATGCTAGAAAGGCATAAGATGAGTGGGATCAAAACTAGTATGAGGTTTTATGGGGGGAAGTGTAATGGCTCCATCTTTAAGAAGCTTTTCCAAGACTAAAGAATAAGGCTCTCCAATTGAAGTGTACTTCTGTTGTTCCCGTTGGAATTGAAAAGTCTGCATAGGAGAAAGATTGGAGGAAGGTTTGGCTTGATTAAAGGGATGAGATGGAACAGATTTGAGAACTAGCGCGTTGGCAGATCCTTTGAATTTTGAATAATTTTTTTGGAGTTTTGAAGATGAAGAAGAATCATTTCATTTGAACGGGGAGTTCTTGTTTCGTAATTGGATTTTATTTTCTTCAATGGAGTGAATTTCTAGATTTCGTGCCATGGTGAATGCTTTGTCGAAGGTACAGAAGGTTTGTACCTGTAGAGTTGGTGAGATGTGTCTAGCACAAGCTCTAGTGAACAACTCAATAAGTTCATTTTGAGGTAACTGGAATGTTAATTGGTTGATAAGACTCCGCCAGTGAGCAATGAAATTTGTGATAGATTCATCATCATACTATCGTGTTGAGTATAGGTTGGTCATGGTGACTTTATTGACGACATCGATTGAGAAATGGTCCAGGAATGCTTGATCCACTTGGTTAAAGGAGTAGATGGAATGTCTAGGTAAACTATTGTACCAATCTAAGGCGGGTTCTATTAGGGACATGGGGAATGTTCATAAGAGCAAAGCATCATCATGGGAAATTAGGTAGCACCCATGTTTGAATGACCACAAGTGCTGTTGCGGGTCCTCTTTACTGTTGAAATAGTTGAACTTGGGCATTTCCCAATGCACATGGTATGGGTGAATAGGAATGGATGGATGAATAGGTTCATTATATATTTTGTCATAGGTTAAGGAGTTACGAGAGTTGGAAACCGATGCTTCTAATGTTTGCATCTTTTCCATCATCATCCTAATGAGGTCATTGGTGGGTTGTGAGGAATGGGTGCCTCCTGCAGTAAAGGGAGGTTGATGATGGGTGTATGATGTGGATGGCATCCCAATACATAGGGGGTGTCAAATATGAAAATTGTGAAGGGGGGATAGCTACTGGTGGAATGTACCCCAAATAAGAAATAGAAGAGATTGGTGGTTACTGGTGATGTGTGTAAAGAGGTGGGGTGGTCGCAACGAATCTCGTGGTAATGGGTGGTAGAGACTGAGGGATGGAAAGAACTAATTTTTGGAAAATGGTGTGGTTTTTTGACACTAGAGGTGGTTGTGATGTAATTGGTATATACACGAAAAGGGGGCAGATGGAGCCATGTTCAAGGTGGTTGGTGAAGGAATGGTTAACACCACAGGTGTAATAGACGTCATTGGGGTAACAGTTATGGCAAAGGTGGGACCTAACTGGAAGACCACAAGGGGTAATGTGGAAGGGGCAAGCACCGAGCTAGTGGTAGGTGAAATGAAAGTGGGGGGAGGGTAGGAGGAATCGATACAGGCATGCAATATACTAACTATCATGAGGAGTCTTAGGTAGATGAATGGGAAAGATAGTATTGTAAGGTTGTGGGATTCTGATCAAGGAGTCTTGCGAACTCCTCATCGCCATTAGAAAATGGTGATAGGATGAGTTGGATCCATAGGTAACAGGATGGAAGGCGGTGATGGGATAGGTGGGAGTGGCTGAAGACTAGCATGAAATATAATGGCGTTGGCTTGGTTGGGAGTCAGCACCATGTGAATTAGCATTGACATGGTGAAACTGCATTCTGTAGATGACACAAAGGAACAGGAATGGGAAAGAATAAATACTGGTAGGTGGACTTGGTCAATTTTTCAATTAAAAATTAAAACAGGGAAATCGACGATGGTTAAGATGATCAATGACAGTTGAGGGGGACCGATGACAGTTACAGTAACCAATACTAGTTATTGTGGGAAAACACCAGTTTGAGAAAATGAAGCAAAAATGATCAAAAATGAAATGGGGAAACTGTACTTGATAGTGATATCCGAATGTTGGGAATATGATGATGTCTTGATAACTTCAAATAGAAAAGAGAAGGTGATGAAATTTTTTTTGGGTAAAATAACCAAAAGAGATGGTAACTGACATTGGTCAGGTAAACCGACAATGGTTAGATGGGAACTGATGACGGTCGTTGGACCGACACCAGTTATTGTGAAATCTGAAGAAGTGAATAAAAATGGTTTTTGTGAATTAAATCAGATGAAGAAAAAATCCAGAAGACCTGAGGATGATAATATGAGGCCGTAACACACTCAGAAATAGTCGGTATACTCCAACTATGATGGGGAGTGTGAATGGAATGTTAGGTTGTGGAGCCTATTTTCATGTGTGAAAGTGTTGAAGATTGTACACTAAGAGTACTATACACTTTCCATAGTTGTCTCGCTCGGGTTTGGGTCTAGGCCAGGCCTCGAACAGGATTCTGGGGGCGATAGCCCCTGATAGTAGGGGTTTGGGGGTAAAGCCCCCGAGAAAAATGTTTGGGACTTAAAACATGCAAGATATGCCGGGAAACATGATTTTCTCATATGGGCAGGATTTTGACCCATAGGTTAATGGGATGGTTTTTACCCATGGTTTTGATACCCACAGTTTTGTAAAACTACTTAAGTAGTTGTCTACTTATATGGTTTTATGTATATAGTAGTATATATGTAACATTACAGATGTGTTTTGAATTCGGGTGTGAATTCTATAGAGTTTGTTGAGCATAGCTCCAAACAAATCTAGGTATTGTATTAAGAGAGCGGTGGATTGTAATAAAATCTGAGGAAGTGATTCTTAATGGACGTAGCCCAAATTGGGTGAACCACGTTAAATACTATCTCTTTGTGTTATGTTATTTTATTCTACACTTTTATTTGAAATTTGTAAAATTTTCTACACATTAGTTTCTACTGTTGCGATTCTGTCAGGGATTATTCCACATATTTTATCCCTTATTTCCTAACAATTGGTATCAAATCTTGGCTTGGTTTTCTAAAGTGTTGAATCACAGGGAAAGTTTTATCTTCAGTGGGAGCTATGGTAGATGATGGAAGATCAAGGGTTGATAAATTCAACAGGTAGAATTTCAATCTTTGGAAGATGCAGATGGAAGATTACCTTTATCAGAAGGATCTTTATAATCCTTTGTTTGAGAAGGTGAACAAACCCTCGAGCATGACAGATGTGGAATGGGATTTTTTGGATAGGAAGACACTTGGGACAATCCGGCTGTGTCTTGCATCTTCGGTATTATTTAATGTTTCAAAGGAAAAGACTACAAAAGAACTAATGGATGCATTAGGGAAGTTGTATGAAAAACCCTCAGCCACTAATAAGATTTTTTTAATGATTTTTTTTTAATATGAAGATGTTTGAGAATGGTTTAGAAGTCGATTATTTAAATGATTTTAATACGGTTGTAAATATGCTAGCTTCGGTTACAATAGAATTTGATGAAGAAGTTAGGGATTTATTAGTTCCGTGCTCTTTACCTGGGAGTTGGAATAGCCTAGTAATGGCGGTAATGAGGGTTAGGTTGCCAAAGACACTGAGAATTCTCAGAGATGTTTGAAGTCAGGTATAAAGAGTTGGGAGGTTATAGGTGGTTAAGAGGAGGGGTTGACAGGAAGGTGGGAGGTGATGAGATGCAAAGGAGACTAGGACTCTCTAACAGAGATAAAGACACTTATCTAAATAAGTATGGAAAGATGCAAATCCAAATGCACGTACTTGTATTTACAGACTGATGGTTAGATGAGGGTGACAGTTGATATATGAAATTGGTGGTAAGTGCCATCGTAGTGCTTCTTGGAACTTTACCGTGAATGCTTAACCTTTAGATTAGTCTTGGTGTTGGTTTAGGATTTCTGGGTGTGTAAGAGGGCTTTGGTGCATGATCTGAAAATACGTGTGTTGTATTTTTTTCACTTTTAAAAGTTTCCAAAGTTCGTGATTTTCTCAACCAATTCTAAGTATTATAAACTCCAAAAATTGATTAAATTCTGATTATTATGCATCCATAGAAGTGTGGAAAACTTGTGTAGCAAATAAATAATCAAAAAACTGAAAACACTCAGATAACAAACAATATTGTTTACGGGGTTCAGAAATTCCTACGTCCCCAGGTTCGGATTGAACCGATCCATTAATAATATTGAAATGTAAGTACAATAACTCTTACAAACAACCAATAATGAATAAAAACCTGCAAATGAGCTGATCAATGTCCCAAGAACTCTGAAAAATAGCAGAAACTATCCCAAGAACGATCTGTGGCTCCTACAGTGTTTTCACAATGTGATCTCCCTGTAACTATGTTAGAAAAACACCTAAAAATGGAGATTTAAAAACATTCTATGAAAAAAAATCATATATTTGAGATCATCTCTAAATTCTGAACACTTTTCATGTTTATACCTTTCTTTTGAATTTAACATGACAGATAGTGCATTGAAACCTGTAACCTAATGGATTTTCCAACTATTGTCTTGTAGGGCCACTGTTAAGCACAAATTGCACTCACTTGAGTCCAAAAATGAGCGTTATAACTCGAAAAAGTATAATAGATGTAGATATTGTTATGTAATCATCTGGGAATATCCTTCATTTCATAATGTTAGGGCTCCGAGTGCCCAGATCTGACATGTGGCAAGGCACATCAAAAATGGTAGTTATTCTGATAACTGTACACAAGGAAAAGCTGAGTCGACCTACATTGGGATTAGGTCTATACCCATCCATTAAGTATATGCGGTAGGTATAAAGGAGATGGGTATGATGTGTGATGGCAGGTGATGTATGTGTTGGGTTTTCAAATGCTTGGTAGAGTGCTATTATTTTGGAGGTATTCTAGAAAATCCCACATATGTGGGCACGATTTTGGAGTCACTCCTTCCTTAATGAATATTATAGTTGCGTGGCCCTGGATTAAGGGTTTTGATTCACTTATGTTGCGAAAACTTGTGGGTTTGGTTGGCCAATGTATGTTTTATATATAATACCTATGGATAAATATATGAATGAAGGTGATGGCAGTTATCCTTGGTAATGTATTATCATGGTGAATTTGGGATTAGTAATAGCGTGGAATATGTTATTAGTTGTTGTACTAAAACAAGTAAATAATAAATATATGACCCATGTAAGGAAGTGAGTAAGGATAGTTTATTGTTACTTAGTTATTATTTAAAACAAATAACAATATTCATGTATAGGCAGTTTCAACGAAACTCGCATGGAATGGTTATAGCCACCTGGTATATTTTAGGAGGCTATTTCCACGTATTTTGTGTATAATACCATAGTCCACACGGAGATAGTTGAATACCCTTCTTAATAAAAGTTGAGCCTCTTGTTCTGACGGGTCATTCTATCCATTTTTGCACGCTTGTCTGGTATCACCGGTTGGAAAACCTCAAAAATTTTTACATTTGGCTTTTTGCTTACGTTTTGTCACTAGTGCGATTGGTCCAATATTGACTATACGTTGACCAGAGTTGACTTTCTCTGTTGACTGAACTTTGACCGAACATAACTAGAGTTCCCCGATGTCCATTTGTACATGTTCTCATAGTCGGGATCTGGAAAAGCTCTTGAGATTATGCATTCTACACTATCCACATTTAGGGATGTTTAGGGAACTTTTGTTTTCAAAAATGATCCCCTGATCAAGTGGCATTTTGTTCTTGCATACAGAAACCGCCGCCCTACAGGGTGGCGGTTGAATAACCTTTTTAACAACCCCTGCTCAGAGCGGCGGTAACACAATATGAGTGTTTAAGGACTCCCACTATAACACATGGTTTGAGGACTAATATCTGAGTTTAGCTTATCTTACAATGGTGACTTGAGGGAGATCCTATGTTTTTGTATCACCCTGGTATACGTGTACTTTCTTGTTTATTGTAGAAGGAGTTCCCCCTCGATTATGGATTTCAAGGTTTTGGGATTCAATAATATGCTAGGAAAGTCTATGTTTGTGCATTAAGCATCCAACACTGCCCATTTTTTGCTTCAAGCCTAAATCATCTTTATAACACCTTTAGTTTAAATGCTCTTCCCTGATTCTCATATTTCTGTACTTTTATGGCTTTTAGCGATAGTCCATTACCTTCCTGAGATGTGGAATAGTTTGTTTTCCATTGTTTATTGTAAAGGAGTTCAATTTGGATTTCACCTTTGGGTAAATGGGAATTCTCTAAATAGTTGGTTTTTGCTCAAGTAAATGGCCCCTCAAAATTTGTCTCTCATTTTCTCATTTCAATAGCTTAGTCTTTTAATTGTATTAGTTTTATTCGTTGCATGCATAGTTAGTGTTGTTTTGTTGTTTAGAAGCCACATGATCTTCTTGTGCTAGTGTTGTTATTGTTTCATACAATCAATTGAGATAGGATAGTTTCATTTTCAATCTGAAGCCATTAGAGTTGCAGGTTTTGTTTGTCAAGAAGAATAGTCTCAGGTTCTGGATGTTTTGTGTTGCATGACTCGCAATAAATCCCGCTAGGAATTACATAAGCCAAGCTCTGTTCTCTTGCGCTATCCCTCTCCTACTCGCATTGTATTTAGTTTGCACCTAAATTTGCCATTGTTCCAATACCTACTTCTTGTTGATGCTAGCATTACACGCTTTTCTGGATTCATGTGAGCACAAAGGAATGAGGAGATCACACTGAGGGGACAGCCACACATAATCGGATTCACCACTGTTCTGCAAAATCCAGGTTCAAGCTATCAAAGTTCTAGTTAAAACATATCAAATAGAGTAGTGAATCATTTCATTTCAGTTAATCTCGCTTTCGATATTGCCAGGGAAGCTGTGGGGATTGATAGTTTCTGAGAAACTATGATTCATTCCTCACTCCTGAGGTAAGATCGAGGTCTTTCAAATAAATTAGATCAAGTTATTTTGTTATTTAAAATAGATTCACAACTGCACAGACATGTAGCTATACTCAAGGCTACTTTATTTTTTTTGAATTTTATTATTATCTTTTTGTCATTTGCTAGATATTAAATAATTGCTCTTTTAAATCTATTTAAATAGTTGTTATCTTAATTCTGTTAAAATTTCTATGAAAAATACAAAAATAGAGAGTTCATATATGCTTGTAGATATACTTTGCATAGTTAGTTTACATTTCTTTAATTAGATTTATATTTTTCCTTTTGTATGACAATCATGGGACCTAGGGAGCCCAGAGAATACGTATTTGAGCCAATCGTGCCTCAACCCAACCTTTTTCACAGTAATAACTAACATAGAACAAAATCTCAAAATTAAGGTCTTCCGAACGACAGTAGACCTACAAGAAATTAGCTCACAGTTAAGAGGATTAAACATAGAAGATGACAAAGTGCATACATTTTGGTCAAACTAGACAAATTACAGATTACCCTAGATAAATATCCGAATGACTGTAGAAGGGCTTGAAAGAGAGAAAACATTCAGTTGTGATCCTTTGGTTCCACAGCCAGACGTAGGAAGACATTCTACTGACATAGACACTAGCTTAAGAACTCAAGTTACCAGAACACCTATAAGATACTCTGAGAAGATTGCACAACTTTTAGTTCTAAATATAGAGGCCGAAAAAGGCATACGATTACTGGATACTAGGGGTTAGGGATTGATTCTGCACATGACCATAGGAGGTCCACAACGACCATGAACTTATGGTTGTGATCCACAGGTCCCAACCCAACGGGCCCATAGGACAATCAGACATTGATGCTGGCTTACGCACATTAGTATTTAGATCCACTCCACTTCCACCAATCATCAT
The DNA here is from genome assembly GCA_019776745.2 of Taxus chinensis. Lineage (NCBI taxonomy): Eukaryota > Viridiplantae > Streptophyta > Pinopsida > Cupressales > Taxaceae > Taxus > Taxus chinensis. Next base: position 175,060,861 of record CM034157.1, on the reverse strand, counting down.
CGCACAATTATCCTCACTAGACGTAGTAGCCAATCAAGCTAAGGATTTTTGGACTAGACCAGAGAATCACCCATAGAATCCACCATTTTTCCATCATCCATTTTCATGACCCTGTCAGGAGACATATACGAAGCACCCACAGGTTATCTTCCCACGTATTCCACAACCTATAGATCGAATCACGCCAGAGCTCGATATTGATTGGAGCCTTCGAGCAGTCATCCTTGCTGATCGATCTATCACACCAGTTTAGGTTAGAAGGGCCTTCTTTTCCTTAGATTCACAGATTCCATTAGTGCGCGTCGAAGACATAAGATTGCCTAATTAGTATTTCTATACCCCACGTATATTCCATCCCCACCGGTTGTCTTGGCATAACCTCGGGAGGTCAGGGTGCAAGGAAGAGTTACTTGTAGATTCCCATGCTTGCTTGTCACTTTTTTATCATACAGTTACCAAAACAATAGACCTTGACTATCGTTGTACCAGTTCTGCCCGTTGGTTTGGGTCAAAAATGGTATTTTCCATGTAAGTAAATGGGCATACTATTAGAGAAAGGATAAACACCTAGTGTTAGGGTTAGACTACATCTCAGTTAGTTATGGTAAGTAGAGATTGAGTCCTAGTTAAAAGGAAACATGCTAAGAATAGGTATATGATGAGGTGTCTAGGTGATGTGGTGGGGTGAGGTGTCTAGGTGAAATGGAATTTAATTTAAGGTATTTATTAATGGAGATTGTGAGAATGGGCATTAATTTAATTGGAGGTAATTAAATTAATATACATGCGGGGTAAAGGGGGAGTGTTACCCAAATTTGGTGTCTACACCTAGAGCCACCACATTATTACATGTATGGCCCTATGAGCATATTGTGATATTGAGGAAACTTAGTGGGCCACGGGCCGATTGGACCAAGCCTGAGATATTTGTAGCAAGGTGGACTAGTATGCAGAGGAAGAGAATGGATACTACTACCTATAGAGGTATGTTGGATTGTATAGGTCCAGGTGCCATTATATGAAGGCCATATTGAGCCTATTGAGGGTGGCCTGAGGATGGGGTAGAGCTATGATGTATCCATTGTACTATGTGGTTGGAGGATCAATTTACTAGAGTGACTGAGATGTTTTAGGCAGTGCGTGTATCACATCAATTTATTATTTCTTAGGATGTGCTCCTAGATCCATATGTATGGGTGCATGTGATGAGAGTGCCAAGGAGGACGGGAGTGAGACCAAGACCTATAGGAGAAAAACTAGTACCCCTAGGTACATATGAGGCAGATGTGGCTAAAGAGCCGATTCAGGTGGATGACGTGGGATGTACAAAGTTCTATAGTGCATGGTGGGCATATGGAAGCACAAAAATGGGTGTTATTATTTCCAGTTGTAGATGTAACCAGTGCATCACTATTTTGAGGAGTAGAGTGGCATGCAACTGCCCATGATGGTGATGGTATAACAACAACAATATTAGAGTGTTAGTATTGTTTATTGGTAGTTGTTGATTGTCACTTAGTTCATTGATTGTGTTCATCATGCGTAGTAACTAATGCTATATATGTATGCTTGTAGGGGATGCTTATTGGTCATTGATCATTGACACATTTATCCACACATTGACACTAAATGTACCTATTGATGTACTTATGGGAGGTGGGATGTTGGATTGAGTAGATGCCATTGCAGGTGAGCATGCCCACCTATTCGAGCCAGTGGTGATAACGGCGATGAAATGTACCGTATTGTTGAGTGAGAATGATAAGGCATGGGTTGAGAATAAATGAGCTAGGGAGGATAGAAGTGGAGGATCCCTAGCATAGGATGTGTTCACAAAGTATGTAGAGCCACAGGGCTGGTTTGCAAAGCAGTCAGTCGAGTTGGCACTATTACATAGACAGATGGAGAGATATAGTGTCAACAAAAAATGATGTAGATTAAGCAGTGAAGCATCTAGTTCTAGAGCTGCCACAGTTGTATATAATGATAGTGATGATGATGTATGCCATATATGGGTATAACGATGTATGGGAGCTTGCACCTTAGCGATTGTATGTTTGTAACTATGATTTTTTAACGATATATATGGATGGATGATTGGTATATTTTATGGTGTTAATGTGTTCTTGATATGTGATGTGATGATTGTTTTTTGGTGTGATATTTTTTGTTTTATATTGCATAAATGATTGTGTGGATGATGGTGTAATAAATGAAAATAGATGTATGTATGAAATGTGAGATGAAAATGTGATTTTAATGATGGTAAAAATCTATGTGATCGCGTGTAAGTGTGATGGAGAGGGGGAAGAAGAGAAATTCCCCCTAGCATGTTTGTAATGAGTTTCATTTATATAGGACCCCTCTACAATTAATAATGAATCATAGAACAAGAGTGCATCATCAGGAAATGGTGTGATAATGTATGCTAGATAGATCAATGAAGCATGTAACACAAAGGTGAAGTGGCTTCTTATTGTAATAGTTGCCTCAATAGTCATGTAAGAACCATAAGAACATGAGTGCGTCATTAGGTAGTGAGGTGAGAAAAATCACCTACTAAAGATATAGAGTAGAGCAGTAGAAGCATGTGAAGCGGTAGTAGCATGAGTATATGAACAAAACTGAATGTCTGATGAGATGTCACCAATGATGGGAGATGTAGTGGTAGGAAACATAGATGTCGATGACATTGGAAGCCAATGTAAAGCAGGAGCACTGTGCGGAGGATGATATGATGGATCAGTGGATGAGTGAGGTAGAGGTCGTGCATGAATGATGAGTGTTGGAGCTAAAAATTGTACCCTGCCCCGAGTTATAGATAACTTGGGATTTTGAGGCAATATGGGAATGTATCTAAGTTGTGGGACTTACACTATAAGAAATATGTCCTAAAATAAACATTCCAAGGAACCAGGATTAGAAGGAGATGCAGAAAAGGGAAATCCTAAGCTAAAAGAGTAATAATACCTAAAAATGGGTGATGACCATTAAACACAGTCAAAATGGATCCCACAAATAAGAGAAATATGCATAACACATTATGAGAGTAAAAGATAGGTAATATGCAGATAAAACACAAGTATAGGGTAGAAGATATCAATAAACACCATATTTTATTGCTTATACATATGCACAATCCATTACAGCTCAAAAAAAAGCCAAGAACACATTTACAAAGGCCAAAATGAAGGTTCACAGCTCATAGCTTCTTGGAAGACCATTTTGGAATGGTTCCTTTGTAGTTTAGAATTTCCATCCTTTGGAAATGAAATATTTTTACAATAGATTAAAGAGAAGAAAGAGAGGAGGGGAAATAGAGAGAACCAGATTGGATTTGATTTATCATTAAAGAAGATCTATATCTTTCCCTGCAACATGGATTTTCAAACCTCAACCATCATCAATCATGCATTAAGTTTTGAAAAACATCATGGGAATCCTTGCATGATCATTTCCCAATGTCGTTTTACTTGTAGAATAAGGAAAGAGGCTAAATTGGATTAGATCTGGGTGGATGAGCTATTTGAATCTACACATTTTTCCCAAATTGTTTTCCATTTTCTCCCACTAAATGTCAAAAAAATATTATTTTGATTATGTCAAATTGTAGGGCTCGAGGATAACTTTCCAATGATATAAATTTTGTCCAATTTAGAGTAGGGAATCGAAATATATGAGCATTTGAATTTTTACATGTTAAGGAGCACAAGAACGTGACATGTGGTGGCCTCTAATTAACTTAGAGATTTCCCTTTATCAACGTGTGCACTGTTTTATCCTTTTCCATGTGTCAGTCTCTGGTTAGGTCACGAGGTATGGATTTACTTCCTTTGCTTCTCTACATTCTGTGGCCTTTATGAAAAATGAGCCAATAAGGATATGCCACGCATTTAAAAAAGGTAAGACTATCTTTGCATTTGTACCGGCCATTATAAAGCATAAGCCAATGAAATAACTCCACACTATTTCACATATAATTTTTTAAACAACCCCTGATTGATCACTATAAAGTGTGAGCTAATGAGAAATCTCCACACTCTTTGGAATGTCATTCCTTTTGATTACCTCTTCTGACACTTATGAAATATTAACCAATGAGGAAGCCCCACGCCCCTCACAATGTTAGTATGTAAGACCTACCTTATCCCATTGTGATGTCAAATTGCAAAAAGTGAGCCAGTAATATGGCTCCACGTAGCTTTGGGTTTCACAGTTGTTAGGCTCATTGGTTGTTGGCTTTGCATCGTAACTTTAAACTTAGGAAAACTTAAAACTTTTGGCTCCAAAGAAATGTTGCTACGTATCCCTGTTGACCTAGCTAACTTTTTCCTTCTCCACGAACCTAAAATTCTTTAAAACATGGTTAATTTTGGGGACTTGATGCCCATAAAACCCAAAACCTATAAGATAAGTTAGAATCTTTCCACGTGGCCCTTTACATCGCAAGAATTTGAACTTCTTTGGTGGTGGAGAATTTTACAGGAACTTGAATGTCTGTTAGATTTTAAATAGAACCCACTAATGCTATAAACTAAGTCTCTCGTGGGTTTTTAAATGCCAACGGCCAATGCTTTTGGAAGGGGGAAATTGACGGCCGTTTGAACATTGCATGCTTGTAAAAATAGCTATGTATATTTTTAACAATTTGTCTAATTTTTCACGGGGGGAAAAAATTAGACAACAATGACCTTAGGTGGTGGACTAATAATGACCTTGGAAGTAGACAGAGAAGATAAATGAGCTAGAGTGGTAGCATGCTTGCATGGAATTAGAAAAACAAACCGCTAGAGAGAGAGAGAGAGAGGAAATAACACTCTTGTCTTCTAATTGTTACAATTTTTCATGAAGGGCACGACATTCATTGTCATGATGGCCATTGATGCGGTGATAATTACAATAAGGATGATCATACTAATAATGCAAGTGATGCAAATGAGGATGTTGAGTAGAAGGCAAGCGAATTAAGTTCTTATCAAGAAAATCACGTAGCACATCATGAGGCCTAACAAAATGCAAGAAATGTAATGGTTCCCAAGTAGGATATGATGAATACTTGGGTGGAGAGCGATGCGGTGGTGGATATGGAGGAAAATTATGTGATGGAGGATTTGGAACATGCTTGCGAGGTGGAGGTGATGGAGACCTTGGAAGATTCTTGATGGATGGAAGTGGAGAAGAACTAGAAGACAATGCAGTAGTAGGAGTATCTATAACAGGTGTAGCACTTAGATCTTATTTAGATAAAAAACCTTATAGCATAAGTGTGTAAATGATTCACATGTATAATATTACAATTTTTGTTTTAGGGAAGGAATCAAGCCAAAACTAATTATGAATCACTTTTCTAGATCAATAGGCTGAAACACTAGCTGATACATGCAAACATTGAAGTGTAAGATGTAGTCTTGAATAAACTATGTTTTACCCTAATGCAAGCTAGGTAAATGATCATGTATGACTCAAGGACCATTTTTGAGTATAAAGTGTCAAAGATAAGAACCTTCCATTTCACAAAATGTACTAATGGATCCATAAGGTAAATGAGTGTACCATTGAAGAGCTTCATCAACAAGACTATGATGGAAGGATTTAGCAATAGTTGATCATTTGAATAAGAAGCCATAGCTAGATGGTAATGTTTAAGATGTAGATATGGATTTCCAGTGCCATCAAAACATGAAAATGTAGGCATGATGAAAACCTTAGGGAATGTTGAATTGTGAATTTTCTTTGGAATAGGATTGTCATGAAGAGAATTATTATCGATAGAAGCATATTAGGATTTTATTTCAAGAGTGAGAGATTGAACTTGATATTGTAATTGACCAACAACATGCATGAGTGATAAAATGTCATGTGGAGGAACCATAGAATATGTAAGAGGCATATTGAGAGGTTGAATCTTTCCATTATGAGTGATCATAGGAATATGAGAAGAAGAAGCAAAAGATGAAGATGCTATGGGCACACTAGATGTAGGTGTAGAAGAAATAAGAGGATATATGCTAGGAGGAATATGAGTGTCATAGGAGAGAATAGAAGAATAGGTAGATGAACATGAATTTCATAACAGATGACTAGTAGGAATGGAAGAATCCATGCATACCATCAAGAAAACCTCATAAGTAGGTGAAAGAGGAGTGGAAAATTCACATTCAACAGTCTTAAGTGAAGTATAATTGTTACTAACATGGTCATGCTCAAAATATCATTAGTATCATAAAAAATTTCACATGTAAGTAGTTCATCAAGCGTATCATCAACATATAATGAAGTAGGAGAAGAACTATAATGAGATTTATCTTTAAAATCATTCAAATCATTTTTAGAAATGGAAGAAGTATGAGATACAAATTTATAATCATCCTGACTAATATGAGAAAAACATCATGCACATGTACATTTTCATCATGAATTTTTTCTAGAGTATCACAATAAATACCAAACATATAATTGATAATAGCATCATCAAGAGCTGCATAAAAAATAGAAGAAGATGGATTGGTCATAGTGCATATGGAATAACAAGGGGTGAAACCAGAAATGTTTTATTCTTTAGAAACAATGCTCCAAAAAGAATGAGAAAAAATAGTAGGATTTTGGCATTTATTAGCCAGAAGTATTCTTTAAGTATTATCATCAACACAAATATTGCAATAGAGAGTGCTCAGTCCATCTTCAATAACCTCATCATCAATAAATTTGACACTCTCATGATGCATAACTTTCTGAGGAGAAGAAAAACTGCTTTTCATCATTAGGGTATAATAGATCCTAGGGAAAAGAGTTCTAATATGTGGGTTAACCAAAACGATTCAATAAAATTCGTATATTTTATTAAAATATGAGTTTAGAAAATGCTACAATGATATACAATAAGATAAAAATGCTGAGTAATTTTAGTAAATGTAATTAAGAAATAAATTGAGAAAGATAGCACACTTGTCTTGTTTTCACTTATCTCAAAGTATATATGAACTGAACACATTGATAAAATAATAACTCAAAGTATCGCAACCACACCTAAAAAATGTAGAAGTGTCGGGAATGTTAAGACTATGGGTGCCTGGACACGGGCAGGGAACCTGGGGTGCAAAAGACCTCTCTTGGGTACCAAAGTTTGTAGAGGAGCTAAGAAACTTATTTCTTCAGAGTAAATAGGGTTTTGATTTTGTTCACAGATGATCACCTTTATGTTGCACTTGGATCACCAAGGTACCTGCAAATCTACAACACAAGTAATCTCCTCCAAAACCTTCAGACTACATAAAATCCTAAAAAGGAAATATGCAAAATGATGGGTCAGATTGTCCTCGACTATCAATAAAGTGAACTTAATACTGAGCACTGCACTACATCTCAGACCCAATGTAGTTCTATGTGCTTGTGTATACAATAGTACTCCTAGGTTTCCCTCGCACCTATGACACTAAGATAGCAGGTGATAACTAGATAGAATGTAAATGTATGGTTGGAAAAATGGACTTCCCTTTCCTATGCAGTGTGTATGTAGAATAATAAGTCAAAAATGCAGTCCCTTTGAATATGTAGATAGATTCCCCTTGATAGAACTTTCCTGCACTTATAATGGTATGTATGTTGTGTTTATATAGGGATCTCTTGCTTGAATTTCAAAATTAATGACATGACATGCCAACTAGGACATCATGATAGGAGTAATAAAACCAAAAATGCTGACCCAAAATTTGAAAAATGTGAACGAAATAAAAAATGACAGGAGTTCCCATGATGGATAGGAGTGCTTGGGTGTTAGTGTCTTGAGATAAGTGACAAAAAATGTGAGAATACTGACAGATATGGATCCTTATGGTCTGACCAAGAATGGGTGCAGAAGTGAGAGAGATGATTGATAAAAACAATAGAGACACTCGAAGCAAGAAGATGGATTAGGTAGTGTGTCACCAGTGAATAATTTTCTTTCGCAAAATCCACATATAAAACAACATACTTGGAAGTATAGTAGAATAGTATGTGCGTGATTTTGTGTCTACATATATGCAACTGTTTAAGGTTATTTGGAGGAGGCATATCATTAATATTAGTGACCTTTGTTGGGTCCAGTTCATTTCCTCTTATAGAGATGATGGATCCTAATCGTTTTCCTGAGATGACACCAAACACACACTTCTTCAGATTTAATCAGACCTTATAATCCCTTAGTTTCTCAAAGATACGATGAAGGGTTGCTGGGCGTAATGATTGGGTTTGGAACTTTCCAATGATATCATCGACATAGTCATCTACAATGTCATGTAGTATATCAGTAAATATAACAATCATTGCATGCTGATATGTGGTACCAATGTTTCTTGAGGCCAAAAGGGATGATCTGATAGAAAAAAGTACCCCAAGGAGTAGTAAAAGAGGTTTTATGTTGATCCTCTTACACAATTTTGATTTTATTATAGCCAGAGAATCTATCCATGAGGGATAAAATTCCATGGCCTACTATTGAATCGACAATCATTTTGATATTTGGAAGAGGAAAATCATCTCGAGGACACACTTTATTGATATCCCTAAAGTTTGTGTAAATATGGATACCAATGAATATCTTGTGAACTGACATCAAATTGGAGATACATTATAAATAATTGATGGGTATGATAAAACCCAATATTAGTAACTTTTCTAGTTCTTCTTTGACTAGAAGAGTAATATGTGGATGCATTTTACGTAATTTCCGTTTGATTGGTTTTGCAGATTCATGCACAACTAGGTTGTGTATAACCAAAGAAGGATTCAATCCTAACATGTCTACATATGAACAAGAAAATATATCCACATACTCTTTAGGAGCATAATAAAGGCCTTCTGTACATGTTAGGAAAGAGAACCTCCTAATATAAAAATTTTAGGTTCATCCTATGTGCCAATGTTGACATCGATAGTCTCTTCAACCACAAATTTTGAACCATCCTCCATATGCGTAGGGTCAAGAGGGAGATTGATTTCTTTCTCTATTTGAGTCTCAATGATATTTTCACCAATAGAATGATCAATTATATTATCCATGTTTGATTTTTCATTTTCTTTTTCCATAAGTGCCTCGAAGAGGTTTTCACTGTAGAACCTAGATTTTTTATTTTTGTTATGATTTTTTGATATTTTGGCCTCTTTCTCTTTTTGTTGACCATAGAACTCAACCTCCTCCCTGAAATACACATATAAATCGAGGTCGATAGAGAAGCCTTGCTTTTGGTCTCCTATAGGTATATCATCACACATCCTGATGAACTCTCTTTGATTACCTTGCCATTATAAAATTGATCAATTGGTATGTGATGTTGTTGGTCCCAATCAATGAGGGGTGGGTGTACGAGGTATTGTTTAGGATTGAACAGGGATAAGGTTAAAATAATAATGTTAGAAAATAATGTTGTGGAGGAAATATATTCATAGAGACTATAAAGGGACTCTGGTTCACTATCATAATCCGAAGATCTATCCTTGTGTTCAAAAGGGGTGTCATCAAATTTTAGAGGTTGTGATCCATAAAGATGAATACCAATGCCATATATTTATAAATTTTGGTCAAGTGCTAACAAGAAGACAATGTTCCCACATGAGAAATTGTTCATGTAAGTCACATCCATATACTTTGTATCCGATTGCATACAATTGTAGACACTAAATCACACACTTTTAGTAATTATTTAGTCCCAGTGTCATACTATTATTCATATGGTTCTTGAGTGAAAAGAGTAATACTTAACCCATGTATTTGGCCATTTTTATTTTTCTTCTTGTTGTATTTTTGATCTTACACCTACACTTTCCCAGTATGTATTGTCATTCTACGTTCTTCCTATTCTAGCTGGGTGCCCACCAACTGGGACTGCCCCAAGTGTCCTGCTCCCCTCTGGGGTGCCCTAGTTCTCTTCGCACTTTACTCTTACCTTTTGGGCACTTTCTATCCATTTGAGTTTTTATCTTTCTGATGTTCAGAATTTTTGGGGTTAATTAAGAAATTAGAACAAGAGAACCATATAAATATAAAGTTATGTGACCATAATGAGGGACCAAGCACTAAGCATCTACTATCACCATCTAGAGTTACATCCATTAAAGGCATATAAAGATACATTTGCATCCATCTAGCTCCATCACAAGGAACATAAGGTTAGTTCATCTGCATCACACTTCATAGGAGGGGATTTTATTGTTTTCCATGCACACATTTACTACATTCTACATCTAGTTATTTTCTTATTACTTCACAAAGTGTGACTGGCACAAGAACAACCTAGGGCATGATTTGCACACACACACCTAGAACTACATTGGGTTTGAGATGTAGTGTAGTGCTTAATTAGTAAGTCCACCATTGTGGCTGCTGAGGACAGTTCGACCCCTTCATATGCATCTTTATTTTTTTAGGGTTTTGATGCTTTTTCTGGGGCTTTACAAGTTATTCTTTATTGTAGGTTTTATAGAGATATATAACATAGCTCAATGACATTAGTGAAACAGGAAGTAAATATAGGAGAACATCCAGCAGCACATTAGAGGAGGTTTTTAAGCCATTTCCATAGATCAGGGCACCCAGATCTTAGACCAGGGAACCCACGGGAGCCCCTATCCTATTCCAGGTGCCCCAATCCACTTAGATATCTCAGATATATATTTTCTAGGCTTCTGTGTGGTCGTTTCCTCCTCTTGTTCACCTGGTTTCCACTGTGACACAGTCCCGCACCTTCGTCGAATCAGCTAAGGAATTCTTAACCCTCTCTTGCACATTAGGGTTTCACATTTCTATTTACTTAGTTTTTTGGGTCATTTCCTTTATTTATTTAGCTATTATTTATTGCTTTGCATAACATTAGATTACACTAGAATAAATATTATTTTAGTTAATCATTTTGGTGACCTCGATCTTCACACTTTTAGGATCCTCATTCTTTGCTTGTCCCCTTATAGTCTAGTCATCATGAATATTTTTCTTAATGATTACTTCTTGAGCATCTTGATTTACTGCATAAATTCCAACATCTTATTTCTACTTATACATTCATATATGCATCTCGAAATTGCTATATAAGCATTTGAGATGCATTTTCTCATGATGTAGCATTCAAATCTAATGATAATGATCAACATGGTTGATCATGATTCACACTAACATGAGATTCTTCATGTGTTAAACATACTTTATTTGAACAATGGATCTGAAGTCAAATGTCCCATGGTATGTCCCATTCATTCATGTGATAACTTGTATCAAAGTCTTTCTGAAAAGTCCCAACTAATGTTATTGTCCAGGCTAGAGCTTGTCTTTCACTGCATGCATATGTATGGTTCACTTAATTCCATGTGTCAATCACATTACATTACCTTTTCACTATAGGGCCTTAACATGAAATGTGTACTAAAACATGTTTCTTTGTCATCTGTTTCCCAGTCCCTTATAACTGCTTACTTGGTTGGCTATGGCTTTATGCCATGCAAGTTGTTGTACATCATTGTCTAAAGTTCCTACATGCAGGCATTTAATATACTATTTTTCGTGACCTCGGCCCATTCCAATATTGTGAACAAGTTCCAAATACTAAAACTTCCTATTCCACACACTAATATATAGGGGTATGATCCTTAGCCTATGGAAGAACCACCTCATTTACCACCTCTTGAAGGTGCCATTTATGGGATAGATGCAGTTTCTTCCACTCCATCAGCTTGATCCACTAATACTACTGATATGATTCTTTATTGGAGGCCTATCCAGCCTACGGATGTCGCTATATCCTCTAGACCTTAACATGCACCACCCTCATCATCACAACCATCTTTCACATGTATGATTCTAATGAATGATTCATATTGGGAGCACATTCCATTTGATCCTACTTCCTAATGAAACTGTATGTACACATGGCTGTTGCTTATTCTCGGGATTAGACTTGACTAAATGATTTGCATTTGAGGATCTCTACCCTCCACCACATGCTAACCTCATATTTATTAGGTTTATTCATATCACTTCCACTTATGACCTACAGTGTATTTCATCTCATAGTCTTCCTTGCAATGTGATCCTAGATCTGCACTCACTTACATTAGGACAATCATGGCTTGATTACATTAGGGGTACTCTAGATCTTTATTATACATACATATCACATCATTTCTCATGCATTTTGGTCATGTATTCATTTGCAATAGTTCCTTGGTTATACACAAAATCTCAATCATTGGTATGTACACGATTGTCTACTTAACCCATTCACTGATGAAGAGTATGCTATGGGTATGTAAAAATTATGTCTTAATGGATCATTATGACATCAACCTGACACCATTGCTTATCAGGTCTCTAATGCTCATTCATTTGACTTTGACCCTAAAACTGATGATATCTTAGAAGACATTACATGATGGATTCTTCATTTTCCACACTTGGGGGCACAACATTCACACCCCTAAATAGATCAATGCACATTGGATATCATACTTCTAGCATACACATTTTGCATCCTCATCGCATTGCACGTTCATCATACTCTTATTACCATCATCACTACCCGATGACACACTCTTGTAATCTTATGGTTCACACTGAAAACATGGATTATTGAATGAAATTGCCTATACACATGAACCCCACACATTACACACTAATGACTACACCTTAGGAACCACATATCATCACACACTTGTAGACACTAAAATTAGGTCACACTCCCCTTTTGTCCCTCGACATATAAACCCTTTATTACATTTACCTAGCCATGACCCCCTTCACCCCACTAATATTAATTTAATTAATTTAATGCATTATCCTCACTATATTTATTATTTAAATATCTTAATTTAAATAATACACACATATAGTTCACTTAGACACCTCACCAAGCTAACTCAACCTAAGACCTATTCTTAGTAAGTTCCATAACTAACTAAGACTTACCCAAACCCTAAAAATCAATGCCTACATTCCCTCTAACCACATTCCCACATGCTCACAAGAAATAGCTTCCAGTGTAATCCATGGGATAACAACACAAGATCCAAGGAAATCAAGAGGGTCTCCCTAGTTTAGTAAACCTAGGAAATCCTACCTTGACTGATGTCGGTTACCCCTAACTATCAAACCAGTTAAGACAGAAACTCCGTCAATTACCCTTTTAACCCAAAAAACCTTATTCTCAAGGTTGGAAAACTTGGAACTTGGAAGGGATGCAATCAAGTTGATGAGAAGAACATATCTCAGCTAGAGATAACACATCTTCAGAGAGCCAGATTCCAATGTTAAATCTCACATCCAAGGAAGGAGATTGAAGATCTTCTCCTGCACAGCCATCCAAGCCACCCCAACATCTAATCTATCCAAGCAAATGAGGAGTGTGGCATGCAGCCCATGCAAGAAGATTTTCTTCAGTTGATGATCACTTGCAGCCTTCAAACCCTTATCAACACCTCCATCCTTCATGACCCTTCACACACAGACCTTCAGGAATGAAATCCAAGTAAGTATAACATCATACTTTCTGTTATTTCATTTCATCATCCATTTTATCATCCATTGTTTATCCTAGCTCCCTATTGACCTTCTCTAAATTTTCACCTCCATAGACCCATTAAAACCTCACAAAATCCTACTCCAGTCACCCAATACCTCTTCCGTAACCAACCAAAATCCTTTGTGCAATCACAAAGGAGACCAAAACCTCATTCTGTGACATTTCTAGATCTCCACAGTAACCAACACCGGTTATACCTAACCAGCATCGGTCACCCTGAATGACACCGGTCAATCTGTGTTTGCCCACACAGCCCTAAATAGGGATCTACCCACCTAATTTTATCTCACCCTCATTTACCTGTGACCTACCCAAGACATTTATCAGACTTGCAAAACCCAGAACCAACCATTTGATCTTTGGATTCTATTCTAGCTTAGCCTATTATATTAGATCTATTTTCTTATTATGTTTTTAAGTGAGATACCTAAATCATTTCAAAACACAATAGGATTTACTTTGTTTACAACATTAATTTTCCTTTTAAATAGTGGACTAACAGCCATCTAGGAAGTATCATACTTCTCGGATCCCATAGCATATGCTAGGTAGTTCACTTCCCATATTGTTTAATTTCTTCTGGTGGTCTTGTTTTCATTACAGGTAGTTCCTCCTAGCCAAAAGGAAGCTCTCATGAGCAGTTATGGATTCAGAAGTTATACGTGCAATGACCCATCAACCAAAATTTAAACATGTATTCCTCATACGCCCGTTACCCTATTTATTTCGTCAACACTTCAAAGAAAAAATCTAAGAAATACGCAATAGGTGAAACATTACACTCACACATCATCTACACATTACACACTACATTTTCAAGCCTAGGTATTGCACATTTTCATACATCCTATATTTTACATCTTGTCTTAGACACATCATTCCATAGCTATTGTATATTGCATGTTGTTATACCTCTTACATGTCATCTAATATTGTGTCTTATATTTTCTATGCTACACATCTTAGGTTACATCTAAACATACTATTACATTTTACTCATCACATAGTCCCTGCATTTTATTACATATTCACTTCTACGCGCTGCACTCACTACCCGATGACACACTCTTGTCTCACTGGTCCATACTAGACTGTTGAGGGTATACAACACAAATGGACCACATCATGCTCACACATTCATCATTCAATCTTTTTTTTTCCTCATGTGACATTCTTAGGATTAGTGATATATGCTTTAGGCTATAGGGTCACTTCTTCTAGCATCATCTCATGATAGGCTACATCATCACTTTCACTTGCATTATTTAGTGGTATACGCTTTAGGCTAAATCACCACCACCTTTCTATTCATCTTGTTGTGATATATGTTTAGGCTATAGAGTCACACACACGTCATTCTATGTCACATCTCATCACCACACACTCATCAATAGCGTACTACACACAACACATAGTTTGACCATTTCCCAATGACACACTCTCATTTTTGGTTCATTCTTGACTGCTGAGGGGGCATAATAAATGAACCTCACTGCATAAAACTCCATTCACTCGGGGGGAACATGGTTCCTATCATACACTTTTCATTCCATTCCATCCATCCATAACATACTGCATTTTATGGTTGCATTTACTCTTGCTTGCACTTGTCTTTACATGTTCACTTTACTACACATGTTAGATAAATATCTTGTATGTCATTATCTTTACCATACACACATGCATGTTCACATCCTTTTCTAGTTGTGATCATAGATACAAAGCTTCTACATGCAACACTGATGCTTCACACACTACCTACTGGGGGCATCCACATTCATACACTACAAGTGCTTATTGTTTCATTTTGTACTTAGCACTTTCCATTATCAGGTTATACATGCTTTGACATACTTGCTATTTTTCTAACATGCTAATGGGTGCTTCATGTGACAACATTTGTTATGCAGGGATATTTGTTTCCATACTTGTTGTTACATTGTTTGCTATTGTTTGTCTTGTATGCAGGCCTTTCCCTTTTTTTGTGTGTACATACTTGTTTTTTTGTGGCCATGATGGCCTTGAGTGTCTTGTGACACCATGAGTGGTGTCCCATGTTTACAACCCACTTTGTGCAGTCTATGATTGTCTCTTTTGGGTGTTTACATTATGTGCTTATGTTTTAGCTTACACATTGTTTGTTTCTACATGCATTTTTGTCCGTACTAACACTTGTTTTCTAGCCACTTGTTTGTGTGTACCTTGGTCTTTACCAAGCACATTCCCTCCCCCCTATAGGGAAAAGTTTCAGTTATGCAGTCGGTCCTCTTTTGGGGCCACAATCTCCTATCCACGACATCGCATGCACCCCCAAAGAGGGGGGGCATCATTTGGGGTTTACACATGGTACCCGTACAATTCAGTCTACAGTTTAGTTTACAGTGAGTGGGTTCAAACCAGTCTACGAACCCCATACACAATGAATTTTACAGGGCAGATTTTCCTTAGCATTATGGGGAGTAGTTACAGGTTGGAGGATACATATAGACTTTCCTCCCTACACTACTTCGTCCAGTGGCATCAGATCACCCAAAAAACTAGACAATACAGAGATCTCTTCACCAATCTCAGGGAATGAGTTACAGGTTGGAGAATAACAAAACTTTCTCCCTACACTTCTTCAGCCACAGTGGCATGAGATTGCTAAAAAAACTCACACTTCACTGAAAGTTATAGGATATCCTTTCCACACCCTTTTGTCTCATCATGGATCAGGTGCACATGTTCCTTTTTCATTTTTGTACTTTCATTTACATGTTTTTTACATATATACATGCATTTTTACACATATACATGTGTATTTGACTACTTGATCATCTTCTCTTTTGTAGGTCCATCCGTATGGGAAGCAAGCAGTCAACAACAACACACACATAGTGAGTACATCACACACATGATACTAACCATGTAGGTACACTACACACATTGGCATCTACACACATGCTTCCACCCTAGGTTCACTCTCATCACTTTTTACACTTTTGCATCTTTAGTCTCCACGCTCCATTTTTTTGTCACTCCATGCTTTGTCTAGTCCTTCGGCACATTTGTTACTACATCACTCTACATGGATTATCAAGGTACACATCTCTATCTACTTTATGTTACCAAGATTTCCACTCACCAACATAAAGTGGGGGAAAATGTAGACACAAAATCATGCACTTTGAGTCATTATTTAGTCTCGGTCTCATACTACTATTCATATGGTTCTTAAGTGAAAAGAGTAATAATTAACCCATGTCTTTGGCCATTTTTACATTGCTTTATGTCATATTTTTGATCTTACATACTGCACAATTTTATTGTCATTTTGTATTTTCCTTTTTCCACATTAGGGTGCCCAGCCTAGGACTGGGGTACCCCAGGCGCCCTGGTCCCCTTCTGGGGTGCCCTGATCCTCTTTGCACTTTACTCTCACCTTTTGGGCACTTTCTAGCTGTTTGAGCTTTCTATATTTTTGGTGGTCGGCCTTTTCAGGGTTAATTACGAAATTAGAACAAGAGAACCATATAAATATAAAGTTATGTGACCATAATGAGGGACCAAACACTAAGCATCTACTATCACCATCTAGAGTTGCATCCATCAAAGGCATCTAAAGCTACATTTGCATCCATCTAGCTCCATCACAAGGCACACAAGGTTGGTTCATCTACATCACACTTCATAGGAGGGGAGTCTATTGTTTCCATGCACACATTTACTACATTCTACATCTAGTTATTTTCTCACTACCTCAAAAAGTGTGACTGACATAAGAGCAACCTAGGGCATGATTTGCACAAACACACCTAGAACTACATTGGGTTTGAGATGTAGTGCAACACTTAGTTAGTAAGTCCACCATTGTGGCCACTGAGGACAATCTGACCCCTTCATATGCATATTTCTTTTTTTAGGGTTTTGATGCTTTGTCTGGGGTTTTGCAGGTGATTCTTTTTTGAAGGTGTTACAATGATATCTAGTGCAACGTTCACATGACTAATTAGTTTAACATAGAATAAAATATAGGTCAACATATTCAGCGATGACATGCAGAGGAGGTTTTCAGGCCATTTCTATAGACCACATATCTCTAACCAAGGTGACCCACGGGCGCCCCTATCCCTTTCCAGGTGCCCTAGTCCAGTTGAAGATAGCTCGAGATCTGTGTTTTCTCAAGATTTCTGGTGTGTCGTTTCCTCCTCATGTTCACTTGGTTTGCACTGTAAAATAGTACAGAACCTTCATTGATTCAACTAATGAATTCTTAACCCTCTCTTGCACATCAGGGTTTCACATTTCTATTTACTTATTTTCTTGGGTAATTTCCTTTAATTATTTAGCTATTATATACCACTTTTCATAGCATTAGATTACACTAGAATAAATATTATCTTAGATAATCAACATCATCTTGTTTTGGAGGACATATTTTAGGGATTGATAATAAGAGACCATATTTTGATGAAGGGATTGAGATGTGTAAGTATTACTCAATTATTTATCTACCAGGAGACCACTAGGGTTGAATTTGTCAATATTGTCCTCTTTTGCATTGCAAGCATTGACATGTGATTTTTCCTAAGAAGGTGTATTCTTTTGACTGTTAGAAATCATGCTTGCCATGGATAATTTATTTCTGTTCTTGGATTCATTTTTCTGAAATGTTGTTGCTTGCAAGGAATCCATTCTGTTTGAGATAAGAAAGGTTGTAAACTGGTAATGTTGTTTGCAAATTATCTCTTTATAATAACGAAACCTTGATCAATTCCATTGATCTAAGGTATGTTTTAATTCTTCTTACCTGATCTGTATGGTAAACTGACATTCAGAGGTTGAAGGAAATAAAGGACTGAACTCTTGTATTTATACAATTTCATTGATCTTATTGGAAGTTCTTGCTTTGCATTCTGTTGTAAGTAGTGTGCTCAGATCTTCTTGTTAATTTCTCCAGGACACTGAATGGCGTAAAGAGGATGGAGGTCTACTTCAGGACTATTGAGGGTAAAAACCTAAGTCCTAGATCTTTAAGATCTATCCTAATGGGATTCTAACCTAAGGTAAACTAGACCTACCTTATATCTATGTTTACACTAATCTTGTTGCATCCTAACCTAAGTTGTATGTTTTACAAAGTGGGGGATTTGGAAATAACCTAAGGTAACTATAGGTTTATTTCTAACCTATTACCTAATACTAAATTGGTATGAAGTATGGCCTATCCTAAGATGGAAAATTTACCTAAGGAAATGTTTAAAAACCTAAGGTAAATACTTTCTAAACTAACCTAAGGTCGGATCCTAAGCTAATGATATCTATCCTAAACTAATGCAAGGATGGAAAGGGACCTAAGGGGGTCACATGGAAAGTGAGACATGGCGATGGTTTCTAAGTCATTTATTTGATTTGATTTTTGAATTTAAAACATTGTGGTACTGTCAGTTTTGACAGAGGCATGGAAACTAGAGGGAATCCTAGTTGGCATCATCACTAAAGTTAAGTAATGCATGTTCTCTTTGAAATTGGACTCACCAACTTTAGATGGCGGTGGCATGGAGATATAGGCGGGAGATTGGAAATTAATGACATTTATGGTCATCGGTTTTGGTGAGAAAACCACCTTGGAAACCATGCGAGTGGATTTGTTGGGAGTTGTTTGGTCTTTCATGCATTTCAATTTTTTCTCTGCATGGAGCTATCTGGTTCTTTGAACCAGTAGTTCTATTTTCAGTTTGTTACTATTTTTAACTCCCTTGGACTATTTTCAATCCAATGGAAGTATATGAGGCATTTGAGAAGGAAGTTTTTGGTTGTTGATTTCATTTGGAGAAGGAGTTGTGAGGCTCGGCTGGAAATCTTCTTCGAATCGACAGAAGCACTATCAGGCATGATAGGCTCTATCCATTAAGTTGTTCTGATTTTCTCTAAATGTCTTCATTAAAACAACTCTTCTCACATGAAATAAATGGGTTTTTATTTTGTGATGGTTACCATGCTTTCTTGCTTGAATATTTTTGTATTCTCTGATTGAGGAACCTCTTCTTGAAAGGTAGTCATGGGTTGTTTTCCTGTTTGGTTAATGTTGAATCACACCTTAAATCTTGTGGTGATTTGAGTAATGTTGAATTGTGTGAATTCACTTGTCTGTTTGAAAAATGGGTTTATGGAAATGAATGTTGCTTCTTATTTCAAACTGGGTTGTTGTTTTGGTTGTTAGAAGGTAAATGAATACCCTTCTGTTACTTCTCTTGTTTTGTTGAAGTTTTGTACTTCTGTGGAACTGTATGTAAATGGATGCTTTGCTTCATGTTGGGTAAGTTGAATTTGTATAGAAAATAGTAAATGTGTGAATTCTTCTTGAACTTACTGTATAATCTATTAGTTCTTAAAATTCGGTATTCAATGGGAGCTGGGAAGATATTGGGTGTTTGGAATCTCTTTTTTTGTGGATTCATCTTGTATGGAAACAAGAGTGAATGTTTTATTATTCCTCTTATCTTTTCAGTTAAAAACTGAGTTGTTCGAATTAAGTTCTTTTATGGAAACTATGTGTTAATTGTTTCTTGGACACTTAGATTTTGATGTTATCTTGTTGGGAATACCTGTGTGTGAAGTCTTTTTTTTGATCTTATATATATTGTGCCTTTCTTTAAGTTCTTGAGGACTGAACTAAAGGATAAATAGAGGAGGTCCTGTTGGTTGAGGACATTTTGAGAGTCGGTCTTGTTTGAGTCGATACTTGGGTTATTCTCGTAGCTCTGTTTGAGCTTTGTAGATGTCGATCATGTTGTCTACTTCACTTGTTGAATTAGATGTTGTTGATTTTGAATACCTGTTCCTGATCTGGGTTAACCACTGGTAACTTGTTTGAGTAAACTTGTTAAAATCCTTCCTGATTGTAATTTCATGAAATTTAAGTTGAATGTTATTTGAACTTTTGGTTGATGTTTACTTATCTGGAACTAACCAAATCAGTTCTGAATAAGTTTGATAGGTTTTCTTTGATCTCTGTGTAAGTTGGAATAAATAAATTACCTTGTCAATTTCGTAGAGGTGTGCAGTTAAGCTATCCATAGAATTGAAATGAAAAGAATTTTAATTTTTCATTGATAGCTTGTGCACCTGTTGCTAAGTCATGTTGATTTTGTTTGCATCTTCTTGAAATCGAATTCTAGATGGATTCTTCTTTGTACATCCTATTGATGTTTTCTTCTCACTCTGAATGGTTACATGATTAGAGTCTTCTCATTCTATCATTTTATCTTCATCTGGAAGAATGAATAAGCTTAGGTTCTATGACTGAAACTTTGTCAATTTGAATGACTGTTGAAGACTGTAATTACCCTGTATGGAGATTAGAAACTTTTTTATTGCATCTCCTTTTGATATGGGTATAATATTACTGTCATGGTTGTCCATGATGGGGAACCTTGCTTGAAATCTGTTTCAAATGCAACAGTCACACATTCTGTTTAATCTCTTCTTATATGTGTTTTCTTTTATAAAAGAGTTGAGGATGTTGTGATTGGGTCTGCATCTGTCCTTTGTGACCTTCTTCACATGTGATAGAGTGTAGGAATTCCTCTTCTGATCATGTCATTTGACTCCTTCTCTTTCATTCTCTGAGGTAAAGTCTAATCACTGCCCCTTTGGAAATTATAAGAGGTTTTGTGTTGTGTTCTCTTTTCTGAGTTGTGAATGGGGATTCAGGTTAACCAAATTGTAAAGGAAGTTCTAAACTATTTTATCACAGTCGTTCTTCTTCTTTTGGGTAAATCTTGTCTTAGATTTAATTGGTTCATTTGCATTACTTTCTTAATGCCTTTGTGTAGTCATCATTACTACTTGCGTATTCACTTGACTTGTATTAAAGGATTTTAATATTTGTGATAGTAGATTAATGTGGGATGTTGTGCATTGAGTGAATACTTTCCTAATGTTAATGTATAGCCTAACTTGAGAACTTAGGATATGTCTTGGATTTGGAATTAGGATGTCACATCTGAAATGTGAAACTCTTATTTACTTATGTTGTTAGATGATTCATCCTAAAACCTTTATGAAGCTGGAATGAGCTTGGTTGTAGTTGTCTTTTTATGAAACTCTGTAAGCTGAGTTAGAAGGTTCCTACTTCTGAAAGTAACTCTATTTTGGTTAAATAGTGAAGTTAATTTTTGTATTTCAAATTCAGATGAATTGTGAAGGAAATAATTAGAAGGTACTTTTATTTGATATAGATAAGTGTTTTGGTTGGAACATTATTTATCTGATATCATGTTGAAGATTCTTGATTACATCATGATATTTCCTTAAATGTTATTCAAATTGATTAATTGTTCTTTTATGGTTGTTACTACTTATGATTTATTTGTCTGCTTGACCTCACTGTTTCATAAAAGCAGAGTTGGTTTTATGAAACAGTTAGTTGAAAGCACATCATTTTAATGCTTAGTGCTTATCATGCTCAGTTCAATGAACTGACCCATGCTAGCAATTTTTGTAGATGGACTTCGTAAGTGATAAAGGAAGGCAATAACTTTTATGATGTATTGGTTGCTTAAAAGTCTGGACCATTTATAGAGAATTCTGATTCATTATTGAGATGTATTGAAGGAAGAAAAGTTGTATTCTTTAATGATCTTTATGTTGTTGACATGAAATATGTCAATAATGCATAGTCTTGTAAAATGTGTATTTTATCATGATGAATTGAAAAGACTGAAGTTACTTAAATTGATTATGTCAATTCTCTTGTTCATAATATGAAGGAAATTTGTAATCCTATCTTTGATGTTGTCATTCATATCTGATTGGATCCTTATTTCTGTTGTCATTAAATGAGTTGGATAAATGGGAATTAGTACAATTTCCCTTACTTGAATGCAACTTACTAAGTTGCATGTATTGATGTTCTTTACCTAATCTTGTATGGTTTATTATGATGTTATGAACATATAGTTAAAATATCAGGATGTGTGAAATTGATAAGGGTATAATAAATCCTAATACTTAACCATAAAGAGGAAGGTTCTCCTCCTCTCAAAAGGATACAAAATAAATGAATGGTATATGAGTTTATAAACCATTTAGACTTCATATCTATGAAGTCTACCATAACAGAACTTGTTTTGGTTCTTATACATTCCTTGAATGGTTGAGACACATTAAATAAATCTTATGATGGATGTTGTTTCTATTTTCGATTAATTGCACGTTAAGAAAAAAGTTAATGAACATAAAAGCAATCATAGGTTTATGAAGTTCCATATTATTTAATCAACTCAAATAAGGATGGAAAACTTAAGGAGTGTTCGGATTAGGGTTATGCAAGGTTGTTGCGATTTGAATCTTAATCCAAAGATAATTAAGTGGAAATGACCTCTTGAGGTGTGTAAATCATGATGAAGTAGTTATGTCAGATGTTGGCACATGCCAACTATAGAACTGTACCTTCTTGAAGACTTGGGTCTTCACAAGGATACAGTGTTGCAGTTGACATGTTGCAACACCCTTCAACATTGGTTCATCTAGATCTACTCAAATTTGGACTTGAACTTAGTTTCTCTCTAGATCAGGTTAAGGATATGATTTAGCATAGGAAGTGACTCTCAATGACTTAGGGTAACTAGGCACATTCAATTGACTTAGGTCGACTGAGTATGCCCATATACCCTAGGTCATCGTGAGTGGTTCCCTATACCAAATTATGTCAATAACCTGGGTTAGGGTCAAACCTTGGACAAGTGGACTGACAGAAGTCAGTAAAGACCATTCTAGATAACAGATGAGTGGGGTAAAGGACATATTCTGATTAGATGAGTATGCCATCTAGGAATAGTAACATGAACAGTATGTTGGAAATCTTTGGCCAAAGTATCGCAAGCTGCTGGTTGCGTTGTCCTATGTCACCTAGTTTGAGAAATGTGATTTCAGATGAATATGGTAACAAATATTCAGATAGATTTCTTAAACAGAACACTCAATACTTAGAATAGGGTAAGAGAACCAAGTATACATAGTATACCCATAGTATTCAATACTTAAGTTAACATGAGAGATCGGTTGGTAACCGAGTCATGAAATGAGAGATCGGTAGTTCACCGAGTCATTTACAGCTGCATATGGTTATCTGTTATGAGATTGATTGGCATGGAATGTGTGTTCTAAATTATGATTATTTAGAACAGAGAACATTATGTATAAAAAAAATTTCCCTTGTTTCTAAAGTCTTAAAATGGGAATGTTACATCTTGGTATCAGAGCTGAAGGTTACAGCTCTTGGACCTATTGTGTCCATAATCTGATAAAACTTAAATTTTCTTGTTAACAGAAAATGGTTAGAACAAGAGGAAATGTTGCAAACAACCCACCACCTGGTGGAGAAGCAGCAACTGCCCAAAAACTCGATGAGATCCTTGCTGCCCTGTTGGACACAAGAGATCATTTGACTGTACTTGAACAACAAGTAATGGGAAATGAGGAGGAAGAAGATGTTGGTAATAACAATCAGCCACCTCCTGTGGACAACACCAATTTGGGAAATTTGGGTGTTGATAATAACAATGTAAACATGCTTGATCAGCCAGAAAATAAAAAGGCAAGGCTGGCAGCTGAACTCACTAATGATATCAAAAGGATAAGTCCACCTAAGTTTGATGGCACCACATTAGGAGATGGAGCTGAGAATTGGCTCAGTGAAATGGAGAAGTACTTTGCAATAAGGAACTTCTCAGAGGAAACAAAGGCAATACGGGGATCATATCAGCTTTCCCATGAAGCATCTTCATGGTAGGAAAGCCGTAAGGCTGAGTTGAACATTGATGAAACTAATATTACTTGGGATCAATTTAAAAGTTATTTTAGGCAACGATGGCTGCCACAACTTTACTATGATCAGAAAATGACTGAATTTCAGAACTTAACCCAAGGAAAATTAACTGTAACAGAGTACTGGGAGTGGTTTACTAAACTCCTTAAGTATGTACCTCAGTATCAAACTGACGAGAAGTTCAGGATACAAAAATTTATCATGGGATTGAATCCCATTATAGGGGGAGAGGTGGATGTTCACAGCCCAACCACTATGGAAGGGGTTGTTGAAAAATCCATAAGGCAGGAACAAAAATTAAAGGCAATTTCTGCTCATAAGGAGGAAGTAAGAAAGAAAGTTCCAAACTCCTCTTCATCATCTCTTGCACCTAAGAAAGGACCATGGAAGAAGTTTGGTATGAAAAGTAAGTTTTCAGCTGATAATAATAAGAAAACAACAACAAATAAGCCTGTTGCTAATGTACGCAATAACTTTGTCAAGAACAATAATAACAGACAAAAGTCCTATGGAGGTCAGAATGATAACTTTAAGGCTGGAAATAAATTTGAGCCTAAAAAGGGACCTGTAGGAGGCTGTTACAATTGTGGCAAGGATCATTATGCAAACCAATGTCCTTTGAAAAAGGATGACCATAATCAGCAGCACAAGATACACGCTGCAGTAGCTGACAAACAAGCTGAAAAGCAAGTCACACCCATAGAAGTTTTGGGTAAGTTATTTGGCATACCTGTAACTATTATTTTTGATACGGGAGCTACTGAATGTTTTATTTCTAGTAAATTAGCATCAAAATTAAAAAGAAAAGCTGGAAAAATGGATAAATCATGGGTTGTACATTATGGGAATAATATTGTTCATACAGTTAGTATGTGTCTTTTTGGAGTAGTCCTTGATTTACCTAGTTTTTCCACCAGAAGTTGATCTTTATGTTGCTCCTTTGGGGTCTTATGATGTAATCATAGGTGTTAATTGGCTAGCTGAGCATAAAGGAAAAGTGGACTGTTTTGAAAAACATATTAGTTGTTTAGATGACTTGTAGAAAACAACAGAGATTCAGGGTGTAAAACGTGAAATTTCAGTTAGGAAATTATCTGCTATGCAACTTAAGAAGGCCAAAAATAAGGGTTGTACCTTATATGCAGTAAAAATTTCTGAATCTACTGAAGAAAATAGTGATTTCTTAGAACATTACCCACTGTTACGAAACTACAGTGATGTGTTTCTGGAAGAATTACCAGGTCTTCCACCCAAAAGGGAATTTGACTTCACAATTGAAATCAAACCTGGAACCGAGCCTATTTCTAAGGCACCTTATCAGATGACTACTATTGAATTGGTAGAGCTTAAGGCACAGTTACAAGAACTTCTATCTAAAGGTTTGATTAGACCGAGTGTCTCACCTTGGGGAGCACCGGTAATTTTTGTGAAAAAGAAAGATGGAACACTTAGATTGTGTATTGATTACAGAATGTTAAACAAGGCAACGATTAAGAATAGATATCCACTTCCTAGAATTGATGATCTATTTGATCAGATGCATGGGGCATCGGTATATTCTAAGATAGATCTACGATCTGGATATCATCAGTTACGAATTAAGGATGAGGACATTCATAAAACAACTTTTAGAACAAGGTATGGACATTATGAATTCATAGTTTTACCTTTTGGATTAACAAATGCACCTGCAACTTTTATGAATTTAATGAATAATATTTTTCAAGAATACTTGGACAAATTTGTGCTTGTATTCTTGGATGACATTCTCATATATTCTAAAAGTATGGAAGAACACCATGAGCATTTGAAGATAGTCTTGGAAATCTTGAGAAAAAGATGATTATTTGGTAAGTTGTCTAAATGTTCTTTCTATGACATGGAAGTGCACTATTTGGGTCATGTTATAAGAAAAGATGGAATAGCTGTAGATCCTTCTAAAATTGTAGCTATAACTGAGTGGCCTGCACCAAAGAATGTACATGAAGTCAGAAGCTTCATGGGTCTTGCTGGTTACTATAGGAAATTTGTTAAAGATTTCTCCAAAGTTGTTGCACCAATAACTTCATTGCAGAAAAAGGATAAGAAATTTGTGTGGAATGAGAAATGTGAATCTGCATTTAAAAATTTAAAGGATCAATTAACTTCAGCACCTATTTTGGTTGTACCTGACCCTAATGGAGACTTTACTGTTGTAACAGATGCATCCGGGGAAGGTCTTGGAGGTATTTTGTTACAAAATGATCATGTCATAGCATACAAAAGTAGAAAACTTAAGTTACATGAGCTGAATTATGCTCCACATGATCTAGAGCTTGCTGCCATTGTTCATGCACTTCAAGTTTGGAGGCATTATCTGCTTGGTAAACCTTTTGAACTAAAAATGATCATCTTGGGCTGAAGTATATTTTTACTCAGCCAAATCTGAATGCAAGACAATGAAGATGGTTAGAGTTTTTATCTCAATATGATTTTGACATAAGTTACATTAAAGGCAAGGAAAATAGGGTAGCTGATGCTCTAAGTCATAGGAAGCACATTTCTGCTCTTATAACATTGAGAACTCAGTTTAAGGATGAAGTAAAGAGTGTTATGGAATCTGATTCTTATTTTCAGCAAGTAAAAACAACACTTGCTGCAGATCCAAATGATGTGAGATATAAAGGTTTTCACTTTGATAATGAAGGAATCTTACGATTTGAAAACAATGTATACATACCTTTGCTAAATGATTTAAGAAAGAAATTATTAGTTGAATTTCACAATTCACCTTTTTCTGGACACCCTGGTATTACAAAGATGCTTGCTGATATAAAACAACAATATTTCTGGAAAGGGATGAAAAAGGACGTGATTGAGTTTGTGACACATTGCTTAGAATGTCAACGTGTTAAAGCTGAACATATGCATCCAGCTGGTTTATTGTATCCTCACAGCATACCACAGTACAAATGGCAAGTGATAAGCATGGATTTTGTACAAGGGTTGCCTATGTCAAGAAATAAACATGATGTTATTCTTGGTTGTTGTTGATAAACTAACAAAAGTAGCACACTTTATTGCTGGTAATCTTAAGGATGATTCACCTGTTTTAGCAAAAAGGTTTGTTCATGAGATTTTCAGATTACATGGAGTACCTGAATTAATCATATCTGATAGAGATCCAAGAATGACTTCAAGATTTTGGCAAACACTTAACGCAGCTTTAGGAACTAAGCTAAATTTCAGTTCTATGTATCATCTAGAAACAGATGGAAAAACTGAAAGAGTTAATCAAGTTTTAGAGGATATGTTACGAATGTATTGTATGGATCAGCAGTATAAATGGGAAGAGTACCTTCCATTAGTTGAGTTTGCATACAATAACACATATCACACCTCTCTAAAGATGGCACCTTTCGAAGCATTATACGGAAGGAAATGCAGAACCCCTGTTAGTTGGGACAACATTGAGGATAGAGAGGTAATTGGACCTGAAATCCTTACGGAAATGGAACAACAAGTTAAAATGATTCGTGAATGCTTGAAAGAAGCAACAGATAGGAAAAAGAGTTATGCTGACTTGAAGTGGGTTGATAGGAAATTTGAACTTGGTGAGAAGGTCTTTCTTCAGGTTAAACCGAAAAAGAGTTCTATAACTTTTGGCAAGGCTGCCAAGTTATCACCTCGTTATGTGGGACCTTTTGAAATTGTTGAAATAATCAACCCTGTAGCTTATCATTTAGCATTACCTCCTGCTTTGTCATGAATGCATGATGTTTTCCATATTTCTTTGCTTAAGAAATACATTTCAGATTTATCACATGTGTTAAATTGGAATTCCTTGCAGGTCCAAGACCCAGGAATAATCATGGTTAAACCTATACGAGTGCTGGAAACTCACTAGTTGCACTTAAGAAATCATGAAATAAGTCAATGTAAGGTCCAATGGGACCAGTTTAATGAGGAAAGTGCAACCTGGGAAAATCTGGAAGATATGAAAACTACTTTTCCATATTTATTTGAACAGAATTGATTCTGTTGACTGATAAAATTTGTGATTTTATTCTTTTTATGACAATAAATCTGCCAGTTTTGGGCAGATATTTTATTTGTTTAAAATAAACAGCTACGTAAATGCTGATTTTGGGAATTTTAAAATCCAGTTCTACTTTGAACATATGGAAAGAAAGATAATAAATTGATTATCCTTGATGCAAATTGTTTAAATAAGTTAATCATCAGGACGATGATTCTTTTTAGGAGGGAAGTATGTAACACCTGTGGCAAACTGTTAACTTTTCCTCTTTTGCATTGCAAGCGTTGACATGTGATTTGTCCTAAGAAGGTGTATTCTTTTGACTGTTAGAAATCATGCTTGCCATGGATAATTTATTTCTGTTCTTGGATTCATTTTGCTGAAATGTTGTTGCTTGCAAGGAATCCATTCTGTTTGAGATAAGAAAGGTTGTAAACTGGTAATGTTGTTTGCAAATTATCTCTTTATAATAACGAAACCTTGATCAATTCCATTGATCTAAGGTATGTTTTAATTCTTCTTACCTGATCTGTATGGTAAACTGACATTCAGAGGTTGAAGGAAATAAAGGACTGAACTCTTGTATTTATACAATTTCATTGATCTTATTGGAAGTTCTTGCTTTGCATTCTGTTGTAAGTAGTGTGCTCGGATCTTCTTGTTAATTTCTCTAGGACACTGAATGGCGTAAAGAGGATGGAGGTCTACTTCAGGACTATTGAGGGTAAAAACCTAAGTCCTAGATCTTTAAGATCTATCCTAACGGGATTCTAACCTAAGGTAAACTAGACCTACCTTATATCTATGTTACACTAATCTTGTTGCATCCTAACCTAAGTTGTATGTTTTACAAAGTGGGGGATTTGGAAATAACCTAAGGTAACTATAGGTTTATTTCTAACCTATTACCTAATACTAAATTGGTATGGGGTATGGCCTATCCTAAGATGGTAAACTTACCTAAGGAAATGTTTTAAAACCTAAGGTAAATACTTTCTAAACTAACCTAAGGTCGAATCCTAAGCTAATGATATCTATCCTAAACTAATGCAAGGATGGAAAGGGACCTAAGGGGGTCACATGGCATGTATGAGATGGTGGCAAAGGTTTCTAAGTCATTTATTTGATTTGATTTTTGAATTTAAAACATTGGGTACTGTCAGTTTTGATAGAGGCATAGAAACTAGAGGGAATCCTAGTTGGCATCATCACTAAAGTTCAGTAATTCATGTTATCTTTGAAATTGGACTCGCCAACTTTAGATGGCGGTGGCATGGAGATATAGGTGGGAGATTGGAAATTAATGACATTTATGGTCATCATTTTTGGTGAGAAAACCACCTTGGAAACCATGCGAGTGGATTTGTTGGGAGTTGTTTGGTCTTTCATGCATTTCAATTTTTTCTCTGCATGGAGCTATCTGGTTCTTCAAACCAGCAGTTCTATTTTCAGTTTGTTACTATTTTTAACTCCCTTGGACTATTTTCGATCCAATGGAAGTATATGAGGCATTTGAGAAGGAAGTTTTTGGTTGTTGATTTCATTTGGAGAAGGAGTTGTGGAGGCTCGGCTGGAAATCTTCTTCGAATCGACAGAAGCACTATCAGGCATGATAGGCTCTATCCATTAAGTTGTTCTGCTTTTCTCTAAATGTCTTCATTAAAACAACTTTTCTCTCATGAAATAAATGGGTTTTTATTTTTGTTATGGTTACCATGCTTTCTTGCTTGAAAATTTTCTGTATTTCTTTTGAGGAATCTCTGCTTGATAAGGTAGGAGATGGGTTGTTTTCCTATTTATTTAATGTTGAATCACACCTTAAATCTTGTTATGATTTGAGTAATGTTGAAATGTGTGAATTTTCTTGTCTTTTCAAAAATGGGTTATGGAAATGAAATGTGGCTTCAAGTTTCAAACTGGGTTTGTCAGTTTGGGTTGTTAGAAGGTAAATGAATATCCTTCTCTTTCTCTTTTTGATTTGTTGAAGTTTTGTTACTCCTGTTAAACTATATGAATATGGATGCTTTGATTCAGAGTTGTGTGAACTCGAATTTGTATAGAAAAATAGTAAATGTGTGACTTCTTCTTGAACTTACTGTATAATCTATCAGTTCTTTGAATTCGGTATTCGATGGGAGCTGGTTGTAATGGGGGTGTTTGGAATCTCTATTTTTTGTGGATTCATCTTGTATGGAAACAAGAGTGAATGTTTTATTATTCCTCTTATCTTTTCAGTTAAAAACTGAGTTTCTCGAATTAAGTTCTTTTATGGAAACTATGTGATAATTGTTTCTTGGACACTTAGATTTTGAAGTTATCTTGTTGGGAATATCTGTGTGTGAAGTCTTCTCTTCTGATCTTATATATATTGTGTCTTTCTTTAAGTTTTGAGTACTGAACTAAAGGATAAATAGATGAGGTCCTGTTTGGTTGGGGACATTTGAGAGTCAGCTTTGTCTGAGTCGATACTTGGGTTATTCTCGTAGCTCTGTTTGAGCTTTCTTGATGTCGATCATGCTTGTCTACTTCACTTTTGAATTAGATGTTGTTGATTTAGAATACCCATTCCTGATCTGGGTTAACCTCTTGAGTAACTTGCTTGGAGTAAACTTGTTAAATCCTTCTGATGTGTAATTTCATGAAGCTTTAAGAATGTTATTCAAATTTTGGTTGATGTTTCTTATCTGGAACTAACCAAATCGGTTTAGTTTGATAAGGGGTTTTTCTTCCATTTCTTTGATCTCTGAGTAAGATTGGAATAGGATAATTTACTTGTCGATTTCTAGAGGTGTGCAGTTGAACCTGTCCATAGAAATTGAAATGAAAGGAATTTTAATCATCTTTAGCTGACTTGTGCACCTGTAGCTAAGTCATGTTGATTTTTTTGCATCTTCTTTGAAATCGAATCTAGATGGATTCTTCTCTATCATTCATATTGATGTTTTCTTCACCTCTCTGAATGGTTATTTATGAGTCGATCATTCTATCATTTTATATTCATCTGGAAAGAATGAATAAGCTTAGGTTCTATGACTGAAACTTTGCTGATTTTGAATGACTGTTGAAGACTGTAATTACCCTGTATGGTGATTAGAAATTTTTTTTATTGCATCTCCTTCTTGATATGGGTATTCTATTACCATCATTGGTTGTCCATGATGGGGAAACCTTGCTTGAAATTTGTTTCAAATGAACAGTTGCACATTCTGTTTAATCTCTTCTTATATGTGTTTTCTTTTATAAAAGAGTTGAGGATGTTGTGATTGGGTCTGCATCTGTCCTTTGTGACCTTCTTCACATGTGATAGAGTGTAGGAATCCTCTTCTGATCATGTCATTTGACTCCTTCTCTTTCATTCTTTGAGGTAAAGTCTAATCACTGCCCCTTTGGAAATTGTAAGAGGTTATGTGTTGTGTTCTCTTTTCTGAGTTGTGAATGGGGATTCAGGTTAACCGAATTGTAAAGGAAGTTTTAAACTATTTTATCACAATCATTCTTCTTCTTTTGGGTAAATTTTGTCATAGATTTAATTGGTTAAGTTGCATTACTTTCTTAAATGCCTTTGTGTAGTTGTCATTACTACTTGCTTATTCACTTGACTTGTATTAAAGGATTTTAATATTTGTGATAGTAGATTAATGTGAGATGTTGTGCATTGAGTGAATACTTTCCTAATGTTAATGTATGGCCTAACTTGAGAACTTAGGCTATGTCTTGGATTTGGAATTAGGATGTCACATATGAAATGTGAAACTCTTATTTATTTATGTTGTTAGATGATTCATCCTAAAACCTTTATGAAGTTAGAATGAGCTTGGCTGTGTAGTGTCTTTTTATGAAACTCTGTAAGCTGAGTTAGAAGGTTCCTACTTCTGAAAGTAACTCTATTTTGGTTAAATAGTGAAGTTAATTTTGTATTTCAAATTCAGATGAATTGAGAAGGAAATAATTAGAAGGTTCTTTTATTTTATATAGATAAGTGTTTTGGTTGGAACATTATTTATCTAATATCATGTTGTAGATTGTTGATTACATCATGATATTTCCTTAAATGTTATTCAGATTGATTAATTGTTCTTCTTTTATGGTTGTTACTACTTATGATTTATTTGTCTGCTTGACCTCACTGTTTCATAAAAGCAGAGTTGGTTTTATGAAACAGTTAGTTGAAAGCACATCATTTTAATGCTTAGTGCTTATCATGCTCAGTTCAATGAACTGACCCATGCTAGCAATTTTTGCAGATGGACTTTGTAAGTGATAAAGGAAGGCAATAACTTATATGATGTATTGGTTGCTTAAAAGTCTGGACCTTTTATAGAGAATTCTGATTCATTATTGAGATGTATTGAAGGAAGAAAAGTTGTATTCTTTAATGATCTTGATGTTGTTGACATGAAATATGTCAGTAATGCATAGTCTTGTAAAATGTGTATTTTATCATGATGAATTGAAAAGACTGAAGTTACTTAAATTGATTATGTCAATTCTCTTGTGCATAATATGAAGGAAATTTGTAATCCTATCTTTGATGTTGTCATTCATATCTGATTGGATCCTTATTTCTATTGTCATTAAATGAGTTGGATAAATGGGAATTAGTACAATTTCCCTTACTTGAATGCAACTTACTAAGTTGCATGTATTGATGTTCTTTACCTAATCTTGTATGGTTTATTATGATGTTAATGAACGTATAGTTAAAATATCAGGAAGTGTGAATTGGATAAGGGTATAATAAATCATAATACTTAACCATAAAGAGGAAGGTTCTCCTCCTCTCAAAAGGATACAAAATAAATGAATGGTATATGAGTTCGTTAACCATTTAGACTTCATATCTATGAAGTCTACCATAACAGAACCTGTTTTGGTTCTTATACATTCCTTGAATGGTTGAGACACATTAAATAAATCTTATGATGGATGTTGTTTCTATTTTCAATTAATTGCACGTTAAGCAAAAATTTAATGAACATAAAAGCAATCATAGGTTTATGAAGTTCCATATTTATTTAATCAACTCAAATAAGGATGGAAAACTTAAGGATTGTTGGGATTAGGGTTATGCAAGGTTGTTGTGATTTGAATCTTAATCCAAAGATAATTAAGTGGAAATGACCTCTTGAGGTGTGTAAATCATGATGAAGTAGTTCTGTCAGATGTTGGCACATGCCAACTATAGAACTGTACCTTCATGAAGACTTGGGTCTTCACGAGGATACAGTGTTGCAGTTGACATGTTGCAACACCCTTCAACATTGGTTCATCTAGATCTACTCAAATCTGGACTTGAACTTAGTTTCTCTCTAGATCAGGTTAAGGATATGATTTAGCATAGGAAGTGACTCTCAATGACTTAGGGTAACTAGGCACATTCAATTGACTTAGGTCGACTGAGTATGCCCATATACCCTAGGTCATCATGAGTGGTTCCCTATACCAAATTATGTCAATAACCTGGGTTAGGGTCAAACCTTGGACAAGTGGACTGACAGAAGTCAGTAAAGACCATTCTAGATAACAGATGAGTGGGGTGAAGGACGTATTCTGATTAGACGAGTATGTCATCTAGGAATAGTAACATGAACAGTATGTTGGAAATATTTGGCCAAAGTATCGCAAGCTGCTGGTTGCGTTGTCCTATGTCACCTAGTTTGAGAAATGTGATTTCAGATGCATAAGGTAACATATATTCAGATAGATTTCTTAAACAGAACACTCAATACCCAGAACAGGGTAAGAGAACCAAGTATACATAGTATGCCCATAGTATTCAATACTTAAGTTAACATGAGAGATTGGTTGGTAACCGAGTCATGAAATGAGAGATCGCTAGTTCACCGAGTCATTTACAGCTGCATATGGTTATCTGTTATGAGATTGATTGGCATGGAATGTGTGTTCTAAATTATGATTATTTAGAACAGAGAACATTATGTATAAAAAAAATTCCCTTGTTTCTGAAGTTTTAAAATGGGAATGTTAGATAAAAATTAAATTTTCTTGTTGACAAAAAATGGTTAGAACAAGAGGAAATGTTGCAAATAACCCACCACCTGGTGGAGAAGCAACAACTACCCAAAAACTCAATGAGATCCTTGCTGCCCTGTTGGACACAAGAGATCGTTTGGTTGTACTTGAACAACAAGTAATGGGAAATGAGGAGGAAGAAGATGTTGGTAATAACAATCAACCACCTCCTGTGGACAACACCAATTTGGGAAATTTAGGTGTTGATAACAATAATGTAAACATACCTGATCAGCTAGAAAATAAAAAGGCAAGGCTGGCAGCTGAACTCACTAATGATATAAAAAGGATAAGTCCACCTAAGTTTGATGGCACCACATTAGGAGATGGAGCTGAGAATTGGCTCAGTGAAATGGAGAAGTACTTTGCAATAAGGAACTTCTCAGAGGAAACAAAGGCAATATGGGGAGCATATCAACTTTCCCATGAAGCATCTTCATGGTGGGACAACCGTAAGGCTGAGTTGAACATTGATGAAACAAATATTACTTGGGATCAATTTAAAAGTTATTTTAGGCAACAATGGCTGCCACAACTTTACTATGATCAGAAAATGACTGAATTTCAGAACTTATCCCAAGGAAAATTAATTGTAATAGAGTACTGGGAGCAGGTTTACTAAACTCCTTAAGTATGTACCTCAGTATCAAACTAACGAGAAGTTCAGGATACAAAAATTTATCATGGGATTGAATCCCATTATAGGGGGAGAGGTGGATGTTCACATCCCAACCACTATGGAAGGGGTTGTTGAAAAATCCATAAGGCAGGAACAGAAATTAAAGGCAATTTTTGCTCATAAGGAGGAATTAAGAAAGAAAGTTCCAAACTCCTCTTCATCATCTCTTGCACCTAAGAAAGGACCATGGAAGAAGTTTGGTATGAAAAATAAGTTTTCAACTGATAATAATAAGAAAACAACAACAAATAATCTTGTTGCTAATGTACGCAATAACTTTGTCAAGAACAATAATAATGGACAGAAGTCCTATGGAGGTCAGAATGATAACTTTAAGGCTGGAAATAAATTTGAGCCTAAAAAGGGACCTGTAGGAGGCTGTTACAATTGTGGCAAGGATCATTATGCAAATCAATGTCCTTTGAAAAAGGATGACCGTAATCAACAACACAAGATACATGCTGTAGTAGCTGACAAACAAGCTGAAAAGCAAGTCACACCCATAGAAGTTCCAGGTAAGTTATTTGGCATACCTGTAACTATTATTTTTGATACTTGGAGCTACTTGAATGTTTTATTTCTAGTAAATTAGCATCAAAATTAAAAATAAAAGATGGAAAAATGCATAAATCATGGGACATACATTATGGAAATAATGTTGTTTATACAGTTAGTATGTGTCTTTTTGGAGTAGTCCTTGACTTACGTAGTTTTTCCACCAAGGTTAACCTTTATGTTGCTCCTTTGGGGTATTATGATGTAATGATAGGTGTTAATTGGATAGCTGAGCATAAAGAAAAAGTTGACTGTTTTGAAAAACATATTAGTTGTTTAGATGACCTGCAGAAAATAACAGACATTCAGGGTGTAAAACGTGAAATTTCAGTTAGGAAATTGTCAGCTATGCAACTTAAAAAGGCCAAAAATAAGGGTTGTACCTTATATGCAGTAAAAATTTCTGAATCTACTGAAGAAATAAGTGATTTATTAGAATGATATACGTTGTTACGAAACTTTAGTGATGTGTTTCCCAGAAGAATTACCAGGCCTTCCACCCAAACGGGAATTTGACTTCACAATTGAAATCAAACCTAGAACCGAGCCTATTTCTAAGGCACCTTATAGAATGACTACTATTGAATTAGTAGAGCTTAAGGCTTAGCTACAAGAAATTTTTTCAAAGGGTTTGATTAGACCGAGTGTCTCACCCTGGGGAGCGCCAGTAATTTTTGTGAAAAATAAAGATGGTACACTTAGATAATGCATTGATTACAAAATGTTAAACAAGGCAACGATTAATAACAGATATCCACTTCCTAGAATTGATGATTTGTTTGATCAGATGCATGGTGCATCAGTATATTCAAAGATAGATCTTTGATCTGGATATCATCAATTACAATTAAGGATGAGGACATTCATAAAACAAATTTTAGAACTAGGTATGGGCATTATGAATTACAGTTTTTTCTTTTGGATTAACAAATGCACCTGCCACTTTTATGAATTCGATGAATAATATTTTTCAAGAATACTTGGACAAATTTTTTTTTGTATTCTTGGATGATATTCTCATATATTCTAAAAGCATTGAAGAACATCATGAGCATTTGAAGATAGTCTTGGAAATCTTGAGGAAGAGACGATTATTTGGTAAGTTGTCTAAATGTTCTTTCTATGACACAGAAGTACACTATTTGGGTCATGTTATAAGCAAGGATGGAATAACTATAGATACCTCTAAAATTGTAGCTATAACTGAGTGGCTTGCATTGAGGAATGTACATGAAGTTAGAAGCTTTATGGGTCTTGCTGGTTACTATAGGAAATTTGTTAAAAATTTCTCCAAAGTAGCTACACCAATAACTTCATTGCAGAAAAAGGATAAGAAATTTGTTTGGAATGAGAAATGTGAATTTGAATTTAAAACTTTAAAGGATCAGTTAACATCAACACCTATTTTGGCTTTACCTAACCTTAATGGAGACTTTACTATTGTAACAGATGCATCTGAGAAAGGTCTTGTAGGTATTTTGTTACAAAATGATGTGTCATAGCATACGAAAGTAGAAAACTTAAGTTACATGAGCTGAATTATGCTCCACATGATCTAGAGCTTGCTACCATTGTTCATGCACTTCAATTTTGGAGGCATTATCTACTTGGTAAACCTTTTGAACTAAAAACTGATCATCTTGGGCTGAAGTATATTTTTACTCAGCCAAATCTGAATGCAAGACAATGAAGATGGTTAGAGTTTTTATCTCAATATGATTTTGACATAAGTTACATTAAAGGAAAGGAAAATAGGGTAGCTGATGCTCTAAGTCGTAGGAAGCACATTTCTGCCCTTATAACGTTGATAACTCAGTCTAAGGATGAAGTAAAGAGTGTTATGGAATCTAATTCTTATTTTCAGCATCGGGTTGTAATGACACACTCTTGGGATTTTATTTTTATGGTGTTGATACAATGGGTGATAGGATAGACATAGCCTATAAGAGAATCAAATGGATTCGATGTTTGGGAAAAAATGTGGTTGAGACTTTTACCTTGATAGGATTAACCTCGATCCAGTTTAGTTTCTTGTTGTTTATGTTTTACGAAAGGTTCCTTATAGATTCTCAACTGAGTATTAGATGTTTTGTTGGGTTCTTGTGTATTAAGTTCGATATATCCTTTATATAGGAGATATTGAATGAAGTTTTTCAGTTTCATACATTGATGTGCTCCATGA
Source organism: Taxus chinensis (assembly GCA_019776745.2). Classification (NCBI taxonomy): domain Eukaryota; kingdom Viridiplantae; phylum Streptophyta; class Pinopsida; order Cupressales; family Taxaceae; genus Taxus; species Taxus chinensis. The sequence continues at coordinate 175,023,037 of CM034157.1, read as the reverse complement.
CCTTTAATGTGGTGATACTCACAATACTTGTGATATTAATACCATGAAGGTTTATGTGCATCATCCATGAAAGGGATGGTGGTAGAAAAATTGACCATATTGGCCGATTCGAGTTGTTTGACGATAAATGACATGGATTCTGTGAGTGGAGTGTATTACCTGCATTTGACTTCCTATTTACATGGCCAGTGTGTGAGTTTTAAATGCAAGGTGTTTTGAACTACTTGCACATGCTTAGAATCCGTAATTCCATCACGTGTGATATTTTTGTTTTTGTTAAATAATTTGGATTTATTTATAGGTTTTGATTCATAGTTATCTTGTTGAAAGGGTTTCAAAACCCCTTTGGCCAATAAATTTTTCTCTATTTGACTACCCTTTTCGATGACTTATTCAACTGTGCCTACATAACGGATTTTCAAATGGAAGGCTTTTTTAGGGTGGATATTTAGCACAAGTATACTTACAAGTTATTTTTTAGGAATGACGTAAGAGAATCATCTAGCCAACCCCTGCCATTGCTGTAGAAAGGAAACAAAGTTCTCATTACTTTGTTGTTTGGCATTACATAGGTGTAGCATTGTAATACTGATCTCCTTATTGAATGAAAAGTGGTGAAAAAGCTGTCCATCTTAGTCTATAAAATAAAAAATAGGCCATTTGGGGATATGGAGAAACCATTTGAGTGCTTCACCTCAAGGATCCGTTGAAATAAGCGAATAAGGTAGTTATCATTGTAAGTGACTTCCTGACATGCCATGAAAAATTCTTTTACATGATCACAAGGATTACCTTTACCCCTATATTTATTGAATTTAAGACAATCCAAGTTTTAAGGAAAGGGATTACATAACATCTTTTAATCAAACAAATAAGGACACAGTTCTTCGAACTGATATTTCTCATTGTGTCATATGGTGATATTTATATAGACCAATAAGTGCATCTTTCATAGACTGCCATTATTGGTCAAAAAAGTTTCTATTCATTTGCATGGGAGGTATATATATGTACGATTGGATTTTGATGCATTTCCACCATGGTTATATGTGTAGTGCTCAACATACATCATTTTAGGTTTCTTAGTATGATTATTTCTATATGTGTCTCTATAGACATGTGTAGCTAATATTTATAATAAGTGACTAAGAATTTGTAATTGTTGTTGTACGGTGACATATTCATTGTGTGGTTCAGGTTGGGTTTTTTTGGGGGTTCTTCACCCTCCATTTTGTATTTACTGTTAATTCTAATAAAAGGTATACGATTGCCAATCTTAGTTTTAGAGGTTGTTGATTCCTCATTGTGACCCTCATGCTGTGGTAGAGGCATGTTCATGGTTTAATATATCTTCAACTATTCTTAAAGAAGGAGGTTTATCATCTCTTCCCCTTGAATCATGCTAATAAGGAAGGTGATATCAAAATCAAAGGGTAATTTAGCCCCTCACTCTATAAAACACATCGTGACTTGGTCTTTATTTTGAAATAAGAATTTATCTACATGAGTGGGATCATTTTCAAAGATATTAGTCAATATTTCTTCCTCACCCCCACTATGATAAAAAATTCTCTGATCCTCCTCAAAAGATGGGTCTAAAGATTTTTGGAGGAAGGGGTTAGATTCACATATCTTATGTGTTAAACATGTGATTGGTTCCATGATGGTATGAGTTTTGATAAGATTTAGGATACTCGTGTAAAGGTTACAAGGAATCTAAGTCAAAACGAGCAACGTATTGACCACAAGGTGAAGGTTTTCTGAGGTTTGAATGTATAATGAATGCTTTACCAATGAAACTCTATGAAATGTGGGCAGCGTAATGACTAAAAATGGGTGATTTTCCTAGGTCTGAAGGTTGTAAATTTGTTTAAGGAAACTAGGAAAAATAAAAAACATAAAAAAACAATCTCAACACTTAATCAAGTTTGGGAAAACAAGCTCAAGTGTAAAAAATAGTTAATATGATTTTAGTAGAACTTCGTGTTGTTCTCTTTGATAAAGGAAGACAAAATTATAAAATAAGTAAGATTCATGATGAAAAAGTACGTCGCATAATTTGGAAAAAGTTTCACCTTGTTCAATCACTAAAACAAGGTTTTAAATCAGATAAAGTTTTTCTATGTACAATTTGTGATGAAGGATACATAGTGCAACTTGGATAGAGTTTCACCTAGTTCTATCACTAAAACAATGTTTTAACTTGAACAAAGTTTTTCTTTTTATTAAGCTTTTGATACACATAAGTAAGATAGGATAAGGTTGGCCTCGATGCTAAATAGATTCCTAGGGATGTTAGACTGTTCACTCACCAATATTTATCTGAATAAGTAAGCATACCAGAACAAATCCTGAATATGGACTATACCTTATAATCTATATGAATGGGGATATCACCAAAGATAATATTTGGTATTCCTTATAGGTTTTACTAGTCAAACAAGAATAATGGGCACTACTAGTTTCATTGGCCGGTTCCCTTAATGTGCCGACTACTTTAGGGTTTATGTGTCACTCCTAAAAAATGATTTTTAGGGCTTAATCCCAAGAAGTTCCCATAGTTAAAGTAGATAATTTTTACCCTTATCCAAACCTGCAATGATAATGTATTTTATTCATTTTATTTGATTTAGTAGAGTATGATTTTGTTTTTTGAGTAAGGAGCCTATATATAAAATTTGTTAGTAGTTTTTTTTGCTTGAAATTGTGTGGTAAATGTTTTCAATTTCATAATGGTCCTACACACAAATGATTAGTAATTTTCCATGTACCTACAATGTTATAAAAAATACCAAGGGTCAAAATCATTTATGATTCTCAAGGTCATTCAAAAGAGGAAGAGAAGATTATACGTGATATTGATCAAATCAAACAAATGCAACTTTAAATAAAATATGTCAAGTGTTAGAGCTATTATAAGAAAGTAACCTATAGATTAGAGTCAGAATTACAGATACAACAAGAAATTTGAGAAAATTTGAGTGAAATTTAGTGAAATTTTACATAGCACGCTAGCACATATACTAGTATGCTAACTTGTACATGGTAAAATACATGCTAGTGCGTGAAGCTGAATGCAGATGCATGAAATAGGACATTAGCACATGCATACATAAATAATTTTAATGAAAATACATGCATAGGTACACTAATGCATGTAATGATAAAATAGAGCAATGCAAATATGTGGAATAATATGCTAGTGTTTGCAACATGAGAATAAAGTAACAAAAGAACATGAAGAAGAAAAAAAACATAAATACTTGAAGAACTAATTAACACATTTTCAAATAAATATTTGTGTGTACACTAGCACGTGATAGGATATGTACTGCGTCGACATGTACATACACATCTTAATAGGTATGCAAGCATGCATATCAAAAAATTAGAATAATGGTAGCGTGTTGACTGATATGTAAGTGTGTGCAACCAGAAATAGAGTAACACTAGCACATTGACTGCTAAATTAGCGCATGAAGGCCTATACCTACATAAAATATTGTCAAAAGATGACAAAAAAACTATAAAAATATCATATGTTTCTTATTGGTCATCAAAATTACACCCGTGTCTCAGATCTAGTAGAGCCAAGTCATTTGAGTCAACAATGGGAATATATCCAAGTTACAGGACCTTACGTGCTTGATATAGACCTCCGGAGAAGGCCATTTCCTCTACTTATTTCTAGTGCTACTGATATTCCTAACACTGAAATGAAATCCTAAGCTAACAATGCCAAGGGACTAGGGACAGAAGGATATACAAAAAGGGGAAACTAAATTAAGGAAGGCAATAACACTAGAAAAGTGGGATGAAAATGATCTATTTCAAGAAAAAACGAAGGAGAAGCCATAAAGGGAGGCTAGGCACACACAACACACACCATAATGCATTTGCATGCTTGATTTCATGAGACACAACAAGAAAACAGAGCTACAAGGGATTTAAAATGACACAACAAGCACAAAATGAAAAAGGGGGGCAATAAAGGAGAATATAAACATGTTAAGGCATATAATAGCCATAATAATGTTTCTATTGCTTCCAAGTATGCATAGTTAGTTATAATGGTGTATGAGGATGATATCCACATGCAAGAACCAGATCTAGAGGTCTGCAACTCAAAATACAAAGATACAAAATCCTTAGCAAATGATAGAAGACCCAAAAATATCCAACCCTTTACAATGAGCCACACTCTTACATTTATAGATGAATCGGTGAGAGAAGAGGAGGAGAAGGAGGGAAAAATTTGTTTTGAATCACAACCAACAACAACAAGCAATAAATTCCTATAAATCCTCCTATAAATATTCTAAGTGCACTTCCCCATGTCTGTTTAGCATGTAGGAGAAGAAAGGAGGCAAGATCCATATAAAATCTAGATTGTTAGAGAAATTAGGTCTGTTTATTAATTACCAAAAATATGTTTTCCTATTTCTCACCTACCAAATCCTACTGAAATTTGAATATGAATGGCCAAGAGTGTAACCAACATCAAATTTTTTCAAATGATACCGAGCGTGCATGTGTCAGAGCCATGTATAAAAAGTTATGGCTATCAAAAGAACACAATGAAATGTGGCACACGTTGATTTGGTTGGAAGATTGACCAATTGTGCATTTTTTTGTCATTTCTACCACGTGTCACACTTTGGTTTGTTCCTAGGATTTGGCACACATTTGGTGCACTTTGATTGGTTGCATGTAGCACAATCAAAGTCTGACAGATGCCACATGACATAGAAAGGCACAAAAGAAGGTGCGAAGGTATGTGCATGGAAGAGTGATACATGAGAGGAAAATAGAGGAAGGGTGCGTGTGAAAGTGACACACGTGGGAGGAATACATGAGGGAGAAATTTATGGCAAAGTAATTATCATTATAAAATGAGGTACGAAAGTAAAGAAGGAGAAGCACAAGGATACCAGGGACATAGCTAATTTTTGGAAGCATGTCTAAGGCACACACGCAGAATGCATGAACTGTTGGGAAGGAGGTGATTGCGCAGAGATTGGGCGTGAGGAAAAATGGAATATATGGAGGAAAAGGAAGAGATGGGAAGCACATGAAAGGAGCACGCAAGGGAGTGCGAGAAACTACAACTAAGGAATATGCCAAAGACCAATTGAAGTGTACGTAACCTGCATATAGAATCTCATATTCAGAATGAAAATATAAGTTTTCCAAATAATTAGGGGAGTTATTTAGATAACTATTCCCATCAAGATTCAATTTTGACAACACTTCTCCTCCTTTATACCTACAAAGAAGACTCAACACTACCAAATACTAACATACATGCTAAAAAACAAAGAAATTTCAAAAAAATGAAAGAACTTACATGTAAAAAAAGGAAAAAAATGAATCTTTAAACTAAGAAAAATAAATGAAAGTACATGAGACAAAGGAGATGATTTTTACCATGTTTCTATAGCCAGTAGTTGTACGCATGATAAACTTTAAACTAAGATAATTTAAATGAACCTAACACCAAGTAGATCCTAACTTAGTTAAATTTAAGAAATTACATCATGATAAAGCATGAAAGGAAAGATAATTAACTTGCATAAAGCATGAATCTAATATTAATTGTAAACCTCCATTTGATATTTGGATGTTCTTTGGATTTGCAGTATACTTCCTTAAATGATCCAAACATAGATCACCCGCGATCAAGGTATTTCTCAAGTAAGAGGAAGAGATCTCATCAAGTATGGCTTAGTTTACCATTTTTTATTATTATCTTACTAATATTTAGCAAGTAGAAAGGGGGGATATTTAAAAATCCTTCCAATAACATGAAATTATCTTCTCAAGTATAATTTTTATCAAGGACATGGTGTAAATGTGTATATTGGTAGGAAGTTACTAGGTTTCTTATATAGCTTTCTAGTTTTGGAGAAGCTTGTAACCTAGTGAATGTGGGATGAAGGGAATATAGAATTATAAATGGATAAGTATGATTAGAAGAGATTAATTAGAGATTAAAAACTCACGGTAGTTTGGGAAGGTTTGATTAGTCAACTATAATTAATTATTAGGCCAAATTAAGCTTATAGAAGCCATTTGGAGATGGTTTATGAGGGAGATTAGTAGAATTTGAAGGGTTTGAGAGGGGATTTAACCAATAAGAATGTTTTATTTATTAAATACGATATTGAAATATTAATTAATTAATTAATCAATTAAAAGAGGATTATAACTAATGAATCATTGTTAATTGGCATCTGAGATGATGGATGTGATTAGTTAATTAACGAAGTGTCATTAATTGACCAAGATAAAGGGTGATGTTAACTAATTAGTGGGAAATTCACTAATTATAACAAAATTATGGTAAAGAAGAAAATTAGTTCAATTTTAGTATTAAAATTGGGCAGTCAAAATTAGGTGTCTACAGGAAGTATTGGTAACTTAAAATCTTTCTCTATTTAGCTCCCAACTATGTTTCATCCAGAATATGAACCAAGGGAAGTGGAAAGTGGTGTTTTTAATTTTCATGACAAAGAGGAATATCTATAATGTTTGGAGGGGTAGATAAAAAATAGAGCTCAAGTAAGCCCTCCCTATAGAGTTGAGATGGAAAAAATTCCTTGATAATACATAGTTGCATGTTAAGACACACTTCATCTATAATAAGAAAAATTAAATGATATTTGAGGGAAATGAATTTGATAGTGATGATTAAGTCTATTTTCTACTCATACAAAGAGTCCTTGACATCAAGGATGATCTTGTGGAGCAAGTAGAACTTGAGAATAGTCTAGGAGATGAAGAGGAAGGCATTCATGTAACCCCCATATTTATAAGAGATGGTAGTAAGGATCTCATTGAGGTAGGAAACATTAATGGCCTTATACTTTCCATAGGAGATGAATACGACCAAGAGATCTTATCTCCATTTGGGGAACTCACATATAAGGATAACATTGCAGACCTTCCAATGTTTATGGAAGGTTGTTCTATCAAGTTCTTAAAGACTATCCCAAAGTTATCACCAGTCATGTTCATTATATAGAATGAAGAAGGGCTCCATAATAATAAAATTAGCTAGTACATACCTTAAATCCAAGCAAAAATGAAAAAAGGATGTATTTTATAGTTGAATTTAACATTTCAAAGAAGTAGAAAATTGAGACCTCTCCATATCCTTGTTATAATGGATAATTTTAGTGGCGAATATTCAAAAATTATCTATTTCTAGATATTTTAAAACTCCCATTTGGATATTTGGACATTGTATGCCCACCCAAAATTTTCCAAAAATACTCAAAAATGTTACTATTTACCACTTGCATACAAAAATTATTTCTAATATGAATACATTTTTTTATGGATCACCTTTAAATTAACAGGCTAGGAATTTAAAGCATGTTTGGATCACCATGCATTGTATGGACTCTTGGATCAAAATCACTAACATTTGAGAGGGAAAATTTTAAATTTGATTAAATTCTCCACTTGTGTGTGTGTGTGTGTGGGTGCGCGTGTGCATGCACGCACACATGTGCGTGTGTGCGTGCGTGTGTGTGTATGTGCATGCGCATGTGTGCACACGTGTGTGTGTGTGAGTGTTTTGATATGATAAAATATATTGAAGGCACTAGTTCATGTAACCATCTATTCAATTAAAGGTTTAAAATTAGAATAGGGATTCTATTCTATGTGATATGATTTAATTAAGGAATTCTTGGGACTATTTAAGCCATAAAAATGTATTGTTTATATCCTGGTTTGAATTAGTTCAACTAACAATCATTTGGAGCCTTGAAAATGGAGGATTTTGTAATTTTTCCTTTGGGAACAATCCCACATTTCCACAGGAGTGAAGAGCATATGTGTATCTATAGAAAAACTTTCTCATAGTATAATGGAGGAAAGACTTCATGAGACACCTTTTAGAAAAAATGTTGAAAAGTATCACAGTAAAGGAAGACTAAGGATGGAGAATCCAAAGCCAAAATAACATAATATATTGACACTTTACAAGAGATTGATGGATGGGATATAAATCCAGTAAGATTTATGAGGAAGGTTTGTGAGATCATGAGATTACCTAAAATTGCATGAAATGATGACATGTGGCCAATGGATTAAAGGAAAAGGTTTAATCATGGGCAATACTGGGGGAAATGGGTCTAGGTTTCATAACTCAATAACACAACTTGGTTATAGTCCTGCCTGCACATAATGCTCTAAACTACCCAGGTACATATACTTGAATCATGAAATCCTCACCTGACAAGTCTAATCTGAACTATTGTTACTTCCTCCTGAGCATTCAAGTGTTGATATATGATTTCTTCTGTAAAAGGATGTGTTCCTTTGATTGTGAAGTCATGCTTGATATAGATTGTATCTTCTTTGCATTTGAAGATCTTTGACTGAGCCAGGATATGCTTGGACTCTTTTATTTCTTTCATTTTTAGCACCTGAGTTTAATCTGATTTCGGAATGAATTGTGGACTTACCCATCTATATGACTCAGCCTTGGATCAGTGGCATTGATCCAAGAGATGTTTTAAGTTTATTCGGGATGAACAAAAATTATAGACCTTACGAAGGTTGCAAGGTCTGAATGTGTTGAATAATCAATTCCGGAGTCTAACTCAGGCTGATCGTGTTAAATGAATTGGTTCCCGATATCGTAATATCAGGAAGGTCTAGACCTTGAGCCAGGTAATAAATTCTGATATATTTATTGCTAGCTTATTATCAATGCTGGATTGAATCCATTTCGGGAATGTATCTGTTGGTTCTTATACTGAACGATTCTATTTGTTAGACCTAGACTGGTTCTATTAAGGTTAATAACCTAAACCTAAACTATAACCTATGGGTTGGATTAGTGCTAATCTAACCTAGCCCTAAACTATAAGCTAAATGTTCTAAGGTTAGTGACCTAGCGCTAAGGAGGTTAGACTAAGTATCACCTTAAGGTCTAACCTATGTTTCTAACCTAACTAATGATCATGGATGAAAGGGACCTATGAAGGGGTGCGAGCCATGGGCGGTAGTTTCTATGGCATTAAATGAGATGGATAAGTATGAAGGACAAGGGATTTGGTGGAAGTTTCAAACGGCTAGTGAAATCCGACGTGGCAGAGTCGCCAAATCTGGAAATGGTCTTTGGTTTGTTTTTGTCCATCGCCAACTATGGCGGTCGGTGGCAATGGAGATTGAGCGGGAATTTCGGAGTTAATGCAATTAAGGAACTCGATTTCCGAGCACGGATTGCTCGGGAAGGCATGCAAAATGGAAAACTAGTTGTTTGTTTGGTTTTCCATGCGCTCCGGTTTTCTCTCTGTTTGATCACTGGTTCTTCGAACCAGTCTACTTGGTGTTGCATGGCAACTATGAGAATAACTAGCTCTTTTCTCTGTCGAGGAAAGTTTATAAGGCATGGAAATAACAAATTATTGTTGTTGAATCTAACGTGGAAGAAGAGGAGAAGGCTCGAGCTCTTTCAGAGGTCTTCTTCGGATTTTTAAGCGACATTACCAGGCATGTTAGGCCCTAACTTTTAAAAATCTTGCTTTCCTTCAAATGATTTCATTAGAACAACTCTGTTCAGATGATTTTTGGTCCAGTTGGTTTTTATGGTAGCATTGTATGAATTAGTTTGTTGTATCTTCATGCTGGTTCGATTATTCAGTTGAACCCTTGCTGGGTGTACATTTTGTTTCGTTCGGTTGAATTATCTTGCTGTGTTTTGCATTTCGGTTAGATTTCGTAGAAATGCTTGCAAGGGTAATGTAAGAAACAGACTCTGTTGGAGTCCATGAAAAGTTTTCTTGGTTGATATCGACTTCTGTAGAAGCCTTGCTGTTTACACTTGTTGAGACTGATACTGTTGGAATTCTTGAAATGATAGTATGTTTTGGCTTCTGTAGAAGTTTAGTCGTGAATGCTATATGTTTTTGGATATTGTTGGAATCCTTGAATAGATAGTATTTTTAACTTCTGTAGAAGTTTAATCGAGAATACTATATGGGTTCGATTCCTTTTTGAGTCCTTGAAAGGTAACATACGTTTCTACTTCTGTAGGAGTTCAGTCGTGAATACTGTATGTTATTGATATAGTTGGAATTCTTGAATTTAATATGTATCTTGTATCTTTCTACTTCTGTAGAAGTTTATTTGAAGAATACTACATGGGTTCGACTCCTTTTGAATCCTTGAAGCGTATATTATGTTTTTCTCTTCTGTATAAAGCTCAGTTGTGAATACTGTGGTTATTGACTCAGTTGGAGTCCTGGATATGTAACCAGTGTTTTCTGACTTCTGTATAAGCTTGGTTGTGAATACTTATTGATATTGGCTCTGTTGGAGTCCTTAATATGTATCTTGTATTTAGACTTCTGTAGAAGTTTAGTTGTGAAGACTGTTGGTGTTGAATTAGTTGGAAACCTTGAATGTTTTCGTATGAATTCGACTACTGATCTAGTCCACGCTGTGTTTACTTTTTAAACTCGACTCTGTATGAGTCCTTGCTGTATTCGTATTATCTCGGCTTGGATGAAACTTTGTTGAAAATAATGAAATGATGATGACTTTTATGAAGATCTTGTTGAGGTTATTATTTCTTGAAAACGACTTCTAATTTACACCCATGTTGTATAATCGTAGGGATTTGCTTAGTTGAATGAAGCTGTGCATATTGTGTTTCGACTCTGCGTGAATGTCACTGTATTTCAAATGGAAACGTTAATTGTTTTAATGTGATCTTGTTTCAAGTTTGACTGAAACAAAGAGCTCTTGGCTGTGCCATGACAGGCGATGGCGTTGGATATTTTTCATGTTTGTTGAATAATATGGAAAGTTTTATTGAGCCTATTGGAGTTGGATTATTTATTAATGCTTGTTGCGTGAACTCTCGAATTGTTTAGTAGCTACAGGTGACCTTTATATTTGGAATTAGATGGAACTGTAGCTCTTCTTGTAATTTCGACTGTTTAGTCGCATGCGTAAATGTATTTGCATTAATCGGTACAGTTCAGAATGTTATTGACTTAGGATTCTGATGGACTCTGTTTCTTTCTTCTTGACTGTAATTTATATGTTGATATATATGGTAAATGGAATAGGAAAAATCCTCTCTCTCCTAGACAGGAAAACTTGTGTGCTTTCTTCTTGCATCCTTTTTGCGATCTCTATGGTAGGGGCATAACAAGAATAAACTGAGTTATTGTATGGAGAGACTGGTATAAAATGAGTGTTGCTGTATAAATAGGTATACTTGTCAATACCATTGAAATGTGTTAGGATGATAAAAGAATTAAGACTGTGGGATTGTTGAATGTTTTAACTGCCATGAGAAATTGTAGAAACAATCTTGTAGGAATTTTGTTGTCTTAAGAATGGCTGTATTCATATGTTCTTAGTCTCTAACATATAGGATGGATAGCCTGATTTAAGTTTGCAATGTGAAGAAATGATTTCATTTAAACAGGTTGTTTGATGAAAACAATTGGTGGATTGCATTTGTTTTAAGAATTAGTGCTTATCATGCTCAGTTCACCGAACTGACCCGTGTTGACAATTTTTGCAGATGATTGCCGTAAGTGGTAAAGGCACGCAGATCTGATATGATGTTCAGATTGTTTAATTTGGTTTTATGATGAATTACAACTTGATTCTCTAAATGTACTACTTGAAGAAAGATGTTCTTTTGCTGTTGAGTATTGTATCAAATATGCTGAATGCATAAAATGTATTTGATTAGCTTTGAAATGAATAAACTGAGGTATTTGTTACTTATGTGTTTGCATTCGTATCTTGATGGTTTGATCTTCTTCGGTTCGAATGATTTTAAGACCATTGTTATTATTGTACAACTTGGAGACGTTTGTGATTATCTAAGTAAGCGTTGCAAGGTTATGTGACTGAATACTTATGATTGTTTAGTAGTTCTATTATGATCTATTTAAAGCTAATTGTAATTTAGATCACTGATTTTTGAGAAGCTAAGGTTAAAATAAACCCTTTCAAGAAGCTGAACGGGAAGAGTAATCTGTTACTCTCTAACCTTGATCTAAGTCAAGACAACGTACTGAATGTTTTTAAAATCACTATATCTTAACACTAATAAGTAAGATATATTTCAGTTTTAAAGATCTGGAATAAACCCAAAAAGGGATAAGTTAGCAATCTTATGAGAAGACTTGGGGTTACTACCCAATTTCGTAGATTAGGATTATTGTGAAACAATGATCTCCTTGTTGAGACCTCAATCTTATTAAACTTCTCTTTGTGGAATGGGTCTTAATACGAAAGGCAATTTTAAGATGAGGAACCCAGGGGTTGGGAAAAGACTACCCTAAAAAGGAGTGTCTTGGAGTATAATTTAAACTCCACGTAAGTAACACCTTAAAGTTTAGTAGATCTTATCGAGGCGGATTTGAAGGTTGATGGCACAAGTCGATTGCAGGGTTGTACCTTCGAGAAGATTAGGATCTTCTCGAAGATACAACAATGCAGGTGACTTATGGCGACACCCTTTGCATTGATCGTCAAGATTTACTCCTTAAACTCGAACAAGTTTTGACTCCGGGACTGGTTACCGACATGGTCATGTTATGAGGCTGCCCCTGGAGACTCGGGGTACCTTGACACACAGGGTTAACTAGGGTTGACCCAGTATGTCAGAGTATCCCTAGTTCTCAAGAGCATCCTTATAACGTTGCCATATTATTAATCCGTTTCTGAGTGAATAACTTGGGGCAGGAGAGACTGACAGAAGTCAGTATAAGACATTCTACATAACAAAGGAATGGGGTGAAGGACGTATTCCAGATTGACGAGTATGCCGTCAAGGAATACGAGACATAAGCATTATGTTTCAAATCTTTGGCCAAAGTATCGCAAGCTGCTGATTGCGTTGTCCTATGTCACCTAGTCTAAGGGACGAGATGCCGATGAATAATGGTAACAATTATTCAGATAGGTTCCTTGGACAGAGCATTCTGAATCCCAGATTAGGGAAGAGAACCGCAAGAGTGATGTGTTAAAATAAAAATGCCAACTCTTGATACTCATGAATAGATCGGTAGATTACCGAGTCATGGAATGAATAGATCGGAGGTACTCCGAGTCATTACAGCTGCATATGGTTATCTGTTATAAGAATGGTTGTTTTGATTTGTGAGTTCTAAATTATGTATTTAGAACCAGGAAGCATTTATCAAAAAAAAAAAAATTACTTGTTCTAATGTATAAAAATGAGGATGTTACATCTTGGTATCAGAGCTGAAGGTTGCAGCTCTTGGACCTATTGTGTCCATAATCTGATAAAAACCTGAATTTTCTTGTAACAGAAAATGGTTAGAACAAGGGGGAACGTTGCGAATAATGCTCCACCTGAAGGAGGGGCAGCAACAACCCAAAAGCTTGATGAGATCCTTGCTGCCCTGTTGGACACAAGAGATCGTTTAGCTGTACTTGAACAGCAAGTAATGGGAAATGAGGAGGAAGATGAAGCTGGTAATAACAATCAGCAACCTCCTGAGGACAACCCCGATATGGGTGTTGATATTAATGCTGGAAATGCACCTGTCCAACCAGAAAACAAAAAGGCCAGGTTGGCAGCAGAACTCACTAATGATATAAAAAGGATAAGCCCACCTAAATATGATGGCACCACATTAGGTGATGGAGCTGAGAACTGGCTCATCGAAATGGAGAAGTACTTTGCAATAAGAAACTTCTCAGAGGAAACCAAAGCTATTTGGGGAGCCTATCAGCTTTCCCACGAAGCATCTTCGTGGTGGGATAGCCGTAAAGCCGAGCTAAATATTGATGAGACCAATATTACTTGGGATCAATTTAAGGGCTATTTTAGGCAACGTTGGCTGCCACAACTTTTCTATGATCAGAAAATGACAGAATTCCAGAACTTAGCTCAAGGGAAGCTAACGGTAACTGAATACTGGGAGCGGTTTACAAAACTCCTCAAGTATGTACCGCAGTATCAAACTGACGAGAAGTTCAGAATAAGGAAATTCATCATGGGATTGAATCCCGTGATAGGGGGAGAGGTCGATGTTCACAGTCCAACCACTATGGAAGGAGTTGTTGAAAAGGCCATAAGACAAGAACAGAAATTAAAGGCTATTTCTGCTCATAAAGAGGAAGTGCGGAAGAAGATTGCAAACCCTTCTTCAACTTCACTTGCACCCAAAAAGGGACCATGGAAAAAGTTTGGAAACAGAAGTAAGTTTCCAGGGGATAATAGTAAGAAAGCAGTAGCAAATAAGCCTGCTGGAAATGTAAGGGATAATTTTGCCAAAAATTATAACAATGGGCAGAAGCCCTATGGAGGACAACGTGATAATTACAAGGCTGGAGGCAATTTTGAGCCTAAAAAGGGACCTGTAGGAGGCTGCTACAATTGTGGCAAAGACCACTACGCAAATCAGTGCCCTTTGAAGAAGGATGATCGTAATCAGCAGCATAAGATACATGCTGCAGTAGCAGACAAGCAAGCTGAAAAGCAGGTGACACCTATAGAAGTTCCGGGTAAGTTATTTGGCATACCTGTCACTATTCTTTTTGATACAGGAGCTACTGAATGTTTTATTTCTAGTAAACTTGCTTCTAAACTTAAGAGAAAAGCTGGAAAAATGGATAAATCTTGGACTGTACAGTATGGTAATAACTCTGTTCATACAGTGAGTATGTGTCTTTTTGGGGCAGTCCTTGACTTACCTAACTTTTCCACGGAAGTTGACCTCTATGTTACACCTTTGGGATCTTACGACATTGTCATTGGTGTCAATTGGTTAGCTGAACATAAAGCAAAAGTAGACTGTTATGAAAAGAATATAAAATGTTTAGATGATCGGCTGGAAACAACAGAGATTCAAGGGGTGAAACGGGAAATTTCAGTTAGAAAACTGTCAGCTATGCAGCTTAAAAAGGCTAAAAACAAAGGATGCACCCTTTATGCAGTAAAGATATCTGAATTTTCAGAAGAAGATGGTGATTCCATGAAACGATTTCCTCTGCTACAAAGTTTCAAATGTTTTTCCGGAGGAATTACCAGGTTTACCACCCAAGAGGGAATTTGACTTCACCATCGAAATCAAACCAGGAACGGAACCTATTTCCAAAGCACCTTATCGGATGACTACTACAGAGTTAGTCGAGCTTAAGGCACAATTGCAAGAACTTTTGTCTAAAGGTTTGATTAGACCAAGTGTTTCACCTTGGGGAGCACCAGTAATATTTGTGAAAAAGAAGGATGGAACACTTAGGCTGTGTATTGATTATCGGATGTTGAACAAAGCAACAATCAAGAACAGATACCCACTTCCAAGGATCGACGATCTATTTGATCAGATGCGTGGGGCAGCGGTTTATTCTAAGATAGATCTTCGATCTGGTTATCATCAGTTAAGGATTAGAGAAGAAGATATTCATAAAACAGCTTTCCGAACAAGGTACGGACATTATGAATTCACGGTTCTACCCTTTGGATTAACTAATGCACCCGCAGCTTTTATGAACTTAATGAATAATATCTTTCAAGAATATTTGGACAAGTTTGTACTTGTATTCTTGGATGATATTCTCATTTATTCTAAAAGTGTTGAGGAGCACAATGAGCATTTGAAGATAGTTTTGGGAATTTTGAGAAAAAGAAAGTTGTATGGTAAGTTATCCAAATGTTCTTTCTTTGATTCAGAAGTTCACTATTTGGGTCATGTCATTAGCAAGGAAGGAATTGCTGTGGATCCTTCAAAAATAGTGGCAATAACTGAGTGGCCTGCACCAAAGAATGTGCACGAAGTAAGAAGCTTCATGGGTCTTGCTGGTTACTATAGAAAATTTGTTAAGGATTTTTCTAAAGTAGCTGCACCGATAACTTCATTGCAGAAGAAGGATAAGAAATTTATTTGGAATGATAAGTGTGAAACGGCTTTCAAAAGTCTGAAAAGTCAGTTGACTTCCGCACCTATATTAGCTGTACCAGACCCTAATGGGAGTTTTACTGTTGTAACGGATGCTTCTGGGGAAGGCCTTGGAGGTGTTTTGTTACAAAATGATCAAGTCATAGCATATGAAAGTAGAAAACTTAAGTTACATGAGCTGAATTATGCTCCTCATGATTTGGAGCTTGCTGCCATTGTTCATGCGCTTCAAGTCTGGAGACACTATTTACTTGGGAAACCTTTTGAGTTGAAAACTGATCACTTAGGACTGAAATATATTTTCACTCAGCCTAATCTAAATGCCAGACAGAGAAGGTGGTTAGAGTTTTTATCCCAATATGATTTTGATATTAGCTACATCAAAGGGAAAGAGAATAGAGTAGCAGATGCTCTAAGTCGTAGGAGGCACATTTCTGCTCTTATAACATTAAGAACTCAGTTTAAGGATGAGGTAAAAAGTGCCTCAGAATCTGATATATACTTTCAGCAAGTAAAAGCAGCGCTTGCTGCAGAACCTAATGATGAAAGGTATAAGGGCTTTCATTTTGATAATGAAGGAATCTTACGTTATGAAAACAGGGTATACGTACCTATGCTGAACGATTTGAGAAAGAAGTTGTTAGTTGAATTTCATAATTCACCTTTCTCTGGACACCCGGGTATCACAAAAATGCTTGCTGATCTGAAACAACAATACTTTTGGAAAGGTATGAAAAAGGATGTCATTGATTTTGTGACTCATTGTCTGGAATGTCAGCGGGTTAAGGCAGAACACATGCACCCTGCTGGACTATTATATCCTCATAGCATACCGCAGTACAAATGGCAAGTAATAAGCATGGACTTTGTACAAGGGTTACCTATGTCCAGGAATAAACATGATGTTATCCTGGTAGTTGTAGATAAACTAACTAAGGTAGCTCATTTCATCGCTGGAAATCTAAAGGATGATTCACCAGTGCTGGCCAAAAGATTCGTACATGAAATTTTCAGGTTACATGGTGTACCAGAATTGATTATATCTGACAGGGATCCTAGAATGACGTCAAGATTTTGGCAAACGCTTAATACAGCTCTTGGAACAAAACTAAACTTCAGTTCTGCATATCATCCGGAAACGGATGGACAAACTGAGAGAGTAAATCAAGTGTTGGAAGACATGTTGCGAATGTATTGCATGGATCAACAGTATAAATGGGAAGAGTATCTTCCATTAGTTGAATTCGCATACAACAACACTTATCACTCATCTCTTAAAATGGCACCATTTGAAGCACTTTATGGAAGGAAGTGCAGAACCCCTGTTAGCTGGGATAGTGTTGAGGATAGAGTGGTAATTGGACCAGAGATCCTCACTGAAATGGAACAGCAAGTAAAGTTGATTCGTGAACGATTAAAGGAAGCAGCAGATAGGCAGAAGAGCTATGCTGACCTTAAGCGGGTTGATCGAAGGTTTGAGCTTGGTGAGAAGGTTTTTCTTCGTGTTAAACCCAGAAAGAGTTCTATAACTTTTGGCAAGGCTGCCAAGTTGTCACCTCGTTTCGTGGGACCTTTCGAAATTGTCGAAATAATCAATCCTGTAGCTTATCGATTAGCATTACCACCTGCTTTGTCTCGCATGCATGATGTTTTCCATATTTCTTTGCTTAAGAAATACGTTTCAGATTTGTCACATGTCTTAAATTGGAATTCCTTGCAGGTCCAAGACCCAGGAATAATCGTGGTTAAACCCACACGAGTGCTGGAAACTCGCCAATTGCATTTGAGAAATCGTGAAATACAGCAATGTAAGGTCCAGTGGGACCAGTTTAACGAAGAAAGTGCAACTTGGGAAAATCTGGAAGAGATGAAAATTGCTTTTCCTTTTCTTTTTCAACAGGATGAAATCTGTTGACAAAACATTTTTTTTATGAACTTATCTTTTTCATGTTGATATGAAAGCCAGATTGAGGCAAACATTATTCAGGCTGAATAAAATGTATCGTGACATTGATTTCTGGAACTATTCAAGTTGGAAATAGTCACATTGTTTTGTGAACTAATAAATTGGTTGACCTGAAGGTAAATCAAATATGTAATCATCGGGACGATGAATCTTTTAGGAGGGAAGCATGTAACACCCTGAACTATTGTTACTTCCTCCTGAGCATTCAAGTGTTGATATATGATTTCTTCTGTAAAAGGATGTGTTCCTTTGATTGTGAAGTCATGCTTGATATAGATTGTATCTTCTTTGCATTTGAAGATCTTTGACTGAGCCAGGATATGCTTGGACTCTTTTATTTCTTTCATTTTTGCACCTGAGTTTAATCTGATTTCGGAATGAATTGTGGATTTACCCGTCTATATGACTCAGCCTTGGATCAGTGGCATTGATCCAAGAGATGTTTTAAGTTTATTCGGGATGAACAAAAATTATAGACCTTACGAAGGTTGCAAGGTCTGAATGTGTTGAATAAGCAATTCCGGAGTCTAACTCAGGCTGATCGTGTTAAATGAATTGGTTCCCGATATCGTAATATCAGGAAGGTCTAGACCTTGAGCCAGGTAATAAATTCTGATATATTTATTGCTAGCTTATTATCAACGCTGGATTGAATCCATTTCGGGAATGTATCTGTTGGTTCTTATACTGAACGATTCTATTTGTTAGACCTAGACTGGTTCTATTAAGGTTAATAACCTAAACCTAAACTATAACCTATGGGTTGGATTAGTGCTAATCTAACCTAGCCCTAAACTATAAGCTAAATGTTCTAAGGTTAGTGACCTAGCGCTAAGGAGGTTAGACTAAGTATCACCTTAAGGTCTAACCTATGTTTCTAACCTAACTAATGATCATGGATGAAAGGGACCTATGAAGGGGTGCGAGCCATGGGCGGTAGTTTCTATGGCATTAAATGAGATGGATAAGTATGAAGGACGAGGGATTTGGTGGAAGTTTCAAACGGCTAGTGAAATCCGACGTGGCAGAGTCGCCAAATCTGGAAATGGTCTTTGGTTTGTTTTTGTCCATCGCCAACTATGGCGGTCGGTGGCAATGGAGATTGAGCGGGAATTTCGGAGTTAATGCAATTAAGGAACTCGATTTCCGAGCACGGATTGCTCGGGAAGGCATGCAAAATGGAAAACTAGTTGTTTGTTTGGTTTTCCATGCGCTCCGGTTTTCTCTCTGTTTGATCACTGGTTCTTCGAACCAGTCTACTTGGTGTTGCATGGCAACTATGAGAATAACTAGCTCTTTTCTCTGTCGAGGAAAGTTTATAAGGCATGGAAATAACAAATTATTGTTGTTGAATCTAACGTGGAAAAAGAGGAGAAGGCTCGAGCTCTTTCAGAGGTCTTCTTCGGATTTTTAAGCGACATTACCAGGCATGTTAGGCCCTAACTTTTAAAAATCTTGCTTTCCTTCAAATGATTTCATTAGAACAACTCTGTTCAGATGATTTTTGGTCCAGTTGGTTTTTATGGTAGCATTGTATGAATTAGTTTGTTGTATCTTCATGCTGGTTCGATTATTCAGTTGAACCCTTGCTGGGTGTACATTTTGTTTCGTTCGGTTGAATTATCTTGCTGTGTTTTGCATTTCGGTTAGATTTCGTAGAAATGCTTGCAAGGGTAATGTAAGAAACAGACTCTGTTGGAGTCCATGAAAAGTTTTCTTGGTTGATATCGACTTCTGTAGAAGCCTTGCTGTTTACACTTGTTGAGACTGATACTGTTGGAATTCTTGAAATGATAGTATGTTTTGGCTTCTGTAGAAGTTTAGTCGTGAATTCTATATGTTTTTGGATATTGTTGGAATCCTTGAATAGATAGTATTTTTAAATTCTGTAGAAGTTTAATTGAGAATACTATATGGGTTCGATTCCTTTTTGAGTCCTTCAAAGGTAACATACGTTTCTACTTCTGTAGGAGTTCAGTCGTGAATACTGTATGTTATTGATATAGTTGGAATTCTTGAATTTAATATGTATCTTGTATCTTTCTACTTCTGTAGAAGTTTATTTGAAGAATACTACATGGGTTCGACTCCTTTTGAATCCTTGAAGCGTATATTATGTTTTTCTCTTCTGTATAAAGCTCAGTTGTGAATACTGTGGTTATTGACTCAGTTGGAGTCCTGGATATGTAACCAGTGTTTCGACTTCTGTATAAGCTTGGTTGTGAATACTTATTGATATTGGCTCTGTTGGAGTCCTTAATATGTATCTTGTATTTAGACTTCTGTAGAAGTTTAGTTGTGAAGACTGTTGGTGTTGAATTAGTTGGAAACCTTGAATGTTTTCGTATGAATTCGACTACTGATCTAGTCCACGCTGTGTTTACTTTTTAAACTCGACTCTGTATGAGTCCTTGCTGTATTCGTATTATCTCGGCTTGGATGAAACTTTGTTGAAAATAATGAAATGATGATGACTTTTATGAAGATCTTGTTGAGGTTATTATTTCTTGAAAACGACTTCTAATTTACACCCATGTTGTATAATCGTAGGGATTTGCTTAGTTGAATGAAGCTGTGCATATTGTGTTTCGACTCTGCGTGAATGTCACTGTATTTCAAATGGAAACGTTAATTGTTTTAATGTGATCTTGTTTCAAGTTTGACTGAAACAAAGAGCTCTTGGCTGTGCCATGACAGGCGATGGCGTTGGATATTTTTCATGTTTGTTGAATAATATGGAAAGTTTTATTGAGCCTATTGGAGTTGGATTATTTATTAATGCTTGTTGCGTGAACTCTCGAATTGTTTAGTAGCTACAGGTGACCTTTATATTTGGAATTAGATGGAACTGTAGCTCTTCTTGTAATTTCGACTGTTTAGTCGCATGCGTAAATGTATTTGCATTAATCGGTACAGTTCAGAATGTTATTGACTTAGGATTCTGATGGACTCTGTTTCTTTCTTCTTGATTGTAATTTATATGTTGATATATATGGTAAATGGAATAGGAAAAATCCTCTCTCTCCTAGACAGGAAAACTTGTGTGCTTTCTTCTTGCATCCTTTTTGTGATCTCTATGGTAGGGGCATAACAAGAATAAACTGAGTTATTGTATGGAGAGACTGGTATAAAATGAGTGTTGCTGTATAAATAGGTATACTTGTCAATACCATTGAAATGTGTTAGGATGATAAAAGAATTAAGACTGTGGGATTGTTGAATGTTTTAACTGCCATGAGAAATTGTAGAAACAATCTTGTAGGAATTTTGGATTGTCTTAAGAATGGCTGTATTCATATGTTCTTAGTCTCTAACATATAGGATGGATAGCCTGATTTAAGTTTGCAATGTGAAGAAATGATTTCATTTAAACAGGTTGTTTGATGAAAACAATTGGTGGATTGCATTTGTTTTAAGAATTAGTGCTTATCATGCTCAGTTCACCGAACTGACCCGTGTTGACAATTTTTGCAGATGATTGCCGTAAGTGGTAAAGGCACGCAGATCTGATATGATGTTCAGATTGTTTAATTTGGTTTTATGATGAATTACAGCTTGATTCTCTAAATGTACTACTTGAAGAAAGATGTTCTTTTGCTGTTGAGTATTGTATCAAATATGCTGAATGCATAAAATGTATTTGATTAGCTTTGAAATGAATAAACTGAGGTATTTGTTACTTATGTGTTTGCATTCGTATCTTGATGGTTTGATCTTCTTCGGTTCGAATGATTTTAAGACCATTGTTATTATTGTACAACTTGGAGACGTTTGTGATTATCTAAGTAAGCGTTGCAAGGTTATGTGACTGAATACTTATGATTGTTTAGTAGTTCTATTATGTTCTATTTAAAGCTAATTGTAATTTAGATCACTGATTTTTGAGAAGCTAAGGTTAAAATAAACCCTTTCAAGAAGCTGAACGGGAAGAGTAATCTGTTACTCTCTAACCTTGATCTAAGTCAAGACAACGTACTGAATGTTTTTAAAATCACTATATCTTAACACTAATAAGTAAGATATATTTCAGTTTTAAAGATCTGGAATAAACCCAAAAGGGATAAGTTAGCAATCTTATGAGAAGACTTGGGGTTACTACCCAATTTCGTAGATTAAGATTATTGTGAAACAATGATCTCCTTGTTGAGACCTCAATCTTATTAAACTTCTCTTTGTGGAATGGGTCTTAATACGAAAGGCAATTTTAAGATGAGGAACCCAGGGGTTGGGAAAAGACTACCCTAAAAAGGAGTGTCTTAAAGTATAATTTAAACTCCACGTAAGTAACACCTTAAAGTTAAGTAGATCTTTTCGAGGTGGATTTGAAGGTTGATGGCACAAGTCGATTGCAGGGTTGTACCTTCGAGAAGATTAGGATCTTCTCGAAGATACAACAATGCAGGTGACTTATGGTGACACCCTTTGCATTGATCGTTAAGATTTACTCCTTAAACTCGAACAAGTTTTACTCCGGGACTGGTTACCGACATGGTCATGTTATGAGGCTGCCCCTGGAGACTCGGGGTACCTTGACACACAGGGTTAACTAGGGTTGACCCAGTATGTCAGAGTATCCCTAGTTCTCGAGAGCATCCTTATAACGTTGCCATATTATTAATCCGTTTCTGAGTGAATAACTTGGGGCAGGAGAGACTGACAGAAGTCAGTATAAGACATTCTACATAACAAAGGAATGGGGTGAAGGACGTATTCCAGATTGACGAGTATGCCGTCAAGGAATACGAGACATAAGCAATATGTTTCAAATCTTTGGCCAAAGTATCGCAAGCTGCTGATTGCGTTGTCCTATGTCACCTAGTCTAAGGGACGAGATGCCGATGAATAATGGTAACAATTATTCAGATAGGTTCCTTGGACAGAGCATTCTGAATCCCAGATTAGGGAAGAGAACCGCAAGAGTGATGTGTTAAAATAAAAATGCCAACTCTTGATACTCATGAATAGATCGGTAGATTACCGAGTCATGGAATGAATAGATCGGAGGTACTCCGAGTCATTACAGCTGCATATGGTTATCTGTTATAAGAATGGTTGTTTTGATTTGTGAGTTCTAAATTATGTATTTAGAACCAGGAAGCATTTATCAAAAAAAAAAAAAAATTACTTGTTCTAATGTATAAAAATGAGGATGTTACATTACAGACACTAGAGAATGCACCTTGCATATTAGGTATCTTATTCAAAAACATTAAAAACATCATATAACATTAAAATCCCAAAATAAATCAAATAATACCACAAAAGCAAATAAAATATTAAACCCCATAAAAATGGGGATAAAATACACCTCACCACTCATTTACTAACTCTCATCCACTAAAATTTAATTCTATTCACCTCACCCACCCATTTTCATACCCAATGCACCATGAAACCTTATTCGCTCACCCAACTATGCACATGCCACTCATATGTGTCCCAATACACTATGCACTCAAAAACTATATAATACTACTCACGTCCATCATTCAAACCCCTAACTCTTGGTGCACTAAGGATATAATTGTGTTTTCTTTCTCTCTTGCTTGCACGTCTTAGTTTTACAGGTCTTTAAGAAGTGAAAAAAAAGCATAAAGGATAGATACAACTTGATCCAAGACTGATTTAGAAAAATTCCAACACAAGTGGGAATCACAATTGCGATTGGATTGTGATCTCTATGTGATTTTTGGTGAATCACAACTGTGATTGTCCTATAATCTGAGTCAGGTTAATTAACTAAAATAGGAAAATGTGTTTATTATTATGGGTCTAATAGTTAATCTAAATAGAAAAAAAAATGTGATAACTGATATGAATTGAAATACTAATGCTAGATGATTTTTATTTTATTTTGAATGAAGTAAAGTAAATGAAATAGAAGGAATGAGATACTAACCTGAATATAACTTACCTTACTATGTGTTGGACTTGGATAGGCTGATATGTGGGCTGGACTAGGTATGAAGATGTTGTTATGAAAACTATAGAAGTTGGAGATTTGATTGAACTGGGGCACCTAGGAGAGAATTGGGGTGCTCTTTTCTATGTTCTAGGTGCCCTTGGTCTACAAAAAGGCTCAGGTATCTAGTTCTGACAGTGTCACTAAGGTCTTCGCAACATCTTCACCTCTTTGTCACAGGTTATCGTTGTATCTTCACTTATGTCACCAATAATATGATGTGAAGATCTACCTGCAAAACCCCATACAAAGCATCAATCCCTAAAAAAATAAAGATGCAAATGAAGGGGTCAGACTGACCTTAGCTGCCACAATGGTGGACTTACGACTAAGCACTGCACTACATTCCAGACCCAATGTAGTTATGTGTGCTTGTGTGTGTAATTTTGTGCCTAGGGTTCCCTAGCGCCAATGACACAGAAGTAGGGGGAAATAACTATATGTAAAAATGCAAATGGTGGATGGAATAGAATGAATACAACCCTTTCCCCCTATGCTTGTGTGATGCAGATGTAGAAGATTCCCAAATGCAGTCCCTTGCCTTAGTAGATAGTTACCCTTGATAGTAAGATGTCTACCCATAATGTAGTGAGTATGTTATGTTTATATAGGGATCTCTTGTTCAAATTTTGACACTAGTGACCTGAAATGCCAACTACCACCTAGGGGAATGAATGGGGTAATGAAAAATACTGACCTCAAAGAAACAAATTAGGACCAAGAGTTACAGAAACCAGGGCACCTAAAATCATGGACTGGGGCACCCCAGGGTGCCCCAGTGCTACCCTAGGTGCCCCAGTGTAGGACTGAAGATGACAATCAAGAAAATTATGACACCTAAGACTCCCTAAAGATACCCAAAACTATATAGGCAACTAATGACTATGTACCAGACACATAACAATGATGACCAACTAACTGACGACATGACTAGGGGATAGGTCACTAGTGAATACTTTTATTATGCAAGATCCATATATAAAATAACATACCCGACGGTATAAATGTAATAGTAAGTGCATGATTTTGTGACTACATTTTCCCCCACTTTATGTTGGTGAGTGGAAAATCTTGGTAACATAAAGTAGATAGAGATGCATACCTGAGAAAAATTCAGAGAAGCCCATGTTGTACAAGAATGTGTAGATGTGTAGTAGAAGCATGCCGATAGAACTATAAAAGTGTGTCGAACCATGGATCAGTGGGTTGATCCATGTAACGTAACGAAAAATGTAAATGTCATGATGAAATGTACTAAATGAATGTGATGATTAGGATGTATGATGATTTTGAACGTGGTATAATGATGAATAGGTGGGTAGGGAGTGATCAGTTCCCAACATGAACACTTGTATACGAATGAATAACCAGAGGATTTGGGCATCCTACCAGAGAGGAAAGTGTAGGGAGAAAAGTGTGTTATTCTCCAATATTTAACTACATCCTCAAGATCTAGCCATTGCAGACAGACTCAGATCAAATTTTGTGGTTTTTGGATCCAAATGATTTTGATCAAACAGTTGACCCATATAGGAGTGATATAGGGAAGGCACTCTTGCCCCCACTCCATGGGTGTCACCACAATAGGATGGCTTCCAAGTTAGGTCATCTGGAAGCAAACACAAAATGAATGATGGCTTCCAAGTTAGGTCATCTGGAAGTAACCACAAATTTATGAGAGGGATTCCAAGTCAGGTCATTTGGAAGCAAGAGAAAAATGTAGAATAACTTCCCAAGTTAGGTCATCTGGAAAAGTGATGAATGTAATCTCTCAAGTTAGGTCATCTGGGAGGCCAATTGTGTTTAACTCATGTATTGATTGAATGATTGATTGATTTGTTAGAAATTTTGAATGTGTTAATTGATTTATTGATTGATTGATTTCTTGATTGGTTACTCGTGGAGAGATTTTACGCAAGTTGCCCCCAGGTTAGGTCATTAGGGGGAAGTCAATAGAAATTGGTGAAATGTCACATGAAAATATTTTTATCACTTGTTTCCCCCAAGTTAGGTCATTAGGGGGGAATGATGAAATATCGCATTAGAAAAATTTGTATGTTTGTTGCCCCCATATTAGGTCATTAGGGGGGTTTAATGGTGAATTGTCATGTAGTGAATTAGTAAATGTTTGAAAAATGGTGAGTTGGTAGGTTTTACTAATCACATGTAATGTAAGGGGGATTATAGGATGACCCCAATGATATGCCCCCCTTTTGGTGAAAGGGGAAGTGATGAAAAGAACAAATGCTAAGCCGAAAGTAAGCACAAAATAGATAGAAAATGGTAAAAATCTCTAAAACGTGTATAAAGTGAATGGAAGATAATGTAAAAAAGAGGTAACATGTACAAAACATGTTCAATACAATGGTAGGTGGAATTCTAAAAATAATTTCACAATAAGGGTGTAAATCAGAGTAGAAACACTAAAGATATAGTGAAAACAATGTACTGTGTATTAGTTGTGGAAATAGACACGAAATAATGACTATAGTAAAGTAAGTGATGAAAAAAAGTAGCTATAAGTAGTGAAGTGAAAAAGTGTTGAGTCACTTCATTTTTTTGTATGTGATTGTGAGAGTGAGCATGAAGTGGGTGAAAATTCCACAAGTGAGAGCAACACGTCCTAGTCAGTTTGAGAGGGTGGCGACCGTCGTAGCATCGCGTACGACCGTGGAGTTGGTAAGTGCATCTTTTTCACAAAGTGTATGGTGTAGTAGTCATTTTGGTTGAATTTTTTTCAAATTTGAGATTTTTTATTTTCTCGGCATTTGAGACCTAGACAAAAGTGGTGAGGGCACTAGTGACGCTTGGGATAGAAGCACCCAGAACTAGGTGCTTAGTGTCCTGCTCTTGGGTGCCCCAGTCCTGCATCTAGGCACCCTAGTCTAGGATGTATGTAGTGGATGTAGAATATTTCTAAACATGGTGCTAGTATGATAATTGAGTGTATTTGGTCTTGTAATGTATTCTAACATTGTGTTTGTTGTCGTTTTGTGATGTAGAGAGATATTCACTCAAGGGAGTTTCTTGGTGGTCGGCATATGAGTACATTGCTTGGATTGGGTTTGCTAGATGAGGATTATGATGTGATGGGCCATGTCATCCTGTGGCACATAACATGATGGGGGATGTGCCCCATAATATGCCCATGTTGACTGCCTTATGCAAGAGATGGTGTGTGGATACATGCACATTCTGGTTACCTACGGGGGAGATGACTGTGACATTGGAGGATGTATATCACATACTGTGATTTCCAGTTATGGGGGAGAGAGTATGAGTCATGCCAGTGATGGATATGGAGTGGAAGATGTGAGCCATGAGATGGTATTTTGTGGGGACTCGAGTACCTACCAAGGCCCATATTAGCCTAGATGTTATTCTACGGTCTGGTGTTCCACACTTGTGGAAGTTCATAGTGGTTGTGATTGCATCATGTATAGCTGTGGAGGGAGGAGGTGTAGGCATCTTGTATAAGATGCATGACATATGCCAATGGATCGAGGAGGAGGGTACTAGATATGCATGGGCATGGTGTGTGTTGGCCCACCTATATAGAGATCTATACCGGTTTATGTAGGATGAGCATGGTGGAGGGATAGGAGCCACCACACTACTGCATGTGTGGGAATACGAGCATATAGTGTGTTGAGACCAGTTGTAGGTCCACGAGGGGAGTGGGCTAGGCCAGAGATATTTGTGAGGAGGTGGGTTGACATTCGTGGCAGGAAGATGGATACAGATACCTTCAGGGAACTTATAGATAGGATGGGGCCCGAGGTAGTTATATGGAGGCCATATCATGACTATGGGGGATGGCCAGAGGATGTGACAGAGTTGTGATGTATTTAGAGGACTATGTGGCTAGAGGACCACTTCCAAGGTGTGGCGGATATTTTTTAGGTAGAGAGGGTGTCACCATAGTTTGGTATGGCTCAGGATGTACCCCTAGAGCCATATATATGGTTGAGAGCTATCAGAGCACCTAGGCGGGCCAGTGCTAGGCCAGGGCCCACAGCAGAGTAGCTAGTTCCACTAGGGTCAGATGAGGTAGATCCAACGATATCGACTATTGATGGAGATGACATGGGTTACACCGAGGAGTACCATGCATGGTGGGAAGCTCATCAGTGGGTATTGTTGTACCCATTATTTGTAGGCCCAATAGAGTTACCACCTGAAGGAGGGGGAGAGGGGGAAGCACATGCCCCCGATCCTATAGCAGCATGTCGTAGGTTGATCATAAGTATTTGTGTATATAGTGCATTGTGTGTGTTATGGTTTTCTAATATTGTGTTGTATAGTGATCTAACGTGTTGTTGTGTGTGTTTGTAGGTGATTCCTATTGGTCATTGATTGTGGACACATCCATCCACACATTGACATGTGGAATGTGTGCCGACCGATGTCCTAGGTGGAGGTATACTAGAGTGCATGGATGATATAACAGGGAGAGAGCATGCCCATCTATTTGAGCCAGTAGCCATAACAGTTGCAATATGTACAATACTGCTAGGTGAGAGGGACAAGGCACGTGAGGAGAATTGACAAGCCAGAGAAGTGGTAGGTGGTGGTCCCTTAGCCCAGGATGTGTTTATGTAGTATGTAGATTTGTAACATCAATTCTCATAGTAGTCTATGGAGATGAATTTATTGGGGAGGAAGGTTGAGTGGTATCGAGGCCACGAACAACAATGTTGCATTGGTGGAGAGGCATCCAATTCTAGGGCTCTCGTAGTACACAAGAGTGATAGCGATGATGAGGTCTGATTGGGACTATTGTATATGATGTGGGGGCCTTGCCCCCCAGTTATGAGAAATGTTTTGTGATGATGATTGTACTAGCGATATATGTATGGAAACCTATTTTTGATATATGATAAATCTATGTTGGAATGTTTTTTCATTGCGATGTAATTGATGTTGTATGATTCTATGGTTATTGTCCTATTATGTGTATTGTTTATGTTTTTATGAATATAAATTTACATTATAATGTTAGTAATGGTAGATAACGTGTGTATGGTAAATGAGAATAAATATCAAATGGAATGTGAGTGATGAAATGTTTATTGAGTGGAATGTGTAGATAATAGTTGATATATTGATGTTGGTAGAATAGATGAGAATGTATGATAGGAAAATGAAGATATCATAATTTATTATGATGAAAGGGAGAGGATTGATGATGCCCCCCAGTGTGTGAATAAAGAGGCTCATGTAATTAAGACCCCTCAGTATTCAAGTATGAGCCACAGTAAGCAAGAGTGCATCATCGGGAAATGATTGAATGTGCTAGATGAGATGACAAAGCATGAGATGAAATGTTCTTAGAAAAATCCCTCAATAATTCATGTAAGAACCATAAGAACACAAGTGTGTCATTAGGGGTAAGGTGATATAAATCACCTACCAAAGACCTAGACGTGTGAAGTGGTGGAAGCATGTGGAATGGGAGCAACGTGTGAATATGTGCCAAACTGAATATCATATGGAGTTGTGGTGGGATGTGTGAAAGTGGAGTGTTGTGGTGGCCAATGTGAAGTAGCAACATGATGTGGTGGATAGCGTGAATGTGATGGGTGAGGTGGATGCAATGAATGTGATGGATGTGGTGGAGAATGCATATGAATAGTAGACTGTGGTGGATACATCATAGCTGAAGCATCATATGTAGGAGAAGACTCAATCATAGGAGAAAATCTCTTTAAGGTAGAGGAGATATGGATCACTCACATGTGGGTAAGAACCAAAGGAGATGATGCCCTTATCCTCTAATTGTTGTAACCTATCTTTAAGGGAAAGATATTCATTGTCCCTATGGCCATTTATGTGGTGATAGTTGTAATAAGGTTGGTCATGTTGACATTGTAACTGATGTTGTGGATGATGTTGGTTGGAAGGTAGGTGAATTAACCACTCAGTAAGAAAAATATGCAACACATCATGTGGTCAAGCATGATGAGAGAAATGCAAAGGCTGGCATGACTGAGGTGGAGTGGTAGGAGGAGTAGCTTGTCATGGAGCCAGAGAAGGAGTATACTTTTGTGGTGAAGAGGGTTGAGTTTGTTTGGTTTTCTTGGGAGGAAAATATGGAGACTGTGTAGGATGCTCAACTGTAGGCTCTGGCAGAGAACTAGATGAGGTACTAGCCGTAGAGGTGTGTGGGGGATCTATGATGTGTGTGGAGATAAGATCTTGTTCTAAGTCAATAACCTTATAGCATAGGAGAATGAATGACTCACATGTATCATACTATAATCATTTCTTGAGTGAGGAATGAGGCCATGACAGAAAATAAATTGCTTCTCAAGATCTATGGGTTGGAAAACAAGCTGATGGATACAAGCATTGAATCTAAGAATATAATCCTTAATAGGTTCTATGGAGCCCTGATGTAAAGTAGGTAACTAATCATAAGTAACCTTAGGGCCATTATTGATTATAAACCGATGGAGGAAGGTGTCCTCCATGTCATAAAAAGTACTAATGGATCCAAAGGGGAGATGAGTGTACCATTGTAACACCTCATCGGTAAGACTATAATGAAAATCCTTGAGTAGTAATCTATCATTGGAATAGGAAGCCATAGCCCTATGATAATATAATAGATGAGCATGAGGGTCACCCATACCATCAAAACATGTGAAAGTAGGCATGGTGAAGTCATGAGGGAATGTCGAATTATGAATCTTCTTAGGGACCGGATTTCCATGCAATGAATTGTTGTCAATAGAAGCATAATAGGCCTTACTTTCTAAAGTGAGAGATTGAACTTGTGATTGTAACTATCCTACAGCGTGCATGAGAGAAAGGATATCTTGTGAAGGGATGGTAGAAGATGGAAATAATGTGTTAAGAGGTTGTAATTTTCCATTGTGAGTGATCATAGGGATATCCAAAGGTGATGGAGAAGGATCTGATGCTAAAGGCACACTAATAGTAGGTGCCAAAGAAGGTATAACATGTGATATAGGTGGAATATCTATGGTAATAGTCTGATACTAATCAAAGAAACTCCATAATAGGTGAAGCACTTGGTGAGGAAACCTGTATAGAAGATGTACTAAGAGGAGATGAAATAATAGGTGAAGAGGAAGTAGCAGATGGTGGTGACTCATGAGTAGCACTAGATGCAATCTCAGGGGAAGATAACAATGGAGTAGGTGAGACACACTCAGCAGTATGGAAAGAAGGAGACTCATGACCCTTATCTGACTCATCAACAGTAGATGGAACAAAGTTGCCAGTAAAAAGACTATTAATAGGATCATCAACCTAATATAGAGGAGAATGCAAATAGAATGAGATGTAGGGGGGAATCAATGTCAGAAGATGTAGGGCCATGAGAAGGATCTATATCAATGGCCAGAATAATAGAAGAAGAATGATTGTCAATACCTAGCAAGTAATCAATAAGGGAATCATCTAAAGTTTCTTGTGAAAGGTCAGAAGGAGGATCACAAGTGACCATATGGCATGGTGTACAATGAGTAAATGCAATAGGATCATCAACAATGCTAATGCCTATAGGAGAATCTACAAAACTAGTAGGCACATGTTGTTGGCCATCTAAAAGTTGTTGTTGGATGTGGACAGGTGTAGCAAGTGGAACACTATATAAAGCCTTGAGTTCAGCTATGGAAGCCTCATCATAAATAGGATTAACACTAAAGTGAGACATGATGGGTGAAGAAGATGAGGGATTTTTTTCCATTAGGGTTTGAGTGGATCCTAGGGAAAACTATTTGAAAATATGGGTTCACCAAAATGATTAACTAAAATAGGAAAATTGTTTATTATTATGGGCCTAATAGTTAATCTAAATAGAAATAGAAATAGAAATGGGATAACTGATATGAATTAAAATACTAATGCTAGATTATTTTTATTTGATTTTAAATGAAGTAAAGTAAATTAAATATAAGGGATGAGATACTAACTTGAATATAACTCACCTTACTGTGTACTGGACTTGGACAAGATTGATATGCAGGTTGGACTGGGTATGAAGATGTTATTTTGGAAACTACAAAAGTTGGATATTTGACTAAAATATGGCACCTAAGAGAGAACTGGGGCAACTGGGGGTGCTCTAGTCTGTGTTCTGGGTGCCCTGGTCTTCAAAAAGGCTTAGGGTCTGATTCTGACAATGTCATAAGGTCTTCGTAATGTCTTCATCTCTATCACACAGTTGTCAATATCTTCACTTATGTCACCAATAATATGATGTGAAGATCTACCTGTAAAACCCCATACAAAGCATCAATTCCCTAAAAAAATAAAGATGCAAATGAAGGGGTCAGACTGACCTTAGCTGCCACAATGGTGGACTTACGACTAAGCGTTGCACTACATTCCAGACCCAATGTAGTTTTGTGTGCTTGTGTGTGCAATTTTGTGCCTAGGGTGCCCTAGCACCAATGATGTAGAAGTAGGGGGAAATAACTATATGTAAAAATGTAAATGGTGGATGGAATGGAATGAATACAACCCTTTCCCCCTATGCTTGTGTGATGCAGATGTAGAAGATGCCCAAATGCAGTCCCTTGCCTTAGTAGATAGCTTCCCTTGATAGTAAGATGTCCGCCCATAATGTAGTGAGTATGCTATGTTTATATAGGGATATCTTGTTCAAATTTCAACACTAATGACCCCAAATGCCGACTACCACCTAGGGGAATGAACTGGGTAATGAAAAAGACCAACCTTAAAGAAAAAAATTAGGACCAAGAGTTACGGAAACCAGGGCACCTAAAATCATGGACTAGGGCACCCCAGGGCATCCCAGTGCTACCCTAGGTGCCCTGTAGGACTGAAGACAATAATAAAAAAATTACGACACCTAAGACTCCCTAAAATATGCCCAATACTGTATAAAAAACTGATGACATGACCAGCCCCATAACAATGATGACCGAATAACTGACGGCGTGACTAGGGGATAGGTCACTAGTGAATACTTTTATTACGCAAGATCCATATATAAAATAACATCCGTAGTAGGGACTATTTTGATTAGGGTACCTTGTCTTTAATTTTCTGTATCTAACAATGTTTTATTGTAGGGTTTTATACTTTTAGTGTTTTTTTTACTCTTGCATATTAATGGTGTTTTGTATGGTTCCCAAAAAATCCAAAAAAAAAAAAACACTTTTTAAAACTCAATCAAATTTTGTTTAGGCATTGCTAACCTATCCCATGGGTTCCGAAGTAGGATTTTCTAGCATAGGAAAATGTAAACAATCTATTATATGTAATTCTTGTTTTAGAAAATTCTTGAGTCCTGAACTGTTACTTTGTTTTATGCAAAACCAATGGGAAAACCTTCGTGATGTGAAATCTGATAGTATAACTAAGCTACATAAAGAAAATCACATTAATAATAGAGGAAAGTTGTAGAATACAAGACTAAAATTGCAGAGGACAAACTATAACAAAAATACCATATATTATTGATAGAATAAAACCTTAGCTATTACATGATGAGAGAGCTTACAATATATAGGAGAATGAAATCCTTAAAACAAGGATTCAACTCCAATCTTTAATCCCACAATATCCTCACATATCTCTCCTATAATCACTCCCAAACCCAACAATCTCTCACACAACTCCCAAATAGCTACGTGAGTTGTTTATTCAACAAACTCACAACTAATACATATTATCCTATATTATTAATAATGAGTTGATTAATAACTCATATTAATAATATTACAAACTTTTATTTTTCTCACACAAATATGATATTAATATAACAATATAAATATCTCTAACACACTAACTTACTAATGTAATATATGAATATTACATTTAACTATTACAAATTTAATGTGAGCACTAATCCATAGATTATTCCTAACATTCCCCCCTTTAGTGTGAACATGGATGAGTTTCTGTCTAGTTCCTGCTCATAATACGATGGTTTTAAAAGAGTACCATCAACTCCAACAGGTTTTCTAGTGGAACCATTAACCACTCTGTATGTGATTTTCTAAGAGATTCAAAAACTCTCAAATTGGTTTTTTAGTGAACCACCAACCACTCCATAGCAGCGTACATGTTTCTCCACCCCCATCCTTACATTCAAGGGAAAATACAATAAATATCACTCACACAAGAGATCACTTATTACAAGATTAAAAAGGAATAAATCATTGTTTTTATTACAACACACAATGAAAATTAAACACAAACCAAAATAAATTCCACAAATTCATTGTGTGGCCCCTTCGCTTACAGTTGGTGAGAGGTCATTGATTAACCTCCTTTCTCCGTTGCCTCCTTCCTCCATCGTGATGATGCTAACTCAACTGAATTTGTGTTTAAGGATCATTTTACAATTCAATTGGGTGTCGGTTTCAACCAATAATGCACCCTTATAATGATAATCATCTTTATATTTAACCAAAATAATAAAGCATATCAATATTTTTATTGCTGGAAATCAGTCACTATTTTTGTATAGAATAATCAGAAACCTCAAAATTGTTTTCATGATTTCTCTTAAAATACAAAATGGGTTTTTGTAATTTTTTGATAGAAATTTTACATAATAAAAATAAACAAACCCAAAACATTTCACAAAAATATGAATTTGGGTTTTTGAGAAAAACATGAATTACCAGTCATTTTTGTTTAAGATCAGAATCCAGAAAATGACAACAGAAGCTTCAAAACTCTCAGATTTGCATTCAAGAAGCTACGGTTTTATCCAGTAATGACTCTCATAACTCGTCCTATCCTTCTATGATACCAGATGATGTAAAATTGATAGTATAACTAAGCTACATAAAGAACAATCACATTAATAATGAGAAAGTTGCAAGAATACAAGATTAAAATTATAGAGGACAAATTATAACAAAAATACCATATATTATTGATAGAATACAATTTGAGCAATTACACGATGAGAGAGCTTACAATATATAGCAGAATGAACTCCTTAAAACAAGGATTCAACTCCAATCTTTAATCCCACAATATCCTCACATATCTCTCCTATAATCACTCCCAAACTCAACAATCTCTCACACAACTCCCAAATAGCTACGTGAGTTGTTTATTAACAAACTCACAACTAATACATATTATCCTATATTATTAATAATGAGTTGATTAATAACTCATATTAATAATATTACAAACTTTTATTTTTCTCACACAAATATGATATTAATATAACAATATTAATATCTTACTAACACACTAACTTACTAATGTAATATATGAATATTACATTTAACTATTACAATTAATTACGTGAGCACTAATCCATGGATTATTCCTAACAAAGTTTTTTAAAAAAGGGAATGATATTGAGAAAGAACTACTTGTTTTATTTTAGGTCCATTTTTTGAGGGTATCCCCTTCCATGCCTAGACTATGGGGAGTATGATTTGGGCTTAAACCCTATGCACTCATTGTGAGTGACCATCGGGAATCCCAAAGTAGTTGAAACCTTGAGGGAATTGGAAAAATAAATGGGTTCGATGTGGTGGGTGTGATATGAATTTGGCCAAACCCCACATGATTAAGCAAGGTTATCCTTAGTGACGAGTTGTATTTCTTTGATCTAAGTATGAAAAAAATTTTCTTGGTTAATTCCTGTGAAAGTAAAGCATGCATTTTATGCCATTACCTAGGTTAAATAACATCACTTGGATCAAAACTGTATTTATAGGTTAAGATTCAATAAATTATAAGAGTGAAGGAAAGGGGGATTTTACCCATATTCAAACTAGACCATTAAACAATACTTTTATCAAAATCCACTATTATCTGAGCCATCACCTAGCGAGTGAAATTTGATCTTTCACAGTACCCATGTTCAACTATCATATATAGGATGTCATTTATTTTGAGTTTTAATTTTTCTAGTCTTAATCATAGATGTGAATTACCTGCAACCTTTCAAATAATCCATTTGTACTATTGGATAGTAGTGACATGTACATGTGCTCATAGTCTATCTATACACAATATCATTTGCAACTGAGATTGACTATGTGACCTTATACAACTCTATCCGATAGGTGATGATATTATTGTCATGTCTCTCTATGTGATTCCTATATTTAACTCAAAATGCATCTGTCTGTAAAATTATAAAAAAAACAAAATTCCATTTTACAATACCATATCTTCCGAATTTCATTCATTCATTCCTAGAGTTAGTTACAACTGTGATTACAACTAATAATTGTAATCATACTTTCTACATCTCATAACCTGCATTTATGTCCGATAACATTTCTAATTTGAATGGGCTCCAATAGCTAATATTTCTGTGAATTCATTTTATCATCCATGTTGACACATTCATATCCTTGACACCACTATTGAGATTATCCTAATATGGTTACTACCCACACACATTCATATAGTTTACCCCACACCTTGGATTGCACTATTCCCAATCACACAAGGGAAATTTATAGCCATAATAAGAATCAGTAGGAGATTATCCAACATATCCTGGTACTCATACTTGAGAGTCTCCTCCACATATTTATGCTCCTCATGATGATGATTTTGAACTCATAAAATATTCCACCTTTCAATCCCAAGTTTAAAGAGGCCTTAGACCATAATCTAGAGGCTGTCAAAAAATATCTTAGAAGATACGATTACAAGTTAGATGCCTAAAATATGAAGATCTACTATGTAAATTCAGAACCTTCTTCATCCACTGCCAAATCCCCTCATACTTCTACTGTGCCCATCGTCCCCACTTCATCTACTATTGTCCACACACATCATATTCCTTATACAAGAGTCACAAAACCTCTTAGGTCCAATTATCATACCACAATGCCTACTTTTACCCAAAACATTCCACCCAATTCCTCTTCCTTCACTTATACATATCCTTTATTATCTCACACTTATAACCATATACCACATCATTCTTCTACTCAACCAATCCAAGGTCATGTATTTCAACATGCACTGAATACCAATAAGGAACTAATGGATAGAATTTGTAATATTGAAATTTAAAACCAAGGTGTAAGATTCCATAAGATCACATAAATTTAGCTATATAACAAACCTATTCATCCATATGTGCCAATAAAATCATATCTACCTCATTTTGAGATGCCTAAATTCGATAAATTCAAGAGTAAAGAAGACCATCAATAAAATTTGATCATGGTCAAGTACGCTTGCTACCTCATTAGTCATGATGACGAGCTTATGTTGTGAACATTCTGATTGTCATTAGGTGGTCATGATTTCTATTGGTATACCAAATTTACTCAATATAACATCATTTCATTTGAACAACTTGCCAGATTATTGCTTGATCACTTTTAGGTCAATGCTACTAAGCGTACCACATTATTTGGTCTTTATAATTTGAACTAATTTGATGATGAGTCCATAAATGATTATGTATCATGTTTGAGGTCCATCATTCATGAAATTACCTTCCCCATCCCTAAAATTGAATTTACTTAATTATTCGCTAAGAGTTGTGCCAAAAATATATCTCACATCCTTTAAATTCAATAGTTTCAGTCATTTAAGGAAGTCATACTGATGGCCAAGAGATTCAAAGATGTCCATGTAAGTACTTGAGAGGTAAAGCTTGATAATAAGAATGATTTCTCTAAGTTCACCAAGAAGAATAATCAAGTAAATTAGGTCATTCTCTAATCTAATCAAGGATCTACATCAAATACCACCAAGAACACTTCTGCGGCTCCTAATAACCCATAATTATGGTCCACACAAAGTACATCATGAGATCCATTTTAAATGCATCACCTCATTTGACTAAATCCTTATCTAAAATTCTACAAAAATTCCTAAATGCTCAACTTATCTCACTTATATGATGTAGAGGACCATAAAAATTTCACCCATTCATCAAAACAAAATCAAAATGCAATCATTTCGTTCATTCACTATCATGTTTATTAAAGCTTGTCTAATTGTCAATTTGAATCTAGTAAGAAATTTTGGCTCCTTCATGCACTATCCAACCTATCACTTAGGTAGATACCCTTTCCTCCCATCCAAATCCATGCCTTTATAGTCAACATGATCTCTGAAATCAAATAATTCACCTATCCCTCTTCTTGACTGCTCACTAACAACTACTAGTTCATAAATGATTTGTAGAAACTAAGAAATCCTTGGCTTTTTGGCTTCAAAGGTCACACCTATTCTTACACTCTATTCCTTCACCTACCTATAATGCTATTTCATAAATTTGAAAGCTTGCATAATGTTCAAAACCTTACCTTTTCTTCATTGTCTTCAAACTTCTTGTATAAGCCCGTTCAGACAAGATCTTACAACAACCAAGAATATAAGGTTTTAGGGATACCCAAAATATTATCGAAGCTTTAGTATTTTTTTACCGACCCTATCATGCTTGCAAATTTTCAGAGTCTAACTCTTATTGTATCTCCTTATACTTCACTTGTTGTAATTTGGCTTTTAAACCCTCAACTAGGTCTTCCTTAGACTATTTTCAATAATATCTCAGTTTGTGGGAGGTTTCAATGGACAAGGATAATATTTTTGAGCACCCATTAAGGGTTTATAGGTGTGTAGGAAGTTTCAATATAAAATAATAAGTGGGAATTGTACTTACTTTGTAAAATGACCACTCAAATTAGCCTTTCAACTGTGTTTCACTGTCTTTAATCCAATTGTCAAGCAAAATATAATTGGTGTTGGATTTAATTGATCTCAAACCTACACCAACACCTAAACCACTCAAGGATAGATAATATAACCAAATTTTAGGAGTATTCCTTGGTGCAATTAAAAGATATGGGTCATTTTCCATAGAAACCCTAGTTAACATTGAATCAAGCTTGAGAAGCTTGTAAAGCTTATAAAAAGAGAAGTACATTGTTTCAAGACCTAATTTTTGGAATGAAATACTATTTTAGCCTCTTCTCAATGTATGTGATAACAATGAAACTCCATGGTTAATAAAACCTTCAAGAAAACGTGTTATTAGTGATCACAAATTGAAAAAATTAGGGTTTCATATAGTTTTATACCAAGAAACACAGTTTAAAGTAAAAAAAATTCATTCACATTATTCAAAGAATTCAATCCCTTTAGGATTATCTCCATCCATTCCATGTACCTAACTCAATAATCATCAACACAAGATTTTATCATCCAAGTAGACACAGTCACAGTTTGCTTACTCTTTCAAGTTACTCATACATGCATCATGAAAGGATTATAGAAAATTTTCCTCCAACTCATACATTATTCAAATCATGAGATATTTTAAAAGATTATGCTTCTCTTGATGGTTTAGATGAATAAACTCAAAATCCTTTGCAAGAAATTACACAGTCAAGTAATCAAAGTCAATTCTTCTTAGCATTCAACATAAGGAAAACATATTATCAAATTAGTGATATAATGAACTGACTATGAAAAATTCTCACCACAATATCACTAATGTAATTCCTATCATCCATTAACAAATCCATAGTTGGTAACAAAAAAACACACTCATATTTATTGTTAACAAAAATAAAGAAATTAAGCCCTTGCATGGCTGAGTTACACTATGTCTTTCTTCTCCATTTTTTTATCCTCTCCTAACTCCTTTCCTCAAGGATAATGACAAAATAACCCCCTATTTCATCATATATTACAATCTCTTCATACAAGTAACTCCTTGGAGTGTAAATACCTCTTCTAGAGTTATGATAACTCATTAAGTACAATTTAGGCATTTTACATTATTTTTTGACACATTTCATAACTCACCCCAATTTATAGAACTCTTTTACAAACCTTGTAATTCAACTAGACACTAACAACATCTAATCAACCCCTAGAACTCTTGACATGCCCATATAATTTAAAATTCCCTTTTGGAGGGAAATTCACAAAATGAAGACAATTTAACTTTTTACTCTTTTCACTCTCTTGCAATGACCTATTTAGAATTCCTATGGACTTGACACATCCATAAAATATCAAAAATCATGGCTACAAGGAAAATTAGCAACATGATGCTACTTAGACCATGATGCTCCTATATCATTCCACCAATACAACATGCATATCTGAGTGTACCTTCAACTGTGTTTCACTCTCTTCAAGCCAATTGTCAAAATAATCTAATGGGTGGTGGCTTTCCTTGATCTCAAACCTACACTGACACCTATCCCACTCAAGGACAAATATTATAACCAAATTTCAGGAGTATTCACAGGTGCAATTAAAATATATGGGTCATTTTCCCTCGTAACCCTAGTTAACACTAAATCAAGCTCGGAGCTTGTAAAGCTTATAAAAAGAGAAGTACTTTATTTCCAGACCTGATTTTTGGAATGAAAGAATTTTTTAACCTCTTCTCAAGGTATGTGTTAAGAATGAAACTCCATGGTTTATAAAACCTTCAAGAAAACATGTGATTAGTGGTCAAAAATTGAAGAAATCAGGGTTGTACACAGTCTTATACCAAGAAACACAATTTAAAGTAAACATTTGTCATTCACATTATTCATAGACCTTGAGGAGAATCTCCATGCATTCCATGTACCTATATATCAACAATCATCAACACAATATTTGATCATCCTAGTAGACACAATCATAGTTTGCTTACTCTTTCAAGCTACTCATACATGAATCATGAAAGGATTATAGGAACTTTTCCTCCAACTCATACATTATTCAAATCATGAGATATTTGAAAATATGATGCTCCTCTTGATGGTTTAGATGAATAGATTCAAAATCATTTGCAATAAATTACACATTCAAGTAGTCATAATCAGTTCTTCTTAGCATTCAACTTAAGGAAAACATAGTATCAAATCAGTGATTAAATGAACTCACTAAAACTTTTCTCACCTCAATATCACTAATGTAATTCCTTTCATCCATTAACAAATCCTCAGTTGGTAACAAAAAAACACACTTATATTTATTGTTAACAGAAAAAAAAAAAATTGAATCCCTTGCATTGTTGAGTTACACTGTGTATTTCGTCTTCATTTTTTTCCTCTCCTAACTCCTTTCCTCAAGGATAATGAAAAACTCACCCCCCTATTTCATCATATATTCGAATCTCTTCGTACAAGTAATTCCTTCTTGGAGTGTAACTGCCTATTCCAGAGTTATGATAACTCATTAAGTACAATTTAGGAATTTTATATATTTTTTGACACATTTCATAACTCACCCTAATTTCTAGAACTCTTTTACAAACCTTATAATTCAAGTAGAAAATAAAAACCTATAATCAACAATTATAACTCTTGACATGCCCATATAATTTCAAATTCCTTTTTGGAGGGAAAAACTCAAAATGAAGACAATTCAACTTCTAACTCTTTTCACTCTCTTGTAATGACCTACTTATACTTCTTATGGACTTGAAACATCCAAAAATCTCAAAAATAATGGCTACAAGGAGAATTAGCAACATGATGATACTTAGACCATGATGCTCCTGTATCATTCCACCAATATGACAGGAAGATCCTAATGTACTAAATTTTTTTTGGTGTCAACAATCTCTTGAAAAATGTGCCTACTATAGAATCGTGGGTCATGGAGCATATAAGTGTCGAAAATAACATAATGTTATTCAAGACTTATTGAAAAAGGTGATATTCAATTTGATAATTTCATGGATCCACAAAATAAAAATTTAGATGTCTTTAAGAATCCATTCCCGCCGTAGACACTAAAATTAGGTCACACTCCCATTTGGTCCCTCGACAAATAAGCACTCTTCATAACATTCACCTAGCCATGGCCCCCTTCACCTCACTAATATTAATTTAATTAATTTTATTAAATTAATTCATTATCCTCACCATATTTATTATTTAAATATCTTAATTTAAATAATATCCACACATATACTTCACCTAGACACCTCATCAAGCCAACTCACCCTAAGACCTATTCTTAGTAAGTTGCCATAACTAACTAAGACTTACCCAAACCCTAAAAATCAATGCCTACATTCTCTCTAACCACATTCCCACATGCTTACAAGAAGCTTCCAGTTTAATCTGTGAGTTAACGACACGAGATCTGAGAAAATCAAGAGGATTTCCCTAGTTTAGTAAACCTAGGAAATCCCACCTTGACCGATGCTGGTTACCCTTAACCGTCACCGGTTAGCCTAGAACCACCGTCGGTTACCCTTTTGATCCCAAAAACAATCTTATTTTCAAGGTTGGAAAATATTGGAAGAAGTTGGCAAACATTGAGATCTTCCTGAGAGATATCGCATCTTCTAAGATCGAATTCCAGCGAGAACACACATGCAAGGAAGGAGATCAAGTATTTTCTCCTACATAGCCACCCCAAGCAATGATATGATCTAACCAAGCAAAGAGGAATGTACATGCAGCCCATGCAGAAGCTCTCCTATGATTGGTGATCACATGCATCCTTCAACCTCTTACTAGCACCCCCATCCCTCACTCACAAGCATGTCTAATGACCAAATCCAAGTAAGTAAAACATTCTACTTCTCTTTGGTTCACTTCATTTTGTCATTATATTATCACATATTTTTTACCTATCCACCCATTGAACCTCCTTCAACATTTCCCCCTCCATATACCCATTAAAACCATCACCAAATACCTCCCAAATCACCCAATAATATCATCTCTTACCAACCAAAATCCTTTGTGCAATCACAAAGAAGACCCCAAACCCATTCTGTGGCATCCCCAGAACTCCATAGTAACCGGAATTACACCAGTTACCCTAACTGCCGTCTGGTTACCCTTAACCGACATCGGTTACTATATGTGCTCATACAACCCA
This sequence comes from Taxus chinensis, assembly GCA_019776745.2. Classification (NCBI taxonomy): domain Eukaryota; kingdom Viridiplantae; phylum Streptophyta; class Pinopsida; order Cupressales; family Taxaceae; genus Taxus; species Taxus chinensis. The sequence continues at coordinate 174,980,394 of CM034157.1, read as the reverse complement.
TAACAAGGACCTTGTCAACCTAATTTTACATCCCCTTAATCACCTATGACCTACTAAGACTTCTCCATAGACCTACAAGAACCTTAACAACTATTTGACCTTCGGATCCTATCTAGCCTAGCATATTAGATTAGATCTTTCTTATTGTGTTTTAAGTGAGATACCTAAATCATTTCGAATTACAATAGGATTTACTTTATTGACAACATTAAATTGTTTAAAATAGTGGATTGACAGCCATCTAGGAAGTATCACACTTCCCGGATCTAGCACATGCTAGGTAGTTCACTGCCTATATTGTTTAACTCTTTCTGGTGGTCTTGCTTTAGAATTACAGGTAGTTCCTCCTAGCCAAAAGGAAGCTCTCACAATCAGTTGTGGATTCAAGAAGTCATACGCGCACAACAACCTTTATCAACCAACATTTTACAACAGGTATTCCTCCTATGCCCATTACCCTTATCTATGTTTCAAATCAAAATTTCAAAGAAATGCTCTAGAATCAAGTGAAACATTTTGGCATGCCTTCTGTAATAAGAAAATTGAGGTTCCTTGCATGACATATCCTTATGTAAAGTTGTTTGTGTTTGTTTTACCCTTCTGAAAAGCATACATATTAATTTTCTTCCTTAACCTATGTTTTCTACTGATGGCTATTTTCTCTAAAAGAACATTATTCTCTTGGTGTAATTAAATAGAACTAATTCTACATAGTTTTCTAGACATTCTTGAAATTATCCCTAGGTTCCTGTTCATATTACTAGGAGTTTGTGTCATCCAACCTTCACATAGATCTAAAAAATCAACATTTAAAAATAAGTGCATTGAACTATTGGAAGTGATTTATTGCATTAGATTTCACATTAATTGCGGGTTTAGTCTATAAATCAAAGTCATGACCACTGATGGTTGACAAACAAACCGTAGAAAGCAAAATCAATTTTGAGCTTCCTGATCTGATAAACCAAAGTAAAAGCTAAAAAAATTTGGAAAATACACAACATCTCAAACAACATTAAATTACATGGGAATAAGTGATGTATGATCATTATGATTTACATGTACACTTTGGCGCAATAGATCTGCTCTGTTTTGTTACATGGTGGAGGACCAAATCCCAAAATACCTTCATTTCCTTTTCAAAATCCAAAACCTTTGTATCAAGACCTTATTTCATTTGCATTGGATTCAAAAGAATTTTCCAATCAGATAAATCCTAAGGCATTTACATCTTCTATTGACAGAAATCAATTTAAGGAGCTAGGTAAGTGTAAATTTTAGTTTCAATCATGAAATTCCTGGACAAAGTTAAAAGAGTTAGTAAAAATTGGGAGAAGACACATGTCAAGGATTGTAGGAGCCTAGTGATAAATTTGAAAATTCCCTCAAAACTATATCTATATTTGACTTGTACATAACTTAAATGGAAAAATACCATATCACTAGCCCCCATTTTGAATTTGGACCCTATATGTAACCTCCATGACCACTTTAACACACCCAGGTGCTTGGTCTGAAAGCCTTATTCGTGGAATCTCACATGACGTGTCATCACCTTGCTCGTCATGGAAATTTGATGTCCCTAAAATGGAAGAAATTGATGGAAATCAAGAAAGATTTAACATGAAAGTTGGCCAAGCCCCTAAGAAGACTCTTGATTACAAATGATCATATGACCTTTGAAATTGGTGAGTCAAGTTTCCAGCCCCTAGGTTTTGTCCTAAGCGTAACTTCACTCAATGACATCAGAAATCACTGACACGTGTCATCACCTTGTTCAAACCATGGAATTTGATGTCCTCATTGTCCCTATTACAAAGAGTAGGAGAACTTGTTTACAAACAAGCACTGCATTACAATATTCAATTGGAAAAATTCTAAAAATCTACATAATGTTTATATGCATTTTATTTGAAATAATTTATAATCTTTTCACTTATGTTATTATTTCCCCTCGTTTCTATATCCACAGAGAACCCTAATTGTCTGAACTTGTCCACCAGATGCTTACCTGGAAATACCCAAAGAGAACTAATTCATTTATATGAAACCAGATATAATACAAGGAAATGAAACACTCAAATCCATGAAAATTTAGATCTCATGGGAAGTGCCATTTCTCAAAAGAATGAAGATTTGTTCATTCAAATATCCAGAAATTATTTTACTAATAACCATGAAGCTCGTCACAATTATATCTTTCAGGGAAGATACAAGCTAATTGAGGTTAATAGCTGATTAAGAATTAATCCATTTTGTGACAAAATTACCCAAGATAGGAAAAGTTCAATATGCATTAAACTGGATGTCAAATGGTTCCTTATAAAATAATATGTATGATTGTAAAAAATTTATTTCCTGCCAAGGATTGAATGTATAAAGTGGGAGAAATAAATTTACCAATTTGAATATCGGATTGAAGACCCCTTTAAAACATTTCCCAGAACTCAAAGAATAAGTAAAAAATATCTCGAACTTCTTTCAAAGGAGTGATTAAGATTAAATGTGGACCCCATTTTATGGGAGGATATTAAATAAATTGTAAAAAAATGCACCACTTTCAATGAATGGATGTAATTGGCCAAACCACCTGAGGAAAAATACTATGCTATGGAGCGACTGCCAATGAAAATGGATATCAATTTCATTCACACATTGGAATTATTTGCTCAAGAATTCTTAAGTGAGTTAAGAAACAAGTGGTGAAAGCATTGGAGGACGTGGCCACAACTCTAGCCGAGTCCAAACTTTCAAAATATGATTCCATTGTAAACCCAAGTATGGTAAGTGGCACTTTCTAAAAGATTATATAGTAAGTATTTTCTCTCTTATAAAGTTTAGCTTGATGTTTGAATCTCTGATAGTCACCAAAAAATGTGAATGGTAGTGTGTACTGAAGATCCCATCAAGCCAGAATGATTTTCCAAAATAATGTACTGAAATTTGACCTAATTGGTTTATTTAATAGTTTATATTTCATATGGGTACTATTTTTTTCATGAAATAGTCTTAGTCACCCTAAAATTGGTCACTGATTTAGATGTTTAGAATTAGAAATTATGGATGTTCATTACGTCAAGAAAGTTCTTCATTGAGGCATAAATTCAAAACTAGGAAAAAGACACATTACAATTCAATTATTCCATAGGTATAATCAAACTTGTGATTAACAATTTTCTCATTTTTTTACCTTTAAGATTAACTCATTTAGCATGGTTTTGACAAATGACTGTTAGAGGGCTCCTTAAACCATTCTTCAATCACATCTTGCCTAGTGTTCAAGTAAAATTTTCATCGATATTGATATCCTCATAGGTAAATATCGATATATTCACACTTAGAATTCTAAATAGTGTCTTTCAATCAGTCACTACTCACTTGTGTCAATATATCATATGCCAATGAGTTGTCAAGCTTAAGCACTTATCGGCACTTCATATTGTTGGCCTTTGATAGATTTTAGATGAGTTTTTCTTTGTAGCCAATTCCCTAAATACTTCTTGTTGAATTTCTTGATACCCAAATATGTTGGAGATGCATGTTTCACTACATGTTGACCTCGTCTTTCATCTAGCACAAGAGCTTCTCTCACTCTACATTTGCAGATTATTCACATTAGTGTTTCTTCACCCTATCTTGGATAATGGTATAGCTCTGATACCAAATGATAGAATAGAATAAGATTGCAATGACCAAAGAGGGACGGAAGCCTCACAAATATTATTGATCATGAAATCAGATTACATAACAATGCAAGAGCTGTAATATTTATAGATATTAGACAGCCTCATATGGATAGACATGACACCCTATCAGGCACCAACTACGAGATGATAAGACCCATCTCACATGCACATGTAATTACTACTAATACCAATATTGAATGTTATCCAACATAACAATATTGAATGCAAGTCACTAGACTAGAGTGCACATGTTGCACATTATTAAATAAAAGACAATGCAATAAAATGCAATAAATATGCCTATGCTAAATTATGCTAACATTCCCCCCCTTAATTTTGCATAGTTTCCAATGAAGTGGAGAGGAACTCTCTGAACAGTGTGAATTTGTCACGTGCAAGTGACTTAGTGAAAACATCTGCCTTCTGTTCAGCTGTAGGACAGAACTGGAGCTGTATGTTGTGCTTCAAGACATGCTCACATATGAAATGAACCTGTACTTCAATATGCTTGGTTCTCTCATGAAATACTGGATTGCGAACAAGCTTCAGAACTCCTTCATTATCAACATATACTGGAGTAGATTTCTGTTGTGGTAGACCAATTCCTTCCAGTATTCGGCGTAGCCATATTGCTTCACAAACAGCTTCACCTGCAGCTCGATACTCTGCTTCTGTAGAAGAGCGAGAAACAAAGTTCTGTTTCTTGCTTCCCCATGATATCGGTCCAGATCCCATAAAGAAGACGAAGCCTGATGTTGACTTCCTATCATCCATGTTTCCTGCATGATCTGAATCTGAATATCTTGTCAAGAAGAAGTTGTCATTCTTCTTATACTCTAGACCAAGGTCAACTGTACCCTTTAGATATCTCAGTATTCTCTTTGCTGCTTTCCAATGACATATTTTTGGTTCTTGCATGAAGCATGATAAATAGCTGACTGCAAAGCTGATATCTGGTCTAGTATATGTCAGGTAAATGAGACTCCCGATCAACTGCCGATAGAGAGTTGCATTCACCGGTGGTGATGGATCGGAACGAGATAACTGAAGTCTCACTTCCATAGGTGTAGCAATAGGAGTGCAGTCCATCATCCTGAATTTCTCGAGCGTTGTCTTGGTGTATTTCAACTGTGACACAAAGATATGATTCTCTTTTTTCCATACTTCCAACCCAAGACAATAGTGCATGAGCCCGAGATCTGTCATGTCGAACGATCGATTAAAATCCTTCTTTGTTGCATCGATCATCTTCACAGAACTACCTGTAATGACTAGATCGTCGACATAAACAACCACAATGACAATCTCCCCCCTTGCTTTTTGAGGTAGAGATTGGGGTCATAAGGATTCCTTTCGAATCCATGACTTATGAGATGCTCATCAATTTTGATGTACCATGCCCGGGGTGCCTGTTTTAGGCCATATAGAGATTTTATGAGTCTGCATACCATCATCTCTTTTCCTGGTATTACATAACCCTCTGGCTGAGTCATATAGACTTCTTCTTGCAAATCTCCATTAAGAAAGGCACTTTTCACATCCATTTGGTGGACTTTCCAACCAAATTGTGCAGCTAGAGCAAAGATCATCCTGATTGTCTTGATCTTGGCTGTGGGAGAAAATGTCTCCTCATAATCAATGCCTTCTTGTTGTGCATACCCCTTTGCTACAAGCCTTGCTTTATACTTGTCAATAGTCCCATCTGATTTGTACTTAGTCTTGAATATCCATCTGCATCCAATGGGTTTCTTCCCTGGTGGAAGGTCGACAAGTTGCCATGTGTTGTTCTTCATCACTGACTGATACTCTGAATCCATGGCATCTTTCCAAGATTTTGATTGTAGGGCTTCCTGAACTGTAGATGGCTCAACTGTTTCAACAACTCTGCTCATTAGGGCATAATTGACCTCTTCACGAGCTTGACTGCGAGTTCTAGGTCCAGGATTGGATGATGTGCTAGGTGCTTCATCCAAATTTGCATCTCTTATTAATTGAGTATACCATTTAGGTAACTTCTTAGCTGTTCCATTGGCTTGTGGTGGATCCAAGTTTTCACCATCATCCAATTCATCACTGTCATCTTCAGTGGGAACATCAAATTTTGTCTTCACAAGAGGTGTATTCTGCATGTTTGTTGAGTCGTTGAGTGGAGCATCTGCTTGTTTCTTCTCAAAGAACTCAACATCCCTACTTGTGTATACTTTCTTTGCTTTCAGATCCCATAATCTGTACCCAAGTGCTTCTTCACTGTATCCAATGAATATCAGTTTCTCAGCTTTCATATCCAACTTGTTCCTGTTCTTCTTGGGTATGTGCATGCTAGCTTTACACCCAAATACTCTTAGGTGTGCAATTGATGGTTTCCGATTTGACCATGCTTCTTGAGGTGTCACTCCTTCAAGAGCTACTATGGGCACTCTGTTCAACAAATAGACTACAGTTCTTGCAGCTTCTTCCCAAAATGTCTTTGTTAAACCTGAGTCATCAATCATACATCGCACCATTTCCATGATAGTACGATTCCTTCTCTCAACTATACCATTCTGCTGTGGTGTGTGAGTAGGAGGCATTTGTCGATGAATCCCATGAGCTTCTAGGTAAGTCTTGAACTCATTGCTTGTGAATTCCCCCCCTCGATCTGAGTGGAGAGTTTTGATCTTGCGACCAACTTCATTCTCAACAAGTGCTTTGAACTTCTGAAATGTCTCAAAGGCTTGACTCTTGTTTCTTAGACAATATATCCACATCTTTCTTGAGTAGTCATCAACACAAAGCATGAAGTATTGACATCCAGAATGACTTGGTTGCATGGGCCCGCAAAGATCGGTGTGCACCAAATCAAGCTTTCCCTTAGCTCTATATGTGTTCTTCTGGAAGGGTACTCTGTGTTGCTTTCCAGCTAGGCAATTGTGACACTTGTCAGTGTTGTGCTTGAGTGTAGGCAATCCTTTCACCATGTTTCCCTTTTGAAGTGTTTGGAGATAGCCAAAACTGATGTGACCATATCTGCGATGCCATAGTTCTGTAGATTGTGTGTCTTTGGCCACTAGAGCTTGATCATCCTTGTGGACAAAATCAAGTTGGAACATGCGTCCCACATTGGAGGCTCTTGCTACAATCTTGGAACCTCTTGACTTATCTCTTATCAAGCACACTTTTTCTCCATTATTACTGTCAAAATCCAACTTCAAGTTGTGATCAAGGAGTTGACTAACTGATAGCAAATTCTTGGTCAACCCAGGTACATACAATACATTTGTGATTTTGCAGTCATGCTTTCCAAGAGGTAGTGAAATGTTTCCAATCCCCTTGACACTGTATGATGAGTCATCACCTAATGACACATGGTTCTTGTTAGGTGAGTCACGTAGTGTGTAGAACCAATCCTTGCGTCCAGTCATGTGTCGAGTTGCACCCGAGTCAACATACCAGATATCTTGTGTGGACTTGGTTTCTTCATCAAATTGAGCAGAATACATGTGGTGTCCTTCATCTGAATCATCCTCATGTTCGGAAATGTACCCTTGTTGTTTGGGTTTTCTTTGCCAATTACCATTTTTCTGCCCTTGATTGTTGTTGTTGTTGGACTTCCCTTGATTTGAATTGTTGTTACCCTGTTGGTTGTTGGGTTTTGAATTGCTTGATGAACCCTTTTTGTAGGAATTGTACCAACAATCTTTGATGTCATGTCCCCCTCTATTGCAAATGGGACACTTCTTGGTGTTGTCTCATTTGGTCCCTTTGTTGACTTTGATTTTGTTGGGACTTCTTGTGATTGGACTGAAATTTCCCCTTTCCTTTATGATTGGAAGATAGTGCTTGCTCATCTTCATGATCTTTGTTGTTCATTGCCTCTTCTTGTTGGAGTAGATTGACCAACTTCTCAAAGGTGACTGTGTGTTCACTCATATTGATAGTTGTCACAAAGATTCTGTAGGAAGGAGGAAGTGCTCGCAACACAATTGGTACGAGGTCTTCATCACTTATCTCTTTTCCCAATGCCAATAGAGATGCCCTCAAAGTAGCAACTCATCTCAAAAAAACTTCAACCTTCTCATTGTGCTTGAACTTGAGAGTATGCAGTTGTGATAGTAGGTTGAGGATGGCATTCTTGTTCTTTGCCTCATAGACTGTGCTCAACTTATCCCATGCATCCTTGGCGATGTGGCATCTCTAATGTGGGGTTGCACATCGTCTGTTATGCCAAACAAGATGATCAACTTGGCCTTTTGATTGGCCCTATCAAATTGAACTTGTTGTCTTCCATCATCAAGTGATCTTGTTGTTTTTCCATCTACAACTGTCCATAGGTCTTCAAACTCAAGTAACATCTTGATCTTTGGTTTCCATGTAGCATAGTTGTCTCCTCTAAGCAGTTGTGAATCTGGCAAGAAGAACTTTGGTGCTTGTGCACCCATTTCTGCAATCTAAATTCTGAAACTGAATTTCTAACAAAGGGTAAGGCTCTTATCACTCCAGGTTTATGGTCTCCCTCTCAATATACCATCAGGCCGATATACCAAACCTTTCTATATATGCTCCCTTCCGATATACCCATCAACTGGAAGAAGATCACCCTTTCAATATACCCATCAGTACGGAAAGAGGTGTTAACTGAAAGAATTTAGTACAGGTACTTAGACAGTATAAAGAGGGGTTTGTGCAAGCCACAAAATTGGGAGGGCTCAAATGTGTGTGTATTGTGTCTTTATTTACCAGCTAGATCGATTTTTTAGGGTCGATGCCCAGACAGACGTTTTGTCAGCTGTGTTAGGCCGAATTAAGTGCAGTAGTAAACTGTCACGACGTGCATCACCCTGTAAGCTTATCTTCCCAGAGGCACCGTATATACTGAACATTGCTATGAGATCAAAGATCTCCTTTTTTAGAACCAAACATGGAATTTTGTTGACGGGACTTTTCAACCTTTGCTCCCGAATTCTTCACACCTCCACTTTCAGATCTGATTTTTTTTTTTAATTTTTTTTTTTTTTTTCAAGATCTCTTAAGATCTTTTTTTTTTCACAAATCTTTTTTTTTTTTCAAGATCTCTTTTTTTTTCAAGATCTTTCTCTTTTTTTTTTTAAAGATCTCCAAATCTAAAATATTCCGCCAATATGTTGGATCAATTGGCTATGCCAATGACTAATAAAAAAAAAATTTACCTTCCAAATAAGTGGATAGGTCAAATTTTAGTTGAGGGATGCTTGGAAGGAATGGAGGCTGCGGGATGCTTCAATGGCTCTCCTTTGATGCAGATCTTCTTCTCCAATGGATCCTCTCCAATAGTGCTCCTCTTCAACCTTGCTTGGATAGAACCTGCTCTGATACCAAATGATAATAATGGTATAGCTTAGATACCAAATGATAGAATAGAATAAGATTGCAATGACCAAAGAGGGACGGAAGCCTCACAAATATTATTGATCATGAAATCAGATTACATAACAATGCAAGAGCTGTAATATTTATAGATATTAGACAGCCTCATATGGATAGACATGACACCCTAGCAGGCACCAACTACGAGATGATAAGACCCATCTCACATGCACATGTAATTACTACTAATACCAATATTGAATGTTATCCAACATAACAATATTGAATGCAAGTCACTAGACTAGAGTGCACATGTTGCACATTATTAAATAAAAGACAATGCAATAAAATGCAATAAATATGCCTATGCTAAATTATGCCATACCCGCGAGGTTCACGCTATTTTTACTGATGTACCTGTCACCTCCCAGTTACCCCATATTCCTTTTATAGAGGAAATCCTATCTTGAAATCTTCCTTCCGTGTTAGAATTCACTGCACCTACTCCTCCACCTACAGAGGAACACCTTTCATCTCCTTCATCACCTACAGAGGAGTCTTCCGCTAACATCGAGACCATTTCACCTTTGGCTTCTTCACTTAGAGAACCGGTACCCACAGTACCTCCTCCACTCATAGAGGAGCACCCATTACCTCCTCCACCCACAGAGGAGCACCCATCATCATCTCCTCCTATCATAGACCTAGTTGAGATACCTTTACCTCTTGGTGAGCATTCTCCATCAGCTACCCAAAATCCTACAGACCTACTTTTGGCTCTCCTACCCACGGAAGCTGAAGCTAGCCAATTTCCTATCTCTAAGACACATTTTACGGGAATTTCCATTAAGTCCTCATCAACTCCACCCACAGATGTGCCATTCTCAGGTTTGGCCAATCACTTAGATTATGTGGATAGAGCCTTATTATGGGGGTGTCTTCTGCTTCCGGTCTCAACACAGATGCAAATGTCACTTAATGATAGTTCCACTATCTACCCAAAAGTATTCTGACCAATCGAGCCAAACACAACCACCTCTATCACAACTCCTTCCATGACACCCATCATAACTTCACATACACCCTTACCCATAACCCAAACCCACACCTACAATATTTTCCTCTACTAAACATATTACGACCTTATAGGTCACCCCAACCACCAGCCTTACTTATCCACCTATCAAACTAGATTTAGTTACATCCTCCAAAGTCAACACCACACCTACTCTGGACACCCAAGAAAAAGCACCAAACCCATAGAACTCATACCCCGGCTATGCCAATCACACCTTCACCTATCCCGCCTATCTTAAGACCTCAGCTTCCTAACATGGTCAAGCAACCTCCACCCATCAATAAACCAAAAACACAACAACCCATTCCTTCCTCATAAACCTATTACCTACCTAGATGCCAAACATGACTTACACCCGCACCTATAGCATCACTACCACCCATACCTCCAATACCTTCATCAATTCCTTCACTACCCACTACACTTCAATCTCTATCCCTTACACCTCCTGCATGACCCGCATCCTCTACCTTCATAGCACCTCCATTATCCCCATGGGTAACTCATCCTCTTCCCCCATCTACCTTTCCTTCTAGACCTTGTACACCCATATCACCTTTACCCAAGAAGGTGCAACCCAAAAACAAAACTCCACTACCCCACAATAAGATAGTTAAAACAACTACACACCCTCCTACCAGTTCATCCACCATACCCCTACCTAAACAAACACGACTGACACCCAAAACCACACTGACACCCAAAATCATAGTTCGATCTGATCCTCCTCTTCCAAAGACCATTCCTCAACAATCAACCACACCTACATCCAAACCCACGTTCACTTCCCATTGCAATCCACTAGTAGGGTCCTATGCCAAAATTTTAACCAACCTCCTTGAGACTTCTGTAATCACATTACCGCCACTCAGACCTTACGACCCCCTCAAACCTAAGCCAAAAGGGTTTGATGATACTAAAATTTGTTCCTACCATCGTGTGCCAGGGCACGATGTGGAGAAATACAAGGCATTGAAAATCATCCTGATCCAGTTATGTCCTCCAGAAGCCAACTTTGACGACGACGACCTTCTCGATGAGGACCCTACTTCACCAACACCCACTCCCACACTATCCACTCAACAACCACAAACTCCACCCTCATAGCTCCTAGAGCCACCCCCAAGATTTGAAATTAACATGGTTCACATCAGAGAAATTTCCATGCCACCACCCAAATGTCATTGCGCCCAGCTCACCTCATAGGGTTTTTCTTCTCCGGTAGGTTTTTTCCTATCATGTCATTATACCACTCACCCTACACCTTCTCTAGTTTTCCAACTCCCCTCAAATCAACATGATACACGTCACTACACATGCTCAGAAGGATAAAGGTAAAGAAAAGGTGACTAACCCACCAACCAATCCTATACCCAACATACCATTTGCACCCATACCTAAAATCACTATCCGCGGCCCCACGTACCCCATTTCTAACAGCGTCACACATCGCACCATGCTCAAAAAATTACACCAATCTCCCCTCAAGATGTCCTTATATGACCTCATTCAAACCTTGGAATCCCATCGTCAAGCTCTCATGGAGGTTCTTCAATCTATTGAAGTTTTACCCAATGACCCTACACCCGTAGCCTCCATTATGACACCCCATTATGTAGCCTCTCTCACCAAATTACCACCTTCATCTGCACCCCACCCTACTCACTAAGTAGCCTCCCTTAGCTTCTCAGAGGAAGAGATCATGCCTCACCAAAACGATGACCCAGACCCAGCCCTCTTCATCTCTATCCACATCGATGACATACGGGTACAACGTGTGATGATTGATGGGGGTGCTAGCATTAACATCATTTCATCCCATGCATTTTCTCAAATGTGCATACCTAATAATTCCATGCATAAACATCCTGTCATGTTGCATTCATTCAATGACACTATCACCTCTACACTAGGCACCGTCATCCTCCACATTCGCATGGGCCCCCACACTATTCCAGAACTATTCTGTCTTGGAGGGGGAATTCCAATATAACCTGTTGGTTGGCAGACCCTGGATTCATGTCATGGGTTGTGTTCCTTCCACTTTGCATCGTTGTGTAAAGTTTGAACATGAAGGACACACCTATACCATTCCAGCTGATCCATCACCTTTTAAAACATGTAACATGCTTTACCGACCCAATGATGTGCTCATACCTATGTTAAAGCGTCTACCTCCTCGACCACCACCACTTCACCTACACCTCCACTTACCAGTATAGTCACTACCTCAACCACACATACCTCCTCCATTCCTACTGCTGCCACAACCTCCACGACTGACCCATCAGATTCCCAATCCATTAACTCTACCTCCGCATCGACCTTCGATACTTCATCCATTCTAGCTACCTACATACCAACCACCGATCCCTTGGAAGGTGTTTTTCAATGCCTCACTCTGGGGAGTACTACCTATATAGTGTTAACACATTCCTTACTCCACAAGAGTACAAAAGCCTTCACCAACACCCTCATTATGATCACCGTATAGGAGAACATCTCTTGTATGGTCCCCCTCACCTTTGTACTAGTCTCACATATGGGGGACTTGATACTACCACTTACACACCCGAACCACCGTCACAAACTTGCCCATTTTCCACCGATTTCCAATCACTTACCAATCGTCATTTCACCCACACCTTCCTGCACCGATGTGTGTGGAAGGGTTTCAGTTTTGTCTTTTATGAGCAAGGCCACCATACTACCATTCCATGTACCACCCACAAACATAACGACCATAGTGGTATCAGCTTTCCTGAACCACCTACCAAATAGGCCTACATTGAACTCATTAAGGACACTAGCCCTTCTCCACCTTCTTCACCTGCTCCACCTTCATCACCACCCTCACCGACGAAGTCGATGGATCCTGAATCTATCCCTCCTAACTTTTTTTTTCATAAACACCATTTCCTTGGGGCCTCTGACTTATCAATGTGAGGGCGAGGCCCCTTCCACTCTTCCCTTCCTGTATCCTGAAATGATCGATGACAATACACCTTCAATTAATGTCATTCAATGTCAGGATGATGAATCTATACTCACCTACCTTGGTGCCGAAGACTCATATATTCATCGGTCATTACCTTCTGAGACATGCAAACCATGTTGAATGAATCGACTATCGAGATCAAAATTCATACTCAGGATGACCCACACATCCTAAAGATTGATCAATCTTTAGATGCTGCTAAAAAGGAAGCCATCACTTCTTTCCTCAAATACCATAACCATGCTTTCACTTGGTCTTACACAGACATGCCCGGTATTTATCCCACCAAAGTGGTCCACAATATCGTAACCATTCCTGATGTTAAACCCATCAAACAAAAACTAAGGAAAATGCACCCTCGCATTACCCTTCTAGTTAAAGAAGAACTTCAGCGCCTTCTTTATGTTTCTTTCATCTTACCCATTGATTATCCTTGTTGGATTTCTAGCATTTTCCCTATCACTAAGGTGACACGGGACTCTATATTTGCATGGAATTCTGTGACCTCAACCTAGCGTGTCTGAAAGATGAATTTCCATTACATGGTATTGACTAGCTGGTTGACCTTACCATTGGCCATGAGATGTTATCACTCATGGATGGCTTCTTGGGTTATAACCAAATCTTGCTTGCCTCAGAGGATCAACACAAAACCTCATTCATCACCCCTTGGGGTACCTTCTACTATCGAGTCATGCCTTTCGGCCTTAAAAATGTTGGTGCCACATATTAGCGGGCTATGAATTACATCTTCCATGACATCATGCATCGCATATTGGAAGATTACGTGGACGATCTCTTGGCAAAATCTAAGTGCCACTCCGAACACCTTGTTGTCCTCAAAACCATTTTTGACCACCTCATTAAATATTGTGTCCTCCTTCAGCCTAAGAAGTGTGTCTTTCGGTTCTCTCAGGAAAGCTCCTGGGATTTATCATTTCCCTACGTGGTATAGAAGTTGACCTTACTAAAGTCAAGGCCATTCTGGAAATGCCTTTGCCCACTAACCTTAAACAATTCCGTAGCTTGCAAGGTAAATTGTAGTCTATTCGCTGTTTCATTTCTCAATTATTTGATCGATGTCAACCATTTCATCATCTACTCAAGAAGGATGTATCCTTTAAATGGGATGATGACTACCACAAAGCTTTTGAGGCCCTAAAACAATACCTTCTCCAACCACCCGTACTCATTCCACCTAAAGATGATCAACCTTTTTACCTATACATCTCAGCTACCGATCATTCCTTGGGAGCCATGCTCACTCATCGCGATGAACAACATAGGGAGCAGGTGGTTTATTACATAAGCCATACTCTATTAGACTATGAAACCTGATACACCCATCCCGAAAAACTTTTCTTAGCCTTAGTTTTCGTTACCACCAAACTCCTTCATTACCTACTACACCACAAAACCTATGTTGTGACCAACACTGACCCCTTATACTTCATGTACGCCAAACCTTATCAAAATCAACGTGCCACATGATGGCTTATGCTTTTAGCTAATCTTGACCTTGAACTCATTCATCAAAAGTCCATCAAGGGCCAAGAAATCACTGACCAATTGGCTGACACACCTATTTCCTATGATCAGCCCTCTTTTGACTTTCCAGATGATTCGATTGCTACCCTTTCCCTGGACGAACCCCCTTACCAAATGACATTCTTCTTTGATGGTTCCAAGTGTCAGTGTGGGGGTGGGGCTGGTATTATCCTCATTCCCCTTGATGGTGAACCCATGCCTTTTTCTTTCAAACTAGATTTTGAATGCACCAACAATATTGCTGAATATGAAGCGCTCGTACTAGGTCTCCAAGCCTCCTACACCCTAGATGTCAAATCCATCAACATCTTTGGTGATTCTCAATTGGTCATAAACCAAGTCAATGGTATATACCAATGTCGTAATGAGATACTTCAAAAGTATAAACATCATGTAGATGTAGTTTTGACCACATTTGATTGTTACACCCTTCAAACCATCCCACGTTCAACCAACAAATTTGTAGATACCATGACATTCTTAGCTTCCCAAATACTTACTTCACCCGCCGATTCAAAAATATTTGTCACCGTATAATGACTCCAATCATGTTCTTATTTACCTCATGATGTTTATTCCGTCAGAACCATCACCTCCGACCCGAGTGACCTTTGGTATAAATAATACTCCGACTACCTTTCTCTCTCCATCTTACCTCCTGATCTCACCTGTAACAGACAATGAACCTTCCTTAAAAAGGTCTCTCATTACTTTATCCTGGGGGGACTCCTCTAAAATCATGACTTTGATGGTATTATTTTACGATGCCTCACAAGTTCTGAAATTCCTTATACCATTAAGGAAGTTCATGATGACATATGTGGAGGTCACTTCAGTGGCCTTGTTGTTGCTAAGCATATTCTTCACCTGGGCTATTACTGGCCAACCCTTAACTATGATTGTTGTGACTACGACTACGTCAAACATTGTGTAAAATTCCAACAACATTCCAATCTTCATCATACACCCAGCCACGCCTTACAGGTCACCCGTGACCTTTGGCCCTTCTCTCAATGGGGTTTGGATCTTGTCAGAGAAATCAATCCCCATTCTTCCCAACGCCATCAATGGATCATCACTGCTACCGAATACTATACAAAATGGGTGGAATCCATACCACTCATCTCCACAAAAGTTGAGAAAATATGTGAGTTCATTAACCACCATATCATTTGTCGCTTTGGTGTTCCTCATCGCCTCATCACTGACAATGGAAAACAATTCAAAAACAAAACATTGCAAAAAATTTGTGATGCCTTTGGCATTCAGCTTAGTTTCTCATCACCCTATTACCCACAAACCAATGGCCAAGCCGAATCCACTAAAAAAACCCTAAACAAGATTCTCATGAAAGTGGTCAACGATACTGGGAAGGATTGGCATACACACATTCCTTTTTCCCTGTGGGCATACCGCACTAGTATTCACACTTCCACTGTGGCCACACCCTTTTCTCTGGTCTACGGTACAGAGGCAATCCTACCTCTTGAAGTCTAGATTCCCTCACTCTGAATTTCTCTCCATGACATGCTCACTGATGATGACTTTTGTCAGGACCGTTTAGCACAGTTAGAGTTACTAGATGAATGTCGTCTTAACACTCTGGATCACCTTCAAGTTTACCAAAAATGTATCAAACGTGCCTATGACAAACGTGTCCATGAATGGACCTTCCAAGTCGGTGACCTTGTCCTGAAAGAAAATCAACACGTAACCAAAGCAGAAAAAAGTAAACGGGGAAAATTTTCTCCTAATTGGCTTGGACCATACATCATGACCCATACTTATGGATCAGGTGCTTATTGTTTATCTTCACTCGATGGTAAACCCAAACCTGAGCCCCTTAATGCCTTGCATCTTTGACCATTCTATTGTTGACTTGTCATCCTACCTCACCTTTTGTCTCTTTCCATGCTCATCCCTTGAGTGCTATTCACTTCATACACCTCACCAATGATTAAACAAGAATCATGTGAGTACCCGTCACTTGTTATCTTCTCTTGAATATGTGTACCACGGTGCTGCACATAGCATGATTCTCATGGATACTTTTCATCTACCTTTAGATGAGATCCCATGGTCATTCCACCTTGCCTTTTGAACAAGAGTCCTATCTTCCACCTTGGTCTTGTCCATGACTTCAAAGCCCTCACATGGGATATAACTCCTTGAGTCAAAATTCCACTCAAAAGATGACTCCCTCAAAAGGACATCTTCCTCTTGACAATCACTGCTATAAATAGACTGCTCCCTCGAAGGACAGCTATGTAAAGCTTAAAAAAAAAAAAAATGAGAGCAACCGAAGCTTCCCGCATCGATCAGCTTCACGAAGACCTCAAGGAGTTAAATTTTCTTCATCCCATATAGACTTCCCACATCGATCAGTCTATCTCAACTATAAGTCAAAACAACAAACCTTTTTAGTCATGGACTTACCCATTGTGACCTCATATCTCTTGCCCAAAGAGCATGCTACCTCACACCATATAACAATTAACTACCTTTCACCCTTCTTACCATTCCCACTCCCATTTCCTACTACCTCAAGGGACTTCTTGGAACTTAGACATTTGGTGATCATGTGACTACTTTTCACCGTAGAACAATCAATCATGCAATGTCTTTAGGGTCTTACGTTCATCACCTCCTCCAAGGCATGATCTACTCGGTATGATCCTACCCAATCAGGTGGCTTTCTTGCCCCCTCTTATCTTTTAAACCGTCTTTGTTTACGTTTTGATTACCTTATACAGGACTTGGTCCTCGACGCTTACTTTTGGGGTAATCTTCTTCTTTTTCCACAATCGACATCACCTACATCACTTTACCTATAATCCACCCACACCTAACAGATCTAAAACCCACACCATGCCTAAAACCTACTAACTCATTTTCATACCTCATCATATTCTTCCCTAGCTCATGGGAGAACTACATCGGCCTGAGGTCCCCTTTCGCCGGGACTATGTAGGCAGCACTCCGAGGGCATGGGGCCCTTGGAGGTTAGCTCGGCCATTCTCTACCCTAAATAATTCATCTTCCATGTTCCTCACACCTCACTTAGTTTCCCTTTTTTATCCCAAATTGGAAATTAAACCAAACAAACAACAAGTTACTTCATATTTTAAATCCTTATCACAACATACATTTATTACGCCTAGCATTTCTTTATCATCACTATGCTTAGATTATACCACATCTCACATATGACCCATATTATCATTCATTGCATAAAATAATGAATCACAACTTCACCTACTTTCTAACTCAACCATGCCTATACTTGATCCATGCCTATAACCCGGCTTGATCTGACTCAATCCATGCCTAACCCTGACTCGATCCATGCCTAAGACCTGACTCAATCCATGCCTAACCTGACTCGATCCATGCCTAAACCGACCTGACTCGATCCATGCCTAACTGACCTGACTCGATCCATGCCTAAACCAACCTGACTCAATCCATGCCTAAACCAACCTGACTCGATCCATGCCTAACTGACCTGACTCGATCCAGGCCTAAATCAACCTGACTCCATCATGCCTAACTCACCTACTTTCCATCCATATCAAAATAACAAATCAAAATCTCATCAACACATCAACAAATCAAAAAATACCATGTATCTCATCATATAAATAAATCAATGTGTATCTCAAAAATACATGGCTATCTCATCATGTCCATCATCTCAAAATCATCGGCACGTAGGCCGATACACAATACAAAATGTCATCGGCACATGTAGGCCGGTCTCATATATACAACAAAATAATGAAATAATACAAAATCTCTTCGGCACGCAGGCCGGTATATGCTCAAAATAGACAAAATATCTCATACATCCTCACTGTCATCGGCATGCAGGCCGGTATGTGATAAAAAATACAACTATCTCTCGGAACGCAAATTGGTATAAATCACAAAAAGACTATCATACATCAAAAACTAGGCGACCACATATCAGGCATCTTGGCAGATGTCCTCCATCTCTGTATCACCTGTGCCCTCGGCCTCCTGGGTCCCTACTGGTGCCTCAACTGGAGCGGCTCTCCATGCGCTGGTAGCCTCTACCTGATCAGGCCTCGGAGCTCGCTGACCTCCTGTGCTCTCCACACTGTGAGTGTGGGATCTCATCCTCTCACTGGATGCCTGTTGTGCCCTGTACTCAGCATAGGATATGAAGTCTATCCCAGCCACCATCAGCTGGTCCTGATAATATCTAGCCTCACCTAGGGCATCCCGTAACCTAGATACAGGCACAGTCTGTGGTGGTCCCATAGGTCTCGGCCCCTGTACCTGTCCTACGGGACCCTACCCCACTCCTGCCTATGAACTGGGACCCGGTCCCGGTGCCTGTGATGGTGGTGCCTGTGGTGGTGCCCCCTACCCCTGTGCCTGTATCTGGGCCTATAAGGCCCCAATCTATGCCTGGGCTGTGGCCAACTGGCCCTGTAAACCTACCACCTGAGCCTGTAAGGCTGCCACCTGACCATCCCCCTCCTCTCCATCTCCATCTCCTCCACCAGCCATCTGGGCCTGTAGACTGGCCACCTGTACCTGTAGCTCTGCTACCTCTGCCTCTGAGCCCTCTAGCTGTGTCTGTAGTATACCCAACTGGGTAATGAGAGTAGCCACCTACCCCTGTAGGGCCTCTCTGCACCGTAATGGTGGCTAGATCTGGCTGCCCCAGTCTGGGTGGTATGGCTCATAAGTGAGCCACCCACCACTGTCTGTACCTGTCTGTGCACCTGACATCATCTATCCGCTAGTCCACTGGCTACTCCTCCTACCCTGTGGGCACTGTAGGCTGTGGTAGAGGTAAGGGCCTCTCCACATCATCTCTCTGGTACTGTGGGAAGGGTGGAGGTATGTCCTGTACTAGCCTGAACTGCCGCCAGACTCTGTCTACCGGGATCATCTCATACTCCCCGGCACGATGACCCTGTATCCATCTCTCTAGCTGGAGCTCAGCTAGCTCCTCATGCATATGCCTATATGAGGGGAATCCCACATATGGCCTCCAGATAATGTCCACTCTGGACAACCCCTCCAGTAACTACCAGAAATAGGCCACATCATGTGTGGGCCTCTCAGATCGCCACTCTCCAATAACCGGCACCCATCTCCTATACCCCACCCACACAAATCTCATTGGGAATGCATCTACTCAGGGCATCCCTATAGGCCACACACAAACTATGTGCTCGTATGCCCAGTAGTGTAGTAAAAATGTACAACACATGCTGAACCTGCGCAGCCACCCATATGCCCACAACTCCCTGTACAGCTGCACCAAGAATGCTGGTGCCCAGGAAAAGTGGGTCTCATCCACCATCATGTCATGGAGTACCCCCATCAGTGATCAGGGAAACCATCCACCCTCTGCATCTGGCAGTGCATAGCAGCACACTGCCTCCATCAACAGAACCACTAGCCTCGTCTCCTCCAGACGGGCTAGGTACATCTCTCCATAGCTCAAGCTGGCGCTATGGAATCTCAGGTCAGCCATCCCCTCTCCAAAAATAGTCACAATCAGCTCCTCTGAGGCCTCAGAGGAGATGGAGTAGACCTGTGCACCCAATATGGGTAGCCAAAGAATCTGGAACACATCCTCCAGGGTGATAGTAATCTCACCCATCGGTAGGTGGAACGTGTTGGTCAGAATCCCATCTATCGATGAGCATGACCATCAAACTGGGCTACCAGACTACATGTCAATAGCGATGAACCCCACTCAAGCCCACTGCCTCCACATGTTGCAGCTCCTCCGGGGTCATTGCGCCATGCACTGTCACGAGCAGGGGTAGAACCCTGTCCCGCATATGTAGCTGCACTCTCCCCTGCATCCATACAAACAAAACATTAATCTCCATTTATCATATCCATATTTACCAATTATCATTTTCCCACACCCTATTTTCACCCTACCCATCTCAACCACCTAGCCCACATCACTTTTGGACCCTTGTTCCCAATAACCCGACCGGTACCGGTTCACCCTTACCGACCCCGGTCACCCCTTAACCGGCATCGGTCACCTGTTTGGTGACCGATACCGGTTCACCCTTACCGACCCCGGTCACCCCTTAACCAGCATCGGTCACCTGTTTGGTGACAGATACCGGTTCAGCCTGACCGACGTCAGCCAAACTTGACCGATGCCGGTCACTGTCGCGGTAAAACCCATGATTTCCCAAAACCCCCCTTTTCTAAAAAACCTCCCCTTACCCCTTTTACCCACCTACAAAGACCTACACTACCCCTGGACCTCCACCCACCCCACCTATCCCATTTATTTCCCTCCCCATTCCTCTTTTTACCCGTTATTCCCCCCATTTCCAAATTTAACCCATTCCCACCCACAAAAACAAAACCCAACCAAAACTACAAAAAACAATATACTAATCCTCTACTCTATCTAATCACATACACCTAGAGTAGGGTGCTTACCTCATCGCACTGCCGTCATCTCAGTGGCACATCTAGCCACTACACCGGTGGCCCACCTGATCCCTCTCTGGCCTCTGCCATCACCGAATCGGTACCCACAACCTCTACCCAATCAAATCCCTCACACTGATCCTGTGGACCCACTTCTCACCAACCGATCACCCATCGTTCACACTACCAACTCAATGCTCCGCTCCATCTGGACACTTTTCTCTCTTTTCTCTCTCTTTTGTCATTTTCTCAAATAGCTAAAAGACAAATGAATAACAAAAAATGTGGATTTTTTTTTTTATAACAAACCCAACCTAACCGACGTCGGTTACCCTTGACCGGCATCGGTCGCATGCCCTACCCAACAGTGGTTGATTGACCTCTACCGACATCGGTTATCCTTGACCGGCATCGGTCACCCTCACCTACCCATTCCCCTAAATTTTACCCTTTTACCCTACCCCTACCTCCTTTTTTTACCTCACCCAACCTTCACCCTGATCATTTACCCCACCCCACCTTTACCCAAACCATTTCCCTCACATTCCCGACCTCATCATTTACTACCTCCCTTTTTCCTCCTTTGGGGACTCATTATTTTACCCCTACCTTGGCCTTACCCATGCTGTGACCTAGATATTTGGACCTGGACCATCGCTCGTGACCTTTGACCTCATGTGTTCGCTATACCTTGTGGCACTGTTACCTGTGTTGTTGACCTAATGACCTTACCTAGCCTATTGTCGTGACCATTTATCCTGACCCTACCTTTGGTGTACCAGAACATACCTAAATGTTCCTACACCTAACCTACATCATGTTTCCTGACCATATCCTATACCTTGGATACCGGAATCACTTCAACCTCATTTGGATAAACCTATCGACCTTAGACGATGTAGAGTTTGACTGCTCTTCAACCCGGTAGCATGCTGCAGTTTATACATGTGCGTGCATTTGACTGTTACTACCTTTGACCCTGACCCATTACCTAGCTTACCCAAGTAGACCTTGCTCCTCTTTCCCCCATTACCCACCTTTCTTTTCATCACATTTACCTTTTATCAAACCACTCACCGATTCTACCTGCTGCCTCGTCAGTTCCTGGTTTGAGGGGGATCACCTTCACCCACACATGGGGCAACCACATCTTATTTTTTGTTAGCATCGCTTACTAATACAAGCTACGCAACAAAAAGGGGCAAAATGTAGACACTAAAATTAGGTCACACTCCCCTTTGGTCCCTCGACAAATAAGCACCCTTCATCACATTCACCTAGCCATGGCCCCCTTCACCTCACTAATATTAATTTAATTAATTAAATTAAATTAATTCATTATCCTCACCATATTTATTATTTAAATATCTTAATTTAAATAATATCCACACATACACTTCACCTAGACACCTCATCAAGCCAACTCACCCTAAGACCTATTCTTAGTAAGTTGTCATAACTAACTAAGACTTACCAAAACCCTAAAAATCAATGCCTACATTCTCTCTAACCACATTCCCACATGCTTACAAGAAGCTTCCAGTTTAATCCATGGGTTAACGACACGAGATCCGAGAAAATCAAGAGGATCTCCCTAGTTTAGTAAACCTAGGAAATCCCACCTTGACCGACGCCGGTTAGCCCTAATTGTCACCGGTTAAGCTGGAACCACCGTCGGTTACCCTTTTAACCCCCAAAACAACCTTATTTTCAAGGTTGGAAAAGATTGGAAAAAGTTGGCAAACATTGAGATCTTCCTGAGAGATATCACATCTTCTGAGATCAAATTCCAGCGAGAACACACATGCAAGGAAGGAGATCAAGTATTTTCTCCTGCACATCCACCCCAACAATGATCTGATCTAACCAAGCAAAGAGGAATGCACATGCAGCCCATGCAGAAGCTCTCCTATGATTGGTGATCACCTGCAGCCTTCAACCTCTTACCAGCACCCCCATCCCTCACTCACAGGCATCCAGGACTAGAATCCAAGTAAGTAAAACATTCTACTTCTCTGGTTCACTTCATTTTGTCATTATATTATCACCTATTGTTTACCTAGCCACCCATTGACCTCCTTCAACATTCCCCCTCCATATACCCATTAAAACCTCACCAAATCCCTCCCAAATCACCCAATACCTCATCCCACCAACCAAAATCCTTTGTGCAATCACAAAGGAGACCCCAAACCCATTATGTGGCATCCCAGAACTCCACAGTAACTGGCACCGGTTACGCCTAACCACCGTCGGTCACCCTTAACCGGCATCGGTTACTGTATGTGCTCATACAACCCAGAACAGGGACCTATCCACCTAATTTTACATCCCCTTAATCACCTGTGACCTACCTGAGACTTTTGTCAGACCTACAGAGACCCAGAACCAACTATTTGACCTTCGATCCTATTCTAACCTAGCCTGTTAGATTAGATCTTTCTTATTGTGTTTTAAGTGAGATACCTAAATCATTTCAAATTACAATAGGATTTACTTCATTTCCCGCATTAAATTGTTTAAAATAGTGGACTGACAGCCATCTAGGAAGTATCACACTTCCTGGATCTAGCACATGCTAGGCAGTTCACTGCACATATTGTTTAACTCTTTCTGGTGGTCTTGCTTTTCATTACAGGTAGTTCCTCCTAGCCAAAAGGAAGCTCTCACAATCAGCTGTGGATTCGGAAGTTATACATGCGCAACAACCCACCAACTAGCATTAAAATAGGTATTCCTCCTATGCCCGTTACCCTATCTATTTCGTCAATACTTCATGAAGCATCTTCATCATCTCACCAAGTTATTGGCATGATCCATATTGTGACAAGAAATCAAGTTGCCAATATGAAGCCTAAATCTACACCCGAACTGACACCCACGCTTTCTCAATCACCACGTGTGGCATCATCTTCACAATTGGTTATAAATCTAAATAATAATTTGATTAATAAATTAAAGAGAACGCCAATTAATATATCACTATATGGACCTCATTCTTCAATCTTCCAATCATCGTGAAGCACTTTCTAAGGCTTTAAAGTTGATCGAATTGACCACACAAAATCCCACTCCATGGGAAATCTTCATATCACGACTTCATCATAAATCATGTTTTATGAATATGAAATCAAGTCTAAATCACCTCTCACCATGATGGGGGGAATTGAACCCCATGATCCGTTATTATTCATCATTGCTGAAATTGAATACAAAATATTCAAGTTCATCTTATCAATGGATCAAACATCAATATCATTTCATCTGTTGCTTTACATCATCTCAACATACCATTATCTCATCTTTTTGCCTCGACATTACAATTGTGTGAACTCAATTATGCCCATTATTCTGCATAGGGAACTATTTTTTTTCTAATGAAAGTTGTATCTAAGACACTACACACCCTGTTATATTTCATAAAAGGAGAACTACAATACAACATCTTGTTGGGACATACTTGGATTCATGAAATGAAATTTATTCCATCCACTCTTCATCAATGTATCAATTACAAACAAGATGGATTCACACATTGTGTCACTACTAACACTGAACCATTTACATATCTCAATAAAATCACATTTTCATTTGGAAGATTTTCTCCCACTACATGGGTTACACTAATTGTTTCATCTCCCGTGGATGTATCTAATGTTGAATCTTGGCTCATTGGTGTTGTCATTGATATCAAGTGGAATTGATTGAAAATTAGTGAGTTGTGAATTGAGGCTCTGTAGGAGGCATGAAGGTTGATTGGTAGTGCATCCAAGATGGTTTCAAGGCCATCTAGTGGAAGTTGCACTTGAAAATGGCCCATTTAGGCTTGTTTCTAGAGCCCGACGAGGTGTAAGAAGTTGGTACATGTCATGGTAAGATTAGATAAACATGGGATAAGACTATCAATCTTGTATGGGGCATGTGTGACTAATAAAAAGGCTTAGTTTTGCTCCTGGAGGTAAAATTCAAAAGCTATCCAAAGTTGACTTTTAGAACTGACAATTGTTTTTAAGGTAAATGACATTGGTATGAGCTTCATAGGAAAACATATGGCTAACCAACACATGGAATGTGTATAGGGATCTCTTGTAGTACTCCACATTAAATTTCATCAAATTTAAAAATGGGGATTTTTAGTTATTCTAGTTTTTCTAAAACTACCCTCTTAAAGAATGCAAATTGAGTGCTTTGGCTTCTTAGCATTAAAACAAAATTGTCAAGCCTTGTTTGAATACATCATAGAAGGAATTTTTTTATATAACTCTAATCCCGAGTTATTGCAAAAATAACAAGGGAAATTGGACAAGGAACAAGAAAGTTATGATCATTTTTATAATAGATTTTTTCTCTCTCTAGGTTTTCTTCAGAAGCGGTAAGCACAATATGAAGAGTTTTAACTCAAAATTCCCGTGTCTTGAAAATTATCACAAGTATGAAATACTCTTTGTGGGGCATTTTGGTGATAATTTTTCAAGTCAAGTACAAAGGTATTGTACGGAATGTACAGTCTGTACCCTATTTTGCATGATTTGTACATATAAGGTCTTGCTTTGAGGGTTAAGAAGGTATTTATAAGAATGTATAGTTGCATTGGAAGTTAAAAGGTATTTATTATTTCTCCATAGGTCAATATTGGCATGCTAGAGTATCCAGTGTGATCTTGGAATGAGTTTTGAAGCCTAAAATCCATTGTGGTTGTACTGGACTGAACTATACTTGTCCATAAAACTAATTTCTAGTATTGTCTACAAGTTTCTCATTACAAATCTTGCATATTTGTTAATAAAGGTGATGCATAAGGTTATTTTATTAAAATTACATATAGGTGAAGCTCAATCCTACTCTATTTGAGTGAAGTGAAGGTGTAATGCATATTGTTATTTTATTGCCTAGTACAAACCCTATCAAGACAACTGTACTCTATTTTGTATTTGAAAGATCTCTCTCCACAATTTTCTTGTTTAAGATGATACTAAAGTACTCCTTCAAATGGTTGGTCATGAGTCTAGTAATGACTGTAAGAAGTGTTCAAATCCTTCATGTACTGTGCTTTTCAAGAAAATAATGGTCTTGTGACTGAAGTATACTGTGCTCATGCCAAGGTTGGAAAAATTGATGGTGGATATTAGGACTTACATGTGCAATAACTACTACTTTATCATATGAAATGCTCTTAATTCAAAATCCAGTGGAAGAATGAAAACTAAGGCAATAAAAAATTTGAAACAACTACTAGGGTTTAGCTCTTGAAACCCAAACTATGACCCGAGATTAGTAGGGAAAAAAACCTATGCTAATTAAGGATTATAAGGAAAATAGTGAAAGGCTTGTGTTACTTATCCAGTATAATGTGTTTCTCAATCTCCTTGAGCCTTGAAGGCTCTTGAAAAATGTGAATCCATGATCCATCAAGTTTATATTTTCTTCAAATCCTGAGATTGTGGCTTCTTCTTTTAAAAATTAGAGTTTGATGGTTGATGAGGCTACAGTAAAAGACTCTCCATCAAATATTGAGAATGTTGAGCATCACCCAACTGGACATAAACTAAAATTGAAGACTTAGAATGCAAATAATGAGGGTTAGTTGTTTCAAACCCCAACAGTGAATATCACTAAAGGATGATGCAACCTATCATTTGAGCAAGCCACTAATATTTCTATTGTGCCGTCAAGCTACAAATACACTATTGTTCTACCTCAAATGTTGTTCATACAAATTATGGAGACAAAGAAAATCAAGTCAGATATTTCACTTAGAAAACTAAAGATCTTGAATACTCTGCTACGACAGTTTTATATTCAAATGAAGATGAATATTGAATAGTGAAGAGTCAAGGATCTAAGAGTTTGGAAAGCATGTTTGAAGAAAATATAATGTTTCCAAATTATGACAAATCTTTTCCATCTCATTAATCAACTGCCAAACATAGAAGATCTGAATTAAATGTTATGAAGTCAAGAAACATAGAGTGTTAGTTGTAATAGTTTGATAGGGAGCTAAAGAATCATTTATTTTTGGTTTTATTCAAATAAGTATTAAAAATAATATTGAATGGTAATTTCTGTAACTGAACCATGTTATTGAAAAATGAAAGATAATATGTTGTTTTACCTATAGAACCTCCGCATTCTAAGTGCGAGTTATCGAGAGTGAAAAAGTGAACTTCCTAGATGGAATTTTTTTTGAAAAGACAAGAAAATAAATTCGTAAGGCATGAAGGTTGCGGTGAATAAAAAATAGGAGTGAAAAATAGTGTATTATGAATACTAAGTTAATAATGCAAGCTGAAGCCTCATTTGAAAAATAGGAAGTTGAAGGGTTAGCATTTTTTGTGTGATAACAACCTATCAAAGAAGATCTCTATATGTGTAGTTTACTTCTTGCATGAATGAGCTTGCTGAGATAAGTTGAATAAGTGTGATTGATGAGAATAAGAGAAATAATAGTGAAAAGATGACTAAGAAAATGTTGAAATGAAATTAACATAAGGAGTATATAACAACAAATGTGTGTGAAGAAGAATCAGGAAAGTTTTGGGATACAAAATATCTTACTGCTAAGTGAAGGTATGATATCAGGTGATAAGATATTAAAACTAAATGAAGAGATAGATTTTGAAAAAGAATACATTCAGATATATGGGAGAGATAATTCTATGAAATGTAACATGATGATTGTATGAACAAATTTGAAGTTTTAACCAATAAAAGTACAATCCTTCAACATGTGAAATTGAAGGAAATTGTATAGGTGAAGACCATAGATAGTAGAAAGTGACAAGAGCTACCAAGGAGGCATTTAACTCAGTAATTATGTTGACATTAGTAAAATAAAAGGTGAGAGGTACTATAATAGAAGATACTACTTTTAAGCACTATTGAGGAAATCATGAAAGCGTGTAATGAATAAGTTAAAGGCTTGTAACTTTTCAATGACATGAGTAAGTGATTTGTTAGAATAAATAACTTATTTTAGATGATAAAAGAGTATTAAAAAGTAACTTGAATGAACTAACATATTGGTTAACTGAAGTAGAATTAAGAAGACATAAGAGAGAACATGAAATGAGACAAGTCGAAGGAAGTTTTTCTTTGTGAATTGAATCGATGATCAGGACAAAGAAAGATTAGAGTTCAGTTGAGAAGCAAGAAAGTAAGAAAATATAGAGGTCATCATCATTTGTGAGATACAATAGAAAAAGAGTTACTAGAACTCAAGACAAGTCTAAGTGGCAACTTAGCATATAGGGGGTTACAACCTCCTTGTAATTAGTTGCTTCCAAAAGATAAACTACAACTGGTTAAATTTAGGGAGTTTAGGATTATAGAATGGGTAGAAGTTTAGTCAAACCTAGGAGTTACAGCTCTAGATTGAGTTGAAGCTCAATCATGAAACTAATGTAACAGAAATAGGACAAGATAATCCTAAGTATAGTTCATAGTTTTAGTGGCTTTTTTTCCATGTTGGGTTTCCCACATTAAATTTGTCTCTGTGTGTGATTTACCTTTGCTGATTGTGGTTACTAAATTAGAATTGATGATGAAAGTTGAATGTATCAATCTATGAGGTAAAAATCTTAATAGACACTGATTCACCCCCCTCTCAGTGTCTTAGTTTCTAACAATTGATATCAGAACCTGGTCCTCCTAGATCAAGCCTAAAATATTAGAGGTGATCTTGAAGACACACAAATGGGTACATCATCGGAATCAGTGTTGAAAAAGAGGTATCTAATTTCTCAAACTCTTATAAATGAGTTATTGGAAAAAATCAAGCTCAAGGATATTAATAATGCTCAAGAACTAAATGAAATGGCTTCATTTGTTGATAAAGTGTCTAAGGATTTGAAAGAAAAAGAAAATGCTTGCCTTAATTTTAAGAGGAGCTAAAGACCATGAATATTGAGTTGGTACAAGTTACTAACAAACTTGATAGCTTGCAAAGAAAACAATGAAATTATAACGAGGTAGAGCATGAGACATGTCAGGCAACTGTAATCCAAGAGTGAAGAATGTGAAAAATTTAATGCAGATCTAAAAAACCTTAGAAAAGAACTAGAACAAGCAAGGGAAACATAGTGTAAAGGATGGCCAGAGAATAATAATAACAAAAAATAATAAAAAAAATCATCAGGCAATCGAATGCAAGAAGATTCTCAGGTAAGTTTCATGGTATTTTTTTTCATACAATAGTTTTGGACATAGAGCTAGGGATTGCATGAGTAAGTTTGAAAAATATCATCCATGGAGAGTTTTTAGTACCAGATATGAAACTAATATAACATGTTTTAATTACAAAGGAAAAGGTCACATAGCCAAGTATTATCTAGAAGATCAAGTCAGTCAAGTTTGGGAAAAAATCAGGTTGTTTGCTTTAACTTCAATGAGATGGGGAACTTTGTCGAACATTGTTATGAATCACCTAAACTTAGATATAAGTTGAATTATTTCTAGAGACAAGGAAAAAAATACACAGATAAAATGCAAAATCAAAGTGTAAGACCAAGAAAACTATGGTTAAGAGAGATGCTAGAAAGAAGAAAGAATAATGGGTATACAAGGTCAAGGAAGAAAAATCAGAAGTTGAGAGATCAAAGGATGACAAGAAGATAGAAATGGAAGATGCTGAAGAAATATAACAATATAAGATAGTCACAAGGGAATAAAACAAAATAAATATTGTAGGAAATGATGATAAAGGAAAGAAGAAGGAAAACCACTCTAGTTCAAAGTATGAAGAATGTCTTCCACAAGTAGTATTAGAACAGGTTTATGAATTGCAACATGTATTCCTATCTGGCACCCAAGCAGAGGATGAGAGCTCAAGTGAAATGGTGGTCACACCAAGGAATGAATATAAGAATATTAAAAAGAAAAGAAAAGATAAAGGAAAAAATAGTGAGTCATCAAGTTACTTTGATGACTTCTTATTGTTTTGAGGTGATCCTATGAAGTGGTATGCCTTCTCTAGGATTTTAGAAGGCATGCATCAGTTGAAAAATAAGAAATATATGATCTTGAAGGTTTTTTTCATAATTACATGTTGATACATGCATTCAAGATTTTGTAAGCATGAAAATAATCCTAAGGTATGCTATTCAATTCTCTCATAAAGGTCATGTACTTGACAAGTCTGTATAGAAGTCATTGTAAAGTTTCTAGGAAAAGAAAGGTATAAGGTTGTTGTCATAGTCCTGTTGCACCACCCAAGTCCGTGTTTCAGTCAATAAAGAAAAATTCACTCTTAAAAATAGGGTTATGAAAATAAATGCACCCTCTGGATGTTCTATCAGATTTCTAGTTGACATTTTAGCATCCAGTGTGATTGCACAACATTGGATCTTTTCACACAAGTGTGGGAATTGTAGAACTGGAAAAGATCCTCCAGATTAGAGGCTGGTTCCTCAACTCCTCTGTTCAAGTGTGCACAACATTTTGCAGAGGGTTTACCTATAACTTAATCAAACTTTGCCAAGGAGACAGGGTTGAGAAAATGCAAAAAATAAACCTAGTCTAATTAAGGTGATGCACCAAAGGAGTAGTAGACATCTGCTACTACAAGATATACACAATTCACAAGAAAATACAACACAAAACATGCACAGATTGCCAAAATGTAATGAGAGATCAGGAGACAATGATAAACACATGAAAGGATTGAGAAAATTCAATCACAGAGCATACATTATCATTCCAGGTCCAATACAGTGCATTACAATGGCCAGGAGGCAAAAAGGGGTGTTGTAGTTGTATGAAAAGGTAAAAAACTCCACAAATCTACCTGATGAGGAAGAAAAGAGAAGTTGCAGATAAAGAAAAAATGTCTAACTTTTTAAAAAATGAGCCCATTCTGGCTTTTACAATGCAAATTCGAGCTCAGGAGAGAGAAACGTGGGAAAACATGAGAGGAGCTTTCAACCACCAACCAAATTCATAAAAACAACATGGGCCTCCTTAAAAATCCACTTCCCAATGTTTTAGACCATGCTGGGAGAGAATGCGAGCCATTCCTCATTAAAAATGGTGGTTGAAATGTCATTTCTGTCAGTTTCCACATGCCAGAGGCGTTTTCCAATTTTCTCTCTCCAAACCCCACCAAAACACAAAATTGAGCTCAGAATCATGTAGATAATTTCACCAGCTTTCCAATGATATAAAGAACGTGAAAAACTGAGCTCTGGATCGAAAGTTATGCCCCTCTGAACATTTAGGGCAAAACAGGGCCAAAATGGGTTGGCGGGACAAAAATTTGAAATTTTCCCACTTTTTGCATTTTGGAAAATTTCCTCAAAAATCTCCACACCCCACCACTCTGGTGCCACATGGCATGTTTTGATTGGTTTGGGGCTCTCCCTGCTTCATTTTCCATCATTTTGGCCTTTGGAAAATTTTCCAAAAATTCTCCGCCGGCCCGAAGACTCCGAGGACACGTGGCATGATGTGATTCGTCGCGGGCCTCTGCTCTCAAATTTTCCATCACTTTTGACCATCTTCCCTGAACTGGACACATGGCACAATCCTATTGGATGTGGGCCTTTCCCCCTTTTTCCCTGCGGGCTTGCATTATATTTTTTTCGCCACGTGAACATGTGGCATGATTTTACTGGCTCGGGTTTTGGGGGGCGGGCTTTCCTCTCAATATTTTTCTTTGATTTTACTTTGGGAAAAATCCCAACTTTCTCCCGCTCCACTGGTCTGAGGACACGTGGCAGGTTTCATTGGTTGGTGGGCCTTTGGGCCAAAAATTCTCTTTGCGCCAACCTTTGGGAAATTTCCCAACTTCTCCCCACCGGTTCGACCCCCGACATGCTTGGGACACGTGGCCTTTTGATTGGCTTGGGCTTGGGGGAAAAGGAAAAAATCCTTTCAAATTTTCGACCCTCCCCGGTTTGGTCTTGGGCCACGTGGCAAAGGGCCTGGGCCAAAAAATTCCTTTTGCACCCCTCCAAATACTTGGTAAAAAAATTTTCCAAGTTTCCCTCCGACCCCGCCCCCTTTGACATGGCACAATCTCTACTTTCGGTTGGCGGGCCTCGGGCCAAAATTTCCCCTTTGACCCCCCACCAAACACTTCAAAAAATTTCTAAGCTTCCTCCACCTCCCCGCCATTCCTTTGCTGACGTGGCACTCTCTGATTGGCCGGCGGGCCTGTCTAGGGAAAATTTCCCACAAAAACTCCGCCGAGCCATAACTTCAAAAATACATGGAGTTAGGAGGAAAAATTTACCTTTCTGGAAAGCTGAGAAGGAGCTCTATCCAATGGTGCCATTTCCAGAAGGTTTTGAGTGCCTGAAAAATAAAAAATTCTGACTGAGGCACAAGGGAGGAAGGAATGAAGGGAGTTAGCCAAAAAATAAGCAAGGGGCTTATTTTGGATAACAATTTTGGCAACTCAGAGGGGTCATCTGCCTGCTGGATGAAGTTACCAGTTGCCTGAAGCAATCCATTGGGCATGGAGTCATCAAATTCTCTGCTTGGTACCCCAACTGATTAGAACAATGCAAGGAGGAAGATGGAGGGTAGAACACCATCTGATTTGGAGCAAGGCCTACAAAATACATTTCCTGGAACAACAAGCTTGTGCCAAAGCACTTAGGGAAAGCAAAGCTAAACTACAACAAAACAATGTGCATAAGCACTTGGAGGAATGAAAACCTAAGCTAATATGTACAAGGTGGAGAATTTCCTTCAGTAGCAATGCTTCAGATGGATTCCATTGACTGGAATCTGTAATTCTTCACCATCCAATGTAGACAATTGGAAGGCATTGTTGTCCTTGCACTTTGTGACCATGTAGGGGCCACTCCAAATGGCATCAAATTTTGAATGCCTCCCTGTTTTTCTCTGTCTGCATCCCATTTTAACACTAGATCCCCAACTTGGAAAGATCTATCCTTGGCCTTTCTATCAAAGGTCTTCTTGATCAAAGCTTGATCCTTCTCCATTGCTTGGGATGCCTGATTTCTAATTTCTTGGAGATCCATCAATTCTGCATACCTAACCTCCATGGGCCCAAACTCCAACAACTCCAACTGCTTCATGAGTTCCAATGTTGGCAACTCAAGTGACATGGGAAAAATTACCTCTCTTCCATAAACAAGATTGAATGGAGAATTACCTGTAGATCTCTTGGGGTTATCCTATCAGCCCACAAGGCTCATTTCAATTTAGTATACCATGACCTCTGATTTTCATCAAGAGTCCTCTTGATGATTCTTAACAAGTTCTTGTTTGTATATTCAACTTGGCCATTACCCTGAGGATAATAATTTGATGAAGTGCTTAGGTAGATCCCATTCTTGACAGCCCATTCAGTTACCTTGGATCCAATGAATGCCAATGCATTATCTGATATTATTGTAGTAGGTATGCCAAATCTGGTTGTTATCCCTTCATAGAAGTCTAGGATGCTAGATTCATTTGCTTCCTTGAGTGCCACTGCCTCAGTCCACTTGGTGAAGTAATCTGTTGCTGTTAGAATCCACTTGTGTCCTTGGCTTGAATTTGGGTTAATGACTCCAATGAAGTCCAAACCCCATTGCATGAATGGCTGGTCAACTGAAATTGGATGCAATGGAAGGGCGGCTAGTCTCTCCTTACCTGTGAAGAATGCACAATTCTTGCACCTCTTGATCCATGCATAACAGTCACTGAAAATCTTGGGCCAATAATAGCCAGCCCTCATGATCTTGAGAGCTGTCACTCTTGGTGCAAAATGACCCCCAGCTGATCCACCATGGAACTCTTCCAACACTCTGTGAATCTGATTTGTACCAATGCATCTCAGCAGCACTCCATTCACATCCCTTTTGAACAAAACACCATCAACAAGGGCATATGGGACAGCCTGCAATCTGAAGTGTCTCCTTTTGGTTTTGTTCATCTCTGGAGGGCATAGGCCTATGTGTAGGAAGTGCATTATGTCTTGGGTCCAGCAAGGAGTGAGGACACCATCATTTTCTTCTTGAGTGCTCCCTTGTTCATGGTTGTCTTGCAACGCCAAAACAACCTCTTTCTCATTGTATGCTTCCGTTTGTTTGTTCAAGACCAGCTGCTCACACAATCCTTTTCCTCTGACCAACTTGGTGACTTTGATCTCAATGTCATACTCCATGACACGAGTAATCCACCCTGCTCTCTTTTCATTTAGGTCTTTATTGAGGAGGAAGTCTTTAACTCCCACATGAGAAACCAGCAGTTGAACCTTGTTGTTTGAAACTAGATGCTTAAATTTCTTCAAGCTCCTAATCACTGCAAGAACATGCTTCTCAATGAAGGAATATCTCACCTCATAGTCCTCCAGGATTTGGCTGAAGAAAGCAATTGGCTGCTCATCATTGTCTTTGTTCTGCTGTACCAAAATTGCAGAAATAGTATCATCACCTCCAAATGCATAGAGGATGAAATCCTTGGAGAAATCTGGGTTAATGAGAGTTGGAGCTTGTGAGATAGCCTCTTTGATTGCTTCAAAACTTTCCTTGCCCTCTGCTGTCCATTTGAAAGCTATGCTTTTCTTTAACATCTTGGTGATAGGCTTGACTAGGGCTGCAAAATTTGGGACAAACCTCCGAACAAAATTTATCCTTCCCAAGAAACTTTGAAGGGCTTTCTTGTGGCTTGGCAATGGTAGTGCTCTTATGGCTTCAACTCTTTCTGGATCAATTGCTAATCCTTCTTTGGAGACAATGTGGCCAAGGAGCTTTCCTTCATGAGCTAGAAAAATACACTTTTTGGGATTCAAAGATACCCCAAATCTTCTACACCTTTGGAACACTTGTCTCAAATGAAAGAGATGGTCTGCTGCATTTTTTGAAAAAACAGTGATATCATCTAGATATATCAGCACCATTTTGTTAATCAAATCCTTGAACGCCATGTCCATTGCCCTTTGGAATGTAGCTCCAGCGTTGGACAACCCAAATGGCATTTTTCTATATGCATAAGTCCCCCATTTGGTTGTGAAGGTTGTCTTGAACTGATCCTCTTCCTTCACCATGATCTGATTGTACCCTGAATAGCCATCAAGCAATGAAAACCTTTCAGAGCCAGCAACAACTTGTAAAATCTGCTCCATAGAAGGAAGTGGGTAATGATCCTTGAGAGATGCTCTATTCAAATCTCTGAAGTCAACACACAATCTGATTTCTCCACTCTTCTTTCTAACTGGAACCAAGTTGGCTACCCAACTAGAATGCTTGATAGGAAATATGATACTTGCCTCTATCAACTTATTCAATTCTTTTCTCATGAGAGGCTCCATGTGTGGATTGACTGGCCTTTGTTTTTTCCTGATGGGTTTAGCACTTGGGTCCAATTCAATAGTGTGTTGAGCTAACTTGGGATTGAAGCCTTTCAAATCTTCATAGCTCCAAGAAAACACATCAGGGAATTCTTGACAAAGCTGTATGAACTCATACCTTTCTTGCTCAGTTGTCACTTTACCAATTTGGAGTGACTTGCCTTCTTCCACCAAGATGGGCACTGAATCTTCTCCCTTGACTTGGATGTTTGCTTTCTCCTTCCTAAACTGATCATTAGGATTGAAAATGGACTCCAAAGTGACAAGTCCCTTTGGTAGTTTGTTGGTTCTCAGCTGTACCACTTGATCACCATACTGTTGTTCTAACTTTTCCTGATTTTTAGCTGAGAACTCAGCCTCTTCTTGCAAGAAATGGATGATTTGTTGATCATTTTCAAACACTTGCCAACTTACATTGTTGTCTGGCACTGAAGGCCTTACAATCACATGAATGCTTGGCTGTACTTTGTCTCTCTTGATGCTTTCAACAACATCAAAGGCTGCTCCAACTGCTGCAAGCCTGTCAGCAGCTTGGTTCTCTTTTCTAGGGATGGATTTGATGCTAAAGCCCTCAAAATCTTCAATGAGGTCCCACACCCTATTTTTGTAGCACTTGAGTAGATCATTCTTGGTAGCATGTTGCCCCTTAACTTGGTTGACAATCAGCTCACTGTCACCAAAGACTTGCAAGTTCTTTATTCCTCTCTTGATTGACCAATGCAATCCTTGTATCAAAGCTTCATATTCAGCAGTGTTATTAGAACATGCAAACTGAAATCTAAAAGCTGAATAATACTTAACTCCTTGAGGTGAAACAAGCATAGCTCCCCCTCCTGCACCTTGTCTACTTCTTGATCCATCAAAGAACAACTGCCATACCTCATTGTCATCCTTGTGGTCTGGCTTGGTGATGCTAGGAATAGGCTGATTTTCTTCATGCATGCAATAGAATCTTAGCTTAGATTCTTCTATTTCTTGATAAGGATCAAAAGCATGCACCTTTCTTGCCCATTCATCAAGGGTCAAATCTGGTATGCTTCCAACTTTGGTGTCAGCTTCATCAGTGCTTGGATAATCCTCTTGATCAAACGCTGAACAGTTGGTATTGATTTGGCTTGGAGTGTGAGGCTCAATGTGAAAGTTTGCAATAGGCTCAGATCTGATTGTGGCCTTGGTTCCATATCTTGTTCTGAACAACATGTGTGACCAATCAGCAGATAAGTAACCTCCAATCTTAGCTGTGAAATCCCTTGACAAACATAGGGCAAAGAGTGGTGGAAGATCTATCACTGAGACATCTTGCAAAACAACAACGTTGGGGCATGCATGCAAAGTAAGACTCAAGTTTTTAATCACTCCTACTATTGTCACTGCTGTCCCATCCAATTGCACTACCCCTTTGGATATGACTTCATATTGGAGCCCCAACTGATTAGCTATTTACTTAGGCATTACTGAACTACTTGCCCCGAATCAATCATGCAATTGTGTACTAATTGGTCCCCAATGATCAATGAAACATAGAATGGAGGGGGCTTCAACATTTTACCTTGTTGTCCTCCATGATTCCCTTCAGGCTGGGCAGCATTTGTGAGTACCTTCTCTTGCATTTGGACCTGTTGATTTGAAGTTGACCAGTCCTTCATGGCAGCTTGTAGCAAATCTCTTTGGCCTGGGATGGATAGTGATTCCCACATTGATATGTTTACATTTGTCTTCTTCATCTGATCAATGATGTTGAATGGAGATGAAGCATCTCTCTGCTGCCCTTTGGCATGCACATTCATTCCTTGCACATGGGCAGCAACAACTGGCATCTGAGTTGGTCTAGGAGCTGGTTTGGGCTGTCCTTGCATGTTTGGAACTGCATTTTGTTTGCCAACAGTTTGTGGAGTGGTAGAAGGTTGTGGATTACTTGGAGCCAATGGCTGTCCTTCACCCAAATTTCTCCTTTTTGACCTTGTGTTGGCTGCAACACTTTGAGAGATTGTTTGATTCATGCCACAAAAGTCTTCTGCCTGCCAGTTTACAAGTGTGGTATCATTTGGAGCTGATTGTTGCTGGGATGTTTCTTGTTGTTGGTTATTTCCTTGACTCCCTTCACCCTCCACACCAGTTGTTGTTACCATTAAGGCTTGATTTAGAGCACCATTGAAGCACATAGACTGGTTGTGAGGTTCATTGCATGGGAAACACCAATCATACTCTTGAGCTATGTTGTTTTGTACTGGCACTAGTGCTTTAGAGGCAGATGCAGCATTGGGATTATAGGGCTGAAATGGTCTGTTGGCAGGAGGCCTTGCTTGATTTTGATTTGCAGCTGGATTGGGTGGTCTTTGAGGCTGATATGGCTACCTGTTAGGCTGAGCTTGAGGCTGATAAGAAGGTCTAAAACTTTGGGCTTGCTGCCTCTTGAGTGTAACCAGCTCATTACCTAAATTTTGCAATTGCTTCATGACTTCTTGAAGTTCATTTGAGGCACTAGAAGATGAAGTAGAAGCTTCATTTGAACTCTGATTTCTAGGAGTGGGAATAGGAGCTAAATTAGGCACTTGACTAGTGCTTGGACTTTCTAAATTTGGATACAATGGCATTGGAGGCCTAGGAGCTAGCTTACCAGCTTGAATCAGACAATTTTCAGCTCTAATGGCAATGCTATAAGCAGCAGGGATAGTTGTGCCTCCCATGGATTGAATTAACATAGAAATATCAGAATTTAAAGCTTTAAGGTAATATAGAAAAGCACCTTCTGCTGTTGGCCTTACTGCCATTGGAATTCTCTCCCAAGTCCTTTGAAATCTGAAGTTGAAGTCAGTCAGCTGCTCATTGGGAGCTCTCTTGATAGTTGTCAATTGTTCCAAAAGGGACAAGTTATCTCCCTTTTCTCCAAACTGCTCATGGAGGGCTATACATAACTGGTTCCAATTTTGGATAGAGCCTGAAGCAAGGCTCCTGAACCATTGCAAAGCTTTCCCTTTGAATGAAGATGCCAGCAGTTTGACAGCAACTTGCATCTCATCAATCTCATGGATTGCACAAATATTAGCAATATCCTTGACATGATCACCAGGAGTGGTCTGATTCTCTCCAGTAAAGTATGGAATGTTCTTCAATGCTACAACTGGGATTGGATTTTGTGCATTGAGAGCAAGTGGGCTGCTGCCAGTGAAATTGACATATGGGTTGTGTTGTGCCATTCTGATTGGCCTTAGAACCCTTGTTGATTGGATGAAAGGTCTACCAGGTGGAGGAGTTGATAGAGTTCTGTTTGGTGGAGATGGAGACCTTTGAATTCTCCTCCCTCTTTGTCTTCTTCTTGGAGATAATTGTAGATACTCAAACAATACTTCTTCTTCTCCAACTCTTGACCTTGTGGTGATTCTTCTCATGAGTTTTTCAGGTCTGGACTACTAAAACCAGTTGATTCTTCTTCTTTGGAGTCGCCAGATGTGCAATTCAGGGCTCTTTTAAGCAAGAAACTTGCAACAAATGCACATCAATTTTGTTGCAATGAAGATGAAGACCTCTAAGGTCCCACCAGGGCATGCCAAAACTATTAGTGCAAATCAGCAGCACCCTCTGGATGTTCTATCAGATTTCTAGTTGACATTTTAGCATCCAGTGTGATTGCACAACATTGGATCTTTTCACACAAGTGTGGGAATTGCAGAACTGGAAAAGATCCTCCAGATTAGAGGCTGGTTCCTCAACTCCTCTGTTCAAGTGTGCATAACATTTTGCAGAGGGTTTACCTATAACTTAATCAAACTTTTCCAAGGAGACAGGGTTGAGAAAATGCAAAAATAAACCTAGTCTAATTAAGGTGATGCACCAAAGGAGTAGTAGACATCTGCTACTGCAAAACATACACAGTTCACAAGAAAATACAACACAAAACATGCACAGATTGCCAAAATGTAATGAGAGATCAGGAGACAATGATAAACACATGAAAGGATTGAGAAAATTCAATCACAGAGCATACATTATCATTCCAGGTCCAATACAGTGCATTACAATGGCCAAGAGGCAAAAGGGGTGTTGTAGTTGCATGAAAAGGTAAAAAATCCACAAATCCACCTGATGAGGAAGAAAAGAGTAGTTGCAGAGCAAGAAAAAATGTCTAACTTTTTAAAAAATGAGCCCATTCTGGCTTTTACAATGCAAATTCGAGCTCAGGAGAGAGAAACATGGGAAAACATGAGAGGAGCTTTCAACCACCAACCAAATTCATAAAAACAGCATGGGTTCCCTTAAAAATCCACTTCCCAATGTTTTAGACCATGCTGGGAGAGAATGCGAGCCATTCCTCATTAAAAATGGTGGTTGAAATGTCATTTATGTCATTTCCATGTGCCAGAGGTGTTTTCCAATTTTCTCTCTCCAAACCCCACCAAAACACAAAATTGAGCCTAGAATCATGTAGATAATTTCACCATATTTCCAATGATATAAAGAACGTGAAAAACCGAGCTCTGGATCGAAAGTTATGCCCCTCTGAACATTTAGGGCAAAACAGGGCCAAAATGGGTTGGCGGGAGGAAAACTTGAAATTTTCCCACTTTTTGCATTTGGGAAAATTTCCCAAAAAATCTCCACCCCACCACTCTGTGCCACATGGCATGTTTGATTGGTTGGGGCCTTTCCCTGCCTCATTTTCCATCATTTTGGCCTTTGGAAAATTTTCCAAAAATTCTCCGCCGGCCGAAGCTCCGAGGACACGTGGCGTGATGTGATTAGTCGCGGGCCTTTGCTCTCAAATTTTCCATCACTTTTGACCATCTTCCCTGAACTGGACACATGGCACAATCCTATTGGATGTGGGCCTTTCCTACTCCTTGTTCTTTATGGGCCTGTCTTATGTTTTTTGTCGCCACGTGGACACGTGGCATGATCTTATTGGCTCGGGCTTTGGGGGGCGGGCTTTCCTTTCAATATTTTCCTTTGATTTTGGGTTGGGAAAAATTCCCAACTTTCCCTCTGCTCCACCGAGGACACGTGGCCCTTCATTGAGGGGACACGTGGCCTCTTTCATTGGTTGGCGGGCCTTGGGCCCTGAAGGACCAAAATTTCTTTTGGGATTCTCAAAAATTTTCTGAAACTTTGGGAAAAGGAAAAACTCCTTTCGCACCTCCAACCCCCGACGCCCCTAGGGACACGTGGCCTATCTTATTGGCTGCGGGCCCTTGGGGGCCAAAATTTCCTTTTGAAAATTTTTGAACTTGGGCAAAAAGGAAAAAATTCCAAGTTTCCTCCACCCTCCCCTTTCCGACGCACTTTGGACATGTGGCACATCCTTCACTTTTGGCAGGCCTATGGGAAAAAATTTCCCATTCCCCCCGCCAAACACTTTGTAAAATTTTCCAAGTTTTCCTCCACCTCCTGATGCCCTTTGATGCTGACGTGGCACTCTCTGATTGGCTAGCGGGCCTGTCTAGGGAAAATTTCCCACAAAAACTCCGCCGAGCCATAACTTCAAAAATACATGGAGTTAGGAGGAAAAATTTACCTTTCTGGAAAGCTGAGAAGGAGCTCTATCCAATGGTGCCATTTCTAGAAGGTTTTGAGTGCCTGAAAAATAAAAATTCTGACTGAGGCACAAGGGAGGAAGGAATGAAGGGAGTTAGCCAAAAAATAAGCAAGGGGCTTATTTTGGAACATTTAATTTCTCCAAGTCATCAAAGTGCTTGGAGTTCTAAAATCATTTTGTTATAGGATTCCCAGAATATCCCATAAGGATGTGATAGCTGGCGCTTTCTTCAGTTGTTGAACCACGTTACTTGGTTCGGGTGCTGATATTTTAGACGATGACTAGTGTTTTATTCCTTCAACTACGGGATAGAGAGTATCTTGATTGCTATGATCTATGTCATAGTTTATAAGTACAGTGGTGAAACCATAAGTCTAGATTGTTTCTCAAGAAATACTCTATGTCATAAAGGAGAATACTATTCATCAATAATTTCAAAATTCTAGGTCACAAAATGAGTATTTACAAGGTCTCTATCAAGTGATAAGTTGATGGTATCAAGCCTATACAAAATACTAAACACTATGCCAAGTGTCATGTGTTACATGTAATGAGTATAAAGTAAAGTGATATGACATGAGAAGATTAGGAAACTGAAATGACAATCTATAAGTGTTTGAAGCTAATTCATGTCAGTAAAATTATTGGTTCAGGTTTTGAGATTATGTCATCATCTTGTATATGAAGGAGTGTGATAAAGAGATTCAAATGGTTGTAGTGTGCCCAACCTAGCTTGTGAAATGTGAGTAGACTCCTTATGAGCTTGTGCATTGTGTTAACTCCATTATGAATATGTCTTGATAAGTTGTGTCATGTTAGTCTAAAAATTCATAATCAAAGTGCCAAGTTGTTAACAAGAATCCTTCCAATTTATCAAAGGTTCAATGTCTTAAAATGCATGTGACAATTTTTCATAAAATTTTCAGTCACAGTTAGCATGAGGAAAAGTTTATCTCAAGAGAAAAGTGAGCAAAGTTAAAAATGCACAATCACAAGGGGAGTTTTCTCACTATTTTGAATTAGTTTTGAATCAGTTTTGAATCAACTTTGATTTTGCATCCTTTCAATATCAAGTGACTTAAATTTCTTGATGAAGGAAGTACTATCATAATTTTATGATAATCATGAAGTAGAGATAAAATGACAGGTTCCTCAAGTTTTAGGTGCAAAATGTATCCGATAGTTACAAAAAATTGAGATCTTAACGATTAAGATATGTGTATTTTGTGGTGTCTCTATCCTATCTAGGTTTTTAGTGATCTCATGTAGTGGTGAGAAGGAAAATAAGTGGTTCAAGGAATATTTCAAATTGTTGAGTTAAAGGCTAAAAATTGAATCAAATCATCATAACCTTCAATCCCTTGAGATTTAAGTGATTTTAAGACTAGAAGTGATCAAAGTTTCTTACAATCCTTGACAGTTACTAGATTTTACAATTAATTTCTCTATAAATATAATTAGTAAGGAATGGTATTACAAGTTGGGTAGTGTTTCCTCAAAATCATGCATCAAGGCTCATAGAGAAGGTTAAATGGCCAAAATGGTATCCTGATATGGAGTGTTTCTCCCAAAAATCTAGTTGCATCAAAAGTTAGGTGTGTTTCTTTATCAATACTATAAGGGCTAATAATCCTGTGTCCCTCAGTATGAATAAGTATCTTGTTGATAATCAGATTTTTCAAAACTAATAATGATCTATAGTCTTAATCTTATGAATTCATTTAAATTTGAATCTTTTGCATCATGAAGGATTGAAAAAATGAGGGTTAGTGGCTGTGAAAAAGGTAATAATTTGCAAGGAACATGATTAAAACATTGTGCAGTGTCATGCTAATGCTTCATATCAAACTAATGAAATGCTCAAAATTTGAGCTCTGGGTACTGTCAAAGTATGATATAAAGAGAAATTGTGAATCATAATAGAGGTTATTACAAATTTGTAAGGTTATTACAGATGTGTCAAACAAGGTATGTATCCAGAGTTTCCACGTATTCAAGATGTTTGATTGACTTATCCAAGGTTGAAAGAAATGTTTTGGATTGTCCAATATAAAAGATATGTATGTTGTTTGAAATGCACTTCATGGTAGATATGAGGTTTTGATACTATTTTTGGGAATATGTCAAGTGAAGAAGAGGTTTTAGTCAATGTTAAGTGGGCATTAAGATGGATTTTTGGTTCTTAATAAGGATGAATGTAAGTTCCTGATGTCAAGTTGTTGCAAAGTAAGGAGATTAGATAGGTTTTTTGCCTTCACGTGAAGAATTATAGTGTTCAGGGGGATCTTAGCTTAGTCAAGAAAAGGTCAAAAGATAAATCACAGGAAAGAGAGATCTCAAGGTTGGTATAGGAACTTAGGTTAGAAAAACACCATCCAAGGGGGAGCTTGTGGGCAGGTAAGTTAATTCACTCATGTTTCCTTATATTTAACTATCATTGGTTCATTTCAAGTAGAAAATAATTCTTTCATATATGTCAAAGGGGGAGAGAGTGCTGCTAGAAACCAAGAAAGATAATTTGAGTTGTTGGTACATGAATCCATCAAATGTTTTTGAGTAGGTTTCCATCAATAAGTTCAAGGGGGAGATTGTTGAACCTTGGGTCATTGGTGTTATTATTAATGTCAAGTGGAATTGATGTAAAATAAGTGAGTGAGGCTCTGTAGGAGGCATCAAGAGCTTGGGTAAATGGTGCATTCAAGATGGTTTTAATTTGAACTAGTGAAGTGTTTTTAGTCAAATCTAGCTCATTTAGGCTTGTTTCTAGATCTTGATGAGTTGTGAAAAAGTTGGTACAGATACTTTTAAGGTTGGACTGTAAATGTTTTCTTTGAACTATGAATGTTGCTTTAGGGAATGTGTAAGGATATCAAGGCTTAGTTTCCCTCTATTTGGAGGTAACCCGCATCTTTTTAACCTATCCAAATTTTTGTTTGTTTTGAACTGATAGGTGATTATCCTTTCAGGTAAAACCATGAGCTTGTTTTTGAGATTCAAAGTAAACTTCATGGATAACCAACAAATTCATATGTGTATACTTTGTGTCTTCATTATGAACTCAAACTTTATGTTTCTTCAAATTTGGTAATGGAGATTGTGTAAGTTACTTGTAGT
Organism: Taxus chinensis; assembly: GCA_019776745.2. NCBI lineage: Eukaryota > Viridiplantae > Streptophyta > Pinopsida > Cupressales > Taxaceae > Taxus > Taxus chinensis. The sequence goes on along the minus strand of CM034157.1, from coordinate 174,936,372 downwards.
AGGAATCTATTTACTACATTCTTGAATTTATGAGAAATAAAGAACTAATGGCTTCTGAGCTTTCAAACTTAGTTGTTGAGCCTTGTTTGTATAAATCTTTCAAGATCCATTTTTGAATAGTAATATAATCCCGATTTATTAAAAGAATAATTAGGGAAATTGAGTACTCTCAACAAGACTGTTATGAGCATTATTTGCAACATAGTTTTATACTCTCTCTAGGACTTCTTCAAAAGCGGTAAGAACAATATGAAGATTTTTAACTCAAAATTACTGATACATGTCTTGAAACTTGTGTTAAAATAATGATGAATAGACTCTCCTTGTGGCATTTTGGTGACATTATATGCTAGTCCTATATTTCTAAGGCACTGTATATGAACTGTACCTTAGTGTCCTGGTATTTGATGTTACATGATACGGTCTTGAGTTTGTAAGGTTAAGAAGGTGTTTAGAATAATGTATAGTTACATTAAAACTTCACAGTTGGTTTTGTATTTTCTTTTCGAACAATTGAAATAAATTCTGGGTTTTAATTGGGATTTGGAATTCAATTGATGAAATAATGGTAAATGAATTCTAGGTTCGGATCCTTTCTATTGAGTTTCATTTAACTTGTGTAGACACCAAATTTGGGTCTTACGACGCCCTGTGCCCCACATCTCATCTCGCAACCTAACCCTACCTCACCACCTAAACCTTACACACTTAATTATTTATTAATTACCTTATAATTAATAAATCCACATCTCCAACCCTGCCACCTCACCTCGCCACCTCACCATGACCTAGCCCTAACCCTAAACTAACATAATTAAGACCTATGACTTGGTCCAGACCCACATCCATGACTCATCACCCCTCACCCGCACCAAAACAAACCTAATAATGACTTGACCAAGCCCACAACTGACCCCTCGGGAGAAAAGGAGGGAAAGTTGGCTATTTTACTAAAAATAGCCAACTTTGACCTAACCGACATCGGTCCCTATGCGACCGGCGTCGGTTAGGTAACCGCCATCGGTTCCCTGTAAATGACCTCCCCCAACCAAAAACAAAGGGATCTAAAATTCATTTTCAAGAGAGAGATAAGTGAGAAAGAGTAAGAAAAGGTTGCAGAGAGGAGTATTGAGCCCAAGACTGTAACTGAGCAACTAGATCACTGTCACACTCATCCAAACATTGGGAGAGTTGGAGGATAGCTTCATCAACTCACTTCTGATTTCCGGATCATCCCAACTGAGCCTTGCCTTCACCACTGCATTCCTTGGACCTGCATCCACATCAAAAACTAGTAAGTAGTCTCTTTTGTTACCTTGTATGCTGCTAGACACTACTTTGTGAACTTTTGATTCATAAGTGATTATAAGCTTACTCCTGGATCTACCACCCAGCAGTACCCTGCACCTAACCTTCATTCATCCATCTCTATATTGCCCCAAAGATAGCTTTTCTCACTCTCTGAGTCTTCTCTATCACCCTACTACTCCCCTCAACCATCTACCAACCTTCTAAACCCCATAACCACCTTACAACCAACCTCCATTTAAAAGCCCCTAAATCACTGCCCCTACTGATATCAGTTATCCCCTACCGGTATCGGTTTTATAACCGCGGTTGGTTATCCAGTGACCGGCATCGGTCACTGTGACTTATACCAAAAACCAACCTTTCACCTATTTACCTCCAAACAATCTCATATCCAGCCTTGTCTATCCCTGTAACTTGATCTGAATGTATCAATAACCAGTGACCAAACAAATAGCATGATATTTTATTATTGGTAGTTTAGTCTCTATTGCTTTTAGTAACGAGGTACCTAAATCATGATTTTCGCAATAGCTTCTTTATTATCATTTGCATTAATTTGTATTAAAAGGGAATTGACCACCTTCGAAAGGAAGTCTAATATTTCTTGGGCCCAAGGCAGTTCCCTCACTTATTGTTTAACGAGAATCTGGTGGTCTTGCATTCTTATTTACAGGTAGTCCTTCCCAGACAAAAAGGAGCTCTTCACAATCAGTCTGATCTCTCTACGGTATGCACACACCTTCCCAACACTCAACAGGTATTCCTCCTAGCCCTAACCCTTATCTGTTTCTCAAGAGAATGAAAAGATAGAAGTAACTCTATTCTGGAACAAAATTATGTGCGAAACATTTTGGCACGCCCGGTGGGGACCCTTCTCGGGTTTCTTTCTTTCTTGCTTGTTTTCATATAGGGAGCACACTTGTTGTTTCTTTCTTCTAAATATTCACAAAATATTTTGTCATTTTGGTAAAAGAACTTGTCTTTCTTTCGCATCTTTGCATTAGTGAAAGTCATCTTCTTAACCTCTTCTCTTTCTTTGCTTCATCGAATATCATTTTTCGATTTGGGTTTAAAACACGTGCATCACATTCTTGCTTGTTGTCTTTAAATTCTAGTGAACGTAGATTAAGTAACAGGTCGTACACGTGGGGGTGATATCCATGGTATTGACAAGAAATTAATCTTACTCTCACTGCACAACACATACCAAATCACATCATAAGCTACACAACATCTCAAACATCCCCCCTTCCCGCGGTATTCCTCCACCCGATTGAGGTAGCCTTACAAGCCAAAACAAACTTGACATCTCCCTTAGGTATTTTGTTTAGGATTGACATCATCTTGCATCTAAGGCATAAGCCCAAAGTGATTAAAACTAATCCTAGGGTTAGTCTCTTGATTTGCTTGTGCATCTTGCTTGTTTTTTTTATTTTTTTTTGGTTTTGTTTCTCTGTTATACCCTGTCTCAGTGATCACTTCAGACAGTTTGGTGGGTATACTAAGCCTTGTTATCCCCAAACCAGCAGCCTCTTACATTCTCTCTTTGCCTTCACAGTGACCGACACTAGTCCTCTTCTACCAACATTGGTTACACTGACCGACACCAGCTACCGTCTGACCGACATCGGTTACCAGACCGATATCGGTTACTGTGTTTCACAGTTCCTGACAAACCAGCAACCTACCAATTCCAACATTTTGTTGTTGTTTCTATTCTTGATTGACTAATTCCCTGCTGTATCCTCTTGTCCATGGTTGTTATCACCCAGCAACAAGCCACAGCCATGGTTTCACATGCTTGTTCCATGTCTTTTCCTGAGTCACCCCCTTCGCATCCTATGGGGAATCCTACAGACACCAGTGCTTTTCCCAAGATCCCTGTAGGAGATCCAGACTTTGCCAAATTTTTGGATGCTAATCCTAGCGCCGTACAACATTATTTATCTCATACCCCTGACCGTACACCCGACGGTCAGCTCCTCTTGGGTATGCCTATTAGTATAGCCGCTCACTTAGCCCCTTCCCCACCTAATAACTCCACCTCACCATCTTCATCCTTAGCCCCGTCTCCCAGCTCAGTGGCTTCGGTGGTTCATACTGCACCAATTGGCCTTCCTTTGGTTAATCTGGGGCCCCACATATCACTACCATCCACTACCCCTACCTCATCTCTCCCACAGATTTCCTCTTTCATAACTCGCTCTCTACCATCTATTCACATGAGCTTTCCCTCTCAAGCTCCACCCACCTTTTCATTTCCACAGACTCATCCGGTGGCCTCAACATCTTATATAGGACACCCTTATTCGGCCACCCCAACACATTCATCATCGTTACCTTATCAACATTCAACCCCACCATTGTCTAGTAGCAGCTCTTGGCCCAATCCTCCTTCGTTTACAACGACAGCACCATCATCTGACCCAACCAATGATTTAATCAAATAGATGATGGACAAGATGCAAAATCTTGAGGCTTCTGTTTCAGGAAGCCGTAACACCCTAACATACGAGCAAGTTTGTCTGGAGCCTATTCATCCTTCTGTCCCCCTTCATACATATCCTCCTCAATGGGAATTACCGAAATTTACTCACTTTAGTAGTAAGGAGGACCCTCAACAACACTTGTGATCGTTTAGACATGCCTGCTATCTGATTTCTCATGACGATGCCTTACTACTCGGTACCTTCCCCATGTCCTTATCAGGACTTGCCTTGGAGTGGTACAGTGCTTTAGCCCAGCACTCAATCTTCTCCTTTAACTAGTTAGACCAATCTTTCTTGGATCACTTCTCCATCAATATTGCCAAGAAAGTATCCATTACAGACCTCTATGCCATCCGACAATTTGAAGATGAGTCTATCACAGATTTTGTTGGACGATGGCGGGGCCTCATTAACCAACTTACTTATGCCTTACCTCAAGCCGAGCTCATCGAACTCTTTACGCGGGCCTGCGCTAAACACATTTCTCCCACCCTCCAAATTCAAACTTTTCACACCTTTGATGAGGCCTTTACTATGGCTCAGAAAACTAGAGATTCGAGCCTTCGAGGAGGAGAAATTGAAGTTGCGCAACAAAAACTCAAATTTCCGAACCCAAGACTCCACCAAAAAACCCAACACCACCAACTCTCACGCATCGGTTGCTTCGAAATCAAAAGGAGCCATACACGCGGTGACGGTCAAATCTCAAGCACCATCTAATACCCAGCCGAAACCCACCTATAGGTATAAAGTCGAGCCCATCAAGTACACTCCCTTGGGAGAAACTTATGATGTGATCTTGGACAAATTGCTTAAAGCAGGAGCTATCACCTTGCCTCCTATTAAACCTCACTCTGGGTTTGATTCCACCCACGCTATACCTTCTTGGTATAAAGAAAATGACTTCTGTAACTTCCATCGCGTGAAGGGACACAGCCACGAAAACTGCAAGATGTTGAAAAATATAGTGCAGGAAATGGTTGATGTAGGGGATATAACCCTCGATAATCCTAATGCCCCTGCTAATCGAAATTTAAAAATCTTCAACAAACCATTTCCAAACCATTCATCTAACAGTAACACAAACCAAGAAACCTCAGCCAAAGAGAAGAGTGTGCATGAGATCCATGCGGTTTTCAACTCCCAACCAAGGGCTTCCATCGAGGAAATTCTGAATCAAGCCTCTTCACCAACGCAAGGGTCCTCGCCCCCTTCTCCTTCATCAAGACAAGAGGACAGCCCTGCTATTCCTTTACCCATAAAGGAATCAACCGCCCAGAGTTCTTTTCTCACAGAAGAACCTTCTTACACCACATCCCTGCAAGACTGTGAGAGGATGTTATCCAACCTATCTATTTCCCAAACATCTCCTTCCACCACTCTTGCTGCACAAGAAGAAGGATCGCCACTTTTTCTGTCATCCTTAGAGGAGAAACCCCTTGAGCCTACATCACCAAACTCCTTAACCATGACAGATCCTTTAGAAAATTCCCTCCTCCCTATCAGTTCTTCATCACCTAAATCTTTCCAGCGACCGGTTGACCTCTTAACACCCATTGATATAGCGCCTCATTTACACCCCTTATATCACACCCATAGTGGACCAGAATCACAACCCAATTCTCTTCCATACCAAAGTTTCCTATTCACATGTGAAGATTTTCATCCCCTAGAAGATAGATGAGTCTTATAGGAGCGTTTGAGTGCACCATGCTCTACTCAAATGCAGATGACTAATCCAGACACCTCTACCATATACCCGAGGTGTTTATAAAATCTCAAAATGCCTATGTCCTCACCTTCACCCCCCTCATATCTATCGAGTCCCTCAGCCACCTCTATCAACCTAGCCAAACATTCTCCTATGCTTGGGACTTCACCAATACCCAGCCAAACAAATCCACCTAAACGGTTAGATTTATCCAACAATAATGCCTTCAATCCATCTAGGAGATAGACCCAGTCTCCTCGAGTCAAATATATGCCTCCATCACAAGTAAAACCCTTGCACCCCTGATCACATCGATATAGCAGGAACGGCTTTCAGCCCTCACCGTCACACCTACCTTCTATATTAGGGCCACACCCCTCCACCTTGCCTCAATACACCATGCCTCCCACATCTTCTTTAACACTGACCTGCACCTTTTGCACCCATAAAGAAATCCACGGGTGTCTCAACACCGTCGCCCCACGTATCCTTCCTACCTACCATCCCTAAGAAAACTCGATCATTAAAGGACTTTTTTTCTATCTCTTCTCTCTCCCCATGGCTATGTTTCCTGCCACCACGTCATCTGGGGCCTCATCATCTAACCAGCTAAACATAACTTCTGCGCAAAAGAAACCACGCCTAATTAAAACCCAATCATCAAAATCCCTTGCCTAAATCACCACCTGTATGAACCACTCGTACCCAACCATTACCAAAAAAATCAATAACTATCACCCACTTAATCAAAAACCTCATCTTCATCTGAATTTGACCCGCTCAAAGGATCTTACGCCAAGATCCTTGATATGTTGGTAGGGGATGGGACCATTTCCCTACCCCCACTCAGACCCTATGATCCATCTAAACCTCGACCTATAGGTTATGATGAATCTAAAATCTGTGCCTACTACCGCACACCAGGACAAAATGTAGAAGGATGCAAAGCTTTGAAAGCCATCCTTTGCCCATTGCCTATCTCGGATGGAAAATATAAGAAAGATAACTTATGGAGGGAAAATCCCTTAGCTTTAATCCCTTCTCTACCACCTGTCCCCACCTCGCCAAAATCTATCATCATTACAACCCCACCTCTCGAGAACAATGACTTATCCCTACCATCTTCCTCATCTCGTATTCACGAGATCAACATGATTAGCATTGCTACTCGAGGTCAGAAAAACAATGGAAAATCTAAAGAGAGCACACCTGCGACTTCTCTTTCTCCTTCCGCCATCCCAATCGCACCACCACCTAAAGTGGTTATTCATGGACCTGCCTATTCAGTCTCTAATGGAGTTTCCCATCGCACCATGATCAAACAAATTCACCAATATCCTATAAAAATGACACTCTATGATCTCATTTAAACATCTGAATCTCATCGACAAGCTTTAATTGAGATCCTCCAAGGGATAGAGGTCCTACCTAATGAAACCCTTCCCGTCGCCTCCGTCTTCACACCCAACCACGTTGCTTCTCTCACCAAACAACCTACCTCCACAAACACCTCTGTCCCTGTACAACAAGCCACTGCTGTCAGTTTTTCCAAAGAAGAAATTGTCGTCTTTGGTGCAGAAGATCCTGACCCCACTCTTTTCATTTTGACTTACGTCCAGGACATTCGGGTACGTTGTGTTATGATCGACGGAGGCGCTAGCCTAAACATTGTCTCTTCCAAATCCTTCTAATAGATGAATATCCCTCCTAGCTACATGTGTGCTAACCCTACCATGTTGCGTTCATTCAACGATGTTATTAATTCTACCCTAGGTACCGTGATCCTTAACATTCATGTAGGGCCACGTTCTTTACCCGAACTCTTCTATGTCCTTGAGGGAGAGTTCCAATACAACATATTGTTAGGCCACCATTGGATCCAGGCTATGGGATGCGTTCCCTCCACCTTACATAAATGCATAAAATTCAAGTATGAGGGGAAGTCATACACCGTCACAGCTGACGCTCCGCCCTTCAAAATCTGCAATATGTTATACTTCCCTAATGATGTGCTTGTACCAGTCAAGGCACCCATTGATCCGACCCAGCCATCTATTTCAACCACGTCTCAACCATCCACCTTAGCCACACACACACCTTTGACCAATGAATCCACTGACGCGAATACCTCTTCCTTCCCCGCGGTCAACATCCCAACCTCAGATCCCTTGGTAGGTGTTTTTCAACGCCTTACGCTAGGGGAGTACCGCCTATACAACGTTAGCACCTTCCATACCCCACAAGAGTATGGAAAATTACATGTGCATCCTACCTATGACCGTCGTGTGGGGGAGGTGATCTCCTATGGACCACATAATTTCCGCACCAACCTAACGTATGGGGGTTTCGACGCATCCTCTGTCACCCCTGAATCTTCTCTTAGTGTGGTTCCCTTCCAATTGGATTTTCAATATCTAATCAACCGTTGTTTCGCCCTCATCTTCTTGACTCACTGTGCTTGGAAAGGTTTTGGTTTCGGTATTTATGAATAGGGGTGACATACGATCATTCCCATGACTACACGCAAACACAAAGATCGTAGTGGTCTTGGATTTTCTGAACCACCTACACCAAAGAAACCTCATGTCAATTGTATCTAGGAAGATGATGAGGTCACCCCTTCTGAACCATCAACGCCCACTTTTCCATCTTCACCCACGGAGTCGATAGACCCGGAATCTATCCCTCCTAACTTTTTTTTTTTTCGTAAATGCTATCTTCCTAGGTCCTCTCACTTATCAACGTGATGGTGAAGACCCATCTTCTCTCCCCTTTTTGTATCCAAACATGATCGAAGAAGACTCACCTTCGATTAATGTTGTGGAGTCCCAGGATGACGACTCCATCCTCACCTACCTTGGTGTGGATGACTCTTATATTCAACGCGCCTTACCATCTGAAACCCAAACCATGTTGAATGAGTCAAATATAGAAATCAACATCCACATGGAGGACGATCCTCACATTGTAAAGATCAGACAATCTCTCGACGCATCAGAAAAAACCGCTTTCACTACCTTCCTCTGTGCCCGCAATCAAGCTTTTGCTTGGTCCTATGCTGACATGTCAGGAATCGATCCTAACATTGCTATCCATAACATCACTTTGAAACTAGACTCTAAACCAGTTAAACAGAAACTGAGAAAAATGCATCCACGCATTGCCCTCTTGGTTAAAGAAGAGCTTTAATGACTCCTTTATGTATCTTTCATCTTACCTATTGACTATCCTCAATGGATTTCTAATTTTATACCTGTCACTAAAGTGAGGGGGGGACTTCCGATATGTACGGATTTCTAGGAAATTAACCTCTCTTTCCCAAAGGATGACTTCCCCCTACCTAGCATTGATAAACTTGTTGATCTCACTGCAGGCCATGAGATGCTTTCTCTCATGGATGGTTTCTCAGGATACAATCAAATTTTAGTAGCCCTGGCCGATCAACATAAAACCACCTTCATTACCCCCTGGGGGACCTTTTGCTATTGTGTCATGTTGTTTGGCCTTAAGATTGCTGGTGCAACCTATCAGCGGGCTATGAATTACATTTTTCATGACATTATGCACACTATCCTCAAGGATTATGTCGATGATCTTCTTGGAAAATCCAAACATCGTAGTGAACATCTCAATAAATTAACCATTATTTTCAATCACCTGTTACAATACTATGTTCATCTTCAACCAAAGAAATGTGTCTTTGGCATCCTTTCGGGGAAAACTCCTTGGATTTATCATCTCTTTGCATGGCATTAAAGTCGACCCAACTAAAATCAAAGCTATCTTAGAAATTCCCCCACCCACTAACCTAAAACAATTATGTAGTTTGCAGGGAAAACTCCAATCTATCCAGCATTTCATCTCACAACTCTCGGATCCATGTCAACCTTTTTATCATCACCTTAAAAAGGACATTGTCTTTCAATGGAGCGAGGAGTGCCACCAAGCCTTTGAGGCTCTTAAAGCTTATCTCTTGTAGCCACCTGTGCTTATCCCACCTCAGGACGATCACCCTTTCTGCCTTTACCTTTCTGCCACCGGCCATGCTGTAGGAGCCATGCTCGTACATCATGACTTTGAGCATCGAGAGCAAGCAGTTTATTACCTAAGTCATACTCTTGTGGATTACAAGACTAGGTATACACACGTAGAAAATTTGTGCCTAGCCCTATCATTCGTGGCCACCAAACTCCGACATTACCTCCTGAATCACAAAACTTTTGTCATCACCAATGCTGATCCCATACATTATATGTACGCCAAACCTCATTTAAACCAACGCATCACCCGATGGCTTATGCTCCTCGCCGACCTCGATCTTGAGTTTGTACACTAGAAATCAATCAAAGGACAAACTATCGTGGATCAACTCGTGGAAGCCCCTTTACCTAGGGATCAATTTACCAATTTTACTTTCCCTGATGAACTCATCACCACCCTTTCGCTTAGTGATGCGTCTTATCTGATGACCCTCTTCTTTAATGGATCTAAATGTTAGCGCGGCAGAGGGGTGGGCGTTGTTCTCATTCCTCTTGATGGTGAACCTATGCCTCTTTCATTCATGCTCAATTTCCCCTACACTAACAATATAGCGTAATACGAGGCCCTTGTTTTGGGTCTCCATGTTGCGTTACACTTAGGTGTGAATTCTATTAATATTTTCAATGACTCTCGATTGGTCGTCAATCAAGTTACTGACATCTACCAATGTAAAAATGAGGAACTTCAAAAGTACAAACGTTACATGGATACACTTTTGACCTTATTTACTGATTATTCTATCCAAACCATTCCACGCTCAACTAATAAATTTGCAGATACTATGGCTTGCTTGGCCTCACAAATTCCTACCTCACCAACTGACTCTAACATATTTGTCTTGGTCCAACAACTCTTTGCCCCATCTTACTTAGTCCAAGATGTTTGTATGGTAAATAATGTATCGGCTGATTCACAGGATACCTAGTATCACCAATTTCATGACTACCTTACAACCTCTGTTCTCCCACCTAACCTTACTAGCAATGGAAAACATGATTTTCTTAAAAAAAATTCTCTTTATGTCGTCATGGGGGGACTCCTCTATAAACATGGCTTTGATGGTATCCTCCTTCGATGTCTAACTGGCACTGAAGTCACCCATACCATCCAACAAGTCCATGACGGAATTTGTGGTGGGCACTTTAGTGGCCTTAATGTGGCCAAGCGGATCCTTCGCCTCAGATATTACTGGCCTACTCTTAATAAAGACTGCTGTGAATACGTTAAGTGTTGTGTTATGTGTCAACAATATGTTTCACTCGGAAATGCTTCGTTCCTTATAGAAACAGATAAGGTTAGGGTTAGGAGGAATACCTGTAAATGTCGAGATGATGTGCGCGTACCGTAGAGAAAGATCAGGCTGACTGCGAAGAACTCCTTTTTGTCTTGGAAGGACTACCTGCAAATAAGAACACAAGACCACAAGATTTTGATTAGATAATAAATGAGGGAACTGCCTTGGGCCCAGGAAGTATGAAACTTCCTTTCGAAGGTGGTCAGTTCCCCTGCTAATATGAATTAACACAAAATACTGTAGAGTACCAATTAAATTGTTTCGTGGAACTGGGTAGGGAAAAGGCTGTTTTTCTTGGTTTTGATCAAAGGAACCGATGCCGGTTATCTATAACCGATGGCGGTCACTGATAACCGATACCGGTTGGTTCTAGGATCTTCTCGGCTGGTTGTGGTGTTTTTAATGGCTGGTTTTTGGATAGTATTGAGAAATGGGATGGTTAGAAGCTAAGGAATGATGGTTAGAGGCAATGGTACGTTAGATAATGGGTTCAGGAACGGATTTGGGAAGATTACAATTCCAAAAGCACAAGAAATGTTATAATGGAGGACATGCAAGATATAACTTACTGGTTTTTTTGATGAAGGTGCAAGTTGATCTCCTTTGCTTGCCAACTCTTCTGGTTT